>CM072517.1:38897094-38959594 GCA_036898135.1 Oncomelania hupensis | reverse complement strand
CATGTGATAATTACAAATATCAAGGGATAATTACAATTATCATTGAAAATTACAAATATGTTCATGTGATCATGTTTAATTTTCAGTTTTGGCTCTATCAATCCGCCTGGAAATGCGTCAAAACTGAAAATTGTAATTATCACATAATAATTAAAATTTTCACTTGATAATTATAATTTTTTAGGCGTTGAAAGGTCTTTCGTCTGGGATTATATGGGATGACCCAGAAGGTCTACCACTGCAATGCCATTTGTAACTGGCTGCTTTAGAGCAAAACACTTATCTACTTGCAGAGAGAGGTTCTCTAAATTATCGGTTCAATTTACTATTGTCTTTAGAAAACTTTGTCATCAGTGTAGCCTAGGCATTTCTATATTGTAGGCCTATATTTGTCTACGTTCTGCTTTGTATTATAAAATTCAACACGTCCGTCGTTACAACAACAAAAAAACAACAACATGGGCTTGCATAGTGAAGTTAAGTAATCATAATTCTATGTATGTGAATCAGATTTTACTTCTTTTTTTTTTCATTTTCTTTGTTTTATACCCAACACATAGTCTACTGCAAACGTACACCATTTTTTTTCTCCATAGACTGCAGTGGAGAATTACCTGCGTGGACGCGTGCAAAAGAGACGTATCTGGGCGGATTTGAACCACGCCCGCGATCCACTGGGCCTGGTCTGAGAGCAGCGAGATGGGACCGTATTACAGGCAGACGATTTCACGGCTTGGAAAGGATCCCACGGCACCAATACCTCCAAACCCTTCGTCTGTTAGTAGCAATTCTTTGTATTATTATTTTCTTATTATTTTGTTTGATTGTTTGTTGGTACAGTTATCCTTCAAATGGGAGTATAAACTGAGGTCTAACCTAGAGTGTGAGAGCATGCATTCATCGTACGAACATTAGGATCCTGAGGTTTATTTCCTGGGCGAGTGAGGTCTCCATAAGAACAAGCACTACAGGTCTCATTAACATTCGACCGTACAGATCTCATTTGTTTGGGGCGTTAAACGGTGCACATCAAGCGGCTATTTGGCACCTTAGCGTCTTGAATGAGATTCTGTTGATGTTGCAGATCTACAAGCTGAAGATGATTACTGTTACACTCGATGTTGTTTTTTTATCAGTTGATTCAGCCCTGATGCTTGAAGCCTGATAAGTGTAACTCAGATCCGTTTATCCACGCAGCCTGCTCACTCACAAGGCATAAGTCGTCATATGTAGTTTTCCAACTTTATTCAGCGAACATCAACAACTGCATACAATCGCTTTTTCCACTCTCAACTTGTTCCTTTACAATCCTCTTTTCAACACACCTCTTTTGAAACAGTGCGGCACTTACATAGTCTCTCTAACTCCAGAGAAAGAAGGGACATTCGGGAAAGACACAATTATAACCAATCAGAACAAATTTCGTCATCACTGTCTCACGTCATACAACCATATTTAGAATGGAAGCGTCTCTAGTTACCACTAGAATTATCCACACGCTTCGATCAATAATAAACAACCAACTCTAGAAAATTCTCAAATAATATCCATACCTGTCAAGGGGTTTTCGGGTTGTGGTGTAGCAATTTAACAGAAGCATAGCAAATGGAGGTTTGGTGTAGCACTAATGTGAATTACGCGATTTGCAACAAAACTGGAAACTTCTGCATCCAATATAAACACACACATCCAATGTGTTTACAAATTTATTGTAAAATCTTGTTAATGCACAACACCTTTTGCTATTACCATTATCATTATCATTATAAACATTTTCATGTACGTTTTTCAAAATAAAAGTGAAAATGCAAAAAAAAAAAAGAAATAAAATAAAATAAAAAGGCTTTACAGAATGTAAACTCTTCACTTTCTTTTGACTTCTCCACTAGGCCTTCAAAATCCTTATCGGTTTCCCATTCAGGCAGGTGCCATCCTGGTCGTTTGAGTTTTTTAGTTGGAGGTTTTGCCATTTTCTTTGTTCAACTCCGTCTGTCTCTCCCTCACAAAGACTGATCGTAGACTGAAGTTCTGAACGAACACGTGTTGCGGAAGTGCGGTGCTTTTACTAAGTGTCTTTAAACCGGACTGGACCGGAACAGAAAAAATATTATCGTCACTTTTGAAAAATTGCGTAGCAGCTTTGTGATACGCCGTAGCAATGGGAAAATGTTTAAAATGCGTAGCGCTACGCAAAAATACGTAGCACTTGACAGATATGACTATCGACCAACTAAAATTATCAACGTTATACAAAGCTTCTTCTAACAACAACGCAAAATCAAATCAAAGGTAAATACACTCTGTTATTGTATGCTTTGCAAAATAAAACGATCAGACCTATCGCGCGCGCCACACACGAACTATCGTGCGCGTTTCAACGTAACAGTTACCTTTGGCTGCAAACTAACGACAACATAAATGCAGCCCAGCTGTGCGATCTGACTGTCAGCCCTGTTGCTGCAGGTAAGTGTTTGTTCAAAACACCATCATCAGCAGCAGCAGCATCAGAATCATCATGATCATCGTCATCGTCGTATCATCGATGATGATGATGATGATGACGATATCACCCCCGTTGGAGTTATGTTATGTTATGTTTATCAGTTTATAGTCCCCTCTCTTCCCGTAAGGATTTTCAGAGAGGAATAGTATTTCCACTTTCTGGAAATTTAGGGCTTTAAATTCCCACTGTCGCTGTCTTTCTCCTTTGTTCTTTCTCATTCCTACTCTGTTCTATCAATCTATTATACTATCTTCTTCTTCGCTAGACCAGTCACCTACCTTTTTTCTTGAAAACTCTTCCGGGACAAAACTCCTCATTTGTGTGTGAGTGTTACGTTGAAACGCGAATGGTAGTACGTCAGAAACGCGCAAGATAGATCTAATCGTTTCGTTTTGCAAAGTATTCAATAATGGAGTTTATTTACCTTTGATTTGAGTTTGCATTGTTGTTAGGAGTGGTTTTGTATAACGTTGATAATTTTCGTTGGTCGATATTATTGGAGAATTTTCGTGATCTGTCGATAGAAATTTCCCGATGGATATCGAAGGTCGTGAATGTTCCCGGAAGTAGAGGAAGTTCGATTGGTGGCAGTACGTCATTTCTACCATGTACCAAATTGTTCCAGAAGAGAGAGAGGTTATTTAATCGTGTGCCGAGTTGTTGTTACAGAAGAGTTGCTGTAAAAGTTGTTGAGTTGAGTTGAGAATTGTATGCAGTTGTTGATGTGTGCTGAATAAAAGTGGAAAACTCCATACGTCGACTTTGTGACTTGTATGCTGTTTGGACATCGAACTGAGTGTAACATTTTGGGGGTCAAGCCGCGATTCACGCCATAGCCAAGGGTTCAACTGCTACAACAAGCGAGTCAACGTTACGAGAGGCAGTCATCGAGGGTAGCCGCCAACAAGTTGCGTCGAGAGGGGCCAACATACTGGGACTACATCACCGATAGGTTCGGGTTGACTGCAAGGGCGTGTAGTCGCTGAAGAGTTGCTTCGTGAGCGAACAACAGATCGGGACTACGTGGCTACCGTAAGACTACGTCGAGGGACAGTCTCGGAGCTACATCGCCAGTATTAGAGAGAGCGGCGAGCGGACGTCGCGTCTACTTCAGCACAGGAGCGTATACATCAACACCAGCGTGGTGCAGCGTCGCATACGACGAGGACAGCGGGGCCTGCGTCAGCGAAGGCGACTAGTGACAAGCATCAGCGCTACTGCAGAAAGCGTGCTGTTCTAGAACAGTCTAGAAAGGTACAGCATAGTCAAGAACTTTCTAGAAAAAGAACCTTCCAGTCAAGAACTTTCCAGAAAGAACTTTCTAGAAAAGAACTTTCCAGAAGCATCAAGATGGCTGACTTCTGGCAGAAAGGGGTTGAACTGAATCTAAAAGGCAAGCAGCTGACGGAGTACGTCAAGTCTCAGGAGAGAATACGAGAAAGAGAATTGGAAGAGAAGCGTCTAGAAAAAGAAATAGAACTAGAACAGAAGCGTCTAGAAATTGAACAGCAGCGGCAAGAAAACGAAGAGCAACGACGTCGTGAAGAAAGAGAAATAGAGGAGCAGCGACGTCGTGAAGACAGAGAATTTGAACTGAAGCGTCTGGAAATTGAACAGCAGCAGCAAGAAAGAGATCGTCAGTACCAGCTAGAGTTGGCGCGTATCCAGAACAATCAGCATGCGCCACAAGTCACCAACGACCATACGGCTCCAAAATTGCCAGCTTTCGTCGACGGGAAGGACCAGATCGACAGCTATCTGGCGAGATTCGAAAGGTTCGCCGAAAGCTCCAATTGGCAACCTCGAGACTGGGCGATTCGACTGAGTGCACTTCTGACGGGGCAAGCTCTCAAAGTTTACACCAGACTGTCGAACGATGACGCCAAAAACTACGACGTCTTGAAAGAGGCCCTGTTGCAGTGCTACAACTTTACAGAGAAGGGCTACCGTAAACGTTTCCGTGAATGCCGGCCTAAGTCAGACGAGACGCCAAAGCAGTTTGTGGAGCGCCTGTCGTCATATCTACACAAGTGGGTGGAGTTATCAGGCGAAATGAAGTCTTACGACAGTCTCCATGACCTGATTGTGAAAGAACAATTTCTCAATGCCTGTCACAAGGACCTAGCGACCCACTTAGAAGAACAAAAGCTGCAGACGCTTAAAGATGTGACTGAGGCTGCTGAAAGATATCTCATCGCTCATGGGAAAACCCTGGGGCCACCCAGCGCGACGAAACATTTTCAGAAAACTGGAAACCATGTGAACCAGATCCAGGGGAGCCAGACGAACCAGAAACAGACGGACTCCACGCCACCTCCCAGGGAAGGGCATTCAAGAGGCTGTTTCACCTGCAACGCTACAGACCACAGAGCGGCTAACTGTCCTCAAAACAAAAAGTAGCGGACAGCGGGGCAGTACGGACAATGCAGCGGTGGGCAACCGACAGAGGCGGTTCTCCAATCAACGGCAAAACAGTAGATCTGACCATCATGCGGCGGGAGCGTCATTCTTCCGAGTGAGACCGAGCGCACAGCTACTCCCGCGGACGTGCAAGAGTGCATAACCGATGGCCAACTTCTCCTTGCCAACGGAAAATCCATCCCCGTCGTCGCCAGCGCAGCTGTGACCGTCCAGAACATGCCTGTTTCCAAGGGACGCGTCGGAAATCATGAAGTGACTGTTCTAAGAGACTCTGGCTGCAGTGGGGTCATCGTCAAAGAAGACCTAATCGCTAAAGAACAGTTCACTGGCGATTTTAAATGGACACTCATGGCCGACAGCAAATGTGTGAGAGCGCCAGTTGCGAAGATTCAAGTCAGCACCCCTTTCTACACAGGCGAAGTAGAAGCGGTTTGCCTGAAAAAGCCGCTATACGATTTGATGATCGGGAACATCGACGGCGCGAGACGACCCGACGACCCCGATCCAGAGTGGAGTCCTGCCTCAACTCAACACGTCGAAGTTGTGGAGGAGGATCCATTGCCATTTCCCGATGGAGACCTTACAGAGCTGCTACGGGACAATGTGGTTACTCCGGCTCAGCCCTGCCGACCAGAGATCGTCGGTGCCGTTACAACCAGGGCCCAGGCCAAGAGAGACAAGACGTCTACGCCACTGAAGGTCGCCGACAACTCTAAAGCTGCCATCGTGGACAGAGATAAGCTGATCCAGCTCCAGGAAGCTGATAGTACTTTAAACAAGTACAGGAACCGCCAAGACCACGTGACCAAAGGCAGTGGTACGGTCTACTTTGAGGTGAAGGCCAAGATCCTGTATCGAATCTTCCAGCACCCGAGGGTCAACGGAGGGAAACCACTACGTCAAGTATTGGTACCGTTACCCCTAAGGCCCCAGGTGATGGAAGTAGCGCATGACTCAATCATGGGAGGTCACCTAGGTATCAAGAAGACGTCAGACAGAATCCAGGCGGTGTTCTACTGGCCAGGACTTCATGCGGACGTCAGCCGTTTCTGCCGATCGTGTGACATTTGCCAGAAAACCATACCTCGAGGAAGGGTCCCGAAAGTGCCTATGCAGAGGATGCCTCTGATCGATCGACCTTTCAAGAGGGTGGCCTTAGACTTAATCGGCGAAATAAGACCTCCGAGTGAAGAAGGTCATCGGTGGGTACTGACTTTAGTGGACTATGCGACTCGGTACCCAGAAGCAGTGCCTCTGAAGAAGATTGACACTGAAACTGTTGCAGAGGCGCTAGTGGACATGTTCAGTAGGCTTGGAGTGCCTGAAGAAATTCTGACAGACCTCGGGACGCAGTTCGTCTCTGACTGCATGAAGGAGGTCAACAGACTGCTGAGCATCCGGCATTTAACTACGACACCCTACCATCCGATGTGCAACGGGCTTGTCGAAAAGTTCAATGCTACGCTGAAGTCCACCCTGAAGAAACTGTGCAGCGAGCAGCCCAGACAATGGCATCGCTACATCAACGCCTTACTTTTCGCCTACAGAGAAGTACCGCAGGAGTCCACCGGCTTTTCTCCGTTCGAGCTGCTGTACGGAAGAACCATCCGAGGGCCGATGCACATCCTAAAAGAACTGTGGACGAAAGAAGTAGAGACCCCAGAGGTGAAGAACAGCTACCAGTACGTGTTTGAGCTACGGGAGAAGCTGGAGCAGACTCTCGAGATAGCCAGAGAAAACCTGAAGAAGTCCCAAGACTGTGGAAAGCACTACTATGATCGTAGGGCTGTGAACAGGAAGTTCAAACCTGGCAACAAAGTGCTGGTGCTGCTACCTACCGATCATAATAAGTTGCTGATGCAGTGGAAAGGCCCGTACGAAGTGGAGACCGTGGTGGGAATCAACGACTACAAGGTGAAGGTCGGCCAGCATTCCAAGATATACCACGCCAACCTCCTTAAGCTGTACGTGGAAAGGCCATCAGAGACTGTGCATGCAGCAACAGCAGCTGAGATCGACAACAGCTTTGACAGCGAGGAACTGTTGGAACTGGGAGACTTCCATAGCAAAGAAGGCATCAATGACGTTAAGCTAGGACCAGGCTTGACGGAAGGTCAAAAGTTGGAGCTCAAGGACCTTATGGGCGAATTTCCCCATAGCTTCAATGATGTCCCAGGCTCTACGACTTTGGTCGAACATGAAGTCCACACCCAGACCTGGAAGGAGCATCTGCAGACCTTGAGGGAGCCTTTCCACCGTCCCGCAGAAGCCAACCTGACCGTGAGACCCAGCAAATGCATTCTGGGAGCTGACAACGTCGACTGCGTCGGACATCCGACGGGAGAGGAAGACAACGGAGGATGCACTGACTCCAGGAAAGCCCACGAGATCACTGTCTTTGACCCTGGGCCGATGACGACCGCAACTGACGAGGGCGTCGTTTCCTTGCGGTTGAAAGAACATTGACTGTGTGGAGAACATTGGCAATATCTAAACAGACTTGCAGATGAGAAACATTGACCTTGTGTGAATGAACTGTGAACATTGACAGTATCCAGAAAGACTTGCGGATGAAAAACATGGACTCTGTGTATATAAACTGAGAACATTGACAGTAAATGAGACAGTCTGAAGTAAGTTTTAATTCTGTACATTGTTTGTGCATTACGTTTCAACGTTGTTGAAAGAAATTGGGTAAATTTCTTCTTGAGTGGGGGGTTATGTTACGTTGAAACGCGAATGGTAGTACGTCAGAAACGCGCAAGATAGATCTAATCGTTTCGTTTTGCAAAGTATTCAATAATGGAGTTTATTTACCTTTGATTTGAGTTTGCATTGTTGTTAGGAGTGGTTTTGTATAACGTTGATAATTTTAGTTGGTCGATATTATTGGAGAATTTTCGTGATCTGTCGATAGAAATTTCCCGATGGATATCGAAGGTCGTGAATGTTCCCGGAAGTAGAGGAAATAGGTATGACGTAAGTCAGTGATGACGATCTTTAGTTCGATTGGTGGCAGTACGTCATTTCTACCATGTACCAAATTGTTCCAGAAGAGAGAGAGGTTATTTAATCGTGTGCCGAGTTGTTGTTACAGAAGAGTTGCTGTGAAAGTTGTTGAGTTGAGTTGAGAATTGTATGCAGTTGTTGATGTGTGCTGAATAAAAGTGGAAAACTCCATACGTCGACTTTGTGACTTGTATGCTGTTTGGACGGGTTGCGTGGATAAACGAATCTGAGTTACACAACTATCAGGAATTCAAGCATCGGGGCTGAATCAGATACTGATAGAAAACACCAACATCAAACTGAGTGTAACAGTGAGGTCTGCTGGATCAGCTTGGAAATATTGGACGATTTTGCCAAGTGGTCACTATGACGTTATTATTTGGCAATGTAGGCCTTATATATGTATGTGTTTTGTTTATATTTTATAATGATGTTTATATTCTATTTTGTTTTTGTAAACTGGGGTTCAATAAATTAGAGTTTAGCCTCAGCGTCCCCTGCGTGGGATGTCTTTATTGTAAAGTGACCGTCTGGTGTTACCACTAGGTAGCCTTTAGTGTTACCACTAGGGTTGTATCGGCCGATCTTTTATGCGGATCAGGAGAGAGTCCTCTTTTCACGAAGTTGTGGTCTTGATTTTGTGGTCATGATTCGGCTATACGGGTCTTGATTTGGCTCGGAAGAGTCCGCTGGACCTAAAGCAATAATCATGTAATCATCATCATCATCATCATCATCATCATCATCATCATCATCCACCCATTGCACATAGCTACGATCGAAAGAAAGTATACTCCAGGCACACGCTGCGCAGCAGGCCAAAGTATGTCCCTTGTCCCTTGAAGGGAGGTAAGCGAGGTTAGCAGCCTGCTCAGTTACAGTGTCGGTGAAAGACTACAAACGGAAAAGTAAGTTTCGTCTCCTCTAGGCGACGAATTAGGTCACGCTGTATTTGTTTCTAGGTCAACTGTCTTTTACGAACCGTTTGAGAATCTTTTCGAACCGTTTATTGACGCCGGATATGTGTCTTCACTTGGTTTCATACAATTTAAGAATCCAAGAAGGCAAATGGGGTTTTGGGACGGTAAAAGCATTTTTGTAGAGAAAAGGGTTAGGGCAATGGCTAGGGATATATCTACAACTAACCCTTACCCGAACCCTTGTAGCAATATTCCGCTCTTTCCGTCACCTTTAAACAGTACTGCGTTTCGCATCCGCGGCTACCAGCTAGCCCAAATTATATATTGAAGGGATGGAGGGAATACTTTCACCTGCTGCTAGCGGGAGTTTTGGCGATACTTTCTACCGATCGCAGCAATGTGTATTACCTCCATCATCATCATCATCATCATCTTCTTCTTCTTCTTCTTCTTCTTCTTCTTCTCCTCCTTCTTCATCCTTCATCATCACCATCATCATCATCATCATCATCATCATCATCACCTGTTCCACCTGCGCTAATATCTGACGTTTCCACAAATAGGCTACATAAATAAATACATTCATAAATATAGATATTTTAGTATAAGTATTTTAGTAAATAAAAAAATATATAAATATAGATAGTTTCTTATATATTATAGGTATGGGATAATTATATTGGGTAGTAATTTCAGCCTACCTCTTATTCGACTTTCAGTTTTACATTTTCACGCTTAAATTAGTTTGCCAACAGTAAAACGGAATTGTTTGGAATTCTCTTTGTAAATATTTCTTTCCTTTTTTTTTTTAACCTTTTTCAGCTAAATACATGTAATATATAAGCATATTTTCGTAATAATCATTTGTTTACAATCTAAGATTTCTCTGGATAATGTTCTCCATAAATAACGTATTATTTACCAATGTGTACGTTAAAAAAAAATCAAGATATAGGTAAATAAGGCATTTTTGCTAAATAAAGAATTATTTACCTACTTAATAAATTATTTAGCAGATTGTGTCAAATATTGTATTATTTAGAAATTTGTCTAAATAATTATTTGTTTGAAAATATAATGCATTTTTTAGCAGAATTTGCTAAATAATCTATTACTTAGAAGATGTTAAATAATACATTATTTACATAAACAATTCATTGTTGAGGGACTGCAATTTTTATTATTTAGAGGATTCCAGAATTCGCTTGAAAACGTGATCTTTATAAATTGACTGCTTCCTATAATTAAACGCTAAGTCTTTTCAAAGATTGTATATCCGAAATGTGTGTAAATTATTTTTTTAACATAAATCACTGCACAAATTCGGAGACAAAACGTCTGTAATGTCTCAAACACAAACGAAAGTTTTGTGCGGGAGTGTTCAGTATTTTTAGAATCTCCGTCAGAAGGAAAAAAGTATCCTTTTTGTTTTTGTATTTATTTACCCCAAAACATCGAAATAATTGTTGAAGAAGTAGCAGTAGCAGTTATTTAATTGTTAAAAAACTGAAATCAACGCTACTGCTTTTAAAAAAAAAAAAATATTTTAAACAAGATCGCGTTAACTTGCGAGTTCGTCGTGTTTATTTACTCTGAGGGCAATCCCGCTAATGCAGAAATAATGATGGATCCCTCTTGTCCAGAACCGTTACCCTTGCAGTTTCGTATATTAATGCTGTTGCGAACATATAAAAATAGAGTGAAATAAAGCAGTTATCTCATGTAAAATCGCAAACCAGCCTAAAATTTTCCAATTTTCTTTATCACTACTAACAAACTCACAGTAGGCCTAATACGATTTGTATCTGCAAAACCCCTAAATAATGAAATTTGCAGTCCCGAAACAATTAATTATTTACGTAATTAATGCATTGTTTAGCAACATCTTCTAAATAATACATTATTTAGCCAATTCTACTAAATAATGCATTATATAGGTAAACAAATCTTATTTTAAAACTTTTTTTTTTTTGCTAAGTAATGCATTATATAGTTAAATAATTCCTTATTTAGTAACGATGCCTTATGCACCTTTATCATGATTTATTTACCTAAACAATAGGTAAATAATAAGTTATTTACCGACAAACTATGTTATTTAGAGAAATCTTATATTGTTTGTGAACAAATGATTATTGATAAAATATGCTTCTAAATAAAGATTATTTAGCTGAAAGTGGTGAAAATAAATATTTTACAAAGACAATTCCATAGAATTGAAGTTTTAAAACCACGTGAAGTGCAAGTTTGTTGGCCTCCAGAAAGGAAGATAGGACTTTAAGGATGAGGAGGGAAGATGAGGGAAGGGACGGAGGGTTGGGGGGGGGGGGGGGGGAATGCAGTTAAAAAAAATTTTAAAAAGCATCCAGAACATCTGAGACAATGTGTTGTACGCTAGTGTTGTTTGGTGTTCTCTAACAAACGTTGTATTGTTCAGGGTTAACTGTTATGTTCTATTTGTAGAGCCGTGCGGGGATCGAGAAAGGACGAGGCAGCCACCTAGGTCCCAGCGGTACGTGCAACCTGGCGATTCACGACCTCGTGTCCCAAGACGCCGCTAACTACGCCTGGGGTCGGGCTAACGGCACGCTGGCCTCTAACCTCCGCGGGGATTCAGAGGTAATTATGATAAGGCCTGCCTCACATGTTGCCCCGTTGTTCAGTGGATGCGTGCGTTTGGTTTAAACATAATTTTATTCACGAAACAAGTAAACCAGGCATGGAGAACATAAAGGGCACACAAAAGCAAAGCTTAAATGAGTGTTACCCTTTGATAAATGACAACAATGAAATGTCTGGCGAACAGACACAAGTACAAAGCAATAAAAAAATTAAAAAAAACAGGAGCACATAAATTAATCTTTTTAACAATGAAAAGAGAACAAACATATAACTATAGTATAACAGAAAAAAAATGCAATAACGTCGAACAAACAAAAAAAAAGTAATAGAGAAATAAATGAATGAACTAACTAACGAGAAATAGATACATGCACCCAAGAGTAAACTTTACACAAAACAGTAGCTGTCGATTAAAAGGTAAATAAATACCTGCAGCAATCTAAAACAATGAGAGAAAAAAATCAGTTTGGAGGAGGGGGAAAAAAAAAGAAGTGTGTTTCGTCGTAGTCCTCTATTACCGCCGTTGTTTTCGTCATCGTCGTTATAATAATAATAATAATAATAATTATTATTATTATTATTATTATTATTATTATTATTATTATTATTATTATTATTATTATTATTATTATTATTATTATTATCATTATTATTATTATTATTATTATTATTATTATTATTATTATACTAATTATAATAATAAGTATTATAGTTTTCTTCTAAAATAACTCTTACTAAAGTTATTACTCGTTATACTGTGGTTCACCCACTCTTCCCTTTACCTCACCCCCTCTTTTCCCCCTCCTATCCCCTCACCCTACACACAACTGCCTTCCCTCTCTCCATCTCCCTCCATACCCCTAGCCCTCACAAAGTCGCCGCAGCGGACCGTAAAAGGACTCGGTTATTCTGTCAAAGAGGCAAGTAAATTAATGCGCCTATACAATCAAGTGCGCTTGATGTTGGTAAGTTGACGTCTTCGGTAGCAGGAATTACAGGTCCTGTTTTTGACCAGCGACATTGGAGCATATCTGTGGGGAAGTGCGCTATATAAGAACAAATTTAATGTCGTTGTTTTTCATTGCAGAACAAGCTGTGGCAACACTCAGTCGTATGGGCTTCAGCTAAGATTACTGGACCGCAAAAGCTAACAGAGGTGATGCATGTTTCATTTTGAATTCTTTCTGAGATTCAATACAATACAATACAATACAATACAGTACAATACAATACAATACATCTTTATCGATCTTTAGAGACACCTGTTGATGGAATGTAAATAAGACAACGTTTGTTGAATTGTGGATGTCTGCACTGCTTAAATATGTGTAGATATGTCAAGATAATGTCCTTTGCACAACAACTAAACCGTAATACAAATGGTTCGGTGTAGAGCCGGGGAAAGTATAAGAAGATGGTCCTGAATGAAGGGAGGTCCCAAACGCCTCTCCTCCCCCTGCCTGTCTGCAACCTTCTCCCCTCTCCCTTGACCCACTCCCGCTCTCCCTCCCCTCCCCCTTCATTACCACCTAACCTAACCTAACCTTCGTTATTAGAATTATTTAGTCTACATTCAAGGGTTGCTTCGTGTTGCTAAAGGAAAACTCAGTATGACGGCCTACTAGCGCCAAAACCGAGAGTTACCATTAGCACGAAATAATTGAAATTATCACGTGTTCCATGTAATTTACAGAGATATAGGTAATCCGCAGTGTTAATTAATAATTATCAGTATTTGCCACGCTTTCCTAGCGCCAAAACCTGATAAATACAAATATCATGAGATAATTACAATTATCAAGCGATAATTACAATTATCACTGAAAATTATACATATCAATTTAATACTGATGAGCATGCGTGGCCCGATGCGCGATGCGCATGTGCGGCAGCGGCACTGTTCCCAGCACGCTTGGGGTTTTAGCCGTAGTAAAGCGTGTCTAAAACTAAAAATTAGTAATTAACACTGTGAATTACCGGTATCTCTGTGAATTACACAGAACACGTGTTTATTAGAATTATCACTGATACATATAAGTTTTGCAGGTCTTGACGCTAGTAAGCCGCCTTACCATAATTAAACATGATCACGTTTCACATTATCAAGTGAAAATTTTAATTATTATAAGCCTATGATAATTACAATTTTCAGTTTTGGCGCATCTCCAGGCGGATTGATAGAGCCAAAACTGAAAATTAAACATGATCACGCGAACATATTTGTAAGTTTTCAATGATCATTGTAATTATCTCTTGATAATTGTAATTATCCCATGATATTTGTAATGATCACATGATAATTGTAATTATCCCATGATATTTGTAATTATCACATGATAATTGTAATTATCAGGTTTTGGGCGCTAGCAGGCCGCCATAACTCAGCAGTCACCGTATCCAATTTCTTGGGGAAAGGGAGGGAGTGCGGGGGAGAAGGTGGGTGAATAAAGTGATTATGTATTTGCTTCTTAATAAAAGCAATATTCTTTCTAAATACAGCACCACGGCGAAAGTGTGTATGGTAGTACTGTAGGCACAGTTGGTTGTCTACTCAGCAAAGTAAGTTTAGCAATTGGTTTGAGAAACGATCATCTTTTATTTTATCTTGTGTTTGTGTTTGTGTGTGTGTGTGTGTGTTGCGCGCGCGTAGGTGCTCACGTGTGTGTGTGCTTGTGTGGGCATGGGTGTGTGTGTGTGTGTGTGTGTGAGTGTGAGTGTGTGACAACAATGTAATTTTCCCAATAAATTCAGGGTCACAAAACAAATTAAGCAAACATACTGTGAAAGTGGGTCTATTGTTGCTGGGCTCTGCACAATGGAATGCTATTACCCACTCGTTTTTCGTCAGTGGGGATCGGCTAGTATAATCACACTGTGACTAATCTTAATACATTTATATGTTTAGCCCGGTCTGTGTGCGGATAGGGTTATAGAGATAGGGAGAAAATGGTTAAAGATTCACTGACAAACTAGCTTTCGCACGGCTATGAAACATAGGTAGTCCAGCCACTTGTTAACAGTAAATATCACACATTTATTTTATCTACTCTATACATAATTCTCTAAACACTCTATTAACTTAAATGTCCAAATTCACTTCGAATAGTTCGCTCCTTGATAGGTCTATGCTGCTACTGTTCTTGATATTTGCTACTGTCTCATCATTGGCTATTTGTTCTGGTTTGCCTAATGTTCATTTCCAGGAGAGTGGACTATCTAGATCAGTGTTAGTGCGTTTCTTCTTGCACATAGCTTATTCGTTGAGGTGTGGTGATGGTGTCTCCTCCTTGGTTGTTGACTATTGGGCTATCGGAGCTCAGTGCTCGATGTTCCACTGGAGGCCGAATGTCAGGGTTGACTCTCAGTGGTCTATGTCCTGCATCGGACCAACAAACCTGCTCGTCTGCAAAACATAAGACGAGTTTCTGCAACGCCTTGCTTACAAAGGGTGTGCAGAGCGTCTCACTGATGGCAGAACCAGCCCTCAGTGATAGCGTCTACTTATACAAACAAGAGACGATCAACTTCTATGTCCGTGGTCCACTGGAATCTCCAACATAATTCATATACATATACATATATCATGGCCCAACTAAACACATGGAGAAGCAATTAACAATATACACATTCTCCGGTACAGCCACTGGTCTGCAATATTACACATAGGAGAAACAACAGTTGGACAGTAGAGGCTACCTCGTGGTTTTAAAAACAGGTCGCGGGTCAGCCATGTGGTCAAGCAAAGTTTAACAAACATTCACAATGATAAAACATGACAAGACTTCACAAACATAATCCAACAATATTATCAATAAATTGCGATGAAACAAAAGATTGATCATTTACCTTTTTGACAATGTCAGGCGCGGCTGTGGCTATACTGCGATGAATGAATTTCACCCGTCACCTGCGTAGTCTACTGAGAGAGATCTGTCAGAGCGTTGCTAATTCTCGTGTGAGGTTCAGACAAAGAATGATTACCTAGCCTTGTGGTCAGCAAAAACCCGTGAAATCTCGTGATACCTGAGCGCCTCCTAGCGGGGGGTTCTGGCTATACGTCAGCTGGATGAGGTCACTGCCTACCTTAGCAAAAGTTAGTTTACACATGCTTAGCACAGTCCTGACTTCTGTCATCTTCTAGGCAGCGACTTTAATTTACACAATCCAAACCAGGATGAAGTGTTAGAGGCTTGAAGCCTTAGTGCGGGCTCCAAACTAGCCTTCTGTGACACATACTACATACCTTGGCCCTTTTAAACTCAAATTACGTCTTTGCAGTAGCCTACTAAGCTGAAGGTGATTTCGTTGTTACTGCGTTTCATTTTCAGTCCAACATGTACTATCTCAGTTGATTTTTGTTTCAGGCTGGGTGGAATTCCAGGACTTGCTGTCTGTCGCTGGGCACAATTTCCAAGAACGAAAAACGATGCTTAACGTCCTAATGCATGAGCGTTAAGGACAATAAAATTGGGCTAAAAAGCCCTCATCATACATATTTACCAGACCATTTGGTCTGGCTCTGTAATTTCCAAGTCTTGTGCTGAAAGCTCGTCCTTCTGCGACAGATCCGTTGGTTAGTTTATCGATTTGTATATGCTTTACATATTGGTATACTAAAACTGCACTTAATTATATATGTATAATGGTTATTATGTTAACTATAAGGTTTATTCCGGGGTTTGGGTTGTGTGTGTGTGCGTGTGTTTGTGTGTGTGTGTGTGTGGGTGGAGGAGAGAGGGAATTGGGTGGTGACTCGACATTGTTGTAGGCCACACTTATGGGCTATATTTCAATGCTAGTGGTGATGATGATGATGGTGGTGGTGATGATGATGATGATGATGATGATGATGATGATGATGATGATGATGATGATGATGATGATGGTGGTGATGATGATGATGATGATGATGATGATGATGATGATGATGATGATGATGATGATGATGATGGATCATTGATTGATGATTATTGGTTGATGATCATTACAGTGAGGACGGCGAAAGTCATTTGGTGACTGTGGAGAGTCAAGCGGAGATTGATTTTCTGCTGAACACCCCAATCTCATCTTCCTTATATATTTGGCTTGGTAATATCTTCTTCTTCTTCTTCTTCTTCTTCTTCTTCTTCTTCTTCTTTAGATCTTAGCGAAATAGCAAGGACCATATATTTCAATTATACAAGATCTAAAATCTTTGGAAGTAGTTGCTCTGTTCCATGCTCGGGCGGCTTGAGTTAGATCCTAAATCGCCCAACGCCTTGAGTCGCCAAGTACGGCGAAATTTTTGCGCTATACAAATCATCAATAATAATAATAATAATAATAATAATAATAATAATAATAATAATAATAATAATAATAATAATAATAATAATAATCATCATACTAATAAGTTGCTCTCTTCCATGTATGTTCGCAGTTAATTCATTTTCTTGAATTTGTTGTCTGTCACTACATAATGATCATGAAAGAAAAGACAATTGCCAGTAATAATGAGAAATCAGTGGTTACCGTAATTAGCAAATCAGGCTTTTAACGGGAATAATTAACATCTTTACTATAGGCCTACTAATCAATGACCTATTGATCCTTTGTTGTCTTCTGTCTCTCCAACAGGCCTGCCCTACAGCTCTCGGAGCGACATTTTTCTGGCGGGAGATCGTAGCCACCTGACCTTCTCATCTTGGAAGAACGGAAACGGAATGAACAATTTCAGCCATAGCACTTGCGCATTTCTGCACCAGACCAGTTCCGGATGATTGGTCAACGCTGACTATAACTTCATGTCT
The DNA here is from genome assembly GCA_036898135.1 of Oncomelania hupensis. Lineage (NCBI taxonomy): Eukaryota > Metazoa > Mollusca > Gastropoda > Littorinimorpha > Pomatiopsidae > Oncomelania > Oncomelania hupensis. The sequence goes on along the minus strand of CM072517.1, from coordinate 38,942,330 downwards.
GATGGGGCGAAGGTTGTTTGCAAAAGGGATGCTTTTGTTTCATCCTGAATCACTGATTATATTCAATGCATCCAAACCATTTTTTTAAACGTCAGTCAAATAAATTAGCCTACAAATAACTCGCAGTTCCAGCCCTTCCGTTAAAACTTTAGTAAGAACCTTGGTTTCTAAAGACTGAATGAAGTCTAAAGATCTGTCAACTGTTGTAGCATACATGTAACTCTTTTTTAATCCACGTAAAGTTAACATGAAGTTCTGCCTCGTTTAGTTACCCCTACATCAGTGATTTCGTGTTTTGATGATTTTCTCTTAAGAAGATTACGCTGTTTCAGTCTGACTCACAGGCGCTTGTATCAGGACACGCGAGCGCCTATGCCTGTGACGCCTCTCCCTTTGATACAAGCGCCTGTGGTCTAACTGGTCTACACAAAGAGTAAAACAAGGGAGTTTTATTGCACTAGTTGATGTTCAAATTGTTATGTTATAACTTGTTTCCATTTCGTGGTGAAGAATTGGAGGTGTTTGGCTTATACTTTGGTGTAGTCCGAGGGGCGTTTGTGCTTCCTATGTGTTAGTACCTAACACCAAGGATGTATGCTTACATAGGTCTATATCTCTATGATCATAATGTTGTGCTTCCTTTTTTGAAAATGAAATCCAGAGTCTGAAGATATATTTTAAAAACTTTAAAAAATGTAAAAAAGCTGATCGATACTTTGTTTGATTTTGAATAACTGTAAATTTGAAAACAATATTGGTTTCAATTCATATGCATCGCACTCACACAAAACATCTCTGTCTTTGTCTCTCCTCTCTGTCTCTCTCTCTCTGTGTCTCTGTCCCTCCCTCTCTCTGCCTGTCTGTCTGTCTCTCTTTCTTTCTCTCTCACAGTCTGTCTCTCTCACTCACTCGTTCTTTCCTGACTTATTTTATTGCTTCCAGTGTCTATTGCTCATTAGTATCATATTGTATACATTATAATATTATACAAATGACGAGATCCTATCCTATCCTATCCTATCCTATCCTATCCTATCCTATCCTATCCCATAACTCGGAGGTCGTAGGGGCACCACAGATGATCGTTTAACCAGCGTACTCCATCTTTCCCTGTCCTCAGCATCCCTGATTGTTTGGCTCAATATCAAACCAGTCCATTCTCGAATGTTGTATTCCCACCTCTTTTTCGGTCTCCCTCTTCTTCTACCTCCTTGCACTGTGCCATGTAGGATGGTCTTTGCAAGACCTGATGAGCTGGTGACGTGGCCATACCATCGGAGTTTACGTTTTTTAAAGAGATAGCAGGCCTAAGAAGTAGGTTAATCCATTACACGACATCAAGTACAACGGCTTTGGCAATAATTACCCTACAAATAGTCTAATAGTCTCAGTTCTAATCTTAAAACTATAGGAACTAACAGTATTATAATGTACGAATAAGCTTAATGTAGGGTTAGGAAACCCCTTACGTACATTAAAAATAACGCCAGCAGATATTACTAGATAATATTATGCCTAGGTATTATAAGGTCTACTACATGTATGTTTTGCTATCTTCTACATTAAATCTGTGTGTGTGTGTGTGTGTGTGTGTGTGTGTGTGTGTGTGTGTGTGTGTGTGTGTGTTGGTGTGTGTGTGTGTGTGGTAGAGAGATACGAGTCATCATCAACAGTGTTTATAAGGAAAAGATTCGTCAAACAGGATGTCAACACCTTTTATTAAGCTTAATTTTAATCCGGAAACATTTACAGAGTGCATAAGACGAAAGTGCCGTGTTAATTGTCGCACATGACGCTGATGGAAGTGAGGGTTGCACAAGTCACAAATATTATACTAGGTATATATATATATATAAGTCTCCGTTTTAATCTAACACTATATGGACTATGTGGGTGTGAAAGCTGGATGCGAAACTAGACAATAAATGTATAAGCCTATTCATTTAACTTTTAACTGATTTAGAAACGAGATGTAGTCTACCGTTAAAACGTTGTGAGCAACAAAAGTGAGTAGGCCAATATTCTTTATTTAATATTATAGTGTACGTAATGTATAGGCTTAGGTAAAAAAACAAAACAAAAAAAAACACCTTGCGCCCATTAAAATTAACACCAGCACTTCTTATGCAGGCTTCTGTAGTTATTATATATTAGGTCTATTATGTTTTTCTTGTGCTATCCGATCGGCTTTAAATGTGTGGAGGAGGTGGAAATACCCGCGCGTGTGTGTGGGGTGGGAGGTGGGAGTTTGTTGGTTGAGGTAATTTGGAGGGTTAGTTGAAACTGGTTTTGTTTTTCAGAGGCTGAACTGAAATGAGGTTGCATGCTAGTCTGTGGGTAATTGCTGTAATCAAAGAATGTATATAATCATTAAATCTTAAGTAATAAATTTGATCTCTGGCCTATTCTGGTGCGCTTAAAAATGGGAAAAATCCGAAACAAGCGGAATATAAAGCGAAATGCGTAGTTATATAACAGAATGAATGACTTAGCATTTTGTATTAATGCTCCTAAACACTTTGCGGTAAATGTTTACTTGTTTACGGATGTTTCCATTGATCGAATAGTTGACCTACAAGCTGCTATGTAGCAGGCTACGAATTAACGTAATTGCCGCCTTCACCACTTCACCAGTGCAGGTAGGCCTGGATAGAATAATTATACACGTGTTCCTGCTTATAATAACTGGTCTAGCTTGTCACAGTATCAACCTCGTCTACTAATTCTTCGTCGTCGCCTCATTCTTCTCTTTGAGTCACTAAATATTACCACAAAGAACGTGAGTAGCTGTACGTACGTTCATTGGTGTTACCTATTGTAAACTATACTGATCACGTTCTCTGATAGGCCATATATTAATTGTCCATATTTATTACATAATATTATATTTATTTAACTATTCATTTATTTAGATAAATACTAAATAGGGGGCGTTTCAGTCGATTTTGACGATGTTTGTATATTGTAGATTATAGTCACACGATACTTTCGCATATAGGTGACTACTGGACCGATTTATACTGACAACAGCGGGCCAGTTGTTGGTAAAGGAACCCCTTGGGGTCATGAGCAATCTTGCCACTGTAGATTGTTCAAACCTATAAAGGGAACAGTGAAAGCCACAGTTGAAAACCTGTCTTTCCTTTATAGGCAAGACAGATTCACTGCGGCAACATTACCCCCGTTGGAGTGCCGGGGTTTTTCAGTATAAATAGTATCCCCACTTTATGGAAATTTAGTGCTTTAAATTCCCACTGTCGCTGTCTTCCTCATTTACTCTTTCCTATTCCTGCTCTGTCCTTCACTCTGCTATACTATCTTCTTCTTCGCTAGATCAATGACCTACCTTTTTTCTTGAAAACTCTTCCTGGACAAGACTCCTTGTTTGTGTATGGGGTCTGTTGGATCAGCTTGGGAGTGTTGGACGCTTTCTGCCGGGTGGTCACTAGCTCTGTGGGTTCGGGCAAAATAGAATAGACCCCAACGTTTCCCGGCGTGTCGTAAGAGGCGACTAACAGGGGTGATGTTAGCACGGCATCACTGGGCGAAAGTCTTCTACACAGAAGTCACCGGCCAGGGCGGAGGAACCTCACGTTACTACAGGTTCAACGACCACGTGCTCAGGGCCAAGGCGAGCCACACTGTATTCGTGGATTTCGGCTGTGGCCAACAGCCTGGAGAGGATTGGGCCCTGCCAGGTCTTTTTTGCCCAAGACACAACACATGATGAGGCTATCCACTAATTCCATGCCGGATCGGTCGTCGCCCGGCTACACAAGGACCGCGCCTTCCGTTGGCCACCAGGACGGAGGTGAAAAGTATGCTACTGATTGACAAATTAGCAAGATCCGCACGAGAAACAACATCGTCATAGGAACCTGGAATGTCAGGACCCTAACTGCGGAAGGAAAATTAGAAGAACTGGCCCACGAGCTGGACCACTATCGATGGAACGTTCTAGGTATCAGCGAACTGCGCTGGAAAGGCCTAGGTGAAACAACGACTGACAAAGGCCACAAGCTCTATTTCAGCGGTAGAGATGACAGGCACGAACACGGCGTTGGATTCTTGGTCCACAAGAACATTCTAGCCACTGTCATGGGTTGCCGCCCAGTCTCCAGTAGACTCATTACCATGCGTCTGAGAGCAACCCCTTTCAACATTACCATCATCCAGGCCTATGCCCCAACATCAGACTATGAAGACAGCGAAGTGGAGGATTTTTATGAAAATATACAGGCGGTCCTTGACCAAGTGCCGAAGAAGGACATAGTCATAGTGCAAGGCGACTGGAATGCCAAGGTTGGCCAAGATGCGCACCACAACTGGGGAGACACATGCGGACCCCACTGCAACAACGAGACAAATGACAGGGGTCTGAGGCTATTGGAGTTTGCCAGATACAACAATCTGGTACTGGCAAACACGCTTGGTCTCCACAAAAAATCCAGACGATGGACATGGCACAGTCCCGGCGGGGAACATCACAACCAGATCGACTACATCATGGTCAAGAAACGCTTCAGATCAAGCATCAACATTGGCAGGACACGCACTTTTCCAGGAGCAGACATTGGAAGTGACCACGATCTCGTGATGATGTCTTTCCGGCTCCATTTGAAGAGAGTAAATACAGCAAAGTGCACTAGGCTGAAGTTCGACCTGGACAAACTGCAAGACCCGGAGGTGGCAAAAATATTTCAGGCCACAATTGGAGGGTAATTTGCACCACTGCTTATTTTGGGGGCAGGCGAAGTAGATGTCAACACCATGACCAATACCTTCAACTCAGCTGTAACAGATGCCGCCACTGAGATCCTTGGCAAGCACCGACCAAAGAAGAAGCCGTGGATCACACCTGAACTTTTGGATCTGTGTGATAAACGAAGAGAGTTAAAAAAGAAAAAGAACACCTCACAGGGAGCTGATGTCTACCGAAAAATCAACAATGACATCCGAAAAGGCATGCGCACAGCAAAGGAGAACTGGATAGAAGATCAATGCCAGGAAATAGAGAACAATCTGAACAAGAACAACAGCAAGAAGGCCTACCAGACTGTGAAGCGGCTGACAAGTGTTAAACAGCCCAAAGTCTCCACTATCCAAAGCAAGTCTGGCATTTGCCTTACAGAAGAACAAGAAGTCTTGGACAGATGGACAGAGTACTGCTCTGACCTTTACAACCATACACCAAATGGAGACCCATCAGTTCTAGCATGTCCCGAGAGCAGTGAAGAAAAAGAAATCCTCCCAATTCTCCGGGAAGAAGTTGAGGCAGCAGTGCAATCGCTGAAGAAAGGGAAGTCAGCGGGAGTGGACAACATACCAGTGGAACTGCTACAAGCAGGAGGAGAAGCGATGACTGATGCTCTCACCATTATCTGTAACAAGATCTGGCAGAGTGGGGAATGGCCTACACCATGGACCCAGTCGCTTGTCATCACTCTTCCCAAAAAAGGTAACCTTCAGGAGTGTGAAAATTACCGCACCATCAGCCTCATCAGCCATCCCAGCAAGGTCCTCCTGAAAATAATACTCAACAGGTTGAAACCACAAGCTGAACAAATCATAGCTGAAGAACAAGCAGGATTCATGGCAGGGCGAAGTACCACTGAATCAGATTTTCAACCTCAGAATAATCTGTGAGAAATACCTACAGCAATCCAACAACATCTATAGCATGTGTTCATAGACTTCATGAAGGCATTTGACCGAGTCTGGCATGCAGCTCTATGGGCAACCAATGAAAGTGTACAACATCAGCCCTAAAATTATAGAAGTCATCAAAAGCCTGTATGACAAGGCTACCAGTGCAGTCCTCCATAACAGCGTCATCGGGAACTGGTTCAGAACAACAATCGGTGTGCGTCAAGGATGCCTACTCTCTCCAACACTCTTCAACATCTTCCTAGAGCGCATCATGTCAGATGCTCTTGCAGATCACGAAGGCACAGTCAGCATAGGGGGCAGAGCAATCTCCAATCTTCGTTTTGCGGATGATATTGATGGATTGGCTGGAGAGGAACAAGAACTTGAACAGCTTGTACAGAGGCTTGACACCACCTCCAGAGCTTATGGAATGGAAATAAGTGCAGAGAAGACCAAAATGATGACCAACAACACCAATGGCATCAACACGGACATCAAAGTACAAGGCCAATCCCTCAACACAGTGCACAGCTTCAAATATTTAGGAGCCATTGTGTCAGACAATGGGTCTCGACAGGAAGTCCTCTCCAGGATCGCACAAACAACTGCTGCCCTGACAAGGTTGAACCATTTGGAAAGACAGAACCATCAGTCTACATTCCAAAGTAAGACTGCTGCGCTCTCTGGTCATCTCCATCTTCCTATATGCTTGCGAAGCATGGACCCTCACAGCAGATCTCCAACGAAGAATACAAAGCATGGAGATGAGGTGCTACAGAAGACTTCTGTGCATTTCCTATACCCAACACATCACCAACGTTGAAGTCCGACAGACCATCACACAAGCCATTGGACAACACGATGACCTGCTCACAGTGGTGAAGAAACGGAAACTCCGATGGTATGGCCACGTCACCAGATCATCAGGCCTTGCAAAGACCATTCTGCAAGGCACAGTGCAAGGAGGTAGAAGAAGGGGGAGACCGAAAAAGAGGTGGGAGGACAACATTCGAGAATGGACTGGTTTGACACTGAGCGAAGCCATGAGGGCTGCTGAGGACAGAGAAAGATGGAGTATGCTGGTTAAGCGATCATCTGTGGTGCCCCTACGACCTTCGGGTTATGGGACAGGATAGGATAGGATAGGATAGGTCACTAGGGCTTCCTATGATTGTACTATTTAGCACTATAGGCATTTTATATGTATGTGTTTCATTGATGATTTATAATGATGTTTGTATTCTATTTTGTTTTTGTAACCGGGGTGTTCGCGTAGTTGAGGTCAACCCTCAGCCGTCCCCCGCGTGGGATGTCTTTATTGTAAAGTGACTGGCCGGTGGAGGGCATTCAATTTTCCCACTAGGGTTGTTTCGGCAGATCTTTTATGCGGATTGGGGGTTGTCCGGTCCTGATTTGGCTCGGAGGAGTCCGCTGGACCTAAAGCAAGAATCAATCAATCAATCAATCATGTTGGTAAAGGGGAAAATAATATGATCACACGTTGACCAATCCGGGATTCGAACCAGCGACCTTTCGGTTACTAGCAAGACGCTCTTACCAACTGAGCTACCCGGCCCCTTTATTTTGACGGACGGAAAACGATGCTTAACGTCCTATTGCATCAGCGTTAAGGACGATCATAACGTCGCCACCCTGACAACAATGAACATCATCATCATATCAAAACTGAGATCCTACGGATCTTTGTCAACGATTTATTAAATCGTACTGTTATCTAGATTATGTTCAAAATATTTGTAGGACTATGTAACGTACGTACGTTATTCTGTTTCAAACTAGCCACGTCACAGACGTTCACCTTTAATTAATTCATTTTTCATGTCTCCTATAATTTGTTTTAATTTGTTGTTTTAATGTTTAAATTTTACTTATCTGAGTTAGTTCCTATTTCGACGCTGTTTTTTCAGGGATTTTGGGGGGAGAGGAGGGGGAGGGGGAGGGGGGAGGGGGGTGAAACACAGGATGTTTTCTGTGCTCTCACATATGTAGGTTATAAGGTCGGCAGTTATTTACAACATAGACTGACAGCCGCGGGATTTAGGCCTACAATCTGAGCAGTAGGCCTACATCAGTGTTTTATTTGCTACATGGACTAAATATACATTTTACTATTTAGTCCATGGTTGCTATCACTTATACTTTTTAACTAAACCGCAAAAAATAAAGAAGAATGCAACTATAACGAATTAATAACACTTTAATTTGCATAAATAATAATTATGTTGACCCCACTGTCCTCAGTGAGCATGTTAGATTTACGAGTTAAAATTATGAATAACGTCATGACAACGACATGACTCTGGAAAGATCTAGGGTGCAGCCTAAGTGCAGGGTGCATAATAGGCCTATATAGTGTGTGTCATAGACCCATAGCTGTAGTGCAGTGTGCAACGTGCCTCAGTACTGTGTGCTCCCAGCATCAGTACAGTGTGCACCTGGCGTCAGTACAGTGTGCAAAATTATCCTCAGGACAGTGTGCACCAGGCCTCAGTACAATGTGCAATATAGGAAATTAAGGTCCTAGTGCTGTCTGTGTACAGTAGTCTTAGTACAGCTAGTGTGATTGTAGGCATTATACATATAGTTTATTAAACACAACGTGCAATAATCTCTTCCCCCCCCCCCTTCTCTCTCTCTCTCTCTCTCTCTTTTAAAAACAATGCATATATGTGCTAGTTAATGCGTATAATGTCCTATAAGCTTTGTTGCTTACAAACCAAATGATCCTTAGAATGATAGAAATGTTAAATATAAAATATAAATATAATGTAACTCCACCCCATGTTCATTGCTATGCTTGTCATGTACTGTATACGTGTGTTCTTATTCAAATTTATCTGTAAGCATGTAATCGTTTTAACGTTAGGTTGTTTTGTTTTGTTTGTTTTGTTTTGTTGTTGCTGTTATTGTTTAAGACCACTGCATGCTTATTCTACTACCATCGCTAAATCTCTCTCTCTCTCTCTCTCTCTCTCTCTCTCTCTCTCTCTCTCTCTCTCTCTCCAACATGTCTTCAAATGACACCATTTTTCAGTCAACCTCTCAAGTGTTCCTTTTTTAAATTTTTTTAAAATATCAGTCAAAGGTCCATTTGCATGTTTGACCTGATTTATCAGTTAAATGACATAATGTGTTTACAATATTAAATATTAATTGTTGTTGTCGGTTGTTTATTGTGGGTGTGTGTGTGAGTGTGCGTGGGTGTGTGTGTTGTGCGTAGTGGGGGTGGGAAGCGTGTGTTGGGAGCACGGAATTTCAAACCAGGTTGCGAGAGAGCATGGATTCTTCGAGAGAAAGGGAGAGCTAGAGAAGAGAGATAATCTAGGCCAGCTTAGGCCTGTCTAACGTGGTTTTTCTGTAAAAAAGAGCGATCGAAACGCTCGCAATGTGGCCAATCAGCTGATATTTTTGTTGCTGGTAGTGATAATTTGTGAGAGGTAGAAAGATGCGAATCGTCATCAAAAATTTGTACAAGAAACAGATTCTTCAAAAATGACGTAACCACCTTTCATTAATCCAGAAACATTTCCAGGGCTGAGTGCATAAGACGAAAGTGCCGTGTTATTGTTGCACACGACGCTGATGGAAGTGAGGTCTGCACAAGCCACAACCGTCGCCATGTGATTAATTTGTGAGCCGGGTGAAAATCGGAGGAGTGTGCAAAACGCAAGAAATCCCACAGTGGCGGAAGACAAAGTAGATGTGAAATCAACGTCTTGGTATAATTTCAAGAATTCTGGACATATTTTAATTCAAGACATTCTTCAGTAAGTAATCGATTCTTTTGTTTTCGAGTGGTTCGTTTAGAAATGTCTGTCCTTCTCTACTTACCTTTGTCTTTGACCAATCTATCACAGTATCACTCAGTATCAGTATCACATAAAAGCGGCTTTGTTTTTACTCCTATTAGGCACATGTGGTTTAGCTGGCTATCGACTATCCTTCACGTTTTCCAGTCAAAGTTCATTTTCGATGTTCTAGAAATTTCGTTTAGACTCATCTTGGTATTTAAATCAGTATGAACCTTGAAAGGCGAAATGTTCCAGAAGGAGTTAGTTACTAGTTAGTTATTAATTTCTTAATTAGTTATTCATTGAATACAGGCAATGAGTTGAATCACGACCACAAAATAAAGACCACAACTTGGTTGAAAGAGAACTAACTCCTGATCTGTATAAAAGATCTGCTGAAACAACCCTAGTGGTAACATTGAAGGCATTCCACCACTCACCAGCCGGTCACTTTACAATAAAGGCATCCCACGCAGGGGACGATGAGGCTATACTCTATTTTATCGAACGCCTGTTTACAAAAACAAAATGGAATATAAACATCATTAAAAATATCAACCAAGCACATGATATGTATTGTATATAAAATGCCTACATTGCTAAATTAATAATAATACCAGCCAGAAGGTAGGTGACTGGTCTAGCGAATAAGATATAATAATTAATATAGTGGATTGATTGAACAGAGTAGGAATGAGAAAGAACAATGAGAAAAACAGCGACAGTGGGAATTTAAAGCACTAAATTTCCAGAAAGGGGGATACTATTTATTGTGAAACCCCCGGTACCCCAACTGGGGGAGATTTAGAAGAAGAAAGTCGTAACAGACCAACTAGTGTACAAAATCTCTCTCCTCCTGTAGCCACTTCTCGAGTCAATCTCTGTCACTATCAATACAATCAATAGTCTGAATAGATAAATAACAAATTTAATTTTTATTTTAATTAAAATAAGGATTGTATAATTAGTAAATTAGTTATAGTCCACTCGACCCAGAAGTTTGTCATAAAGTCAACTGATAGTGATATGAAGCAATCTCATTGACCTTTTGACTAAGAAATTGTTACTCGGATGTTTTAGTGTACTGCTGCCACCAGTGCTATAGTGTTATCTGAAGTAATGATGAAATTATGAGTGGCTTGGAAATTTATTGTATATTATTATTAAGAGCATTATGTGCAAGGATTCATTTATTTTATTATTTATTTAATTTAGTAGTACCATAAATTGTAATAATTTTAATTGTTGTGTTTGTTTTATATTTGTGTAATAATGATTTGTCTACTTTGTCTTTTGGTGTCACTATAAGTGTTTAATCTTGCTGTGTACACATTCCTTTGATTATGTCTATATATGATCGCAAATTTTCAGTACAGTGTCAGTGGACTCAATTTTCACATAATATTATTAATAGTACAGGACTAAAAACTGAAAGTTACAAGTGCGACACACAGCTCTCTCCTTAGGTCCCTCCCTACCACTTTGATCTGTAGTTGAAGTGTTATATATGTCAACAGGGCAGTACAGTACAATACAATGTATTCTTTATTTTTTAACTTTCCAATTGCATTCCTAAGTTAAACTAAGTTAAAGTGGAAATTTTCCATGGGCGTGTGCTTAGAACTTTACTTTAGATGATAACTTATGTCTATGAATAAATGAACAATAAACATTTTCATGCATACATTTTTCACTTCTGGTTTCACGTCAACAGGAAGTAGAGCTCTCAAACTATAAATTATGTAAACTAGGGATGCTTCTCAGCCCCTTCTGTTTTAAAAAAAGTTAAATTGTTAATAATAATTTATGTACACTCTTTACTATTGTTAGGTTAAAATCAATCTAGAACAAATGTGTTGTAGTTGTTATACAGTGCTTCAGATTGTTGGTGCGCCCGCGCCATTGGCGCATATTTTATTAGAATGGCGCGTAACAGTCAACGTGAATGCGCCAGCCTGGCGCGTCATAAAAATCAAGAAGGACTAGGTGAACATACGATATGAATACCTTCGATTGTCAATGACATCTTTTTCAAAATTGACCCATCATTTTGCATGGCCATGGCCATGGGTCATTGGGCCCATGATGTCTGAAAACAATCTGAAGCACTGGTTATACATAGGTCATGATTTTGTTTAAAATGTCTTAATTTTTAAACACAAACTGTCTTTCAATTGCTGGTGTGCAGTTAAGAGCTGTGAAAGATGGGTCGCTTCTCAGGCAAGACTTGTCGCCTGCTGTCTATGCTGTTTCTGACGGGATCCTTCTTCCTGGTTGAGATCATTGTTGGCTATGTCACCAACTCCATCGCTCTTGTGGCCGATTCCTTCCACATGTTATCAGATGTGGTAGCTCTTATTGTTGGATTTGCTTCAATAAGAGTAAGTACTCTATTTTTGTTGTTTGTCTCTAGACATTTATTTTTTGGATGAGGTGGATTAGGAAGTCTATTTTATTTTTCTTTTACCGGCAATGTAGGCATTTTTTTTTGAGAGAGAGAGGATGGTTAGAAGTCCGAGTCTATTTATTTTCTCATGAGGTCATGCTCACTTGACTTAGTCACTGTGAGTATGATGACTGATGTAAAATGAAGGGGAAAAAAGTAATATGGCCAATTTGGAAAATGTTAACTGTGAAAAGAATAAAAAATTTACTTGGTATATTGTTACTATGTTACATTCAAGGGCACCCTCCCCCAAAGGGGTGCCGGGGGTTTCAGAATAAATAGTATCCCCACTTTCTGGAAGTTTAGTGCTTTAAATTCCCACTGTCACCGTCTTTCTCCTTTGTTCTTTCTCATTCCTACTCTGTTCTATCAATATATAATATCTTCTTCTTTGCTAGACCAGTCACCTACCTTTTTAATGAAATCTCTTCCAGGACAAAACTCCTCATTTGTGTGACTGTGAGGTCTGTTGGATCAGCTTGGGATTATTGGACGATTTTATAATCTATGATGTTATTATTTAGCAATGTAGACATTTTATACCATGTATGTTTTTTGTTGTTATTGTAATTTGTATAATGATGCTTATAAGTTATATTCTATTTTGTTTTTGTAAACGGGGGTTCGATAAAATAGAGTATAGCCTCAGCGTCCCCTGCATGGGATGGCTTTATTGTACAGTGACTGGCTGGTGGAGTTGCCTTCAGTGTTACCACTAGGATTGTTTCAGCAGATCTTTTATTCAAATCAGGGGTGAGCCCTCTTTCAGCCAAGTTGTGGTCTTGATTTTGTGGTACTGATTCGGCTCTTTGCAGTCCGCTGGACTCTGTAAGCAATGAACAACTAACATTCAAGTTTTTTTTGTGTGCTTTAAAAAAATGTTTAAACAGATAGCAAAATGGCCATCACGGAAGAACACATATGGCTGGGTCCGAGCAGAGATTCTCGGGGCCCTCGTGAATGCTGTCTTCTTGCTGGCGCTTTGCTTCTCCATCCTGGTGGAGTCCCTGAAGCGCTTAGTGACTGTGGAGGAGATTGAACAGCCCATCTTGCTGCTGATTGTAGGCAGTGCTGGGCTTGCTATCAATGTTGTTGGCCTTCTTCTCTTCCACAATCAAGTGCATGGTTAGTTTCAAGTTTGTGCTTCATTTTGCAAAAAAGCGCTATCACATCACTCCACTACTCTGTAAGCTTCATTGGCTACCCATAGAGGCCCGCATTAAATACAAACTGTCCGTATTGTGCCACAATTTCCTTTCTGGAACCTGCCCTTCATATCTGTCAGATCTGCTGTCTGTCTATGTCCCTTCTCACAGTCACACTCTTCGCTCTTCTTCTGACTCTCGCACACTCTGCATGCAAAAAACTAACACCAAAATGTATGGAGAACGGGCATTCACCTATTGTGCACCCAGACAATGGAACACTCTTCCAACCAACATCAGACACAAGCAGACCACACCCTCATTCAAGCAAGCTCTCAAGTTCAGTGTCTATTCTTTTGGATTCCATATCAATTTGTAGTTTTTTTGGATTCCATATATATCCATTCCCTTGTCTTTTCTTATGGATTCCATTTTCATTTCCTTGTCTTTTTGTTTAGCCTACCTCTCTCTTTGTCTGTCAAGTCGATCAAAACATTCTTGAACATATTTATGTTTATCAGTGACTTCCAGAGTAGTATCTTGTTTGATAAACTTAGCAAAAAGATCATCATAGTCATCCATTTTGTCTTAATGGTTTTTTTTTAGCAATATAAATTTTAAAAATATATCACAATCAGCAACTACTACTAAACTATAATATTTACACTAAGTCCCAAACACCCAAGAAAGAATGATAAAAATAAAAATTAACTATAGCCCAAGCCAAGCTAAGTCAACAATAAACTTAAAGTGAACCAAATGTAAATTAACAAATAGCAGTACTTAAACCAAATCAATAAACTCACAAAGTACTAAACAATCAAGTTTGAAAAACTAATAAATGAAATTTGTTTTTCATATAATAACAATAGTCTGAGTCAATTCAATACTAAATTAATAACAACACTGCCTAATTAACCTAAGTCCTCAAATGTATAAAACCTAATAAAATTCCCCCCCCCCCCCCCCCCCAAAAAAAAAAAAAAAATTAAATTAAATAAATTCCATCACCTCAAAGACAAAACTATTTTAAGAAATATATATTTTTAAAAACAACAAACAAGTATGACAAACTCTAACACCTAATAAAGATAAACAATAATATATACAGATCAAATACCACTTAATTCAAATAGCAATGCAAATTCAAACAGTAAGTTCAATGAATATATTCAAATATAAATATACAACAAAGCAACAATTCAACAGATAATTTCAAAATTATTAATAATTAAATGAAATAAAATAAATAATGAATTATACTAACACTAAACTAAACAAAATTCAACAATCAATTGCAAAACTACTAATGAAAAAGTTAAAGAAAACAAATCATGAATTATATTTACACTAAGAAGAGGTTTTTGTAACTAACCTATAATAAAATAAGAAGTTTAACTTCTTACTCACTCACTGATTCACACACACATAGTTAGTCCTACAGAACAAAGATAACCAGAACCAATGTAAACAAACCAATACTAAGAAAGTAGAAAGAGCAATGAAAAGGAATATAGACCCTTTAGGTAGAAAAATATACTAAGCCCTTGAGCAACTCCGAAACTATACAGGAGTGCCCTACCGTGAAACTGGAGACGGTCTAAAACCACTAATTAACAACATCAAACATCCAATAATCACAACAGTACATACAAACGCACCTCAACACTAAGAAGGGAAACAACTAAGCACTACCCAATGTTGTGAAAGAATTGATCTAAATACTAACAAATCTATGAACTGCAATATTAACAGAGAAAAAAAACAGGGTCTCCAGATGTAACGTATGGATATTTTGGATGTGTGTGCCTGTTTATAATAGTGAATGCGAAATATAATTGACTCCTAGATCAAAAATAAGTGTGCGTGCAAGTCTCTCTGTTAACTACCACACCCACAAATTCACATGCTCTCTTTAACACAGGCAAACACCAACACAAAATATAAGCTCCACGCTCTCAATACTTTATATTTATAAACAACAATATTTTATAGCAATCTTTCACACCAACCTTTTACACCGAAATTTTTTACACTAATATTTTACACTAATATCTTACACCCCACTGTCCAGTCTGAATAACTATGAAACTCGCATGGCCGGCATTCTCATGTTCTGAGCCAAAATAAACACAAAAACGCGTTACCTCTATAGTTGTAGGAGGCGGGTGTACACAAAGGCTACAGAGTCCCATAGACAGGCAGTTAGATGAACCGTGATGTTGTAAACAGGTAATTGAGCGAGCAGTGAAATTGTAAACAGGGAGACGGGCGCGCGCGTGCCCTGTCTGTCTGAGATAGCAAACGTGTCTTGGTCAGGTTCAAGACGCACGGCCGACCACCGCTGTTCCTCGAGTCGCCCTTTCTCCGTTGTCCGGGACAACACCATGTGTCCAAGTGTATGAAGCCAACACCAGCTTCCCATAGGCAGCTACAACAATATATGTATACACACATCAATGCTCTGACTTTTATAATCATATTCATGATATTGTTCTTCTTTGTTTCATCCTTGCTCACTTCCCTTAGTTTCTTTCACTTTTCCAATTCCATTCCGTATGTGATCGTTTCTTTCCTTCTTCCACAATGTTATCCATAATATATCCCAGATATAATTATTTCATGAGTGACAATTAGTATCAAACATGCTCACACCTTCCATTCATATTACATTATCTACTGCTCTATAATTATACTATAGCCCCATAACAATTTTATTACATCAATGAAAATCATATTCCATC
Source organism: Oncomelania hupensis (assembly GCA_036898135.1). NCBI lineage: Eukaryota > Metazoa > Mollusca > Gastropoda > Littorinimorpha > Pomatiopsidae > Oncomelania > Oncomelania hupensis. The sequence goes on along the minus strand of CM072517.1, from coordinate 38,926,534 downwards.
TCAGTGGACAACAGCTCACCACCTCTCAACACAATAAATCCAATGCAAAAATATACCTCTCCAACATTTCACAATCATAAAAACATTATAAATACTTTACAGCACAATATACATCCACTTTCAGAGAGAAAGTCCCACTGAACCTACACAACCTGATAAGTTCTCAGCACTTTCTACCTCTTCACTTTTCACAACAATCTTTTCTTTTTTTTTTTTCTTTCTTAATCTTTTTCTTCCTGGCCTGACACACTGACTCTACATATCCTCACACATTGGAACACACAAATCAAGTGACTACAATTTCCCTTCCTGCCAGCTATTCTTCATTCCATTGGTTCAACAATTTCAGCCAATGAAAATAATAACATAAGATATTCAAATAATAACTCACATTCTAAAAGTAGAAATATTTATTGAGAACCGGAAAATTCACGTTCTCTACACTGGAATTAATCAGGTTTTTTTTCCACTTATCTTATTCACTACTACTAAGCTGGTAAATTCTGTTATTTTTCCTTAAAATGTAACTCTTGACTAATTTGTTTTGTTTTTTTCTTTTCATAGTTAAAAAATGCATGGGAACTGGCAAAGTGTTGGATAATTGAATTATTTAACCGGTGCTATTTTGGGCACTAGAGAAACACTGATAACTCGGTGCCACAATAAAACCATGAGAGGAAAGAATGATTCAAAGATGTTTTGTTTCTTATCAATTCTCAGGTCACTCTCATGGAGGAGGTGGGTCACACTCTCATGGTGGGTCTCACTCCCATGACCATAGCAACAAGGACGAGTCCAAATCATTGGTCAAACGCAACAAGAGAGCTTCCCACACTCCTGACAACGCTGACTCTCAGGCTGTCACCATAGAGGTGGACATCAGCGCTACAGCAAAAGGACGTGAGTCGTCAGAAGACCCTATGATGACCAGTTAAGCGTTGGAGTTTTGTTATTTGGCATGCTGCCTGGCTTTGATGTGCTTTAGTTTGTATCTGTAAGACATTAATCGGGTCTGGCACATGCTTCAGTTCACAAGATTTCTTTTTTTCTTTGTAGAGATAATTTTAACCATGAAATTTTAAATTTTATATCTTTAGCTTTCCAGCCACCCCCCACCCCCCATCTCCCCCCCCCCCTCCTTAGTTTAGAATTGAATTGTTATAAAACTATAACCTTGAATTTGTTTCACTGTGTGTGGGATTAGGCATGACACAGTATTTTGTGACACACTCTCTCTTTTTGTCTAGTTTTGCTGACTTGCATTCTCTTTGTAGAAATCATTGTACACCAAAACATTAAATTTGTTGCACTCTATATGTGATGAAGAACATATTGCGATGCAATTGAGGTCAGTTTCTCTATTTTTATTGACTTGCATGTTGTGAATAACTTGTTAATTAATTCCAAGTCACAACTATCACATTTATCCTGGGAACACAGTAGCTGAGATAGGGGTTGCGATGGACTAATTTTGTGGTCTGCATGTGTTTGGGGCTTTCTTATTTGCATATGTTTATTTATTAACCCTGGAACTTGTTTAATTTTCATTAACTCCCTCTGCCTGCATTGAGGTCAGCTTCACTACCTATTTGTTTTTTGCATTATTATAAACAAGAATGGAGATATCATTTCTGTGAATGGAGAGGAAATCTGTTACTTTAATTCGTACACAGATATTATATAATAATAAAGTATAATTTATTTCTCTTTTGTCAGTGTATGCTGTATAAAACATTTTGGTGCATGTTCACAGTTTTGTGAGTTAAGGATTGTTACAAGCTTAACTGTGTTCGTTTGTTTGTTGGTTGATGATATTTTACTCTCATGCAAAGCATGTACCCGAAAACAATTTTCAGATTTTTGGCAATCTGTGTGAGATATCTAAAATAGTCCAAAAATGATATCGAAAAAAAATGTAGGTCCGTCTGTCGTCCATCATCTGTCTGTGCAAAAATATTAATGTGGCTAATTACTCAGAGCCTTTTAAAACTACAACAACCAAAATTGGTAAGATGGTGTATACCCATGAGACCTCGAAAATGATCAGTGAATGAATGACTTCACTTCAAGGTCAAAGTAACAGGAAGAACTAAATGTTAGTCAAAAAATGACAATTTTTCACAAAATTGCAATTTTGTTTTAGGTTATTAATATTGAATTTATGATTCTTTGATACATGATAAACATCAATGAAACACACATACTTTACAAATTTGGTCAACCTCACTCCAAGGTCAAGCATGAGCTTTGCCGAACGTTCTGTTTTAGTTTTGTTTTTTTGTTGTTGGTTGTTTTGTGTGACTTTCACGCTACTATTTTTTTGTTGGGAGACATTTTGGTGCATGTTTGCTTTGCATAGCCAAATTGTTAAAAACCTTACAACTCTGTATTTGGATATGTTTGTTCATTTGCTTGTTTCATGATAAACGTATATTAACTGTGTCTTGGTTGTCAAAATGATTTCAGATTCTGAGGCCCAGATGAACATGAAAGGAGTGTTCCTACATGTGTTAGGGGATGCCTTGGGATCTGTGGTTGTCATCATCAGTTCGCTGGTCATCTGGCTAGCTGAGGGGCGATGGCGTTATTATGTAGACCCTGCCATGAGGTTAGTATACTAATGACAATATTGGCACCTGGATTTACTTCTGTTGTTACTCAATATTAGGTCATATAGGACCGTAAGTTGCCTGAACCATAAATAATATATGGTTTTAATTTTTGATAACACTTTTTTTCCCCATTGTAGTGGTGTATACTCGATTTTAAAGACTATAAAATGGGGTAGTGTTTAGTTCAGAGGATAATGTTGATATGATTGATGGTCAAAGACTGCAATGAAAGTGCGACGTTCGTTTTCAGTTGCTATTTGTAAACGTAGCCATTTTTTTTACTCTCCTGCATAGCTATGTGAGTTGGCGCTCACCCACCGAAAAAAAAAGTCCAGTTTTTAGCAAAGCTGTGCAAGATAAGTCATAAATAGTCCAAAAATTGCCTTTTAAAAAAAAAAAAATAAAAATAAAAATTGTGTTCCTCCATCCGTCTCTCTGTCTGTTGTCCCCTGTCTAGATGTGCAAAACTTGAAAGTGGATTAATATCTATTTCAACTATCACAACCAAACTTGGTAAGATGGCGTGTACCCTTCAGACCTCAAAAAGGATCGGTGAATGAATGATATCACTTCAAGGCCAAAGGTCATAGGGTCAACAATTGTTAGTAAAAAAATATCAATTTTTCACACAATTTCAATTTCTTTTCTAAGTTATTAAGAATTAATTAATATTGAACATGATTCTTTGATGCATGTTAGGTTTCAATGAGACACACATCCTATGCACATTTGGTCAACCTAACTCCAAGGTCAAGGTTAAAGTCAGTTAGTATAAGTACTTTGAAGTGACCTTGACCCTAAACTATGAGAGATTCAGATATGAAGTTCAAACTTGTTGTATTTAGAGATGATAGATTGATCTTTCATCAGGGCTTGTGGTTCAGTGTTGATTTAGGTCCCTACCCCTCTTTCCCTGGGATGGTTATCCCCGTCTGCCCTATCGCCAATGGTGGGTGTAGACATTAAACCTCAATGCTCAAACTCAGACAAAGGCACTGAACAATGCTGCTCACATAGGAATTGAGCTGGTGTTTTACAAGCCCTGGTTCATCTATGTCCTGTTTTTGCGTTGATCTTGAAGGTCAATGTCATTTTAGGCCTTGCAAAATAGACAACAAAATAGTTCATCGTACAGTAGAATGGCTCTATTTAAGGTCATGTCAAGGTCACTGAAGATCAAGGTCATCCCAAGGTTACTGGGGTTTTTTGTGTGTGCATAATACCGCTTTTGCTGTAGTTTATTTGATATTGCATGAGTGTATTGTACACAAGAGTGTAGGTTTTTAGTTAAATTTTCAGATGACTCTGCCTTGTTGTCTCTTTTTCAGGGCCCAGAAAACGATCATGGTCTTGCCCTTTCTGATTTTGTTAACTGGTGCGATAATAATTTTTTGGAAATGAACGTGTCTAAAACAAAAGAAATGCTTTTTGATTTTAGGACAGTGAAGGATGATGTCCGTCCATGTGTTATTCATGGTGAAGATGTGGAAGTTGTTGACACATATAATTATTTGGGTAGTTTTTGATAGTCAGCTGAAATTTGATGTCAACACCCACAGTCTTGTCAAACGTGGTCAGCAAAGAATGTATCTTCTTAGGAAACTAAAATCCTTCTCTGTAAACACAAAGATCCTCAGTTTGTTTTACCAGTCTTTTATAGAAAGTTTGCTGACTTTTTCTTTTATCTGTTGGTTTCACGGTCTGACTGTGAAGGATAGGAACAGCCTGAATAGCATAGTCAATGTCTGCTCAAAGATTATTGGAGTTAGGCAGAGAGATCTTTCTTCTTTCTGTGATCAGCAGATCTTAACGGAAAACTGGGAGCATCCTTAATAGTCATCAGGAACATTGTTTGAAACCCGAGTTCACACTGTTGCCATCCAGACGCCGATATGCTATGCCCATCTGTAAGGGAAATCGGCGTTCTAAATCTTTTATTCCCAGTGCAATCCGACTTCATAATAGTACTAACCGCTTTTAGTTTTCAGCACTTTGGGGATCTTATTTGTTATATAGTGAGAGTCTCCCTTTAGTGGCTATGTGTACTGGCTGCACTTTTTAATCAACTTGTTGAATTTTGTTGACTTTTGTGATATCACTTGTGATCTTGATTCGCGTGTGTGTGCTTGTGTAATGTTTTTTAATTTTTTTTTTTTTTTTTTTTTTTAAATGGTTTATGATACATTTTTTGAGTTTCTTTATGCTGCCTCATAAACTTATAATGTAATTGCCCTTTGGGATGAATAAAGTTGTATTGTATTGTATTGTATTGTATTGTATTGATGCCGGAAGTCAAGGTAAAGTCGGTATTGCTTTGCATTTTAATGCCACTGTTTCTTTTTTTTTTTCTTCTTCTGGGCAGTCATTTTCATGTTAAATATTGCAAGTTCCGTAAGGAGCATGCGAGTCATATGGGCTTTGCCTTTCTAGTTTATAAGTATATTAAATATGTATTCACATCCGAAGTTTTGTTGGAGAAAAATAAAATATTGACCACAGTATTATTTAAATATAGCCATTTTTACAAGTAATAAATATGTATTCAAATGCGAAATTTTGCTGGAAAAAAACAATTGATCCCCTAGTCTTTTTAAAAGTTAATGGACACCCAAGATTATAATATATATTTAACTTTGGTTCTCATGGTTTGCCAAGATATATTTTGTATTGTAGACTGCATTAGAAAATGTAGTTACATTATTTAACATTTCAACTAGGGATACGGTTATTTGATTATTTTTGTTTTAATTTTTGTAAAAAAATAAGAGCCAATAATGTCAACATTTCATTTTATTTATTTAGTGAAGTTCTGTTGAAACTCGCACAATTTTATCAACTGGTTTCTGTAATTTGTCCTTTTTCTTGCAGTATTGCTATGGTTATAATCATCTTGTCGACGACTATTCCTTTGCGTAAGTTGCTGTTCTGTCTTCAACAATCTCTCTCTCTCTCTCTCTCTCTCTCTCTCTCTCTCTCTCTCTCTCTCTCTCTCTCTCTCTCTCTCTCTCTCTCTCTCTCTCTCTCTCTCTCTCTCTCTCTCTCTCTCTCTCTCTCTCTCTCTCTCTTTCTCTCTCTCTCTCTCTCTCTCTCTCTCTCTCCATCCCTTCCCCACCTCAATCTTTCTCTCTCTCTCTATCTCGCTCTCTCTCTCTCTTGCTCTCTCTCTCTCTCTCGCTTTCCATCCCTTCCCCACCTCAATCCTTTTATTCTTGCTCCTTTTTGCAATGCATTTATCGCTTTTGTTACAAACTAGAACTTTAGAGGGCTTTTTCCTTAGTATTATTACTAAAATCTGTTTTTAACTAGACTTACTGAGCAGGATGAAAGATTTGTATGTCTTGATTCCAATTTTAATGTTACAACTTGTTGCATTGGATTTTGGGATTATGTTGATCGCTTATGTTGATCGTGTGGGCAAAATTGGGATTTACTTCCCAGCGAAATCTCGCCAGCAGCAGAGCAGTGCCACAAATTTCAAAAATAAAAATTCGATGTTCTTTCCGTCTTCTAATAGCGATCTCCCTGCCTTTACTCCACCTGTTTGAGTGATGGATGTGTATTTGGTGTGTGTGAGGGTGGATGAGACAGGTGAGCGTGTATGTTGGTATAGATCGCCGCGCTTTGAGCCTGATTGATTTGGGGAAAGGCGCGTATATAGCATCCTGTATTATTATTATTATTATTACAAAGAACTAAGGGAAATAGGGCGCACCTGCAGAATGTGTTTGTGGCTGGTACTCCCTTGAACTTTGTGCTTTTGAATGCATATACTGTGTATGTTCTGTTCAATAACTTTGACTCCTTTGGATGAGAGTATAAACTGAGGTCTAGTCTTTGAACACACGCATTCATTTCATCACAAGGACTTTAAAGATCCTGATGCTCATGTTGTAGACGGGTGAGTGGCGGCTATAGAGATATCCCCAGAATGCACTAGGTCCCTTCTCCCCATCCCTGGTCGCCCAGGATTGTGCTCAGTCATGTGGGCGTCAAGACTATTTGCCCAAAGGTTGCAGGTGGGCGCCTCAGGCGGCTTGAATTAGATCCTGTATTGATCAGCGCCTTGAGCAGCTCTTGGGCTGGAAAAGCGCTATATAAAGTGATTAAAAAAAATTTACGCAGAGGCTATACCTCGGTTTATAGTCTTATTCGAAAGAGTTGGAAATCATTCCATCCTTTTGAGTTATAAATATATAATACATCTTGCAGATGTGTTTATGTTTTCCATACTCATGGCTATCTTTGGGTTTACAGTGAAACAAACTTCGTTGATTTTGCTGCAAACTACACCAGGCTTCTTGGACCATGACAAACTCAAGCTGAAACTTGTACAGGTCAGTCCTCTTTGTGGTTGTTCTTCATTGATTGCTTGCTTGATGGAAGGTGCATTGGATTGCATTTGTCGATTGGTAAAATGTATGTCATCTGTTGTGTGGCGACATAAATCACCATTATTATAACTATTATTTTATTTTATTTTTGTATGGTTGTTGTGGTGGGTATTATTATTATTGATATTTTTATTGTACAAAATCTAGCTTCACGTTGTTTTCTTTTAGTCCCTGAAAACATGTAGGGATTTCCTTAAATAACGTATTTTCATGTTTTCTATCTTCTGCGGCGTTTCATGTTTTGCCAAATTTGGCTTGAAAGGCGGTAGATGCTGCCTTGGCCGTTTGTGATCCAGCAGCCTTATCTATCAATAAATCAAAAATGTACACATTGTTTGCTCCAAAGGTGGATGGTGTGCTAGGAGTACACGAGTTTCACGTGTGGCAGCTGGCTGGGAACCGCATTGTGCTTTCAGCTCACATCACCTGCAGCAACCTGCGAGAGTACATGACCATCGCTGCCATCGTCAAAGATCTTTTCCACAAAGAAGGCATCCACTCGACGACCATTCAACCAGAGTTTGTCTCTGTAAGCGTAAGTCATGCTTGTATTTACACTTGACTTCGTTTGTTTTTTTCTTTGTGTGTGCTTGCGTGTGTGGGCGTTTGTAGGAACGCCGTTACTTTTACAAACTCTTTGTACTCAACCTAGGTTCTTTTGACCGCCCCTTTATTTTGAAGTCAAAGCAGTGTTCCGTTAGGGTTAGGGCTGTGTTAGACTTAGGAATAGCTTCAAAAAATGGACGTATTATAAAAAAATGTCAAAACAACGTAAGTGGTGTTTCACGAAAGTCATAACAATGGCGTTTTTACTAACATGTGTGTGTGTGACAAAGCTAGAGATTGAGTGTGCTTGTGTTTTTCTTTCCCAAAATGCATCTCATCAACTGAGATTTATTTGTCAAGATGTCCAACGTCACTGAACTGTGATTGTAGTGTATTATTGAATTTAGAGCAAGAATATAATATTGTTGTTGTTTTCTTGTTTGGTGCAGTTTTTTTTAGGGGGTAGGGGTGGAGGAGGTTTTGGGGTAATGACAACGAACATCTTTAAAAGTCTAAGATTTTAGTGTTATGTGCCTGACGGGTGTTTCTTTTATTTGTTATTCTTTTATATTGGACCTTCAAACAAAACAGTGGTGTTGATTGCTGCCTTGTATTTGACACTGCAGTGAATGTAAACCTTGTGAACACTGGCACTGTGTAAATCATGCATTTCTACATTGTTGTTTTCTTGGTTTCAGATTTCCGATGAAGAGCAGATTCAGTGTCGCCTGCCTTGTGCGGACAAATCTATGGATTGTTCCAAGGATCTATGCTGCGCACCAAACGCCACACCCATTAAAGAAAAAGGCAAGACACGAAAAGACCGCAGGGGCAACTCCAACAAGTGCCAGTCGCTCACTACACAACCGCTGGAAGGGGATGACTGTGCCGGCGAAAGTGGCACGACCTTGGAGCTTACTCCAGCGGAACCGTTTCAGACTGCATCGCTGACTATGCAGTCTCACAGCCATGCCACACCGGCATCAACATCGGTTTCTTCGCAGTCGCAGCCTAGCAGCATGATTACAGCAATTGGGCAGTCTGCAAATGTGTCCGTACAGTCACAGCCACTCACTCTGCCCGTGCCTGCTGATGGAGTAGCAGGGGTTGACAGCTCTCCGCTGTAAACTGAACTGCTTAGTTTCTTGGACAATAGTACATTCCATGGTAAATTATGTTATCTCATGACTCTCGACAACAGTGTCCAGTGCAGATGGGGGAAACTTCAATCAGACAGAGCAAAAGAAAGCAAGTTGTCAGGTCATCAAACCTAAACTACGCCTAAACTAAACTAAACTCAGCCAAGTTAAATTCAGCTAAACTAAACTCGGCTTAACTATGCTAAAATCAACTATATTTGACTCACTACACAAACTGACAGAAAGGAGAAATAAATTAAATTCTGTGGTTGATTTATTTTGCAACAACAAAACAAATGGACTAAATTTGTCATGTTTCTTTTTCTGACTAAAAATGGTGTCACATGTTTGCCTTTTTCAGGGTGGGATGTAAGTTCCCACCAAACTGAACTTGAAATGCGGAAGATTCTGCATTGGCCTTTTGTGATGAAGCAGCCTTACCAGTCAGTGAATCAAAAATGTGTAAGTTGTTTGCTCCAAAGGTTTTGTAATGCTGAATATTTGCAGTCTCATTTTCCCACCTTCTTAGAGCAGATGCAGGTTGAGTCCGACCCTAGTGAGTAGGACCACAGTGGCATACAATGTACACTGAACTAGAACATAGTTAGATCTGTATGACCGTTTTTGTGTGTTGTTGTTTTTTGTTTGTTTTTTCTGTGAGAAAGGTGTATTTTCCATGTGTTCACAGTGAGGATTCAGTCAGTGTTGGCCTGTGTATCGTAGTTGGGGAGTGTGATCAAGAATATTGTTGGAGATGCTAAATGGAATGTATGTTGGTGTTAAATATTATGATTGAGTAGAAGGATTGTACTAGTAATCTGTGTTTGACTGTAATGAACATCAGTCCCCATCGTTTTATTTATTTATTTAATCGTTCTTATATCGCTTAAATATAATCTCCTTTGATCCAAGTCTTGTAAGCCCACCTTGGTAGGTAGGCATTGTTATTAGCAGTATCATGAAGATGCTGTTTTTAAAAAAATGTTTTTTGTTGTTGAGAGGATGATGATGATGTTCATCTATCTGTAAGGCTTTGCATCATCTGTGCTCAATAGCGCACCTTGTGGAGAGAGTTGGGACAGAGATCTGAGGCGCTGCAGGGTTGTGATATTGTTTAACGTCCCCCCGTGTCACTGCAGTGGTACTTTAAAGATCCCAGTCATTCAATGGAGAAGGCAGGTGACAGGTTCAGATAAACATGCATACATGCAGGTCATTCAGGATCGCTGGGTTGTCTGGGATAATAAATGGCATCAAACAGCAATTTGCGCCTTAGGCCACTCGAGTTAGATTCTGTTTTGGGTCTGTGTCATGAGCAGTCCTTTGAGCTTGGAAAGCACTATATAAAGAATGTTGCATTAAAAAAAACAAAATTCACTGGAAGTCATTAACACAGGTGCATCTTCACCTTCTGTTTGAAGAAATCAAAAGTTCCCAGTGTCCCTCAAAGTTTGAGCACATAACAAAATAGGCATATAAGGTGTACACAAGTATCTGTGTGAAAAGTGTCGGTCTGTCCTGTGCATGACAGCTCATGAAAGGAGGACATGTAGCACTGTTATGGACAAAATGTTATGTGAGTCTTCTGTGTCTTTGTAATTGTATGATTGGACTTTTACTACTGAACAAAATTAATGTATGTTTTTAAAATGTACTTTTTTGTATTAATTTATTAAGCAGTCGTGTGAAAAGTATGTGTCAGCAGTTTTATTACTGTGCAACTTCGGATATACTGGGTTGGTTTTCACATTTATTTCATAGACAAGCGTGACTGAAGATTTGATACTGTTGTTGGTGGTCAAGCTCAGGTTACTTTTGTATTTGTTTTTGAAAAAAAAAAGCATATCAAATTAGGCATAAAGTGTTGTATGACACAACAGCAGAGTAGATAATCTGTTGTGTATATTTTGTGCCATGGCACAGTGTATGAGTGGTTTACAACACATGTACATTTATTTGTAATTTGTGTGTGTATGTGGAGTTGGGGGGAGGCAGGAAGAAGGGGGGGGGGGGGGAAGGGGGAATGCTAGAATGAACAAATGGGCAAATATGTTTATTTATTGAAAGGTTTTAATCTAGATCCTGTGTGCAACTGGCAACTGACTGTTATGAATGAATTGTGATGTTTGTGTGGTGGTGGTGGTCTGTGTGTGCGTTTTTTTCATGTGAAGATTTAATGTTTGGTTTTGTCAAGATGCATGTTTTGTTTTAATTTATTGTTTTGTTTCGCCAAGACAGATGTCATGTTTTAATGGTTGGTTTTGTCATTTGGGCACATGTCATTATGTTTGGTTTTGTCAAAACACATAGACCTAGACATATCATGTTTAACATGTTTGGTCCCGCCAAGACACTTGTCTTGTTTTATTATATTTGATTTAGTCTATAGATCTATATTATGTTTATTGTTATGTTTCATTCTTTGGTTTTGTTGAGGTGCATGCAAAGTGTATTATTTGTATCATTATGTTTTGTCAAGACACATGTATGCCAAGTTCATTGGTGCATCATTGCTTTGTTATGTTTGTCAAGATACAAGTTTGTTTATTATATTTGGTCTCGTCAACAGGACACATGTTCATATGGTGTGACATGTTTTGGAAGTCTGCATTATTGCATTATTCACATTGCTGATGTCAGTTTTAATAGATCTTTTATCTTCACTTCAGTAGATTCGATGCCATTTACTGCTCTGTGATTTTAATAAGTATTTGCAGGTGACTATGTACTGTTTGTTTGTGTGTGTGTATATATATATATTGAAATATTCTATGCTTTGTTGTTAACAGTGGTGTTGTTGTTTTTTAAACTTGAATACTTACTTTCCAGTCGCATGCTGTTCTCCACAATATTAATTTTCAAAATGTTCTTCTATCGTGTGGATGTTGGCTGAACAGTTTTGAAGAACTAGCTTCACATGTTGGTTTTTGTTGTTGTTTTTTTTTTATAAGTCCAAGATATTTTCAGCTCTGATTTCTTGTGTCCTGAAGTACTTTGTCTCATGTTATTATTATTTCAGATATTTTTGACAGCATTTAAAAAATATCCTTGAAATCTTGAAAATCCTATTATTGTTAGTCATTTCTACTATTCTTGATGAGGCAAATCTTTCGGGTTGTCTTGATGACATGAACATTTTAAGTCCCAATATTGTTTTTAGTGGTACTGTGAAAATAATAACCAATATATTCTTTGACTTTCCTGAAACATATAGTTGGGTTGCCTTTTCTTTCAACTATTAGGACTTATATTTTTAATATTTGTGAAACCTTTTATGCAGATGTCTTCCAGGATCTGTACAATGAGTTATTGCTAGCCTACTTTGTGATTTTTATTTCAAGGGAGACGTTTCCAAGGTGGTTTTAATAAAATAAAAACAGAGTAATAAAAGGATAAATTATGATTTTTATGTTCGTGCTCACTGTCAGTGTTACTTCTCAACTTTAAGTGTTTTTTTAATGCGTGGAGAATATTAATTGTTACCCCTTCTTTAACTTGCTGTTGCATCATTGAGGTATAACTTAATTCTTTCTTTTTTGTTTTTTTCTTTTCTTTTTTTTGTGTCACACTGACATATGGGCAAGTACTCCAGTTAGGAGATATTTATAACGCCACTTGTGAAAAGAACCAAAAAAAAAAAAAAAAAGAATACCCAATGATTTCCAAATGAAAGTTGATTGAATTTCTGTGACAATAAATTATATTTTTGAATCTGCATTTGTGTATTATTTGCTACCTTATACCGCTTACTATCCACATCCTTCATTCGTCTCTCTCTGACTTTTATACTTTTACTCTCTGATAATGCATGAAGTTGTGTTTATTGAATGGTTGTGTTGTTTAGTGCTAATATTCATTCTTGCTCAGACTTGTTTTTATGCTCTGACATGTGTTGTCTTTACCTATCAACCAATGGCGATATTTGATTTTGTATTCTTCTATGAAACCATTTCATAATCAATGCCGCGCAGCACTCTCAAGCACAGAAAATAACGTAATTTGCACAAAATGACAGCAACTTCGATTTCAATATTCTGTATTTTAACAAGATAATATAACAGCTGGTAATAATACTGATATTAAACGAGTGAAAACAACTGAAAATAATACTGATCTGGTTTAACATGCAACTATATTATAATGATAATGTAATTGTATAGCGAACACCGTCACAAAAAAAAACAATCCTGTAAAATATGTTACACGACGTTGACACCAACACATTAGTGGTACAATGACAGATGGACAGTATACTCATCAGAGTCTATGAAAGCTGTTTGACCTAGATTTTGTTTTTATGCCTAACAAAAAGTATTTAACTTCAAATTACAAAGACAATGAATCTTTACCCTAGAATTTAAAATACCTTCTACACCTTCCCATGCACACACTATTCTTGCAGTTATTCCTAATAATATATAAAACATTTTTCAAGATTATGATGATAGTAATTATTTTTCTCCAAAGTGTGATCATTTTGGAGGGCAATAGGATGATAATTAAATAATTATTTATATGAAAAATTATTTTGCATTTGGAACTGTTCGCATTTCAATTGTCAAACATTACAAGAAATTAGAAGTTCCAATTTCTTGTACTGTTTGATAAATATTTAAAAATAATCTAACAACAAAACAAACTCTCAAGCAACAATGAAATCAAATAAGTTGAATGGATAATTATTGGTGTCTAGTCTCAATCAAACAAATACAATATATGGTAAAATACATTTAAAATCTTCAGAAAATGTTAAAAGTATACAAGCAATCAAACAAAAACAAAAAGACTAAATAAATTATTTTAAACTACCATGGTTTTTGTGTGTGTAAAGTATCAGTGCGAATAATAAAATAAATATTAACGCTGTATAGCAACATCATTTATTTAAAGAAACGTTACAGTTTTGTTATATATTAAATGTTAATTACAATGAAACACTCCTTTTATAATTTTTTTCAAAGCACCATTCCTTCTCTTGAACAACTTTAACGAAACAACAAGGACATACGCGATTATAAAGGGAAATAATTGCAACAATCAACCTAAATAAACCTTTCTAAGCTCCCTTTACAACAGGCTAAACTTCTGACCACTTGAAAAGAACCACAACGAGTTAGACTGTGTATTCTCTAAAGTCATACAGACTTGAATAATGTCACATGTCAGTATAATAAATCTAGTATAAATAAACTAATCTCATAAATCCAATGTAATATTTTTGCTGAACCTTTCTCTTATTTAAACTGATGAAACAAAACATTTGGTCAAAATGTACTATACATCATTACATGTCCATTGAATTCACATTGAAATAAATTAAGACTGAAAATCCAAGAAATATTCTCTTCATATATAAAACTAAGCATAGGTTATTGGTGTGTTTCTATTTCCCCCAGTTCATGTCAATTTAACATAACACTAGGTGCTCCTCACTCGATCCCTTCTCCTTCTCTGCCCCAATTAAATGCAAACCATTCTCACTACAAAGCATATAAATTATATGGCGAATTTACAGCCTTCTTTAATTATTTCTTCCCGAATTGGTAGAACCCCTTCCGGCTGGTCTGGTACTGTTCCTGAAGCCTAATTTTCCTTTCAAGGTTTGGGTCACGGTCCGCTGCAGCTACAGGTAAACCGATGCCGGGCACTGGAACGCAAAGACAAAAATATAATAATTTTCCTTCGGATGAGAGTTTAAGTCTAGATCTAGTCGGTGCATGGTGCATTCCACTGGGATGGACTCTAGAGATCCTGACGCTCGATCATGTCTTAGACGGGTGTGTGCCAGAAATACTAGTGCTCAGCAGGAACTATATGAGTCCTGCTTCACCCTGTCCTGTGTCGCGCGTTGCTCTTGCAGCTGCTGCGCTTTTGCAGAGAAGGTAGCCTGAATTTTGCCCACAAGGGTAACCAATAAATTCCAAAAACCAACAATTTTAAAAAAAATTTTTTTTTTTTAAATATGTGTTACAATTTTTTTTTTTTTGGTAATATAGAGATATCATTGTTACTAATTATTTTAGTTCTACGTCCACTTTCTAACACACCATATTTGGAAGGACTGGGACTGACTGAATGGGGACTGAAAATCAAAATTTAGGAGACAGAAACTAACTCAGGACCATTTTACTTAGTTTCAACAGGTTGAAACCCCAAGCTGAGCAAATCAAGCTGAAGAACAAGCAGGATTCAGGGCAGGGCGAACACTGAACAGATTTTCAATCTCAGAATAATCTGCAATAAATACCTACAGTACCAACAACATCTATATCATGTGTTTGTAGACTTCAAGAAAGCGTTTGACCGACTCTGGCTTGCAGCTCTGTTGGCAACCATGAGAGTGTACGACATCAGCCCTAAAATTATTGAAATCATCAAAAGCCTGTATAATAAGGCTACCAGTGCAGTCCTCCACAGCATTGCCATTGGGAACTGGTTCAGAACAACAATCGGTGTGCATCAAGGATGTCTACTCTCTCTAACACTCTTCAATATTTTCCTAGAGTGCATCATGTCAGATGCCCTTGAAGATCATGAAGGCTAAGTCAGCATAGAGGGTAGAGCAATCTCCAACCTCGTTTTGCGGATGACATTGATGGATTGGATGGAGAGGAACAAGAACTTGAACAACTGGTACAGAGGCTTGACACCACCTCTAGAGCCTATGGAATGGAAATAAGTGCAGAGAAGACCAAAATGATGACCAACAACACCAATGGCATCAACATGGACATCAAAGTCCAAAGCCAATCCCTCAACACAGTGCATAGCTTCAAATATTTAGGAGCCATTGTTTCAGACAATGGGTCCCGACAGGAAGTCCTTTCCAGGATCGCACAAACAACTGTGGCCGTGACAAGGTTGAAGCTCATTTGGAAAGACGGGAACATCAGTCTACATTCCAAGGTAAGGCTGCTGCGCTCCCTTGTCACCTCCATCTTCCTATACGCTTGCGAAACATGGACCCTTCCAGCAGATCTACAACGAAGAATACAAAGCATGGAGATGAAGTGCTGCAGCTAGAAGACTTCTGGGCATTTCCTGTATCCAGCATCACCAACAATGAAGTCGGACAGACCACCACACAAGCCATTGGACAACTCGATGACATGCTCATACGTGGTGAAGAAACGGAAACTCCGATGTTATGGTTACGTCAAAGACCATCCTGCAAGGCACGGTGCAGAAGAAGAGGTAGACAGAACAAGAGGTGGGAGGACCACATTCGAGAATGTACTGGCTTGACACTGAGCGAAGCCATGAGGGTTGCTGATGACAGAGAAAGATGGAGTATGCTCGTTAAGCGATCATCTGTGATGCCCCAACTACCTTCGAGTTATGGGATAGGATAGGAATTCAGATCATGGCCTATCATTTCATATTTTTCCTTTGCTTCGTTAGGATAAAGCCGAGTTACAACACCTCCAAGACAAGTTAACACTTCTGAAAATGCATATTTATTGGTTATGAATGTGAATTTCTGGAAAAAATTTGAATGGATTGTTACCTTGTTCTTAATTAAGGTGGTAGCCAATGACTGTTGTGTTCTAAAAGACCTCTTCTGGCCTTAGTGCTACTAAAAGGCATACGTACAGACACGATAGTAGTTGCGATCGGATTCGGCGGGAGCGGCTCTACGCATCACATCACCAATGTTCGGTGCATACAGCAGTTTGATGTGGGGTCTGTACGGCAGCTGTGCCTGCAGTTTCTCCGTGAATTTGGCGTTGTCGTACACACTCACCAATCCTACATACAAACCAAAGAGGACACGTTAAATGGTAGGGAGAGGGCTGGGCGCCTTTGGTAAGAGTGATGATAAAGATGATGGTGGTGGAGGTGCTGATGATGAGCGTCATGTTCCATGATTCAGCGCTTGTTTCCTTCAATACTCTGTTTAAAAAATGTAATAAAACTACACACACAATGGGTGTGACAATTTAGACTGACTCAATGGCCACAATTAAAATGTATTGAAATCTAAGAACAGATCGAGTACACATAGCCAATCCATGATAGGGCGAGGGACTGGCAAGGGTCAGTCTCTTCAACGGGGAAGAAAACATGCCCCGCTGAACACATGATAACAGATCGGCGTGCTTGATCGTCTAGTCTCAGCTACGCAAGGTCCATATTTTATATTCATGCAAACCGGTTCAACAGCAATGAAGAAACTGATCATCCTGACTCAAATCAATTCTTCCTTGCTGAAAGCTGACCTTCAATGCACGATTTTTGATAAGTGCTAATTTACAGGCTCTTTAACATTTCAAGTACTGACCGTCAACGAAGCAAATTCTTCTTCCTCCATGTGACAAAACCTCTCTGATGTGTCGCCATGTGCCCCCAATAGCTCCCTCACGATGCCTGACATTGGAAAAAATAATATGAAAAATATCATCCTCCCACAATTTAAGTAGCAACAACTAAATGTAAGCTACTGGTAGTAAATTAGACAATCCACACTTAAGAAGCAGCAGCGGCAAAAAGCATGGAATGGCTTCATCGTTTTGTGTTACATCATCATCATCATCATTAACAGCAGCAGCATCATAGAAATAATGTATTATCCACAATAACAAACGGAGGCTTAGATCGAGGTATAGTAAAATGAAATACAACAAATACTATTGGGCTAAGCTGAAAACCTTATAAGGAGCGCGGGTAGTTGTTGTTTTCTTTTTTTAACTTTGGAACTTTTGTCCTTTTATAATACTAACAACAAAAGCAACAATAAATTGACCTAGGCTCATAGAAAAAGCCATGGGATGGGAGGGGTGTGGAGGGTAATGGATGGGGGCAGCATAGCCAGACGGGTACGCGTGCTGTGCCTTTGGCCAAGGCTGGATCTGAATTACCTGGGTGAACCTGGGTTAGGGTATCTGTAGGCGATCTGGTTGGTGAGATTGTTGTAGATACGTTTGTATTTGTCCTCGGGTCCGTTTGGCTGTGGCAAATCAGGGTACGCCTCTTCCACTGCTTCTAGGTCAGTCTGTAGAACATAGCAAGCGAATATAGCAACCGGAACAAAATGAGTAAACACCCGATTAAACTCTTTTTTTTTTTTTTTACACAGCATCACTAATACTTTAACCTACAAAGGCCAGTTTTTACATGGCGACACATCTAAAGTTTCAACGAGGGCGAGGGCGACACCAGCTGGAATTGTTTTGTGTGTCTATACGCAAGCACTAAATTACATCATCAGAAAGGATCATCGAGACTTTCAGCCAAGCTTGACAGGTAGATAATACTGTAGTTTTAGGTTCAAAGGGATGCAACTTCTACGTTTTATTGTGCGATCGATGAAACACAACGAGCTCCACCTATCAGAAAGAAGAAGAAGAAGAAGAAGAAGAAGAAGATTGGGGGGGGGGGGGAGAGTGGACACTTTATTGTTCCTTTTATCGGGAAATTCTGGGCCGCCTCCCATGGGGAAGGCGTATCGGAGCCTGTGGCGCGGCCAAACCAAACCTATTTAATATTAGTTGTGTTTTTGAAATTTTGCTGGGGGAGCAAACCGGAGTACCCGGAGAAAAACCCCGAGACGCGAATATTATGAAGAAGAATAGTATGAAGAAGATTAGACGCTGATGATGATGATGATGATGATGATGATGATGATGATGATGATGATGATGATGATGATGATGATGATGATGATGATAACGCCGACGACGATGATGATGATATGGTAACGATAACGCCGACAACGACAGAGACAATTGT
This sequence comes from Oncomelania hupensis, assembly GCA_036898135.1. Classification (NCBI taxonomy): domain Eukaryota; kingdom Metazoa; phylum Mollusca; class Gastropoda; order Littorinimorpha; family Pomatiopsidae; genus Oncomelania; species Oncomelania hupensis. The sequence goes on along the minus strand of CM072517.1, from coordinate 38,908,117 downwards.
CAATGACAGCGACGACTGAACTATCAGCATAGTTCTCTACCCCATACTTACGAGGTCCACTTTTTTATGCACTTCTCTGTAGGGCTGGTGGACAGTGTTGATTAAGGGTCGTCGTGGAGGTGGGGGATTCTTGCCAGGAACGTGTAGCCATTCATTCATGGAAGAATACGACGTCCTGCAACAATCAAAAGCAACAATGGTTAATATTTAAAACAACAACAAGAACAACAACAACAACAGATTTAATCGTTTAATACAAGACGAAGGTGATCAAATATTAGTATGTGTTGGTTGTTGGTGCGAGGGGTGTGGTGGGAAGTAGAATGAAGGAGGTGTTGCCATGAATTATGTCAAGGACTATATATATAAAATCAAAGATGACGAAGATTAGGAAACAGGTTTATATTAAAGAAGGCTAATTGATAGATAAAAGGATCAACTGCGATCGTGCTCCCAAAACATGTGAGCAGTTACCTGCTAAAGGATCAAGTTCTCGTAGAATGAAGAAGATGAAGAAGAAGAACAAGAAGAAGAAAGATTTTTTCAGAGTTTAATAACGTTGGTTATTTTTTCGAAGATCGATATATACGATAAAATGATAATAATGAAGACAGTCCGCTTTATTTTCCAGAAAGTTCTTAGCTAGAAATTAAAATCGCAATCTTTGTAGGTTCACATGATTGCGCCAACATTAAGTGAATAAAGTCGTAAAAATCAGCTTCCAGCATGATAAAGCGGGAAATGTTTGTTGTTGTTTTTTAAATTGTTTTTATTTGGTTTGGTAGTTTGGTTCAGGTTTCTAATCCAAAGAATTTCATTCGTTAGTTCGTTATTCATTGCTTAAAGGGTCCAGCGGACTGCAAAGAGCTGAATCAGGACCATCAAGACCACAACTTCGCTGACAGAGGACTCGCCCCTGATCCGCATAAAAGATCTGCCGAAACAACCCTAGTGGTAAAACTGAACACAAACCACCAGCCGGTCACTTTGCAATAAAGACATCCCATGCAGGGTAATTTATTGAACCACCGTTTACAAAATCAAAATAGAATACAAACATCATTATAAAATATCAACAAAACACATACATATAAAATGCCTACATTGCCAAATAATAACATCATAGGAAGCCCCAGTGACCATTTGGCAGAAAGCGTCCAATATTCCCAAACTAGTTCAACAGACCTCACACACAAAATGGAGTTTTGTCCCGGAAGAGTTTTTAAGAAAAAGGATAGGTGACTGATCTAGCAAAGAAGAAGATAGTATAGTAGTTTGATAGAACAAAATAGGAATGAGAAAGAACAAAGGAGAAAGACGGCGACAGTGGGAATTCATAGCACTAAATTTCCAGAAAGTGGGGATACTATTTATACTGAAACCCCCGGCATCCCCACAGGGGATAAATAAGAGAGTGTACCTGAACCAATAAACTCATCAATTAAATAATAACTAATTCATTACCCGAAATATAATTCATTCAGTGACAATATACAGATCTGTATTTGATGTCTTACGCTTTCATGGCGGCTTCCACAGCTGTAGGACCAAACATCAAACTCATTATGCCGGAAATATGGGTTGGTAAGTTGAAATACGAATTTTCACAGAATACGATAAGTCGGTAAATAAGGAGGCGATCAGCCGGCTTCTTTCTCGTCTTCAGTCTGGGGTGTAGTTAACAGATAATATAAAAACAGTAATTTGTTGTATTGCGAAAGTAGATTGCACGCTAAACCGTTTGTTTTAGCCCTTGTTGCTTCGTCTGCTAGACCTAGTAGTCTCTGCGAAATGGTCAGTAAAATCTTCGAACTTGTTTTCTTCGAGGAAAACTGGAACACTCATATCATGACGCCAGAAGCTTTCCCCCGTCATAAATGACGTTTTTCTCAAAGCTTTTAATCATCCATAGGCCCAGAACAGTACGCTATACTTTTTGGAGAGAATAGAGAAGAGTGAAGTGTTCTAGACGTGTGGATCATCTAGATCTGGATCTGAGCCTGAATTCCCGACAAAGACGTGTGTCTTTTTTAATGAATGATATTCAGCCGCGTCAGAAGATGTTTGGTGGTGGGAGGAAAGATATTTTTGGGGTAGGGGTGGGGAGGGAGAGAGAGAGAATAATGGGAGGGGGAATTACTCATTATACTATATTTGTAAAGATTATTTGCACACATTCTGCTGACAGTATTGTAGTATGTTTTAGAATGTGTTTGTGTGTGTTTGTGTGTGTCGTTTTTTTTCTTGAAAAACACACACTACACGGTTTGTTTGCGTGCTTACCGAAGCTATCAAATAAATTCTCTCTCTCTCTCTCTCTCTCTCTCTCTCTCTCTCTCTCTCTCTCTCTCTCTCTCTCTCTCTCATCCCCTCCCCCACCCCTCCGTGTTCCGGGGTTTCTGTATAAATAATATCCCCACTTTCTGGAAATTTAGTGCAGTGGAGCCGGGTAGCTCAGTTGGTAGAGCGGCTTACAAGTAACCGAAAGGTACCTGGTTCGAATCCCGGATTGGCCAACGTGTGACCATATTATTTTCCCCTTACCATCAACTGGTTCGCTGGTGTCAGAATGTGACCAGTAGTCGCCTATACGCTTCGGTGTCGTGTTACTATAATCTACAGTTACAATTTAGTGCTTTCAATTCCCACTGTCGCTGTCTTTCTCCGTTGTTCTTTCTCACTCCCACTCTGTTCTATCAATCTACTACATGTATACAAGTATCTTCTCACAGACGTTCGTTGGGTTCACGAACCACTCCATGTACATTAAAGAGACTAGCCCAAAGCACAGATTTGACAAAATTACGAAGACCCGCTAGAACTCCAAACACTTTATACTCACGCAGGCACAATACAATACCCTTGGGTGAGTTAAATTGTCATTCCTGAAAAAGCTATAGTGCGCATCGTGTATAGCAGATAAAAAAAAAACACCATACTAGGCCTACATCTAGAATTGTATGAGCACGGAACTATATGACTTACGTCCATGTTCTCTAAAGGCATACACCTCAACATGATATTGATAGACACATCAACAAGATAATGGTAGGCAACGTTTTATAACACACAACAACAAAAGAACTAGACAAATTCACATAAGAATTGTGAAATACTAAGTTTGAAGTCGTACCCATCGCCGTCAACCACTGACTGAAGGATAGCAGGGGCAGTGTATTCCCGTTGTAAAAGGCAAGTCTGGAACAAGTCTGCCATTTCCACAGGTAATCGAAGTCTACAGTCTATGTCACTTTATCAGCTATCGCAGGTAACAATCTGACGGGCACAGATAGCAGATAAACGTCCCAGGCGAATGTCAGCATGCGAAGACTAACGAATAAGCTGTAGGCAAGACACGGTTAAGTTAAAGCTAGTGCCACAATGTTAATCCTCAGTATAACTTTTCAGAGCTTTAGTCTGGCACATAAACCATTAATTTTTTTTTTTTTTTGGCCCCGTGACAGCGCTACATGTAAAACATAGAGTACGTCAATATCTTCAACAAAAAGCGACTATGCTTATGCTAAACTGCTGGCAGGAATTGAAACTGGTCAAAGACTTACTGCAATTAATTGCATTGTGTCTAAAACGAACATATAGAACAAAAATGATATTACGCTTTGTCAAAGCTAAAGCAGATAATATAATATGACGTATTAGCAAGGCTACTCAAATATATATCCTACTGAGTACATTTGTCATTACAAAAGCAGGCAGACTACTTCAATTTAGAACGTATTTTTACCACTATTTCGCCAAGACTGGTAGACGAGCAATTTTCACACACAGTCGGTTAGAGTGCTGTCATTTAAACTTTACTTTTCTCTGGTTTAGTCTGGAGAATTCAATCGTATACTATTTTATGGGTATCCCGGCCTTGCAATTCAACGAGCAAAATAATGAACAAAGTTATATATCTACCATCTTCCATTCCTCCCCTCTCTTACCTATTCAAGATCGACTATCTCTGTTACTCTAGCTATTATCAACACCATATAAGCAGACAGAATTTATAGAGCTACATACAATCTTTGATATAGGCTAAAACACGTCTAAGCTTGAGTCAGACCTATACTGAATGTACTGTATACCATAATCAACGTCATAAGCAAAACAGCGAATAATTCTGCATTCACAGTCTGTAATCTCCAGAAGACTTCATCTGCATAATGCTGTAAATGTGGTCTTTCAGAGTCCCAGACCCTCTGTCTGGCCCCGGCCCACACTTAAAAAAATACAGAGTGGAAAAACTACTTCAATTCCCTGTCGTAGGCTTTTCTTTTAAGGGCGAAGGGCTCTTGTAGTAGATAAAGTTGTACATTGTTGTGATAAGAACAATAGGCTTCACTGTTGAGCCTAAGTCAGAGCAAATAATTTATACGCGTAGCTAAATATTCCCGAGCACTCTTTATAATAATAGTCCATAGGCCAAACCAGGTGCAGTGTGAAATCACGTCGATTTATCCCATATGTTGTATAGTGCATGGCGTATACAGTATATCCTATCCTATCCTATCCCGTAACTCGGAGGTCGTAGGGGCACCACAGATTTTCGTTTAACCAGCGTACTCCATCTTTCCCTGTCCTCAGCAACCCTGATTGTTTCGCTCAGTGTCAAACCAGTCCATTCTCGAATGTTGTCCTCCCACCTCTTTTTCGGTCTCCCTCTTCTTCTACCTCCTTGCAATGTGCCTTGCAGAATGGTCTTTGCAAGACCTGATGATCTGGTGACGTGGCCATACCATCGGAGTTTCCGTTTTTTCACCACTGTGAGCAGGTCATCGTGTTGTCCAATGGCTTGTGTGATGGTCTGTCGGACTTCGTCGTTGGTGATGTGCTGGGTATAGGAAATGCCCAGAAGTCTTCTGTAGCACCTCATCTCCATGCTTTGTATTCTTTGTTGGAGATCTGCTGTGAGGGTACACGTTTCGCAAGCGTATAGGAAGATGGAGATGACAAGGGAGCGCAGCAGCCTTACCTTGCAGGGAACGTAGACTGATAATCCTGTCTTTCCAAATAGGTACAATGATACAATGGCTCCTAAATATTTGGAGCTATGCACTGTGTTGTGGGATTGGCCTTGGACTTTGATGTCGGTGTTGATGCCATTGGTGCTGTTGGTCATCATTTTGGTCTTCTCTGCACTTATTTCCATTCCATAGGATCTGGAGGTGGTGTCAAGCCTCTGTACCAGCTGTTCAAGTTATTGTTCTTCTCCAGCCAATCCAAAATAAAAATAGCGTTGATAATCCTATGCCCTTGTACGTCCAATAGTAAAGGTGGTGGTAGAGCAAGAATGTAATCTTATCATGGACATGCTCCTCACATGACTTGTAGAGAGGCTATAGCGAGTATAGGTGATCTTTTGTGTTCTTTTTTATTACTACTAACCCAGCATTATCATCTAACAAACATTTTATTTTCGGATCAAACATAAGAAATCGTTAAGTCCCGCACAAACACACACACACACGCACACACATACACAAACACGCGCGTGCGCACACACACTCGCTCTCTCTCTCTCTCTCCCTTTACCCACCCCATTTCCACCTCCAACTCCAGTCCTGGAAACTATGAAACTTGTGTGCAATGTACAACTAATAACGGATCAAAATTTGATGATTCAAAAGAATAACCAAACAGAGTTACTCCAAGTGGTCCAACATGGCTTTTGCTTTGCACGTTTTGTTAAAAAAAAAAAAAAAAAAAATCTTCCAAAATAATTAATTAAAAATTATGAAACCACCTCATTGTGTCGAAAGAGCTAGCTTAGCCAGGTTAAAGAGGTTAGTCACAAAACCTGCTTCAATTCAGATAATAGGCCTATAATAGAAACATGCCCGTTTATACCTTGATTACAATTACAGTTACACTCAGACCCGTTCTTGTTCTCAAGGGCACACGTTATCAAGTTATAGATAAGAATATCGATCGATCGATCACCAACATAGCCTGATTGAAGAATTATCTTAAACTCGCTTCTGTCTGCAAGTAGCAGTGCCAACCATGACTAAAGAAATACGGAACACTTTGCCTGTGTGCCTGGCCTACTGAATTAGTGAATATTCAAACAATAGTAGTCTGATATAAGGCTAAGGCTAAAGCTTACATTGAAACAATTAGCTTTAAGCATTTTGCAGAACTTCTTGATTAATAAACAGATTAACACACAACGCCCACAGTACAAAGTAGCCTACTCGTATGCACAGAACTGATGTAATAGGCCTAAACAAAGGCTCTTTATAACCTAGTCTCCACTGGCGTCAGCTTTCAATAACCTATGTAGGTCCGTGTGATCGGTGATCCCATCAAAAAATAATGTATTTGTACCAGCTAATATTTCCGGTACACTGTCGCCTTAGCTCACACTATAAGCTAACAGTCTCAGCATATCAGCACGTTCGTTTCAAGTAGCCTACCAGTTAGGTACCAAATCAGGCACTCCGGAACATGAAAACAATCGATGTAATTTCCACGGAGATTCCGGTAGTCTATGTCTAGCTTGTGGTTTGGTAGGCTATAGGGAAAATAGATAATGAGCTCTCTCTCTCTCTCTCTCTCTCTCTCTCTCTCTCTCTCTCTCTCTCTCTCTCTCTCTCTCTCTCTCTCTCTCTCTCTCTCTCTCTCTCTCTCTCTCTCTCTCTCTCTCTGGCATAGGCCTTTTGTTAGAGTAGCTTTTCCATTTGGCAAGAAATTTAACGCATCACCTTATGTTCTAAATAATGACTTCAGTATAATTATTACTTCAATAAACCGATTAAAACTTGAACATGTACATACAATATGTATTGCAACACGCATCTTCTATCACATTCGTTTTATAAAAAATGTACATTTAATTTAAACTGACATATAGCTTGTTATCAATAAACTTACCGAGGGGTTTCTCAGTCTTCTAACTATTGTTAGCCAGGAAGAGATTTGAACTATTAAAACTTAAATCGTTTAATTGATTTCAGAAGATTTAATAAAACCCTCACCCCTACCTCCATTATTTAAGAAAACCTCTGACTGATTCACTGGATAAACCGGTAGGCAGCGAGTCATTATTATTGTGAAGAAATATTACTAATAGGCCTATTTATCCTTTCATCAATTTCAAAAGAACTATAAACGAGACCTCAAAATCGGACACTTTGTGGTTGTTCAATACATACTGGTAGCCAAAAGATCAAAGGCCATGCTAAAGTACGTATATCTTCGGTGGTTTTTTTTTTTTTTTTTTTTTTTTTTTTTTGGGGGGGGGGGGGGTGAATATTGAACCACCTTTTTATGTTAATTAATATTCCTGTACTGAGCCTACAGTTTGACAGAGTGCCAAACAGAACATAATAGACTCACTGACAGAAGGCTTAAAGAGAGTTTTAGATCGTGCTTTACCACACGCAAACATTTTGTTGTCGCAACCTGGAGTTGTCGACCCCCGGCTAATCTGCAGGCCTAGCTACGATATCTGTCCGTTTTTTAGTGAAGTCTACATTGACGTACAGGTAGACTTACTTTCTAATACACAGCGTCATGACTCTATATTCTATGCTTTTGTGATTTTGTCAATTTTTAAATCATGTTTATATACTATGTTGACCCCACGATGGAATTTCCCTGTTGAGATAATGAAGTATTCGTATTCGTATGCGACACACAATTCTTACAACTTTGATAATGCCCCTATAGAACCCCCACACACCCCCACTCCACACACCACCCAAAAAAAAAAGAAAATGAAAACGAAAAAAAAAAAAATATATATATATATATATATATATATATATATATATATATATATATATATATATATATATATATATATATATATATATATATATATATATATATATATATATATATATATATATATATATATATATATATATAAAATTATTATTATTGAGGATTTCTATAGCACCGTACTTGACCAGACTCTAGGCGCTGACCGCCCGAGACGCCCACCCGCAGCCTTTGGGCGCATGGTCTGAGGCCCGGACAACTGAGCACTATCCTGGCCAGCCAATGGGGAAAAGGACAAAGTGCATGCTGGGTGTGTTCTTGTTACCGGCTAGGACATGAGCGTCAGGATCTTTAAAGACCGTTATGATGGAATGCATGCGACACACAGACTAGACCTCACTTTAAACTCTTATCCGAAGGAGTAAGAAATGGGAGTAAAGTGTCTTTCCCAGGGACACAACACAAAGGCCCGGACAGGGATCGAACCCGGGACCTTCAGATCCGCCAGCCAAAGCACTACTATTAGACCACCGTGCCTCTCAAATACATATATTTGAAATATTAAATGATATATTCATATAATTTAAATATAATATTTAAATATATATATTTCTTCCGAGCAAAATCAGGACCGGACAACCCCTAAAAGATCTGCCGAAGCAACCCTAGTGGTAAAACCGAAAGCTCTCCACCAGCCAGTCACTTTACAATAAAGACATTCCACGCAGGGGACGGCTGAGGCTTCACCCCAACTTATCGAACCCCCGTTTACAAAAACAAAATAGAATACAAACATCATTATAAATTATCAACAAAACACATACATATAAAATGCCTACATTGCTAAATAATAACATCATAGGAAGCCCTAGTAACCACCTGGCAGAAAGCGTCCCAAGCTGATCCAACAGACCTCATACACAAATAAGGAGTCTTGTCCCGGAGCCGGAGTTTTCAAGAAAAAAGTTAGGAGACTGGTCTAGCGAAGAAGATGATAGTATTGCAGATTGATAGAACAAGAGCATGAATGAGAAAGAGCAAATGAGAAAGACAGCGACAGTGGGAATTTGAAGCACTAAATTTCCAGAAGGTGGGGATACTATTTATACTGAAACCCCCGGCACCCCAACGGGGGATAATTTTAGATTATATAAGCAGTGTTTAAAACAATTCAACAAAGGCATTCCCAAACCCATTACCCCCGTCCCTCTCCTCACATCCCCGCACCATTTTTAACTCACACGCCTAGTAAAATACTTCAACGTTGTAAGTGTGACACCGTTGTGAGTGTGACACCGTTGTGAGTGTGACGCCGTCCGAGTCCTTCCACCAAATCAGCCCCGAGTTGCCTAGGCGGAGGTCTACGTAACGCTACGCAACTCAGATCACATCAGATTTTTTTAATTTAAAGTCATGTCATTGATAAAATTATATTAGACTTTCACAAACATATACATGCATACACATACACACATATACACAAATGTTTTTGTTTTTTAAATTTGTATGTCAGTATGTAAGATAATGCAAGCGATTTTTTTCAATAAGTATATGATGATATAAAATATCTTTGATGCTATCAGTTTCATTTTATCAAATCATTATTTGCTTTGTATAATGATAATACTACATTATAATACATTGTACATTCAAATAATAAATGTTGTACAGACATTGTGTGCTGGCATATACAATGAATATCATTTAGGGCCTACGTATTTTGTGCTCCATGAATTCAAACGCATTTTCTATCTGATTTTGCAATATTTCTAGTACTACTACATGATAAGATGTTATGTTGGTTTACTAATTTTTGAAAATTTCTTTCTAATAATGTAACAGAGGTAACTACTTTGGCGGAAAGTCTGGGCAACCCTATGCCCGCGGAGAGCGCTCTGTAGCGATCTCGAGAGGTTGTTTGCGAAGAGAAAAGGATGATGGCCAGATTGGTGGGCTTTCGATTTGGGAATGGCGATGTGTTCAATGGTGAAATAGCAAAGAAGGGTGTGTTTTTTTTTGTCATTTATAGTCTGGTAAGATTTGTATACTTGTTATTTGACGGAATAATTATGTTTATATGCAATCGGTATGAATTAGTATTTATATTTAATATTATTGTTGTGTCATCAGTGCGATTGACAGGAACTTTCACTTTCAGCCAACTTCACTTTGATTAACTGTTCGTCGTCAACATGTGCTGCGCCATTTTAAAAGCGCTCGCTTATGGAAAAGGGTTGCCTAGAAGTAAAAATAGTTCGAGCGGAGCAATCGCAAACGTTTTGTGGCGCTTTTTATTTTCTTCTAGACAACTCGGGGAAGAAGGTTAGGTCTGACGACGAACGTTTTGATTGCAATCATAAGGAAAATCATGACTTGAGTCACTGATTTCGTGAGACTATCACCAAGTCATCTCAGTCAAATCAGTTCGCAGCGTGATTTGCGATGATTTTCCACGTTTGATTGTACTGCTAGCATTCTATTGACTCTCTTATTAGTGTGCATTACGGTTTTGAGAATATGTCTCAATTTGAAAGCTTATCATTCTAGTATTATAATGTTAGTATAATAATATGGGTTTAGTTAGTTAGTTAGACTTATAATGAGTATATTAGTACAAAATAAAAATAGTTAATAAAGAAAGACAGAAAGAGGAGAGAGAGGCGGAGAGGGAGCTTTGATAGACTTATAATGAGTATATTAATACAAAATAAAAATAGTTAATAAAAAAAATAACAATAGTAAAATCTTCTCTAATACATTCAACCCTACGTGCACGCACGCACGCACACACACACACACACATGAATACAAACCAGTGTTCCCGATTACGCACAGTAGTGCGTCAATTACGCACAAAATATGAAAAATGACGCAGGAAAATTTGCATGTGTGCGTCCTGTGGACGCACACATTTTTTTGGAATCGCTGAAGTCATAAATACGACCAACGAGTGGCGAACTAATTCACGGCATAATCAGAATCAGAACCCAACTGAGACTGCCATTGCAGACGATTAAAGATTGTGTCGGGAGTTGTCGTCCTTAAAAATCGCATGTGCGCGCATTGTAAACTTCCTCCAAGCAATACATTCACTGAACAAAAGAAATCTTCGTAAATCCATTCTTTGATTCTATCATACACGATCATGTCACTTCTGACTTGGTTGACTGGGCCCAAAACCCGTTCATCCACCGATTTGGGGACTCCCAAAATTTGCACAAGGACTCTTAAAATTTTATACCAAGGACTCTCATTTTTTGTGTGTGGAGGGAACACTGCAAACACAAACACA
>CM072517.1:38877094-38892094 GCA_036898135.1 Oncomelania hupensis | reverse complement strand
ATAAGTGTAACTCGGATTCATTTATCCACGCAACCCGTTCAATCAGCAACAAGGCACGGAGTCGTCGTATGAAGTTTCCCAACTCTATTCAGCGTACATCAACAACTGCATACAATCGCTCAATCACTTTTCACTTTTTCAACTTTCAACTCCTCTACACAGTGCATCAATTATATCGTTTTTCTGGACTCCAGATAACGTCAGAATGTTCCCGAGTGACGCATTACCACCAATCAAACTAGACTTCGTCATCACTGTTTTACGTCATACAACTTTCCTCACTGTCCAAGAATTTTCTCAGCTTATGGTGGATCTATCTAGATTCTTCGATGATAGTAAACAAGCAAATCTAGAGAATTCTCCAATAATATCGACCAACGAAAATTATCAACATTATACCAAGCTTCTTCTAACAACAACCCAAAATCAAATCAAAGGTAAATACACTCTGTTATTGAATGCTTTGCAAAATAAAACGATCAGATCTATCGCGCGCGTTTCACACGAACTATCGTGCGCGTTTCAACGTAACAATTATTATTATTATTATTATTATTATTATTATTATTATTATTATTATTATTATTATTATTATTATTATTATCTTCTTCTTCATCATCATCCTTCTTCTCTTTCTTTCGTTCTCTTTTTTTCTTCTACTACTTCTTCTGTTTTGTTTGTTTGTTTGTTTCGTCCTTCCTCTCTTCTTATTCTTCTTCTGGAATATCTACTGTGGAAACCCCGTACTCGAGGAACGAAGTTACATTTTAAAAAATATATATATATATATGTCTGTGTGGCTTTCTTTCAATCATTCTTTCTGCCTTTTCTTTTTCTTCCCTCTCCTCCCCCCCCCTTCCCTTTGATGACAGTCTGTTAACTCAAAATCAAAGCTTCGGTGCCAAATAAATGTTCATGACAGACAGGTAAATTGGCAGCGTCCAACGGTTTTGGCAAATAAAAACTATTATTCCATTTGTACGGTTAAGGTGTTGTTCTCTTATTATGGCTCTTTAAAAAAAATCTATAGTGGATTGTTTGTGTAGCATTGATAACCTTTTTGGATCAAGATTGACGATTCTTGCCAGGAGATTCCAAATGGCAAACCGCTTTACATTATTATTGCTTTAGGTCCAGCGGACTCTTCCGAGCCAAATCAGGACCGGGCAAACCACTTCACAGTGTTCTACTTAAAAGTTTTCTATTATTATAGAAGCTTCGTAAAAGGGCACGAAGTTAGCTATTTAACAACAACACATGGAAAAACACGTAAAGCAAAAATAGTAACTGTTCTTATATGGAAGAAGAAGAAGAAGAAGAAAGATATAAAGAAAGAAAGAAGAAGATGATGATGATGATGATGATGATGATGATGATGATGATGATGATGATGATGATGATGATGATGATGATGATGATGATGAAAGAAAGATAGAAAGACATAAAGAAGCAACAACAACAGCAACAAAACAAAACAACAACAGAAACAGCAACAACAACTACAAACTCCGGTAAACCATTTGCCAGTCAACATTTAATCCCACTGAAGGAGTTTTGGTTTTTTTCTCCAAAGGCCAGATTTTATATCTACATTCTTCAAGCCCTTAAACCGCATCAAGCCCTTTAAAGGTATCAGTTTTATTCCAACAACAATAACAACAGCAACAACAATATGCATAAGCGTAATTATTTCACTTACTTTGTACGACTGGAAGGTCGCAGCTGCTCCAAGATTTCCTCGCTGAACGCAGGCTTGGTTGTTTCCACAGTCACGTGCATGGTTAATTTCTTCGCTCTTCTGCAGGTTTGCAAAACTTCCTATATAATTATACTACTACTACTACTACTACTACTATTACTACTGCTGCTGCTGCTGCTGCTACTACTACTACTACTACTACTACTACTACTACTACTACTACTACTACTACTACTACTACTAATAATAATAATAATAATAATAATAATTTAGAAAACAAACTTATGTTGTTATTCATTGCCAGTTTAGCAAGTAAGAGAGGCGGCACACTACGAAATTGCATTTAATTTTCGAGTAGCCTATTAACTACTACTACTACTACTACTGCTGCTGCTGCTACTACTACTACTAACTACTACTACTACTACTACTACTACTACTACTACTACTAATAATAATAATAATAATAATAATAATAATAATAATAATAATAATAATGATAATAATAATTTAGAAAAAAAAACTTATGTTGTTATTCATTGCCAGTTTAGCAAGTAAGAGAGGCGGCACACTACGAAATTGCATTTAATTTTCGAGTAGCCTATTAACTACTACTACTACTACTGCTGCTGCTGCTACTACTACTACTAACTACTACTACTACTACTACTACTACTACTACTACTACTACTAATAATAATAATAATAATAATAATTTAGAAAAAAAAAACTTATGTTGTTATTCATTGCCAGTTTTGCAGGTAAGAGAGGCGGCAAACTACGAAATTGCATTTATTTTTCGAGTAGCCTATTAACGCTGGAATGTATTCTACTTTATAAGTATGAAAATCTCAGTCTCGTGTTAAACCTTTATTGCATCACTCTCCTTGGTTTTCTCTTCCGCCTATTGTTTACTGCCCATTTCTGAGATTTTAAGTAAACAATCAGTCTTGTTGCACTGCTGCTGTTGCTGCCAAAACCGCTAAACTGATTTCCATACCGATGGCAACTGGGCAATTGAAAAGATGACGGCATTCCCCCCCCCCCCCCTCCTCCTCCCCTTCAAATGTTTTGGGGAAAAAAATCCACTACCAAAGGAAAAAGGCCTTGTATAACTTCTATATCATGAAGATTGGTGTTTTATAAAACAGCGCTGAAATTCTATTACAAATTCATTTGAAATAAACTCCTAATCAAGAATCAAGATATTTTAATCCAGTTTGGAATGTGGGGATTTTAAAATTATAAGCGCATAATAGTTCAAGCAGGATTAACGTGTAGAAAATATTAACAATGATACGCTCTCTCTCTCTCTCTCTCTCTCTCTCTCTCTCTCTCTCTCTCTCTCTCTCTCTCTCTCTCTCTCTCTCTCTCTCTCTCTCTCTCTCTCTTTTATAACAACGCCCAAAATGTAGGCCCTAATAACAAAATCTTCCTGACAGATAAGTCTTTTGCACAGCGAAGCAAATATAGCAGAAAAATAAAAGAGTACCTTACCAATAAGACGAATATGTGAGGGTTATGACTGCGCCCAGTAATGTTAGCGTGTAAGTTATGACTGCACCACTGTTAAGTGTGTTGCTTGTGAGAGGCAGGCAGCTCAAGTCTTCACCTTTAAGTGGATCCCAGTCCCTTGGCACACCTAACCCCACCTGGCCTCTGGAGACGCGGTGCAGTGATTGTCCAACGACAATAACAATCATTTTACGGATCGCTTGGTCTGGTAAGGCGGTCAATAAATACATGTAACTAGCCGTATAATAGCACTCCTATATTACTAGTATAACGTACGTTGCCATGCATCTGGAGACGAAGAACCATTGACTATTCAACGCTTGAGAGTTTATTTGATGAACAGGGTTTATATACATTGTCTGCATAGAATGGACTGGCTTGACACTGAGCGAAGCCATGGGGGTTGCTAAAGACAAAGAAAGATCGATTACGCTGGTTAAACGAGTCAAGTCAAAGTCAAAAGCGCTTTATTCCATAAAACCCCATGGGGCACGTAGATACAACAAAAAAAAAGAATAAAAATAAACATAGAATAACCATGAAAATCATAAAATACAATATAAAATACATATGTACATATATAACAAAAATAAAATTTAATCTTTCACACTCGCGTTCTAAGACACATAATAAACATTTACAAAATACACATTCATTATTATCACACAACACAAGCATACTACATAAAACTTAAGTCCACACAATCTGATCACAAATCGCACGCACTCTCTCGCAAGATTGGGTGATAAAGAAGGGGAGAAGGGGGGGGGGAACAAACTGGTATTGAATATTTAAATTCATTATTGAAAAAATTAATCACCTTTATTAGGCTACTAGCATTAAAATTACAAATCATTTTATTACGTTCTGAAGCAATCCATTATTATTTTCATAAATCTAGCCATTTTCAGCAGAATAGTCTTATTTTTCGTTGAAAATAAATTAGAAAATTTAATAGCTGTCATCGACCATCTGTGGTGCCCCGAAGACCTTCGAGTTACGGGATAGGATAAGATATAAGACTATGCATGCTCAGTGCGTCTATATATACTTCAATGGGCGATGAAGTCTATAAAGATCGGACAGTGAAACACAGCTGTATCGCTCGCCTCTTTTGTTGTACCCACAATTAGCTTTGTGTGTTTCCCTCTCCCCCTTCCCAAGATGATTCATACCCCTTGGGGTCATGAGCAATCTTGCCACTGTAGATTGTTCTAACCTATAAAGGGAACAGTGAAAGCCCCAGTTGAAAACCTGTCTTGCCTTTGAAGGCATGACAGATTCACTGCGGCAACAGTACCCCCGTTGGAGTGCCGGGGATTTCAGTATAAATAGTATCCCCACTTTATGGAAATTTAGTGCTTTAAATTCCCACTGTTGCTATCTTCCTCATATACTCTTTCCCATTCCTGCTCTGTCCTATCACTCTGCTATACTATCTTCTTCTTCGCTAGATCAATGACCTACCTTTTTTCTTGAAAACTCTTCCTGGACAAGACTCCTTGTTTGTGTATGAGGTCTGTTGGATCAGCTTGGGAGTGTTGGACGCTTTCTGCTGGGTGGTCACTAGGGCTTCCTATGATGTTAGTATTTAGCAATATAGGCATTTTATATGTATATGTTTCGTTGATGATTTGTAATGATGGTTGTATTCTATTTTGTTTTTGTAACCGGGGGTTCGCGTAGTTGAGGTAAACCCTCAGCCGTCCCCCGCGTGGGATGTCTTTATTGTAAAGTGACTGGCCGGTGGAGGGCGTTCAATTTTCCCACTAGGGTTGTTTCAGCAGATCTTTTATGCGGATCGGGGGTTGTCCGGTCCTGATTTGGCTCGGAGGAGTCCGCTGGACCTAAAGCAACAATAAATCAATCAATCAATCAAAGATGATTCATGATAATAAGATTTACCTGTTGGACTGATTTCCCAAAAACGATCATCATTACTTGTATTTCAGTTCAGTCACCACAACTTTAATCAAATTATGTAATCAATCAGATTGTATGTGCTCTTTTGTGTGTGTGTGTGTGTGTGGGTGTGTTTGTGTGTGTGTGAGAGAGAGAGAGTACATATACATGTAGACTCATATTGCTATGCATGTGAGTCAAAAAGGCCTCAGAATCTCTTTATGCGTAAGTGTAATAAATTATGCCTACAGACCTTTCCATACTTCTTATCTCGCCTATCCTCACGAATAGCACCAACCAAAGCTCATTTTAAAATACCCCGTCAAACCTTTAATTCCATTAGCAGTCTACGCTGAGGGAGTTTTAGCTGCAGGGCGAGTAAGGGAAAATTCTATCAACCCGCCTTTGCGGCAATTTTACCTTATTACGGCATTTTGAAGGTAGGTCTACTATTTCATCCTAGGTCCTTTTTATTTGTGTATTGCGAACGGGTACGTGTTAAATATAGTAGGATTCTATACAAACTTATACTTGCTCCTTCGTTCATTTACGTACAGCACAGGCATTGCACGATTTGGGTGCCTGCAATTTGGAAATACAAAAACGGACTCAACGGTTCACAACTCAAACATTTGAAGTGAGTCTGAGGTCAGTTTTCTCCAATCTTTTCCACTATATCGCATTTATCAAACGAAAGTTTATTAATTCACATTGTTGAGGTGAAAGCACTTCGATGAAAGTGTAAGCAGATTAAAAAGAATTTGGGATCCTTGACAACGTCTCGGCGCGAGTCTATGAAAGGGCTTGTTGATACAGATATAACGCGTCACTCGATACCACAGGCACACAATACTCCCGCTTGGTTAAATTCGCAACAACGGATTTGAGCATGTTCATCACGCACCTCTGCGTTAATTTCTTCGTCTCATTTGGCTCTATTTTAAAGGGGATTAGCAATTTAGAAGACGACCTTCTGAACGGTCGGACACCAAGTTTAGATTCAACGTTCTCAGATTGTTACACTCGTTTGGTGTTTTTCTATCAGTAGTTGATTCATCCCCAATGCTGAAATCCTGATAAAGTGTAACTCGGATTCGTTTATCCACGCAACCCGTTCAATCAGCAACAAGGCACGGAGTCGTCGTATGAAGTTTTCAAATTTTATTCAGCGTACATCAACAACTGCATTCAATCGCCTTTTCACTTTCCTCTCTTCACTTTACACAGAGCATCCATTATATAGTTTTTTCTCTAAACACGAGATAACGTCAGAATATTCCCGATGACGCTTTACAACCAATCAAAAATAAATTCGTCATCACTGTCTTACGTCATACAACATTCTTTTCGGTCCAAGAATGTTCTCAAATATCTTTACCTATCACGAAGCTTCGATCGACAGTAAACAAGCAAATCTAGAGAATTCTCCAATAATATCGACCAACTAAAATTACCAACGTTATATAAAGCTTCTTCTAACAACAATGCAAACTCAAATCAAAGGTAAATACACTCTATTACTGAATACTTTGCAAAGCGAAACAATTAGATCTACCGTGCGCGTTTCAGACATACTATCCTTCGCGTTTCAACGTAACACAGATATTAGATACAAAATTACATGTATGAATATATTAGCAAATAGTCCTTTCTTAGTGTTAATTAAACTTTATATGTTGTTTTTTGTTTTGGATTTTCTTTTTCTTCCGCAATTTTCATCTCGACCCCAGACGCACTTTTTATTTTATTGTGTGCAGTTACCAGTATGGGAGCTTGCGGGATCTTTGTATCGCTGATCTTCACTATAACTTTACAGTCATGCTCGCACCTGCTTCCTCAACCTCACAATGACAGCGCTAAAAAGACACCAGCAAAAGGATGGTGGTCACTGGATGAAAACTGGATGTCTAGTCTCAAGGAAGGTATATGCTGTATATATTTATATATTTACAGTATTTTGGTTGTATGTTTGTGTGGTCATTGCTCAAGACCTTGCCCGAAAGTGTCTAGATTTAAACAATTGAGTATTCGTCTGAAATGAACACCCCTTTTAACACTGAAACCAGAATGTGATTTGGGACCTGGTAGATGACGGCGGGGCGTGTGGGTCTTGAGGAGGGGGTGGGGAGAAGATATTTTATAGCAGAACAATTAAGATTTTTTATTAATTTACGCCAATTACGAATACAGTATGGTCTATGCAGGCGATTCGTGGATG
This sequence comes from Oncomelania hupensis, assembly GCA_036898135.1. Lineage (NCBI taxonomy): Eukaryota > Metazoa > Mollusca > Gastropoda > Littorinimorpha > Pomatiopsidae > Oncomelania > Oncomelania hupensis. Next base: position 38,884,760 of record CM072517.1, on the reverse strand, counting down.
GCGCGCTGGCTGCAGTCTCAGGGATTAATATTCGATGGCTTGACCATTCTGTTGCACGTATTTCGCCAGATATTTGAAGACGGCGACGAACTGGTCATCAGAGCACAAGCACAAAAGAAAACAGACGCTCAGAAAATGTGCGTCTGGTACAACGTACAAGGCGGTGAGTTACCAACATTTTACTTTTGACATCCTACTATCATTTAACCAATGAATTAATCAGTCATTTCATACATTTGTAGACCTACCTACCAATTTTAAAAAAAACTAACTCTAACCCCTAACCCAAACCCTAACCCTTAACCTAACCCTAATCCTAATACAGCTCTAACTCAACGGAGCACTATTTTGACGTCAAAATAGTACGGCCTTCCACAAAAGTCAGAAGAAACCATGTGGAGTCTCATATGTGTAGGTCATCAGAACGTCGTTTCTACATGCCCACCTACACACACCCACACACACCCACACACACACACACACACACACGCCTAAAACTGACTCTGCCACATCTCTTCCTATCGACCCTCCTGGTATGGAAGTTTGTGCGTAAAAAACAAAAGTGTGCTGGATCGAGTCGTGAAAGTCTGTGGGAAGGTTGTGGGAGTGAAACAAGAGAGTCTGCAGGTGTTGTATGAAAGGCGTGTTGTGCGGAAAGCCAGTTGCATTGTGCTTCATAGCACTCATGTGCTTGCGCACCACTTCCAGCTTCTGCCTTCTGGAAGACGCTACCAAACACCGAGGGTCAGAACTCTCAGAACGAAAAACAGTTTTATCCCAAAGGCTGTCTCATTACTTAATAAATGACATGTGTGAGTGTGTGTGGGGAGGGGGGGTGTTTGCCCAAAATAATTTCATTTAACATTTGTTGTCGTTTAATGTTAGCATGCATAAGTGTAATTATATTCATGTGTGACTGTGTAGTTTTATCCTCATTGTCATTATGATTGTTGTTATTATTATTGTGATGTTTATTCCTTGTTGATTGTAATTGTACACCACAATGTAATTTCTTGTAAAAGATAATAAAGTTGTCTTTTCTTATCTCCGTCTTCTATCTGAAGGTTTAGAGTAGAGTCTGTCTCTTTACGAACCATGATCTAGCTTTGTCCCTAAATCCATCCAACTATTAAACAAACGTGTCTCTCAGAATGAATAGAAGTGTTTTAAGGTTTGTGTATTGGCGAGTTTGTGTATTGTGTGTGTGAGTGTGGGTGCGTGTGCGTGTGCGTGCTGGATTGTCTTAATTTTTGTATTTCCCTCCAAATGTTTTCAATTGGGGAAATTGCGCATTTTATTACTTTTTTGTTTCCTTTATTGCTTTATTGTTGCCTTTATTAAGCCTACTTTTAGTCTAATCATTTTTTTCAACCTTTTAATGAATAAATGTTTGTAATTGTATTTTCTTACACATTTATTGCAATTTGTTGTAGTACTGTCAGCAAAGCATGTCATAATTTCTCTGTGAGATCATAAAGTATTTTTGAATCTTGAATCTCTCCAGCCCCCTTCTTTTCTCTCTCTCTTTCTCTCTTCCCATCATCTCTCTCTCTCTCTCTCTCTCTCTCTCTCTCTCTCTCTCTCTCTCTCTCTCTCTCTCTCTCTGGAGTGTGTGCAGAACAGCCGTCGTGGTAGGACGTGTTTTGAAAGGTCTCTTGCCTAACTGACCTGTGCTCACTAGATTTGTCACACATGTTGTTTGGTACATTGTTTTGTGCTGAAGTATGCCTGCATCAAGTACTTGTTTTCGGTCCGTGTGTGGATCTTTCTTACCGGTTTACATCCATTTTATGGCATTGAGAGCTGAAGAGAAGAAAAAACTTCGAATCCGGACTTTGACACCACGCAACGGTTTTGACAGTCTACTGATTGGTACAGTCTTTTCATACATGTTCTGGGGTAGCATTTTGTTGATCTGTTGTGGAGATGTGGAAGTCAACCCTGGCCCAAACCAAGGTCCGAGCGGCATGGTGCAGACGAGGTTGCAGTCTAACGGTGGGGAGAGACGGAACGAGGGCAGTGGCAGTGGTGGACGTGACATTGGCGGACAAGGCGGTACCAAACAGGCAAGGCGTTCCTATTCATCAGTGACCGGTGAACCTTCTTTGAGCGAGATAATGGCCAAATTAGAAACTATGGACAGTGCTATGAATGGAAAACTCGACGCTGTAAGAGAGGATGTGCATACAATCAAAGGTCAGTTTAGTAAACTTAAACAGGATGTTGATGAATTGACAGAAAAATACAGATCTCTGAGTGATGAGAATGTGCTCTTAGAGCAAAGAAACAGTGATTTAGAAGGAAAAGTAGAACAGCTCGAGAGAAAAGTGGATGATTTAGAAGGACGATCAAGGAGGAATAATTTGTTGTTTTATGGCATGAAGCGTGATGGAAACGAAACGAGTACTGGCTGTGAATCTGTTTTGAAAACCATGCTGAACAAAAACATGGGACTGAATGATTTACAATTTGACCGTGTACATCGCCTAAATGCTAAGCCTGATTCCCCTGTGATTGCATGTTGTACTTCTTATAAAGACAAAGTAGCAATTTTGAAAGCAAAATCTAAGCTTAAAGGGACTAATGTTTTCATCAGTGAAGATTTTTCTTCGTCCGTCAGAGAACAGCGCAAAAAACTGAACAAGTTGATGAAAGAACAAAGGAGCGCCGGGAAGAACGTAGCTATGGTATTTGACCACTTGATCATTGATAATCAAAAGTTTTTTTCTTTCGAAAGATGGGGAGAGATTGGTAAAGAGGACATAGGACTGTGGCCGCCTCTGTCGTCATTGTAAACAAAGTATTCAAGTTCATAAACGTAATGTCCATGGGCCAGGCGTACAGTGTGACCTCTTTGGGAACCCGTGCACTGATTTTGATCACTATGGTTACTCTAATGCTGTTGATGTTGACGATGTTAGATGTGTTGATGTTAATGCTGATGTTTGTGTTGTTCATGTGGGTGATAAAGGTGGTGATGATGATAGTGACGGTGATGACTGCGTTGGTGGTGATTGCGTTAGTGGTGATGACGATGTGTTTGTAGCCGGAGTTACAGAGGTTTTCGTTCGTAATGATTGTAACAGTCATCTTTCTTTGTATATGACTGAATGTGATAAGGGAGAGTACTGCGGTGCAGCTGACCTTTGTGTTGTACCCGTGCCGTGCGAGAAAACTAGTAAACCTCTATTTACTCTGGACTGTAACGAGTCACTGTTTGGTGCACCTTGTAGTGGCAGTAGTAGTAGTGACAGCGACAGTGTTTTTTCATTGCGTAGGCCTAATATGCAAGAGGAGATTCTCAATGTTGAGTATGGTCATGTAAATAATGAGCATGTACCCTTTTCATTTCTACACTGGAACATTAATGGTCTTTTGTCTAAATTGACAGATTGCAGTTTTATGTCATTTATCGGTTCCTTTGATTTTGTTTGTATGGTTGAAACATTTACTCAAAGCTTGAATGAAAGTGTTTTCCCGGGTCATAAGGTTTTCTGTCAGCCTGCAACTAAGTTTCCAGGCCTAGGGAGACCCTCTGGTGGAGTTCTTTGTTTAATTAAGAATGCTTTTGTCCCATACGTGAGACAAATAGATGTTAATGTTGGAAATTTTTTAGCTTTTGTCATAAGTAAAGATCTGTTTGGTACATTAAAAGACGTACTGTATGTCTGTGCCTATGTGCCACCAGAGGGATCCAGGTATTATAAGTTTGCTGAAGGGTATGATGATGGTATTACTATGCTGGAAGACTGCTTGCTTGACTGTGCTCTCTCTGTGGATGATTATTATTTTCTTATATCTGGTGACCTTAATGGTAGAACTGCTAATGTTTCTCCGAGTGTTGATATTGATAATGGCTACGAGTCGTTACATGAGAGTCGCTCTGTCAATGTTGGCAGACATTCTCAGGACACTGTAATTAATGGCTATGGTAAAATGCTTTTGAATATGTGCAATGCTCTTAATTTGTTTATATTAAATGGTGTGTGTCATGGTGACCTTGATGGTCACTACACATTCGTATGTGATACAGGTAGTAGTGTCATTGATTATTTTTTGTTATCTAATGACTTGTTTTCCCTTATTTCCGATGACTGTCAATTAGATGTCTGGCAGCGTATTGAATCTCAACACTTACCCGTGTTGTTTACTGTATTTTTTCCAAAAGTGCATGCTAACAATTCGGACGAGTCTTATTGTACTACAGTAGATAGGTTTGTTTGGAATGATGATAAGGCTGGAACATTTCATGAAAGGTTGATGGAAGAAAATACACGTGTAGAACTAGACAAAGCCATTGATTTGATTGATGTAGATATTGATTTAGCTCTTTTAGCCTTTAATGCATGTATGATGAAAGTAGCGGAATGCATGAAAAAGAAAATGAGGATAAATGGGAGTAGGAAATTTCAGGACTGGTTTGATAGAGAATGTAATGAAATGCGTAAACAAGTGCGAAAGGCGTTACGCAAGTACTGTCGTACTCTGGACGGAAATGATAGACACATTTACTGTAAATTAAGAAGGGAGTATAAGAATTTATTAAAAAGTAAAAAGAAAAGTTACAATGAAATGCTGTATGATCAAATGGTTGGAAGTATTGGACAGCAAAGGGCTTTTTGGGACAACGTACATAATGCAATGCCAAGGAGAAGTGCTGTCCGAAATCATATTTCTGTGGATGAATGGTTCGAGTATTTCAAAAACCTGCTTGATAAGGATTTTGTTGATGCTGATAATGATGAAGGGGAAGAGAGTAATGAAGCTAGTCAGGATGATACTGATTCTAATCTTTGGTTCAATTCTCCTATTACAGAACAAGAAGTTCTGTTTGCAATTAATAAGCTTAAAAATAAGAAAGCTGCAGGAGCTGATGGTATTATCGGTGAAATCCTGAAATACTCGGCCATAAAAATTGCTCCGTATTTTGTCAAATTCTTGAATGTGCTTTTTGATCATGGAATTTTTCCTGAAAGCTGGAATGAGTCAATAATCCTACCACTTCATAAAAAAGGTGATAATAATAACCCAAGTAACTACAGAGGCATTTCTCTTTGCAACGTAGGAAGTAAAGTTTATGGTACTATCATAAATAAACGTCTTCAGCTGTGGGTACATGAAAATAATATAACGGGAGAGTACCAAGCTGGTTTTAAGAGTGGTTATTCAACAGTTGATCATATTTTTACTTTGTTATCTTGTGTCCAGAAACAGTTTAATGCTAATCATAATAGAAAATTGTATGCGGCTTTTATTGATTTTGAAAAGGCTTTTGACTCTATTAACAGAAATATTTTATGGCCTGTGCTGTTAAATTGTGGTGTCTCTGGCAAACTTTTTCGCTGTATTAGAAGCATGTACAAAACTGTTAAGGCAAGAGTGAGATGTGGAAATAAGTTAACTGATATAATTAATTGTTCAGCAGGTGTAAAACAAGGGGATGTAATCAGTCCAGTTTTATTTTCTATATATATTAATGAACTTGCTGTTAGAGTTATTCAAAATGGAAGACATGGTGTGAATTTTTTACTAGATACACTCGAATTGTTTATTCTTTTATTGGCGGATGATATTGTTCTTTTGTCAGAAACAGTTGTTGGGCTGCAAAATCAGCTTAATAATCTGCACCAGGCGTCAATATCGCTTGGACTTAAAGTTAATAGACAAAAAAGTAATATTGTTGTGTTTAGAAAAGGAGGCTACTTGAGTGCCAGTGAGAGATGGTTTTTTGATAGACAAGTCATGCCTGTAGTAAACATGTACAAATATTTAGGGATTTATTTTTCTACTCGATTGAGCTTTGTATCCGCTTGCAAAGAGTTAAGCAGTATAGCAAAAAGCGCTTTTTTATGCGTTTTAAAAAGAATGCATACTTTGAATATATTTTCTGTAAAATTATTTTTTAAAATCTTTGATTCTCAAATACAGCCCATAGCTTTGTATGGTTCGGAAATATGGGGCATGGACAAGGCTGCGATTCATTGTGAGAAAGTACATTTATTTGCATTAAAAAGGTTTTTAGGTGTTGATACTCGCACTCCCAATGATTTTGTATACGGTGAATTAAACCGGTACCCTATTCAGATCAATGCAATTGTAAGCTGTGTGCGATATTGGTTAAAGTTAACACGCATGGAACCTCATCGTCTCCCTAGAAAGGCCTATGCAATGTTGAGGACGTTAGATGAGAGGGGAGCAAATACATGGGCAACAAATGTGCGATCATGTCTTTTTATGTATGGATATGGTTTTGTTTGGTTAAATCAAGGTGTGCAAGAGATCAAATGTTTTTTAAGAAAATTTAAACAGCGACTTGTGGATTGCAGATGGCAAGATTGGCATAATCATGTACAAAATAGTGACAGGTATAAAATGTACTGTTTATTTGGGGGCAGTAATCATTGTGTTAAAACTTATTTGGAATTAAGTCTTGACAGGCATAGTTTTTATAATGACAAAATTTCGATTTGGTGTGTCAGATATTGGTGTTCATTATCACAGATATCGAAATGACACACAAGCAGCTGTAAAATGCCCACTTTGCATGGAAAAAGAAGAAGATGAAGTCCACTTTGTGTTATGTTGTCCAGTCTTACATAACTTAAGAGTGCAATTTATTGCTGAAAAATATTATAGAAATCCATGTGCATCTAGACTGTGTGTTTTGATGGCGTCTAGTAACCCGAATGTAATTAGGAAACTAAGTATATACCTGTACAAAGCCTTTAAACTAAGAGAAATTGCTCTATCGTGATTTAATCAGAATGAAAATGTATGTTTGTTATATGTATAATGTTATGATGTACACACCCTTCATGAAGGGGCGATGCCTAAATGAATAAATAATCAATCAATCAATCTCTCTCTCTCTCTCTCTCTCTCTCTCTCTCTCTCTCTCTCTCTCTCTTTCTCGCCACAACTACCCTCCAGCTTCTATTTCAAATGTTCAGGCCAGTATAAAGTGGAATCATGGACAAGGGATCAGAGAAATGTTTAAATGCTCCGATGCACACAGAAATTGCCGTTTCCGTTGAAGCTGCCAGAGACGAAAGAAGTGTTTGGCAACGATAACTAGTCCAGTGCAGTGCAGACCAGCTTTAAAATGTCCACGATGCTTAGGCAACGATGCTGTGAAGTTATTATAAAGAAATATTTATTTTTTGTTAAAGTTAAAAGGTATTTCTAAGCGATGGTTACTGCACAGCACCTTAAAAAAAAACAAGGCTACCAACGAATTCAGAACTAGCCAGAGAAAAAGCATTTCAAACGTTTTATAATAGCCATCAGCAGCAGCTGGTTCACAGCCGGGTCTTTCGAGAGGGATACTGACTAGGGCTGGACGGATTTACCGATACGTAACTAGGCTATATTCAGGTTCGGAAACGCGACGGTATGGTATACCGGTGCGGGTGTCCAAGGTCCGGTTAACTGGGAAATCTCGAAAACACGTAACGCGACAGTGGGCGACATCTTGTCCGCCCAGAGAGCGAGCCTAAAGCCTAAACACGTGGATAGGCAGCTGCTCTTGAAGAAGAACTTATAAGACAGCAGCTTATCCACGTGTGGTACCAGTCGCCAATCCTTCTCTTAAAGTTCTTAAAGACCTTTCCCGTTGAATGATTTTGTTTTATTTTGATTTTGTGATTTAAAGTTTGCTGATGTTCTA
>CM072517.1:38787094-38872094 GCA_036898135.1 Oncomelania hupensis | reverse complement strand
AGCTAACTAACATTCTTACTAGCGAGTTCTGCTTGATGGTATCGGGAGTGTCCGTTTCAAGAATGTTAATTTTTTTGTCGTCAACATTTCTGATATTACACTACTATCTCCAACACTCTTCAACATCTTCCTAGAGCGCATAATGTCAGATGCCCTTACAGACCACGAAGGCACAGTCAGCATATAGGTTGTAGAGAAATCTCCAACCTCCGTTTTGCGGATGACATTGATGGATTTGCTGGAGAGGAACAAGAACTTGAACAGCTGGTACAGAGGCTTGACCCCACCTCCAGAGACTATGGAAAGAAAATAAATGCAGAGAAGACCCAAAAGATTACCAACAACACCAATAGCATCAACATGGACATCAAAGTCCAATGCCAATCCCTCAACACAGTGTATAGCTTCAAATATTTAGGAGCCATTATATCAAACAATGGGCCCCGACAGGAAATCCTCTCCCGGATCGCACAAACAATTGCTGCCCTGACAAGTTTGAAGCCCATTTAAAAAGACAAGACCATCAATCTACATTCCAAGGTAAGGCTGCTGCGCTCCCTTGTCATCTCCATCTTCTAGATCCTATACGCTTGCGAAACATGGACCCTTATAGCAGATCTACAACGAAGAATACAGAGCATGGAGATTAGGTGCTACAGAAGACTTCTGGGCATTTCCTATACCCAGCACATCACCACCAACGAAGTCCGACAGACCATCAAACAAGCCAAAGGACAACACGATGATATGCTCACAGTGGTGAAGAAACGGAATCTCCGATGGTGTGGCCACGTAACCAGAGCATCAGGCCTTGCAAAGACCAGAAAAAAAGGTGGAAGGACAACATTGAGCGAAGCCATGAGGGTTGCTGAGGACAGAGAATAATGGAGTACGCTGGTTAAACTATCATCTGTGGTGCCCCAAGGATCTACGAGTTACGGGATAGGATAGGATATTATTATTATTAATGTCGTCGTTTTAGGAAGCGGTTGTGTAAAATAATGATGATGTTGTTGTTGTTGTTATTATTATTATTATTATTATTAATATTATTATTGTTGTTGTTGTTGTTGTTGTTGTTGTTGTTGTTGTTGTTATTATTATTGTTGTTGTTGTAGTTATTATTATTATTATTATTATTATTATTATTATTATTATTATTATTATTATTATTATTATTATTATTATTATTATTATTATTATTATTATTGTTAATGTCGTCCTTTTAGGATGCGGTTGTGTTAAATGTTGATCTTATATGGAATGGGATGGAACAGAGTTGATGAAGAGAATGTTTGACTTTGCAAGACTAGTTACTTTTTAATATATGCTAGCTATGTTTAATGTCATATGTAGTGAGAACAGACAATAAATATATTATTGAATAATTGTTTTATTGATTGAATTTGGTTTCAGTTTTGTTCAAGGTGGCTGGGTGCCTCTGGTACCTCTGTGCAGCTGGTCATAGCAACATGTTCTGGTGCTGTGTGTTGTCCATAGTCAGTATCATCTTCAACTGCCTCACGGGTGCTCTCATGGATGAGTCCACGCAGAACAGAGAACAATGGTGAATAGGAGTGCCAGTAATAAAGAATACCTACCACGATAACATCATTAGTGCATGTGTGTGTGTGTGTGTGTGTGTGTGGGTGTGTGTGTGTGTGTTTAAAATGACAACAAGGGGACAGCTTCCGCGCCAAATCATGTAACTGTTAGTTTATGTTCGAAATCGTCTGGCATACTTTTACAACACTAATATTAGATGTAGACTTTTGGAAAGTGTTTTTTTTTTTTTTGTAATTGAATTTTCATTCTAGGATTTATTTTTGTTGTTGTCCAGAGCAGTTTTTGTTAAGCTTGGATGAGCGAGTCGGCGTGATTCCAACCATAGACCAGGAATCTCTGTTCCAACTCAAAGGCCGATCTATATGGAACGCGGAAAGCGCCAAATGCGCATGCAATTGTACGCGAAAAATTTAACCACCAAACTGCGGAAGCGCAATTGCACGCTCCTAGTAGCTGATTGGTCAAAACTTACACGCCAAACTGCCGGATGTTAACGAAGAAGAATGACAAAACATGGAACGGGAAAAGCATAGGAAAACGCGTGTAGCTATCAAGCTTTTCACTGTGAACCATATCGAAGACCGATATTTAGGCGATGGAAGATAATTATCATATTATGTACAGACAAACTTAGGTAAGGAGGTGGGGATGAGTGGGAAAGTGGAGAGGGGATTGGGGACACGAGAGGTCGTGGGTGGTGAGGATTACATTGTAAATTAGTTGTCAATTTACATTACATTATTTTTCAACTAGATCGTATTTCCTGACATTTCCCATTCATAGTTTTAATGTGACTCGTAGGTAAATGCCTGTGAATTTGCGCTTGCGCAGTTTGACGTGACAGTTATCGACCAATCATCTACTAGATGGGCGTTTTGGCGTGCAATTGCACGTGCATATGACGCTTTCCGCGTTCCATAGATTTGTGCACAGGCGCCCTTATTTAAATGTGACATTCCGAAGCATATAGCAGCGTCGCTGTCTATAATATATAGTGTCTAGTGTCTGGCTATAGGTTTCGGCATCGCTCACATTCAGACGTAGGCGTGTGTAGGCCTACGTTGATTAGTCTACCAACTTAACCAAGGAAAAGCCTATCATTAGCTAGTAGCCTATTACACAAGTTTGTGACTGCGAAAGGTACATCAGCCCAGGTAGGGCTGGACGGTTTAACCGATACGTAACTGTATTCAGGTTCGGAAACGCGACGGTACGGTATACCGGTGCGAGTGTCCGAGGTCCGGTTTACTGGGAAATCTCGATAACACATAACGCGACAGTGGGCGACATCTTGTCCGCCCAGATAGCGAGCCTAAAGTCCAAACACGTGGATAGGAAGCTGTTCTTGAAGAACTTATAAGAACAGCAGCTTATCCACGTGTTTGAGCATGGTACCAGTCGCCAATCCTTCTGAACTCTTAAAGTTCTTAAATACATTTCCCGTTGAATGTTTTTGCTTTATTTTGATTTTGTGGTTTAAAGTTTGCTGATGTTCTAAACAGGGATTTATCATAATTTGTTTTGAAGGCGTTCAAGCAATAATAAAGCTTCAGTTTCCATGGAAATGTGGTTCTTTGAAACTTTTGTGATGTGTATGACAATCTTTCCTTTGCGTCGGTCACTACTGTCAGTGCCATATCCCATTTGATTGTAACACTTTAAATCGCGGTGTACGGGTACGAAATACCGATACGACCTAAAAATACCGCGGTAACCGGTAATACCGGTACGACTTTGACCCACGGTACCTAGCTCTAATCCCAGGTTCTTGACTTGCTACATGTAGGTATCGCGCTCGCAAAATATGCATGCAAGACATTAAATGAGCGTGGTCCGATACCTTGATAATTTATTTTGATATATGTACCCCCGAGCCTTACACCCACCCAAACACACACACACACACACACACACAAACACACATTGATTGATTGATTGATTGATTGTTGCTTTAGGTCCAACGGACTCTTCCGAGCCAAATCAGGACCGGACAACCCCCAATCCGCATAAAAGATCTGCCGAAACAACCCTAGTGGGAAAATTGAATGCCCTCCACCGGCCAGTCACTTTACAATAAAGACATCCCACGCAGGGGACGGCTGAGGCTTTACCCCAACTACTCGAACCCCCGGTTACAAAAACAAAATAGAATACAAACATCATTATAAATCATCAACAAAACACATACATATAAAATGCCTCTAGTGCTAAATAATAACATCATAGAAAGCCCTAGTGACCACCCGGCAGAAAGCGTCCAACACTCCCAAGCTGATCCAACAGACCTCATACACAAACAAGGAGTCTTGTCCAGGAAGAATTTTCAAGAAAAAAGGTAGGTCATTGATCTAGCGAAGAAGAAGATAGTATAGCAGAGTGATAGGACAGATCAGGAATAGGAAAAAGCAAATGAGGAAGACAGCGACAGTGGGAATTTAAAGCACTAAATTTCCAGAAAGTGGGGATACTATTTATACTGAAACCCCCGGCACTCCAACGGGGGTACTGTTGCCGCAGTGAATCAGTCATGCCTACAAAGGCAAGACAGGTTTTCAACTGGGGCTTTCACTTTTCCCTTTATAGGTTAGAACAATCTACAGTGGCAAGATTGCTCATGACCCCAAGGGGTAAGCACAATAAAAAGAAGACATTACATTACATTACAGAATTGTTGCTTTAGGTCCAGCGGATTCTTCCGAGCCAAATCAGGACCGGACAACCCCCAATCCGCATAAAAGATCTGCTGAAACAACCCTAGTGGGAAAACTGAATGTCCTCTACCAGCCAGTCACTTTACAATAAAGACATCCCACGCAGGGGACGCTGAGGCAGTACTCTAATTTATCGAACCCCCGTTTACAAAAACAAAATAGAATACAAACATCATTATAAATTATCAACAAAACACATACATATAAAATGTCTACATTTCTAAATAATAAATTCATAGGAAGCCCTAGTGACCAACTGGCAAAAAGCGTCCAATATTCCCAAGCTGATCCAACAGACCTCATACACAAATAAGGAGTCTTGCCCCGGAAGAGTTTTCAAGAAAAAAGGTAGGTGACTGGTCTAGCGAAGAAGAAGATAGTATAGCAGATTGAAAGAACAGAGCAGGAATGAGAAAGAACAAATGAGAAAGACAGCAACAGTGGGAATTTAAAGCACTAAATTTCCAGAAAGTGGGGATACTATTTATACTGAAAACCCCGGCACCCCAACGGGGGTACACACACACACACACACACACACGCACCCCCACACACACATTCACACACACACACACACGTTCTCACACACACCCCCAAAGTAGAATTTCTGCTCACAATCTGAGTGACTTTTGTTTTTGTATCAATTTTTATTCATCAGATTAACATAAATTGTACTGATTAATATGAATGACAGCATTATATGATTCAACTAGAAGGGCATGGCAAAGCCCATATGACTTATGCTCCTTATGGAACTCGCAATATTTAACATGAAAATGAGTTCCCAGAAAAAGTTAAATGAAATGGTGGCATTACAATCAAAGTAATACCGCTTAGATCTTTCTATGCTCCTGACTTTGAGATGACCTTGATTTCTGGCTCTGTAGTAGAGAGAGAATTGTCGGTATATAGTGTTTTTTTTAAATCAAACTATTTCATTTAGTCATGTTTTATATAAATCGTTGATTCCCGTTATGTTAGTCTAAGCGTATTCCGATAATCCAGCGCGACCACTTATAATTAGATTTTGAACTGCACCTCCCAGGTTGCAAACAAAGCACACCAAGCATATAATTATATAGTCGTTATTTTCTATGATCTGGTTGATTTGGTTTCATTTAGTCTTGTTTTATATAAATCGTTGATTCCAGTTATCTTAGTCTAAGCGTATTCTGATAATCAAGCGCAACCACTTATAATTAGATTTTTGAACTGCACCTCCCAGGTTGCAAACAAAGCACACCAAGCATATAATTATATAGTAGTTAGTCGTTATTTTCTATGATCTGGTTGATTTGGTCATTTTCTAGTAGGCCTGCATATTGAATTCAAGTGATAATAAGAATTTACCGGTATTTGCGCAATGGTCCATTTCCTCATAACAGAATTATTAGTGAACTGTTTTTCGAAGTATATAAATAATGCATCGCCCGCTATTTTGTGAGTGCCCTGACAGTTGAAGCAGTAGCAGCAACTTAGCACAGCCTACAATTTATCCATGTTGGAGTGTAAATGTAAAATGAGTCATTATATATTGGCAGCCAGGTTGGCACAGTAGAGTACAAGGGCGGATCAGCAAGTTCACGCGGGAGGGTGCACTTTTTTTTTGGGGGGGGTGGGGGGGTGGGGGGTGGGGGGGGGATAGAGAGAAGTTTTTGTATCTTACCTCAGATTCATAGCAAAGAACAGTTATTCTTTCAAAACAACAGTTTATGGGCAAAACGCCCTGACATACATGTGTTACACTTTCTTTTGTTGTTGAGTTGCTACCTAATTGTACTTAGATCAAGCTGTTGCTATAACTGCTGTAAATATACATTTTAAAAATAAACAGGATTATAATAATATTAACAAGAATAAACGACAAATAAAATAAATTATAAATATCTTTATCTCTATCCCTATCATCATCATCAAACAAAATATATACATACCACTTCAGTGTGAGGTAGGTCACAAAATGGTTCAGCACAATATAAAATGTCTTTTCACAAAATAGAAATACTCCTAAAAACTGGTAACTAACATTAATGCTGTGCAACAACGCTAGGCTGTTGCTTCTTTGACGTCTAAATAAAGAGTGACACAATATAAAATGAACTCTTCTACATAGAGCGGGAATGAGAGGAGTGTAAGGATTAAGGGGAGAGGTGCACTAACGAAATAAGCAGAGGTATTCTCGCCCAATTTCCGGTCTTGTCATCATTGACACTGTGCTTGTTTAGTCTACGGGCTGGACAGTCCCCGCTTCTATCAACAATGAGCCCAGCGCACAAGGAAATAAATGTTTTACATTAAAAATAAACCTCTTACATAAACGCACGTGAAAATGCAAGCGACATATGACGTTTTAGCGGATGTTACACGTCATAATTGGCCGGCATTCTTTGAAGTTGAGCTGTTACATGTCTAACATGTGTAGGCCGATTGGTGAGTGTGAGTAAACGAAAGAAGAAAGGAGGGAGGGGGTGGGGGTAACAGGAGATTGAGGCGTGAAGAGGGCAGGGATTGATATGGGAAAGAAAATAGGAGAGAATGCATCTTTATTATTATTACACTATGTAACAAATTTTCACTTTTGTTCTGTTCCTGGGTTGAAAGTGTGGTTTCCTAACCCGTTAGGTCTAGAACAGAAAGGAAATCGCTGTTATTCCAGAAAAACTTTGCTTCTGTGACCTGGACAATGAAATTTGGAAAATCGCGTGTGTTCGAGACAATTATCGATTTGCTTTCAATGCCGAGCTTCCTCCCTGAACTGCTAGAGTTATCCACATGTTTCTACAATTCTCCCGAACACTCTAGAACGTTCAAGAAACATCCAGAACTTTCGAGAAACTCTCAGAACTTTCTAGACCGTTCTTGAACGTTCCAAAAGTAGCTGTACAAGCATAAAAGCACACGGCCACTGTGTCCCTGAGTGTCTGGCCCTGGAGCCTGACTTCTCCGCGGTTAGGATTGCCTGCCGCGACGTGCATCTGGACTCCATGGCTGACCTGGTAGCCTACTCCTTGTCGACTAACTTTGGACTGCTTTTCATGACCGCGGTGTGCACCTACCGCTCACGAGTGTCTGTACACCTTTAGACCCAACCGCCTGGCCG
Organism: Oncomelania hupensis; assembly: GCA_036898135.1. Lineage (NCBI taxonomy): Eukaryota > Metazoa > Mollusca > Gastropoda > Littorinimorpha > Pomatiopsidae > Oncomelania > Oncomelania hupensis. The sequence goes on along the minus strand of CM072517.1, from coordinate 38,864,717 downwards.
GTTCTCTCCCCGGAACTCGTCTTGGGTTCCTTTGTCTTACAACTACTAATGATGACTATCCCCACTCAGTTACCTGTTTGTAACCTATTCCCCCACCTGGCCCATGGGCCTTGGGTTCAACTTTACCTTCTCGGGTCCTGGGTATGCTCTACTTAAGTGACATGTTCCCACTCAGCTACTACTACACGGATTGTACCCTCAGCTGACCCATTGGGTCCTGGGTATTACTACCACGTACTGACTTATACCGCTCAGCTACCTTGCTCTCATACCACATGGCTCATACCTCCAGTCGACCCCATGGGTCCTGGGTATCCGTTTCCATGACTGACCGTCCCCTCTACATGACTCATACCTTCAGTCGACCCCACTGGGCCTGGGTATCCGTTTCCATGACTTACCATCCCCTCCACATGACTCATACCTTCAGTTGACCCCTGTGTCCTGGGTATCCGTTTTCATGAATGACTTTCCCTACCTCACTGTACCATGTTTTTCCCTTCCTTGTTTTATGGGTCCATTCTTTATTGTTTATAGCTTTTACCCGGCCCTCCTCGACTTTTAATGTGGTCCTGAAGGATTTTTATCTAATTAGGTACCCTAACCCTCCCCCAGCCCTCCTGGTCATTGCTAGGCCCTCCACCCTTCCCCCTCTGTGCTTGCCCTCCCTTCCCCCTCTGTGCTTGCCCTCCCTTGGCCTTGGTGGCCTCCCTGGCACCCCGGTCCTACCCCTGCCGCCGTTCGTTCGTACTCCTTCCCCTCATGCCTGCCATCGATCCATCTCCGTCTTCTTCCGGACGTCGTAGCAGCGTCCCGCGCTCCCTCTTCATATGACCTCTTACTGCAGCACGACCTCTTATATCAATGGACATCATAATACCAAAGTCTCCTATTCGCATACTGTGTTGGGGACTATAAATTTATAAACTGACCTGAGAGAGTGATTTACAGTACAATCGTAAATCTAGAAAATCCACACATTTCTGAACCTTGTTGAGTGGTTTCCGACTGTGCTTGTCTATTCCTTGTGCAATTTTTGTTTTTACCTGATCATAATGCCGAAAATGAAAAAAATCGTTCTATTTTCACAAAAAACAAGTTTTCTTCGTGCTGTTGTCGTGTAAGCAAAGTTTGTGCTTCATGAAGTCATTTTTTCACGTACTTTAGACATAAGCAATTGAAATATAACACTTAGAAGCCAGGAACAAAAATTGTGTTACATAGTGTTATTATTTATCATTCTTGTATAGCGCTTTTTCAGCATCTTTGGGGTAAATGATGATGATGATGATGATGATTATTATTATTATTATTATTGTATCACTTTGGTGGAAAGACTTTAAATAAATTATTATTGTATCACTTTGGTGGAAAGACTTTAAATACATCAAACAACTTCTTCTTCTTCTTCTTCTTCTTCTTCTTATTATTATTATTGTCCTTTATTATTATTATTATTATTATTATTATTATTATTATTATTATTATTATTATTATTATTATTGTCCTCTATTCTTCTTCTTTTTATTATTATTATTATTATTATTATTATTATTATTATTATTATTATTATTATTATTATCATTATACTGCTGCTGCTGATGATGATGATGATTAGCATGATGATCATTATGAATATTATGGATATTCTGAATATTCTTCTTCCTCTTCTTTTTCTCCTTCCTCTTCTTTCTTCTTCTTCTTTTCCTTCTTCTTCTTCTTCTTCTTTTTTTTTTTTTGGGTCGTACGTGGGAGGTGCACGTGCACCCGTTGCACCCCCCTCCCCCCCCAGATCCGCCCCTGAAGTAGTTTGTAGATTAAGTTTCTTCTGGCTCAAGTCACACTGACTGGTATGCACATATTATGTTGATCTATTTTGTATTTCATACATTGTTTAATATTTTAAAAAAACATCGATTCGCGAATTTTTCAATCCGATTATGATTTTGCATTATTATTTTCTTGATTTTCATATTTTCAATATTATGTATTATTGTGATGTTAGTTTTGTATTTGTCTCATCGACAAGACCATAATGATGCCATTTTGAATTACTGTTTCATAGATTGTTATAAACTATTAATTAGGATAAACAGGTTCTTTTGTGCAACACATTGTTCTTTTTGATGCGCTAGTATTATTATTTTTTTCCAATTGTATAAAGTGATGAAATATTTTGGAAAAGTTTTGAAAGTATGACCTTGAAGTTCATACTCGGTTCGAATCTCTTGTTTGGACAATTAAATTGGAATTTCGTAATTCACGTGTAAATAAATCATTGTCCATAATTCATTCTGTTTTGAGAAATTAATAATTATATAACAGATTGGTAGCATATTTCATAATCTTGATACGGAATAGTATCTTTATTTTTTGCGAACGTTTTGGACCGATCCTTATCATTTATATTTGAATTATTTGGATCAAAGTTTCACTTCCGTTTTGTACTTTTATATTGCCTTTGGATTCTGAATAATTTCCATTGTCTCAACGTTTTTGGAATACTTTAATTCACAGTAGTTTTATTATCTTACCATTCTAGGAATTTATTATTTCTTTTTGTTTCTTTACAGGGCTCACTTTCTAAAAAACTAAAGTTAGACTCGAGCCCGTTGATGAAGTTGATCATGAAGATGATGATGAGGATGATGTTGGTGAAAATGATGGTAAAATAAAATCTACGTAACCACTGTAAACATTCTGACTTTGCTTCCTGATGAGCAAGCCCCTCCCTGAGTGCTTGTGAACTTTTAAACTTCTACCCTTCTACAACTTCAAATACACTCATGAACGATCAAATGAACTATAGCAAAAGTTGTATTATGCCCCCCCCCCCCCCCCCCCCCCAAAAAAAAAAAAAAAAAAAAAAGGGAAAATACAAATACCGACTTTGATCTTTCTATGCTCTTGACCTTGAGATCACCTTGAAAAGTCCTTTATTCACTGATCATTTATGAGGTCTATTGGGCATACACTATCTTACCAAGTATACTTGTGATAGCTGAAATAGGTCCTGGGATACTAATCCACTCACACGTTTTGCACAGAAAGAGGGACGCTGAGGCTATACTCTCGAATACTGTATCGAACCCCCGTTTACAAAAACAAAATAGAATATAAACATCATTATAAAATATCAACAAAACACATACATATAAAATGCCTACATTGCCATATAATAACATCATTATAGAAAGCCCCAGTGACCATCTGGCAGAAAGCGTCCAATATTCCAAAGCTGATCCAACAGACCTCACACACAAATGAGGAATTTTGTCCCGGAAGAGTTTTCAAGAAAAAAGGTTGGTGACTGGTCTAGCAAAGAAGAAGACGGTACAGTAGATTGATAGAACCAAGTAGGAATGAGAAAGAAGAAAGGATCGAGAAAGACAGCGACAGTGGGAATTTAAAGCACTAAATTTCCAGAAAGCGGGGATACTATTTATACTGAAACCCCCACGGAGGAGGGGCGGTGGGGGGAGGAATGGGGTAAGGAAGGAAGGAGGTGGGGTGGGGAGTATATATAGACTCACTTCGCTATGTGAGGCCATAATAATTTTATTGGCTTCTAATTAAAATTAATTCATTTTCACATGGGATCCACAATGCAGACCACTGAAAACAAAATCTCCCGGTTTCCAACAAATCTGCGTGAGCTGAGTCCTAAACAGTCCAAAAATTAAACATACATTCTGATGTGGTATTTCATGTTTTGCTTTCGATTTTTTAATACATTTTTGATTTCTTATTTTTATTTATTTATTTATACTTTCTTTAAATCGCTTTGAGCTCTAGTGAGGAAGGGCACTGTACAGATGTTAAATCATTATTATTAAAAGGTGTTAATTATTCAGCTACACTGAGAGAGAGAGAGAGAGAGAGAGAGAGAGAGAGAGAGAGAGAGAGAGAGAGAGAGAGAGAGAGAGAGAGAGAGAGAGAAAGAGAGAAAGAAAGAGAGAGAGAAAGAAAGAGAGAGAGAAAGAAAGAGAGAGAGAGGTTCTGTAAAATCATCAACACTGAAACAAAACAAATGTAATCTTATTCAGACTGGACTTTTTTACTTTGCAAATACTGATTTGTAAACGTACATTTCAAAGGTCACACTGACCTTGTCTGCTAAAACCAAAAATGTTCAAAGTAACAATGAACTCTACCTATTGATTTATTTATACATTTAAAAAAAACCAAATGTTTCTAAAACACATTTCAAATATATTGCAACATTAGAACAAGTTACCATCGGAATACTTTTAACATATTTCACACACAACCGACATAAAACAATGCCTGACTTGTCTTCACATACTGACGAGTTAATTATTATTTCACTTTCAAAGGCATATTTGCTAATGTAAAATAACACACCCCATTTTAAATTTTAATTACATTACATTACATTATTATTGCTTTAGGTTCAGTGGACTCTTCCGAGCCAAATCAGGACCGGACAACTCCAATCCGCTTAAAAGATCTGCTGAAACAACCCTAGTGGTAAAACCGAAAGCTCTCCACCAGCCAGTCACTTTACAATAAAGACATCCCACGCAGGGGACGGCTGAGGCTTCACCCCAACTTATCGAACCCCCGTTTACAAAAACAAAATAGAATACAAACATTATAAATTATCAACAAAACACATACATATAAAATGCCTACATTGCTAAATAATAACATCATAGGAAGCCCTAGTGACCACCTGGCAGAAAGCGTCCAATATTCCCAAGCTGATCCAACAGACCTCATACACAAATAAGGAGTCTTGTCCCGGAAGAGTTTTCAAGAAAAAAGGTAGGAGACTGGACTAGCGAAGAAGACGATAGTATAGCAGATTGATAGAACAGAGCAGGAATGAGAAAGAGCAAATGAGAAAGACAGCAACAGTGGGAATTTAAAGCACTAAATTTCCAGAAAGTGGGGATACTATTTATACTGAAACCCCCGGCACTCCAACGGGGGTTTAAATTTTAATAACAATGATGAAATACTGCAAAATCCTACAGAAAACGCCTATTTCAACTGCACTGAACACAAATAATGAAAACATATTTCAATGGTACATCACCATATCAAAAGGCACAACATTTACAAATGTTTTAGTAACACAGCAATGAAACTGTGCGAACCTGACCACATTTGGATTGACATATTTACACAGCTTTCAAATCCTACAAAAATGGAATTAAAAAAATTAATAATAAAACTGCTAAATCCTATTAAACTGAAAGAACACATCTGTTACGGTGGATAATGAACAATTCCTTATGCTGCCACACGAGGGAGCGCAACTCAAATTTAGTACATAATGCATAACATAGGTTAAAATTCAAAAGAATAAAACTTGAAACATCATCTTTTTACCCCAATAAAGAAAGTTCACGTTTGGCTATAAGCACATTTCTTCGTCACACTAAATATCAAATAAGCTTAATTTCTATGCAGCAGTGCACAATTCCACTGCTAAAGTATTAAACCACACTTTGTAAAAACAATGTCGCAATGCAATTTTATTTCACTTTCATTGTTTGAACTACATCGACTAACTTCCTATCTTGTTTATGCAATATCTTATTTGCAAGGAACATTCTATTTTGCTTAAATACATACATTTCTACATCGTCAGTAGCGTCAGTCTTCCTTTAAATTCAATCTCTTGTGTTTTTAAACAATCTTGAAGAAAGTTTCCAAACAAACTATGAACAACTTTGAACAAACTAATTAGTTTATAAGAGTATTTCATGTATGTATAAACTATAATAGGGATATAATCAGTTAAGATCATTCACAAACATTACCGAAAGTTTCACATTTCAAGGCACCCGTCACATCACTATATAGAAAATTCATGTTTACATTGGAATGGAACAGTATCCTTTGCCATTTATTTTTCATAAATCAGTCACTGTACATGACTATGACTCACAGAAGAATTTCCGTACACAACACAACACAAACACTTTTAAGTATAATTGCCTTTTTTTTTTTTTTAGAAGTCAAAGAACACATTTTGCTACAAAATTTGAAATGTCATGGCAAAAAAGAAATAAAGATGTAAGGAGGGGTGGGAGGAGTTGGAACGGGGCTGGGGAGGCGCAGTGGTGGAGCATGGAGAAAAAGAAGATGTGACACACAAACATATCACAAGTTGTTTTCAAAGTATAACGGCCAAATTGAATTATATATTACAAATGTATCACACACAAATTACATTTCAATCACACATTCACACCTGGACCAGCATGGGGAAATTTCACCAAGAATCTTGCACAATACCATTTTAACTTCCACTGCTATATCACAAACTTAAAGCTACAGTTCTGCACTCAGCCGTACCAGGGTGAAAATCGATCACAAATATCCTTGAATGCACTGCTTTCGCCTGTTTATGCAAGATTTTGTCTAACGTCACACACAAACTTGAGATGTAACGCATAGCATTTTCATCATACACATGAACATTCAGTATGCACACATACAATGCTGCCAAAATAACGCCCCACTGAGGCTACCATGACTAGAAACATAAAAAACATGGACAAAGCAATCACCGTCACAGTTCAAAAAAATGAACTGATTAAATGCTCAACTCAGATATTTGTTGCTACAACCAAAAAGCATTACATCTAGTACTAAAAACTGAACACATGCTCTGTAAAGGACAACAACATTTTGTGCCCCTCAATGCCAAAGAGTATTACAAATTCATAAACCATGTCGTAACACATTCTGTTGTCTGCAAATAAACATATAAAATAATTCTTTAAAAGCTAAAGTTAAATTACTATAAATAAGTTCTTTTAAAAAAATGCAATAGCACAAATTTCCATTTTAAAAAATACATTTTTGAACTCAACAATATCAGTGGCAGTCCTTTGGGACCTTGGTTAATAATTGTTGAAGTCGAAACCTTTAATAGGATAATACCATTAGGTCCTTTAGACCTGTCTTACAGCTAGTCCTTAATAAACAATGCAAAACAAACAAAATAATTAACATAAAATAATTTGAAACAAACATATTCCTTAACTACGGTAACAAATCACTAAGCAAATTAATGCATTTTAATACACATACTCCCACCCTTCTTCCCCTCCCCATCCATCTCCTCCTCCCTCCGCACACACACACTTGTAAATTCATACATTCTTAGTAACTTAAATTGTGGCAGGGTAGGGAAGAACAAAGAGGTATACAATCATCTTAAATATTAAGAGCAAAGGGAGCTTAAATATTTATGGAGCCTTGTTTTAAAAGATGGTAATGATTTACTTTTCTTGACCTCTTCTGGTAGAGAATTCCACACGCTTGGATAGGACAGAGATGTTTTAAATATGTCTAAGCGTGGTCTTGGAAATGTTAAATTATGTCGTGAAGATGAATAAGGAGATGATGATTTGTTAAAAAGTGCTTTTAAATAAGCAGAAGCTCTATTGTTAATTATATATATATTAAAACGGCTTTATTATATTTTAGGTGTTTGTTAAGGGGGAGCATGCAAGCTATTTTTAATTTTCAATCAGTTGTGATGGATACTATGGATACATTGTATCTATAACTTAGTATAAGAGAATCTGAAGACCTTTTCATGTATTTTTGTGTGTGTATGTGTGCATGCATGGGCTAACACAAACATGATGTGTAAGAATCTGGAAATTATTATTCAGAGTGTGGGAAATACAGCCGCTGGCCATAACATCTTGCTTGCTCTACCTTCATACTTCCACAAAGGAGAGCATCATTCCGGGGGTGAGTGGTTCCCCATGGCAATAAAACTAAAGCAAATAATGCTACCACATTACATTCCTCTTCAACTTCGGATAAAAGCATTCTTTGCATTTAAAATTATCAGGTGGACATCAACAACTAAAATAAATGTTAACCTGAAACATTTGTGATGTGCATCTGCGATTCTACATATACTTTAGAAAGTGTTTTTGTTCAGTTAAAGAAATAAAGACTTGCAAATTTACTTCTTGACTTGCTTTTACAAATTTAGTTTAAAGTAAATAATTGAAATAAATCTCTCCAACTTTGATAACTCCATTCATTCAATTAATATCTTTAGGTTTTTTTTTTATTCATACAAATATGTTTAGTTTGTTTTATATATTTATACAAGCTCTGAATGTTTCTTCTTAATATGCCACACACCTGTTAACTCTGAAACTTGCTAACTGAACTAACCTTTTTTCCCCTGCTTATATATGGCAAGACACAAGCTGATCACGACAAAGCACTCAAGGCAACGTTGAAGAAACTTGAGAACAATGGAACCAAACTCAATAAAGGAAAGTGCATCTTCTCAGTCATAGAATAAAAGTTCTATGGTCATGTGTTTGAAAGGAGTTCAACCAGACCCAGACAAAATTCAAATCATTCTCAGCACACTACCACCAAGGAATGTTGCAGAAGTTTGTCTGTAACAATTATGTGCATAAAAAGATTAAAAACTGACTGGAAAAAAAAAACAGAAATAATCCAGTAAGTTTGTGGATGATTACCTGGATTAATATGCTATACATACTCGAAGCAAAAATCTTATAAGAGCAGATTACTACATCTGTAAAAATATTACTACTGCAACAGGATATTTTCTGATCAGATTGTGTGTCTAAAAATTCCATATAGCTCATCATTCTGAAATTACCAGGTAACAGATTGCAAAACCGTACCTGTATAAATAACCAAAAGATTATTATATCACACCTTACCCTGCCAGCAGGGACTTTTCAATGCAATCAGCAATAGTACAATATATACACAAATGACTACATGCACAAACTAGAAGGGCAAAGCTTATATGACTCACATGCTCCTTATGTAAATTGCAATATTTAACATGAAAATGAGTGTTCAGAAACAAATATAAAAATGGTGGCATTAAAATGCAAAGTAATACTGCTTTGATCTTTCTATACTCTTGACTTCGGACTAAAAATACACTCATTAACAATCAAATAAACTATAGCAAAAATTGTATTATGCAAAAAAACAACATGACCTTGGGATGATATTGACCTTAAGTGACCTTGACTTTGAAATGACCTTGACCTTCAAGTGACCTCTCATGCTCATATATGATCAAGTAACTCGGTGTTGTTCCATACTATGGATTAAATATACAGCCACTGCACTGTACAATGAACTATTTTTTAAATACTTTTGCAAGGCTTAAAATAGCCTTGACCTTCAAGATCAACGCAAACATGGAACATATACGAAAGATCAATCTATCATCTCTAAATACAAGAAGTTTAGACTTTATTTCTCTCATAGTTTAGGGTCAAGGTCACTTCATTGTTCAAGATATCTATAATAACCGACTTTGGACATCTCCAGTGACCTTGAAGTGAAGTCATTCATTCACTGATCATTTATGAGGTCTTATGGTTTGGTTGTGATAGTTTAAATAAGTTCTGAGATATTAATCTACTTGCAAGTTATGCACAGACAGACTGCAGACAGATGGACGGACGAACATTTTCTTAACTGGCATTTTTGGACTATTTAGGACTACTCTCGCACAGATTTGCCAAAATCTTGATTTTTTTTAAAGGGTGGGGGGGGGGGGGAGAGGGGGAGGAAGGAGAGAGGAGGACCGGAAGGGGTTTACATAGAATCACACTGCTATGCATGCGAGTCAAAAAGTGAAATTTTGTGAAAAAGTTTCAATTTTTGACCTTATTACTGCATATATACCATCTTACCAAGTTTGGTTGTGATAGTTGTAATAGGTTATGAGATATTAATCCACTTTTTGCACAGACGAATGGCCGATGGACAGAAGAACGGCCAATTTGTTGTGCATTTAAAATGTCATTTTTGGACTACGTAGGACTCGTCTAGCACATGTTTGCAAAATTCTGGAAAAACAATTTTTGGGGGTGTGACTCAAATTGGTATGCATGTGAGTCAAAAATTATTGTTAGCACATCACAACCATCATGAAACTTTTTTTCTGTTAACAGTACACTTTTATATCCATAGTGACAATATATATATACACCACAACTGTTCATATCCATACTAACTCAGTCTATGAACAAGGAACATTTATAACTAAGTCAAGCAGTTAGTACCCAAAGGCCCCACCATCAGGACATACACACATTGATTGTTTAAACAAATACCTCAAACCTGTACTGAACAAGGAAGATGACCAATTCAAAATAGTGCCGGTAATAATATGAGCTCTGGAAAAATTTGCAAACTGCTAAGAGATAATCAAAGTCGGAAGGAAATAAAAAGACAGAATTCCAAAAACTACTTACTTAAAATGCTGGGTTCGTACCAATAATTTTTATGCAAGCGCCATTTAAAAATAAAAGCTGAAACATTTAAAGGCAAAAATAATAAATAATATTTTTTTTTATAAATTTTACACAGTATTTTTAAAACAAACCCACACTCACACACCTCAAATCACCATAATAATGCAAAATTCAGATTGACAAATCAAACCCTTGTGAACAAAATATAAACACAACAACAATAAATCATTCTGTACTACTACATGTATTTCAATTTGAACTTTGTGCCGTAAAAACAAATATTTAAAACGATCATGGGATAGCACTGTTTTGAGGTTATGAACTACATTTGAATAATAATTATTTAAAAAAAATTAAACATGAACAATAGGAGGACGTGTTGCTAGCAAGCGTCTAAGCTAAACTGCACAAACACATCCTAATCTCTAGGATCTTTTGGTCAGTACAGTCAGTCTGTTAATGCAATGTGACAGTACTGAAAAAAAAAATCATTCTGCTGCAAATTTATGTAAGTAAAAACTTTGTCTACTTCATTTACTACTTCACAATGGGAATTTATTATTTAAACTCACCCCCTGTCCTTCCCTAGCATGCAAAAGCCAAATAAATCTAAGCTCATACAGGATCTTATTCTACCCATCTCTATTAAAATTTTGTTTCTCATACCCTAAGGCCTAACTCACTTTTTTTCTCTTCTCTTAAAATAAAAATGTTTACCCCAAACGAGGGAACCCCCAAAAAAATCTTGTTTATTCAGGATCCCACTCTTCCCAACTTTTATTTATTAATTTTTTTCATAACCTAGCTCACTACTTTCCCCTCACCTTAAAATACAAATGCGTTTATTCCGAAAGCGGTAACAGATGTTCTTGGTTGCGGATGTCACTCTGAGGATGTTTTTCAATGTCGAAGTAGGCCTTGGAGAGCTTGTCAAAGCCTATGTAAATTTCGCCCAATTCTGTCATTGCAACAGGGTAGATGTTGGTTCTCTGTGACCGGCCTTTGTTCTCTCCGACCGTGCCGTCTCTCAAGAGAATCTTGTATTGATGCCAAGGGCACGTCACACAAAGACCTTCACCGCCAGGCAGCTCCTCTATGTCACCCATACTTAATGGTCCCCCTGAATGAATTTAATTGAATAAATAATGTAGCTACAGACCTTAAACAACACATAAATAAATAATACACAAATATAAATATATTGTATCCAGTCTCATCGTTATGATTATTATTAAATAATTTAATAAATTGCTCTGTGGGTTCGGGCATTAAATAGAATAGACCCAACGTTTCCCGGCGTGTCGTAAGAGGCGACTAACAGGGGTGATGTTAGCACGGCATCACTGGGCGAAAGTCTTCTACACAGAAGTCACCGGCCAGGGCGGAGGAACCTCACGTTACTACAGGTTCAACGACCATGTGCTCAGGGCCAAGGCGAGCCACACTGTATTCGTGGATTTCGGCTGTGGCCAACAGCCTGGAGAGGATTGGGCACCGCCAGGTCTTTTTTGCCCAAGACACACTACATGATGACACAACCCACTAATTCCATACCGGATCGGTCGTCGCCCGGGTCGTCACACGGCACAAGGACCGCGCCTTCCGTTGGCCACCAGGACGGAGGTGTTAAGTATGCTACTGATGGACAATTTAGCAAGATCCGCACGAGAAACAACATCGTCATAGGAACCTGGAATGTCAGGACCCTAACTGCGGAAGGAAAATTAGAAGAACTGGCCCACGAGTTGGACCACTATCGATGGAATGTTCTAGGTATCAGCGAACTGCGCTGGAAAGGCCTAGGTGAAACAACGACCGACAAAGGCCACAAGCTCTATTTCAGCGGTAGGGATGACAGGCACGAACACGGCGTTGGATTCTTGGTCCACAAGAACATTCTAGCCACTGTCATGGGTTGCCGCCCAGTCTCCAGTAGACTCATTACCATCCGCCTGAGAGCAGCCCCTTTCAACATCACCATCATCCAGGCCTACGCCCCAACATCAGACTATGACGACAGCGAAGTGGAGGATTTTTATGAAAATCTACAGGCGGTCCTTGACCAAGTGCCGAAGAAGGACATAGTCATAGTGCAAGGCGACTGGAATGCCAAGGTTGGCCAAGATGCGCACCACAACTGGGGAGACACATGTGGACCCCACTGCAACAACGAGACAAATGACAGGGGTCTGAGACTCTTGGAGTTTGCCAGATACAACAATCTGGTACTGGCAAACACGCTTGGTCTCCACAAAAACTCCAGACGATGGACATGGCACAGTCCTGGCGGGGAGCATCACAACCAAATAGACTACATCATGGTCAAGAAACGCTTCAGATCAAGCATCAACATTGGCAGGACACGTACTTTTCCAGGAGCAGACATCGGAAGTGACCACGATCTCGTGATGATGTCTTTCCGGCTCCACTTGAAGAGAGTAAATACAGCAAAGTGCACTAGACTGAAGTTCGACCTGGACAAACTGCAAGACCCAGAGGTGGCAGAACTATTTCAGGCCACAATTGGAGGGAAATTTGCACCACTGCTCATTTTGGGGGCTGGTGAAGTAGATGTCAACACCATGACCACCACCTTCAACTCAGCTGTGACAGATGCCGCCACTGAGATCCTTGGCAAGCACCGACCAAAGAAGAAGCTGTGGATCACACCTGAACTTTTGGATCTGTGTGATAAACGAAGAGAGATGAAAAAGAAAAAGAACACCTCACAGGGAGCTGATGTCTACCGAAAAATCAACAATGACATCCGAAAAGGCATGCTCACAGCAAAGGAGAACTGGATAGAAGATCAATGCCAGGAAATAGAGAACAGTCTGAACAAGAACAACAGCAAGAAGGCCTACCAGACTGTGAAGCGGCTGACAAGTGTCAAACAGCCCAAAGTCTCCACTATCCAAAGCAAGTCTGGCATATGCCTTACAGAAGAACAAGAAGTCTTGGACAGATGGACAGAGTACTGCTCTGACCTTTACAACCATACACCAAATGGAGACCCATCAGTTCTAGCATGTCCCGAGAACAGAGAAGAAGAAGAAATCCTCCCAATTCTCCGGGAAGAAGTTGAGGCAGCAGTGCAAGCGCTAAAGAAAGGGAAGTCAGCGGGAGTGGACAACATACCCGCGGAACTGCTACAAGCAGGAGGAGAAGCGATGATTGATGCCCTCACCATTATCTGTAACAAGATCTGGCAGAGTGGGGAGTGGCCTATACCATGGACCCAGTCGCTTGTCATCACTCTTCCCAAAAAAGGTAACCTTCAGGAGTGTGAAAATTACCGGACCATCAGCCTCATCAGCCATCCCAGCAAGGTCCTCCTGAAAATAATACTCAACAGGTTGAAACCCCAAGCTGAACAAATCATAGCTGAAGAACAAGCAGGATTCAGAGCAGGGCGAAGTACCACTGAGCAGATTTTCAACCTCAGAATAATCTGTGAGAAATACCTACAGCACCAACAACATCTATATCATGTGTTCATAGACTTCAAGAAGGCGTTTGACCGAGTCTGGCATGCAGCTCTATGGGCAACAATGAAAGTGTACAACATCAGCCCTAAAATTATTGAAGTCATCAAAAGCCTGTATGACAAGGCTACCAGTGCAGTCCTCCACAACAGAGCCATCGGGAATTGGTTCAGAACAACAATTGGTGTGCGTCAAGGATGCCTACTCTCTCCAACACTCTTCAACATCTTCCTAGAGCGCATCATGTCGGATGCTCTTGCAGACCATGAAGGCACAGTCAGCATAGGGGGTAGAGCAATCTCCAATCTTCGTTTTGCAGATGACATTGATGGATTGGCTGGAGAGGAACAAGAACTTGAACAGCTGGTACAGAGGCTTGACACCACCTCCAAAGCCTATGGAATGGAAATAAGTGCAGAGAAGACCAAAATGATGACCAACAACACCAATGGCATCAATACGGACATCAAAGTCCAAGGCCAATCCCTCGACACAGTGCATAGCTTCAAATATTTAGGAGCCATTGTATCAGACAATGGGTCCCGACAGGAAGTCCTCTCCAGGATCGCACAAACAACTGCTGCCCTGACAAGGTTGAAGCCCATTTGGAAAGACAGGACCATCAGTCTACATTCCAAAGTAAGACTGCTGCGCTCCCTTGTCATCTCCATCTTCCTATATGCTTGCGAAGCATGGACCCTCACAGCAGATCTCCAACGAAGAATACAAAGCATGGAGATGAGGTGCTACAGAAGACTTCTGGGCATTTCCTATACCCAACACATCACCAACGACGAAGTCCGACAGACCATCACACAAGCCATTGGACAACACGATGACCTGCTAACAGTGGTGAAGAAACGGAAACTTCGGTGGTATGGCCACGTCACCAGATCATCAGGCCTTGCAAAGACTATTCTGCAAGGCACAGTGCAAGGAGGTAGAAGAAGAGGGAGACCGAAAAAGAGGTGGGAGGACAACATTCGAGAATGGACTGGTTTGACACTGAGCGAAGCCATCAGGGCTGCTGAGGACAGAGAAAGATGGAGTATGCTGGTTAAACGATCATCTGTGGTGCCCCTACGACCTTCGGGTTACGGGACAGGATAGGATAGGATAGGAATTTAATAAATACAAGAATGAACACAGGATCTATGTTGTCTTTATTCTCCGTTAGTTAGTTAGTTAGTTATTGCTTACAGGGTCCAGCGAACTGCAAAGAGCCAAATCAGGACCACAAAATCAAGACCACAACTCCACCAGCCAGTCACTTTACAATAAAGACATCCCAAGCAGGGGACGCTGAGGCTATACTCTAATTTATCGAACCCCCATTTACAAAAACCAAATAGAATACAAACATCATTATAAAATATCAACAAAACTCATACATATAAACTGCCTACATTGCCAAATGATAACATCATAGGAAGTCCCAGGACCACCTGGCAGAAAGAGTCCAACTCCAATATTTCCAAGCTGATACAACAGACCTCACACACAAATGAGGAGTTTTGTCCCAGAAGAGTTTTCAAGAAAAAAGGTAGGTGACTGGTTTAGCGAAGAAGAAGATAGTATAGCAGATTGATAGACAGAGTAGGAATGGGAAAGAACAAATGAGAAAGACAGCGACAGCAGGAATTTAAAGCACTAAATTTCCTATGTAAATTTCAAAGACAAATAAAGTCTCAGTCAATCGGTCTCAGTCAGCCAGTCTATTAAGTATTATTGCTGAACAAAAGGGAAGAAAAGTACACAAATTACCAGCATGAGGGCAGCTGTCTTTGATGGCATAGATTTTACCCCTGATCCTGAACAAAGCTATCAACTCGTCGTTGACCTCAACAAGGTACCCTTTGTCCTTTCTTACGCCAACATGCTGTTTGGTGGACACAGTGGGCTTGCGTTGCCCTTTTACGCCATTGTCAGTAGTCTGAAGGCCTTCAAACTCGTCTCTTAAGCACCATTTTTTCTCCTGTTTGGGTATCCAGTTTACAATATCTGTGAAAAATACAATCAACTGCATAACATTAGCCCTCGTAAATATCTGCATGTCAATGCAACAGCATAAGAATCTGCATCTTCATTGTTATCCATCAATTCAGCCAGTATTACAATTTACATTACTAAATAAATGCTTTTTTAATTTTTTTTTAAGCCTGTATGACAAGGCTACTAGTTCAGTCCTCCACAACAGCGCCATCGGAAACTGGTTTAGAACAACCATCGGTGTGCGTCAGGGATGCCTTCTCTCTCCAACACTCTTTAACATCTTCCTAGAGCGCATCATGTCAGATGTCCTTGCAGATCAAGAAGGCACAGTCAGCATAGCGAATAGAGCAATCTCCAACCTTCGTTTTGCATATATCTATGCCAGATGACATTGATGGATTGGCTGGAGAGGAACAAGAACTCGAACAGCTGGTACATACGCTTGACACCACCTCAAGAGCCTACGGAATGGAAATAAGTGCAGAGAAGACCAAAATGATGACCAACAACACCAAACTCCAAAGGCATCAACACGCACATCAAAGTCCAAGGCCAATCCCTCAACACAGTGCATAGCTTCAAATATTTAGGAGCCATTGTATGAGACAATGGGTCCCGACAGGAAGTCCTCTCCAGGATTGCACAAACAACTGCTGCCCTGACAAGGCTGACAAGCCCATTTGGAAAGACAGGACCATCAATCTACACTCCAAGGTAAGGCTGCTGCATTGTACCGTATCACAAGGTAAGCATTGTCCAGTGCAATTTGATGTAATAGCAGTAATATTGCACACACAAAAAACAACAACAAATTTATAAATAAAATAAATTTATAAAAACAAACAAAATTATATAAAATTTACTAAAATCAGATGAGAACAAAAAAGTTTATGTTTTTTTTTCTGAATTAATTGAAATAACATTTTCCAATATTTCATTCCAAATTTGTTTCCACTGACCTGTATTTAGCACAGTTAAATCGTTATAACTTTAAGAAACCTTAACCTAAAATTATAAAACTGGTATCCATGAAAATCTGAAAACCTTGCCAACACAGTAGGCCGGATTAAAATTGCATTTAAGTAAATAATAAGTTCATAAAAATTTGAACAAAGTTATAAAGGCCGCCAAGACACAAGCGGAAAAAAGTCATGCGAGATTTGGTTTCTTTTGTTTTCTTTTAACAGTGCGGTTTTTCTAAAATATTTAGCCAAGTGAAACGAAACTGAGTGTTTCAGTAGACAAAATAATACAAAAAGGAAAATTAAATAATACTATAGTAATACAGCAGTTGTTTATTTTAGCGCGGCTAAGATCCAGTGCGCTTTTGACAAGAACTTTCTTAAGAAATCATATGGGTGATTCGGTGCAAAAGTACATTTTGACGTTTCGGCGGTGTTGCCGAAAGTGCCCACTGCCAAAACGTCCAGATACTGATGGTTTTGATCCTTCCACATGGATTCCACAAAGACTATCGCTGTATCAGTATAACTATAAGTCTAATTTCCTTCTGTAGAACTTTCTGTTCACATTACAGTTACAGTTGACTTGTTTTATTTCCTTGCTAAGACAGAAACATGTGTTTAATGATTTAGCACCTTGTTATATTTTACACAATCTTAAATAACGTCAGAAAATAATGTTTGTAACAAATTCTTGTTCTTAATGATTTTACTTCTTGCCTCTTCAGCATCCATTTTCCTGATGATTCATCTTAATACACACGAATCTAACAAATAATTATAGATAGTGTAAGAAGAGTGAATTTTTATCTTTTCCAGACAAAAAATAATTGTTGATGATAAAGTCAAGACAAAGACTACAAATTTGGTTGTATTTGTACACTTATGATTTTGCAACCTGGCACACCGAGTGACTGATCTGATATTGGTAAGTGAAATCTGGAATAAACGACGTTAAAATGAAACATTACCAATGTAAAACTTACCGTCGACTTTCACTCCGTGTACTTTCATATAAACTTTCTTGTCGTCGCTGTATTTTTTGTAGTCCATGGTGAAACGAAGCTCCTAAGAAAGAAATCTGTACAGTACTTGCAATCACTACAAAGTGAAACAGGAAAGCGAATCACATGCAATAACAACAGATTACCGGAAGTGCCGAATCACCTCACTAATCTATTACCTCCTAATATAAAGTTTAAGATGTACACTGTCACAACGAATGCAAAAGCCACTATTCTGACAACAAACAGTTCAAACTATCAAATCGCTTTCCAAACGGAACAGTTCGGTACCATAATAATTTGTCTGAGTGTTTAAAATTGTGCGTATGAATATTTTATAAGTCGTCAGGCGGGCATTTTTTTTCTTTATAATATATTGACGTCATTTTCGTAAGGTGTGAAAGGGAGGTAATGCCTAGTAACTTGGACGAAGGGCACATGTAATGATGTATACATGTAAGCGAGAGGTGAGATGTAATCTTTGCTTCAGAGTTTTGTATTTTTAGGTTATAAAGAATAATAATTTTTACATCTGTGTTCACCGAGGAAGAAGACATCGGCAATATCTGGTTTTATGCCCAATTTGTAATGAAATAAAGCAAACAGTTAGTACTTCACTAAATCTGTGGCTCTTTCATTCTATTTCTGAAAGCGAAAGTTCTCATGATGCAGTCACTATTTTGACTAATTTACACAAAATCATAAATATAGTAAATATTATGATAAAGTGAAAGTGGACTTTATGTTTTATTATTAATCCGGTAATTTTCAGATCAACAGATTCATGTCATGTTTATTTAAGACCTTTGAAAGATGGACGAAACATATTGTTTGGTTTATTATAATATTAGGAAATAATATTGTTTATATTGTTTTAATTGAAATCATAAATACATGTGTAATAATTATTGAATGGGTTTTGATATATACCTACATGCAATCATTTTTTTGGCTTGTTTTTATGTGTTACCACCCCTCCTACCCCCTTCTCATTTGTATGGCTTGTTTGTAGGTGTTACCTTCCTACTCCCCTCCCCCAACCCCTTCCTTTCTTTTTACCTTTCCCCTCTCCCAACGCCTTTTCCCCGAGTATTGTAATTAGTATTAATATTGTTGATGTTCTACTTTCTCAGATTTTGAACCACTATAACTTAACTAAGACAGTAAGAAAGTCCCTATTCATAACATTTTCATAAGATTTTTCGTAAATTACTCCTTCGGATGAGAGTATAAACCAAGGTCTAGTCTGTGCAGGCATGCATTTCATCACATAGACTTTAGAGATCCTGACATTCATGTCCTCGACGGGTGAGTGCCGACTATACAAATATGTCCAGCACGCACTAGGTCCCTTCTCCCCATCCCTGGTCGCCCAAGATTATGCTACCAGAGGCTGCAAGTGGGCACCTGTGGTGGCTTGAGTTGGATCCTGTATCAGCCAGCACCTTGAATAGCACTTGAGCTGGAAATGGCTATATAAAAGTGATTAAACAAAGTTCTGTGTAGTGAATATAAGTATTAAAGCAATTATAACAGAAGCTTGAAATGATAACATGATCTATCAATCAGTCACCATTCTTGTAGTTGAACTCATCACTTTTTTTCTTTTTCAGTTCTGCTAGGGTTGCCACATGAGTGTTTTAGAGGTAAATGATGCCTCATTTATACTCACTGCTGCCTTTGGCAAAACCGTGTTATGTAATGATGCAGAGAACAGTTGCAACTAGTACTTACTTCAGTGTCAGAAATTCATCCCGCTGCTTCCCCAACTGGCTACAGTATCATATGAGTTGCGGTTTTGAGGAGCAGTCGGCAAGTTCTGAACAACATCATGGAGTGTCAGATCATCATGCAGTAATTCTGAAAAGTAAATTGTATTGCACTCACACAAGTATTAGAAGTGGAACAATCTTTCAAAGGAAGTTCAAAAGTAACTCAAGTGAGTCAACAGCCTCTGCAATGATTGATCTACCAAACAGAAACTGTGATGCGCTGGCATTGCATAGACTACCATGGCACCGACATTTTTCTACATTACCCAAAGATTTTGCCACAACCTATGCTTGTACAGTCTTCCCTGCAACAAATGTGTATTCATCATCACCACTCTTGGAACGCTGCCACATTACTTGGAGCCTTCGTGGTCTTCCTAAGCCTTGTGTCATAGCAGTCGCTCATCAACACAGCTTGAGTATGACAGAGAAATTTACTATGAATAATAATGACTACAGTAGCTTCTTGAAAAGTTTGGTTGGAGAGCATAAGAAGCTAGTAGCAATGCACATGAAGGGTGATAGTGTTGACCATGACCGACTGCTGTTTCTGAGCGCTGTTTCTACTGCTGTGGAAGACCTGGAATCACACTACGCTGAAGTAGCTGATCTACGGTCTATGCTTTCAGGTAGTCCTTATCACATTTATAAAGACAAAATTGGATATTTAATTAGCATGCCATAATGAACATCTCTCCAACTGAACATGTGTGTTTATAATTTAGCGGGCCACTTTTCTTGCTGTAAAGGTAAACAAAAGGTTTTAGGATTTATTTGCTGCCACATTGGCCTTTCATTACTGTGCTGATATATGATTATTACATGTGTGTTTGTGTGAACAGACATTGTGTGTGTAAGTGAGATAATATGTGCCTAAATACCTTTTATAGGTGCTTTTTACAGGAACGTTTGTTTAATAATTGAAAATGTTGTACAGTATAGTTGTACATATTAAATAATTATATGCTTTTGAATACTTGCAACTGATTATAGCTGATTTTAGTAGCCATTACATTTTGCAAATTGCAGCCATTGCAAGTTTTGGCATGTTTATGTTTTCATACATTGTCTATGGGTGTTTGTATTAATATTATGTGACAATGGGTGTGTGTGTGTGTGTGGCCGCTCTGCATCCCCCCCCCCCCCCCCCCCAAAAAAAAAAAAAAAAAGAAAAAAAAAGAAAAAGAAAATAAGTCTGTTTACCGTATTTTGACTGACCCTCATTTTTTTGGGACCGTCTGGAAAAATATCGAATAAAGCCAAAAATATTGCACCCAAGGTGGGAAAGGTTTTAGAAAATATATATATATTTTAAAAGAACTTGTTATTTTCTATGTTACCCTAAACAGACTTTTTTGTGTGCCTACTATTTCAGTGTATCTCTTTATTCCAAAGGTATATTGCTTGAATTTATAATTATAGCTTGGAAATAACATAATTTGCTTTGTTCTTTATCACAGTGTTCAAGTGTGTATACATACATGTGTTCTAAGATTGTAATATATAATAATATGCATGTAATATTAATTGTCTGCTATAATAAACAGTTCTAATTTGATATAAACAATTTTGTGTGTTTGGATAATTCAGGAGAAAAGGATGAAGAACTGCAGGCGATGGGCCAGAAAGATGTGGAAGTGACGCTGCATGAAATACAAAACCTGGAAGATAAGGTATACTTTTAAATTATGGACTTAAGTTGACTGTTAGTCCTTTTGATGAGAAACAAGGGATGGAAATGAGGAAGGGAGCAATAACAGCGATGTAGCTGTACATTTGCTGATATTAGACATGACTTATGAAACTGCATTTAACCTTTGCTACACCGTACCTGTAATGATTTTGCATCTGATTTACCAGTCTTGTGAAGAAAACTACCCATATCACACAAAGAAAAAAAGTATTCACATTAGTACTGTGTGTGTAGAAAACAGGAAACGTAAAGGAAGAGTGCAAAAGTGCAAAAATGATGCTGCAGTCTCTCTCTGTCATCTACTGTGTGGGTGTGTGTGTATGGTGTGTTTGTGTGTGTGAGTGAGAAAGAGAGAGAGACAGATTGCCTGGTAGACTATAACAGGATAACAGGATATTAGGAATTTATTTCGCCAAATGACATGTAATGGATACAATAATTGGAATATTATTTGGTGTTGGACAATGGCAGAACGTAGGCTGCAGGCATACAATTCAACTTGGTGTCATTTTATTAACTTCATAGAATGTTAAGGACATCTTTTGTAGGATTTCTAGAGGTTCTCATTATCTTGCTACTATCACCTTAATCTGATGCTGGTAATACTGAAAAAAATAAATTAAGATTCAAGATTCAAGATAATTTATTGCCAAGTGAATAATACACATGGAATGCATTCGGTAAAAGCTGCAGCACCACACAAAAGCACATATAAAACATAGAGAACATGTGAACAAGCTAACAGCAAATCACAATAAAAGGATAAGAAGATAAAGTCATGAAACGAATGAACTGTACAAAAGGGCAAATATATATTTGCTAGTCAACACACACACACACACACAAACACACGCGCGCACACACACACATACACACACCAACACAAGCGCACACTGCTGACTCCCAGCCATCCAGTTTTCACTCTCCATCCATTCGGTCTCGTGTTACTGTAACATTAGCGCGCCTATGTGCAGCAAGTAGGCCTACTTGTACGAAACGAGCGACAAAGTTACTGGCTCTCGCCAACACGTTATGGCGACGACATGTGGCAATGGGCAGAGAACTGGATATATACAATAAATTTGATAAACTGTGTTTATGAAGGAGAAGGACTACACTGTTGAAGAAAATATCAATAAAACTTCACATGATGCATGTGAGTCACAAATATTATTATGAAAGTGAAATTATAGCCAATTGTAGTAAATGAAATACAGAGATTCAGTTATTTTTTTAAGGATCTCTATACTAATTCAATACCTTTATCTTCATCCCCTCTAAGCACAGTCTCTCAAAACACAAGTATGTTTGCACGTTAGCAAAGAATAGCGCAAGAATAGGATTTAAACTTTGGTGTGCAGACAAACATGTAAAAATAATTATGTTTTGCATATATCTCTTTCAATATAGACATGTATACTAGCAGTTTACATGCACATGCGCGAGGATATGTGGCTGAATGCAGCATTTTAAAAGATAAAAAACAGTCACACCCACGTACACCACACAAAGCTACTCAGTTATATCGATAGAATATTTGGCAATTGAGAATCCTCTTCAGAGAGAATTTGCAATAAAATATATATGGGCAAAATACACTGATATGTACTTCTAACAACATATAACTAGAAGAAAAGAAAAAAAAGACAGATAAAATCTCTCTCTCTCTCTCTCTCTCTCTCTCTCTCTCTCTCTCTCTCTCTCTCTCTCTCGCAGGCATCATGCAATAGAAGGTAATTAATTAACATAATGCGAAATTACTTTCCTTTCCTAAAGTCGTTTGTACCGATCTAGCAATTTCATGCAGAGGTGCCAACCAGTACGGATTGACCGTATTTAATTCCAGCGAAGTGAATTAAATACGGAAATACGGTAGCTTTTATAAAAATACGGAGGAAAAGTTGCAGATCGTTTATCTTTGCCAGCGGTGCTTCTGTACCGGTTTCTGGTCTCATAATAGTACTCCTGCACTCACTGAACGTCGCTGTGTTCAACAAGCTGATTTTCATGGTGATTTTAGAGTAAAACAAGTGTGGTGTTCAACAAGCTGATTTTTATCGTGATTTTAGAGGATTGAAAATAGCCTTCTGTTTCAGAGGGAAGCCTGTCGTTACTTTATAGTGTCATAGGCTAGGTTTTGCGAGAGAAAAAAAAATACTGACAAGTGTTAAAAAATACTGACAAACGGGTCCGGAAATACTGACAAGAAGATTAGGGGGTTGGCACCTCTGTTCATGTAATGGACAGATTCCCAGCGTTGTGAAACTATTTTAATTTTTTATGGCCCAAAATAAAATTGTAGAATAAACTGGAGACTGCAATGTAATTATTTAGCAAATATCTGAGTAAATCCATGTATAACTTTCATCATGTAATCACCTGTTTCAACATGTTCGGAACTCAACTGCTCTTCCAGTTCTCAAAAAGAAGAAATCTGATCATATCACACTACTGCATTCTCTCCACTTGCTTCCTGTATCTCAGAGGAATACCTACAAAATCTGTACTTCCTGTTACAAGTGCATCCATGAATTAGCCTCTTCCTGTTTTACCCAGAACATTCATTTCTACAAGCCATCTAGAAATCTTTGTTCTTCCTCTGACACTCTCATGCAGCATGATGCTACAAATACCCCGCTAAAAACTCTTCTCTGCATGAAGTCAATTCTTCTCAGTACTTGGTCCTTCTACTTGGAACACTCTTCCACTCTCTCTCTTCGCAGATTTCCAAAACATTTTCGAGCCACTTTAAAGTCCAACTTGGAAACTGATCATTTCCTTAAAAATGGCCATTTTCCATTTTAGCAGTATGATTGCTCTTGTGGTTCAGTGTTGATTTAGGTCCATAGCCCCTCTATCCTTGGGATGTTTATCCCCGCCTGCCATATCATGGGTGGTTCCATGTCACTTCAGCGCCAGCACTTCAGCACCAGAACTTCAGCGCCATACACTTCAGCGCGAGGATACTTCAGCGCCGTACACTTCAGCGCTGGGACTTTTCAGCACCGTACATTTCAGCGTGACGAAATTTTAGCGCCGTACATTGTAGCGCCGTACATTATAGCGCTAGAGGAAGACAGAGGGAGAGAGAGAGAGAGAGAGAGAGTGTGTATGTGGGTGTGTGTGATTGTGTGTGTGTGTGTGTGCGATTTTGGGCTGGTTTGGGGCGTGGGACAGGTGCTTTCCCACCTCCTGCACCACTGCCCCATCTCTCAGGTGCAGTCTGGCCTTACATGTACCATAGTCAAATCGCCAAAAAGACAATTCTGGATCTTTTGTACTGTTCTTATCGAAGTGGAAGGAGTAGCCATTGTAGCTAAACTTTTCTTTTTTTCCGTATGCTTAGGTAGGACTCTGCAATCTCTGCCATGTTTCAACGGCAAAGAACGTCAGGAATAATGAACAGAAAAATAACCCGATTTCAACTCAACTCCGTCTGAATATCAATCATACCACTCACAACACCTCTCTCTCTCTCTCTCTCTCTCTCTCTCTCTCTGTCTCTCTCTCTCTCTCTCTTTCTCTCTCTCTCTCTCTCTGTCTCTCTCTCTCTCTCTCTCTCTCTCTCTCTGACGCCAATAGTTTTACCCCCTCCCCCGACATTCCCTCCTTGTCCCCCTATAATGGCGCTGAGATGTACGGCGCTGAAGTTTCCCGGCGCTAAAGTGTACGGCGCTGACATCCCCCGTGCTGAAACGTACGGCGCTAAAAAGTACGGTGCTGAAAAGACGCCGCGCTGAAATGGTGGCGCTGAAAGGTATGGCGCTGTAGTGCTGGCGCTAAAGTGACGTGTCACCATCATGGGTGTAGACGTTAAACCTCAATGTTCATTCATTCCTTCTTTTCTGATCATTTCAAGCAACCACCGCACGCAGCCAGCTTCCTCACTCCTTAACTGATCTCCTTCTCCCCCTCCTCCCCTTCCTTTGTTCGTCTTTATGTTTTACTCGTAAATATTATTTTTTTATGATTGTGTTATGTCCCCACTTAATTTATTAATGTCTTGTTTTTGTTTCACTTCTTTTTGTATGTATTTCTATTGTTAACATTAAGTATGAATGCCTGAGAACTGCATTTGAACTGATGTCATTAGGAAAAAGCGCTATATAAATACCCTTATTATTATTATTATTATTATTATTATTATTATTATTATTATGAAAGTATGGGGTACATGATTTTTTAAGAATTGTGCAATTAATTCTCCTGTTGTAAGACCGCAGTTAAGAAAATGTTACTTGAATGTTTCAGAAAGCTGGAATTTTGACATTGTGGTGATATTTTAATATATTGCGTTTGTATCTGTCCCAAAATAAAATTGTTAAATATACTGGGGACTGGGCAGTGTATATATATATATATACGCACATTTTGTATTAAATCCATTGTTCAGTTTAACAGATATTGGTCTTGCAGTTTGCAATAAAAGTACATGCAAAACAAACTATCATGGCGGCGAATGTGGGAAAGACTGTGTTAGACGATCAGTGTCATTTCTCGTTGTTTGTTGCACACACCTTGAGGTTAATAATTGATAAAAACCTCATTGGAATGGAGTCTATCATTGTGCAAAGTTTGAAGTAAATTGATGCAGCATTTTAAAAAATACACCACACAAACTCTGTATCTACATACTCCATTACAAAGTTACCCAATTACAAATTTAGATTGTTTTCACAAATGTGACCAGATTGAAAACAAATGCATTATGTCACTTGAGCCTCCTTGACAGGGGACAGGTTGATTAACACACATATAGGCAGACACACACAAGCACACACTCAAATGCACAAATGCTTACCCTCCTTTTGCAAACGCTATCTTGATGTCTTCTATCTTAGTCATAATTATGAATTGCAGAATTTTTTGCACCAAAATGTATATATATATTATATATGTAAAATTTTCTACAATGTACAAATGGGAATATTCTCTTCTTTGTGTGATATGGATAGTTTTCTGCCCACTACGTATAAACAAGGGTACAGAAATCTACACCTTACTAACTTTTTATTAAAGTAAAAGTAAACTGTGATTATTTCAAATGCACAGGCGTGCTCCATGTGTTATTTCTAGGGCGCCGATATAGGTTTGAGTGAAATATTCAACGAACAATGAATGTACAGATAAAAATTTGATGCACTCATAAAGTTTTCTACCCACAATGTGTAGCCAAGGTTTATTTTTAATATGCATTGGTTACAGTTGGTGGACTTACTTGTGGGTTCAGAGCCTGCAGACAAAAATGATGTTATGCTGGAGGTGTCTGCTGGGATCGGAGGTCAAGAAGCCATGTTGTTTACGGCAGAAGTCTTTGACATGTACCAAAACTACGCCTACTTCAAAGGATGGACATTTGATATGGTTGACCTGGAAAAAAGTGACCTAGGTTTGTATCCGAACATTCTTTGAATAAAAACAAAATTTATCAGTCCTGGAGCTTGTAGGAAAAAAGACAGTGTATACATAAAACTAGAGATACCATTATGTGTTTCCATATGAATAGTTTCGTGCTTTATGGATATCAATATCATGTTTCAATATCACATTTTCAGTTTTCACGTTTCTAATTTTATGTGTACACAGTCAATATGTAATTCTGTTTTATTATATGATTATTAAAAGTAATATTTATGGTTAAAAAAAATACATTAGTGTAGCTTCTAAATCTTAAAGACCACATTTTGGCACACTTATTATATTAACTTTCTCATATATATATAATTTAGAATAAATTCTCTCAAACAACTATTAAGGAGCAAGGAATAAAACAAGCCAAGGGAGTCAAGTTGCTTTAAACATCAAGAAAAAATAGTTATTTAGGAAAAATAATTATCCTGCTCTCAAAGGTGGACAAAAAGTGTGACATAGTGGCTTTCAGTACCACGTGCTTCTGCTTGAGCTAGTAAAAGAGCTCAAAAGCAGTACAATTGCATTCATAAAGTCTGGTTCTCCTGACGCGTTTCGATCTTTACAAAAGATCTCATCAGAGGAGGTTTGGCCTTGAATGCTTAGACTACACTAAGTGCAGTCTATATCTACTGCATGGGTAGTCACTAAGACAGCCGTTGAGAAGTTCATGTTAAAAGATGAAGCCAGTCGCAAATTGAAAATGCCCCAGTTGCTGTTAAATATACTTCTGTTTTTTTGGTTGACTCATGTAGGATATTTTCAGCCATGTATTGTTTAAAGTGAACTGTTCCAGGTGGAGTGCGCAGGGCTTCGGCTTTGATCACAGGATTGGATGTGTACAAACACCTCAAGTTTGAGGCAGGCGTACATCGAGTTCAGAGAGTACCTAAAACAGAGAAGTCAGGCCGTCTGCATACCAGCACCATGACTGTTGCCATTTTGCCCCAGCCTTCACAGGTACCATGAGTATCAGCATTCATTTTGTTGTTTTAGTTGCATGTACACAGAGGTGCCAACCAGTACGGATTGACCGTATTTAATTCCGGCGAAGTGAATTAAATATGGAAATACTGTAGCTTTTATTAAAATACGGAGGAGAAGTTGCCGATCGTTTATCCAGCTGTGCTTCTGTACCAGTTTCTGGTCTCATAATAGTACTCCTGCACTCATTGAACGTTGCTGTGTTCAACAAGCTGATTTTCATAGTGATTTTAGAGTAACACAAGTGTGGTGTTCAACAAGATGATTTTCATCGTGATTTTAGAGGACTAAAAATAGCCTGCTGTTTCAGAGGGAAGCCTGTTGTTACTTCATAGTGTCATAGGCTGGGTTTTGCGAGAAAAAAAAATACTGACATGTGTTAAAAAATACTGACAAACGGGTCCGGAAATACTGACAAAAAGATTAGGGGGTTGGCACCTCTGTGTACATGATATAAATTACTCTCTATTTCTCTCGCAACTTTTTTTTCCTACTTAAACATTTGTGACTGGAACTGTTGAAATCTTGTGTATGGTTCAGATTGACATCAATGTGAATCCCAAAGATCTGCACATTGACACATACCGTGCTGGAGGTGCTGGGGGTCAGCATGTCAACAAGACAGAAAGTGCTGTTCGTATCACTCACAAACCCACAGGTATTCACACTTTTCTGCTATCCTATGCACCAACGGGAATCCCCTCAATGAAACATACTTCCGTTTTTTTTCTCCGCATGTTTTAGTGAGTTATTTCCAACTATTCAAGAATAATAACATGTGTCACTGGCCACCTGTATCGTACCCCTCACATATTTTTTTTTTGCTGCAGTTTATTATCCCTTTCTATCGCCAGTGGCGCGCCTAAACCCTACCTACCTAACATTATTTGTGAATTTTTGAAAAATATTCGGAAAAACATAACGCCCAGATGCTGGCTCAAACCCACACCTGTAAGGCGCCATTGGTTTCTGGCTTGTGGACAAGTCAAGTTAGTCCCGCCTTAGCCCACTTGGCCACAACGCTCGCCTAACATAGTCAACTACTTCGTGTTTTGTGAAGGTTGCAACGGCGAAGCTATGGAAAACTACAAGAGTCTTAGGTCCTGTTTCACTTTCTGTCGATGATCGACGCACCTCCGAAGTCGCCACAAATATAGGCCTCTACGATTGTTTTTTGCATCCTTTCACTGAGCATGTACTTCCTCCACCGTTTTTATACTTATCCCACTCGTTTTCTGGCTCTAACAATCGTCGTTTTCGGCAATTTGCCATATTTAAAAGTCACGCATCAAGCTTTGATAAAAGCAAAACAAGGCAGACCGGAACTTGGTTTCATTTTAACCTCGTTTTAATTTATAATGGCGATACCCACGAGTTTTTGTGAGAGGTGCCGGAAAGTTGTGAATAGTGGTAGCATTATACAACATTTAGTATTTTGAAAATAATAATCGTAGAATTACCTTGCCAAACAACACTATGTTGGCAACGGTCAATTTTGAGAATGATTATGCTTCACTGAGCTTTGCTTCAGTGCCTTTCTGTCCAGTATTCTGTCCTGTTTGTATTCATAATTATCAAAATAATAATCTTCATTCTTGTACTTGAGCAAAAATAATCCAATATGAGAAATAGTTTTGGCACAAACAGGCTTATACAAGTGCAGTTCGGACCTTGTAATTTGATTTATAAAGTGTTACATTTTAGCATTGTTGTTTTAAGTTAGTTTTGACCTCTGTTTCTCCAGGAATGGTTGCTGAATGTCAGCAGGATAGGTCTCAGATCAAGAACAGAGAGATGGCCATGAAAATCCTGTTGTCCAGGTTTGTTTAGTTTGCTACTATTTGTTACACTCCGTTTGATGGTGGTATTTTCTATCAGTAGTTGATTCAGCCCCAATGCTGAAGTACTGATGAGTGTAGCTCAGATTTGTTTATCCACGCAGCCTGCTCACTCAGCAACAAGACACGGAGTCGATGTATGAAGTTTTCCTCTTTTATTCAGCATCCATCAACAACTGCATACAATCGCCTTTCCACTCTCAACTTTTACTTTCCAACTCACTATCAACAGCACTCACTCTTTTGAAACAGTGCGGCACTTATATAGTCTCTACATACTCAAGAACAAACGAGAATATCCTACAGGAAACACCACAACCAATCAAAATTAACTTCGTCATCACTGTTTTACGTCATACAACCTTCCTTTCTGTCAAAAGAATGTTCTCAAATATCCCGAAACTGTTTTATTTTTATTTTATTTTCAATGATCCACAGCGTCTAATCACAGAATCTGTTTGCAGGTGGTATCCAATAATTTTAACTCTTAAATAACTAATGCACCTAGTAAGTTTTTGTTTCAATAAATATTTTTAAATTTTACTTGTGGGATAAAATGTTGGGCCTGACTTTCTCGCCTGGTGTCAAGATTGACTAATGTGTGCAGACTGTACCAGAAGAAGGTGGAAGAGCAGGAGGAAGCCCTGAGGCGGAAACGCAAGCTGCAGGTGGGCTCAGCGGGACGCTCTGAGAAGATTCGAACCTACAACTATAGCCAGGACCGCATCACGGATCACCGTGGCCCAACTACCTTATACAACATCGTGGACTTTCTGTCAGGCAAAGCAGCCATGGACGGCTTGGTTGGCACGCTCATGCAACAATCGAGGATGGAGATACTGCAGTCCATGGTAGAGGAGTACTTGGATAATTTGCATTCGGAGAAACGATGATTGAACTGCCATTTAGATTCAGACGTTACGCTGTTCTTTCTACTGATCATCTGAGCTGTGATTATCTGAGAGCATGTTTGTTTGATTTTTGTGTGTTTACCCTGTATTTTACTGTGATCTTGGAGAATACTATTCTTTCCTGCCTTCTCCCATCCCTTCCATAAGATAATCAGCAAATTAAAAGAAAATACAGACAGATAGAACCAGTATTGCACTGAAGTATCTTTTTCCCCACAAAGATGAGAAACTGTGTGTGTGGTCATACATAATTATCTGTCCTGTTTGTATGATTTTAGCCCATTTGTTACAGTCTTGTTTTTATGATCTCATTGTCTGTTAGTGTAAGTCACTTTTGAAGCCACGGTGATCATGTAACAGGTACGTGTGTGAATGTGCATGCAGGTGTATGTATGGTATATATATATGACACAGGTTCGAATCCCGTGGTGGGCAAGATAAAAGTGGCAGTTTTTCACTGCCTTAGCATGATTGCTCTGGTGGTTCAGTGTTGATTTAGGTCCCTACTCCCTCTTTCTTGGGATGGTTATCCCTGTCTCAGACATGCCTACCCGTACGGAATTTCCGTATTTTTTCCGGAAATGTGAAAAACTCGGCAAGCGCTACGGAAAATACGGATATTTGTTTTACGGTACGGAAATATTAAAAAATGATAAAGAAAAAAAAATCGAAATCATTGGCCTGTGGTAATGCACCGCATGACCTTTTTCCGAAGGTTTAATGCCGCAATGCGCAGTCGCATTGGAGACCTGTGGCATCGGAATTTCCGGTAGAGGCACTGAAGTTTGCCGAACCCGTTTTTGCACAGTCGCAGTAAAGATCGGTGCTCGTGAGACAGAATTTAAAACATGGCGTTCAAACGAATGGCTAAGCAAAGTGATTGTGAATCTGAATCTTTAAAAAAAAAAAAAACGCGCAAGGGGCAGACATTTCTTGCCTCGTATTCGGAAAAGTGTCCTTTCGTTATTCGCGGCAGCACTGACTCAAAAGTACGATTTGTACCAACCAGTTTGGCATCTCCGCCGGTGATATGAACGACATCAAGCGGCACGCGGAAGGCCCACAGCATATGTAGAATTACGAGGCTTTGGAGAAGAAAAAGAACATTGTGGCAGCAAATCAATCTATCACTGGATTCTTCGCATAATATCAAAAAGGATGAGTGCAAAAACAATAGGTAGTAAAAGTAAATACGGAAATCGTAATAGTAATACTGAAATTTGAAAAAGCTAATACGGAAACTTCAAATTGAGGGTAGGCATGTCTGCTGTCTGCTATATCGCCAATGGTGGGTGTACAGGTTAAACTTGATTGTTAATTCATTCATGTATACTATAATTATATCTGTGCATTTGACTACACATGGTTAAACATCTGATGTGTAATTAGTTATGTAATTATTTAGCTTTGACTATGTTTTGGTTTTAAGGTTATGATTTATTTTTTTACCAGTATTAACAAGGTAAGGCTGCTGCGCTCCCTTGTCATCTCCATCTTCCTATACGCTTGCGAAATATGGACCCTCACAGCAGATCTACAACGAAAGAATACAAAGCATGGAGATTAGGCGCTACAGAAGACTTCTAGGCATTTCCTATACCCAGCACATCACCAATGACGAAGTCCGACAGACCGTCATACAAGCCATTGGACAACATGATGACATGCTCACAGTGGTGAAGAAACAGAAACTCTGATGGTATGGTCTTGTCGCCAAAGCATCAGGCCTTGCAAAAACCATCCTGAGAGGCATGGTGCAAGGAGGAAGAAGAGGGTCACAGAAAAAGAGGTGGGAGGACAACATTCAAGAATGGACTGGTTTGACACTGAGCCATGATGGTTGCTGAAAACAGAGATAGATGGGAGTATGCTGGTTAAACAATCATCTGTGGTGCCCCAACGACCTTTGAGTTACGGGATAGGATAGGATTAATACTATCATTTTTTCCCGTATTTGTTTGCTTAGTGTGATATAATGAAAAAGACTGTGTATTTTGTTCCTTTGATATGTCAGTCTTTTGTGGTATAATACAAAATGGAGCTAGACATTTTTTCTTATTTGTTGTCTTAAAAAAACTGCTTTCTAAAATTCCTTTTCACCTTGCTTGTTTGTCCTTTCCCAGCTAACCACAATTTCGGGGCCCGGATCGGGCTACCGATCGGGCAAATGGAAATTGGAACCGACTCGGGCCCGATTCGGGCAAAGATCGGGCGATCTTCGGGCTACCCGAAACGTACCCGATCGTAACCCCACGTTCGCCAAACAGTAGCCCGACTTGCGATAAAGATTGGGCGATCGTCGGGGTACCCAAAACTTACCCGACCGTAACCCAACCTTTGCCGAACGGTAACCCGATTCCGGCAAAGATCGGGCATACGTCAGGATACCCAACACCAACCCTATTGTAACCCAACTTAAACCAGAAACAACCCCGATAATGCCCCATCCCTGGCCAATGCTGATTTACCCTAAAATCATATCCCACATATTGTTATGATATGTGATTGCATGAAGAAAGAATTGAGATGTCTGGTGTTAATAGGGACTGGCGGCACAGGCGTTTTTGTTTTCGGAAGTCCTTGGTGTGTCCCCACTTAAGTATTTACACACCATTTCGATAACGATATAGCCTATATTAACGTGATCTTCGTCGCTATCGAAATCGTGTGTAAATACATAAACGAAAGGCAAAGCCCCAAAAAACAACCACAGCGGAATAGGTTTTCGCAGGCAAACACAATATCCGAGCACATGCAACTGTAGAAGAAAACTGTAGAAAATTGGCGCCTAAGTACAACCGGAAAAGACCAGCAGTAATGGGCACGGAAATTTACCCTTGGCCTTATAATGTATAAATAAATACAATAGTTAAAAGAAACACTTTAACAATATTTTACATATTGTATGATAAAAATTAAGAATTATATGCACAATTAAATAATGATATCTTGCTGAATTGATTTTGTATACAATGTAGGAAATAGTGGAAGAATTGAAAGCATCTCCTTTTAGTCTCAACATAGATGAAGCAATGAGCAAGACAAATGAGAAAGTTCTAGCTGTTCTTGTATCACACTTTTCCCCATCACTGAACCGGATTGTTGTTCATCATCTTACTGCCATCAGCCTAGTGAAAGTTTCATCACTGTCTCTGTATACTGAGATTGAAAAGCTGATGGAGAAGCTTGAATTGCCTTGGGAAAATCTTCAATCAGTCTTAATGGATTCATGCAGCGTGATGAGAGGGGATAAAAGTGGTTTAGAAAAAAGAATAAGAGTTAAAGCCCAACATTTGTTGGATATTTATGGAGACAGCTGCCATCATGCCCACAATGCTGCGAAGACATTCTGTAAACCATTTACTAATGCCACTGAAGGTCTTTTAAATGATGTACACATTGAATTTCACTGGAGCACTGAACAGAAAGACTTCTTCTTCCAGCTGTGTGTCGTATTGGGGATTAAGCCCACCAAACCTGAAAAATATGTGGGTCATCGCTGGCTCTCAGTTTTGGATGTGGCAGCTGACACATTGAGGCTACTTGATGCACTCATTCTGTACACTGCAAGCTTTTTGAGACCAAAAGATGTTGGCGACTATCAAGATCTTTCAGATGAAATTATTCAGAGGCGAAATGTTTCTGAAACAACCAAAAACTCCATCATCAAGATTCAGGAATCTTTGCGAAACAAGTGGACCAGCTACACAAAAGATGGCAAAGATCGAAAACTGCGACTGGTAGAGAAACTTTTGCTGCAATACAAGAAAACCTGCTTCCTTCTGAACACATACTGCTCAGTTTTGCCTATCTTGAAGAAGTATATTCTTTTCTTCCAGAAGCGAGAACCAGTCATTCATCGGCTCCATGATAAACAAGAGGAACTACTTCTAGAATTTCTTAGCTGCTATGTTCGCCCAGAAGCTTTGTCTAAAGGAAACCCTAAGAACATTAACGTCGATAAAGAAGCAAACCAGCTGGCAGTCTCAGACATGTTTGTGGGCGAGAAGGCAAAGAATTTCCTTCACCAGATGCCTTCCGATGAAAAGAAAAAAATTCTTTTGGTTCTGCAAGAGGCTTACAAGTCCTGTGGCAGCTACCTTATCAAGAAAATGCCCATTGACAATGTAGTCCTCAAGATCTGCAGTGTCCTTGACCCAGCAATGAGGGGCACAATAGTTGCACAAAAATTACTGCTAGAACTTCCTAAGCAGACCAACCTTGTTCCACAATGTAAGATGGAAAGCTTTGAGCTAGAAGTTCGCAAGTACAATGTGGACAGGAATCTCAACGCCTCAAACTCGGCAGTCCCAATTGACGAGTGGTGGGCTTCAGTATCTTCTGAAACCTACCCACTGCTGACCAAGGCTGCCAAAGGAATTCTCAGTTGCTTTCATGGTCCTATAGTTGAATCGTCTTTTAGTGTCATGGGGGAATTACTGAATGAAAAGATGGCACAGACAGACATAGAAAGCTATGCTGCTATGCAAACAGTGAAAACATCTCTCGCTGCAAGGAAGACCACAGCAGTAGAATATTTTGAAAAAAAAGATCCCCTGAAAGAACCTGTGAGCAAAAAACTTGTGCAAAATATGAAGAAGGCCTGGGAGGAAAATGAACTGAGAAAAAGTTCCAACAGACAAACAAAGGAATCAACTTCACACTTGCTGGGAGGTCAGAAGAACATTCTACCTTCAAAGGTTTCTGAGAAAAAGAAACTTTATACTGAGGCATCCAGAGCCAATGCTGCTTTGTGTTCTGCAGGAAAGAGAAAGGCCACCCCTGCTTGCAGCAATTATGAACCTGCACTAAAACATCAAAAGATCAGCATTAGTGTGTTTACGCAAGAAGCAGCAAGCAGCACAAACTCCAACTCAAACCACCAGCCACTTGCTATTGATGAATCAGATGTGCATGAACCTGCACCAAAACGTCAAAAGATCAGCACTAGTGTGTGTACGCAAGAAGCAGCAAGCAGCACAAACTCCAACTCAAACCACCAGTCACTTGCTATTGATGAACCAGATGTGCTGCTTGTTCAGAATAAAATTAAACCTAAGCAGAGTAGGCTTGAAAGCTTTTTTGGCAAGAAAATCTGATCAGATCCTAAACAACTTCTCTTGCATTTCAACCATTTCTTTTTTATACTTAAGAACTAAATTTTTTAAAACCATATTTTAAACAGCTGTGATTAATGATGCAGCTGAAGATTGACTCATAATACAGAGTTTTACCACATTTGTGAAGACTTGAAGATTTGGGAAAATGAACATGATTTTCAAGGCCCTGGAAGTATGTGAAAAACTCAGTTCACTTTGTGTTCTGGTTTGTGAAGATTTAGGAATTTTGTGACTTGCTGTGGGATCCTAATAAAAAGTGTGTGCTTATATTGTGAAAGACAGTGAACTCAGAACTTTGTGTTACATGAAAATTCATCTCGTCTACCACTTCATTTTATCTGTGCTCATGTTGACTAACAAAAAGTCAAGAGCCAGAGGACAGTTATGGCAGACAAGCTGAGTGTGTGATGACTTGGCTGTAAATGTTGTAATGGAACACATTGAATTATAACTAGAAATTTTTGGACCTTGCCTTGTGTCGTTTATGTGTATGATTGACAGAGCACTACATAATTATGTTAATTTATAGACACTTTGACAAGGCACTACCTGCACTTTAACCATAAGGTAAGAAAGGACAGTTGATATATTTTATGTATACACACACACACCCTATATATATATTGGGGTGCAAAATGTATATATGTATATATATATATATATATATATATATATATATATATATATATATATATATATATATATATATATATATATATATATATATATAGATATATGTATATATATATATATATATATATATATATATATATATATATATATATATATATATATATATATATATAGATAGATAGATAGATAGATAGTTAGATAGATAGATAGATAGATATATATAGATAGATATATATATATATAGATAGATATAGATATATAATAAAATATACATTTTGCACCCCAATCCCTCATCCGTTTGACATACGCTACCACCAGTATGACCCTAGCCCTTTTGGCAATTCCCATGCCTGATACATATTTTTCATATACGTACGCCACAGCATATGTGAAGCAGACAAAACATTCCAGACAGTTTAGCCAATTAGAAGCGAGAGTAGGCCTTGTGGTGGGGCATAATCGGGCGGCAGATGGGAGGGCGAATCGTTACGCATCCACATTTCTAGACTCCGCTACGCATCGGGTTTTTGTAGGGCTATGTGGGTCCCTACTAAAACCCGACAAAAGTCGGGATGCCCTATGCGGCCCGAGTGGGGCCCCGATCGGGCTGGTTTGCTGGGTTCCTTTTATCTGATTTTATATAGCTGAAGTCCAAGTTATCCCCGAAACCTGACACAGCAATTGAATTGTACATCTTACATTGCAATGCATTGTGAGAAACAAGGATCAACCCCAGGACCAATTTTTACATGATTTCTTGCATCAATTACTCAAATAAGCTGTAAAGCTGTCTTGAGCCATTAAAAAAAAAGAAAAAAAAAGAATGCCTGTTTTTTTTTTAGTGGGTCTTGCTTAAGAGATGAACTGACTAAGGAAGCATGCAATATTTGCTTTCAATACACAAAATGTTTCTTGTAAAAGTCTGAGGGTTACCACTAGCACTACTTATCCTATCCCATAACTCAGAAGTCGTTGGGGCACCACAGGTGATTGTTTAACCAGCGTACTCCAAATTTCTCTGTCCTTAACAACTCCCATAACTTCGCTCAGTGTCAAGCCATACCATTTTCGAATGCTGTCCTCCCACCTCTTCTTCTGTCTCCATGCACCATGCCTTGCAGGATGGTCTTTCAAGGCCTGAAGCTCTGGTGACGTGGCCATACCATTGGAGTTTCCGTTTCTTCACCGTCATCGTGTTGTCCAATGGCTTGTGTGATGGTCTGTCGGACTTTGTTGTTTGGTAATATGCTGGGTATAGGAAATGCCCAGAAGTCTTTTGTAGTACCACCACTTGGTGCCTTCCAACATGCAAAAAATCATTGATCTTTCTCCAGTTTTGACCTTTATAATTTGTGTCACTGCTACATGTTTAAACAAGTCTGAAATTTTGCTAGTGTGGAAGAAAAAAATAAAATGAAAAATAGAGAAAGAAAGAGAAAGAGAATCCATATGTTTTGGATGATGAAACCATACAACTGATCTGGTTTTATTTGTTTCAAAATGCATTATTCATTATAACATTTACAATCAAACCTGCCAGCCACTTCCACATAGTCACGCATAATATATATATTACAAAAGTTATTATATAAATATTACAAAAGTAATAGCAATTTTGTATTGTATCACATTGGGTGGAGTATATTGCTTATCTGATGTTTACATAGATGCAGTGATTTGAACAAAACTACCCTCTCCATTTTACCAACTTTGTCCTGTTAGCCTGTATTAAATTAGTTATTACTACTATACCTTTACGAATTAGGTAAAGGTATTCTCATAATCTTTGGGGAGAGAGGCGTTTTGGGATCCCCTCTAATCTCTGGACCAGTTCATTGAGGGCGGTGCCCATCTCTTCTCCCTTGCTGCCTTATCTTTCCAAGTTCTAAACAGAACAAGGCGCCCTGGGTGGGCTGGGGTGAGTTGTGCGCTTGTTTCGTTCATCACAATAAACAGGTGATAAGATTATAAAATGGGTCTAAGATTATAAAATGACAGTACCCAAAACAAACCACACATTTCCTGTCTCTCAGACTCGATCCCAATTATTCTACAGTTAAAAAACTTTATGTATATAATGCACGTACACAAAATAAACTAATAAAATTAATCTGTTTAGATCCACATATGATCTTGTGTACAAATCAATCTAGGGTAAAATTACAGAAAGAATGCATCCGTTTAGAGTAGGCTAACCCAGACACCTCCTTTCTAAGAGATGTTCCCTGATAACTTCCTTGTGGTGTTTGTACTAAACTGGAACTATATTACCCTGATTAATCAGCGCATAAATACAAGGGATAAAGGTAAATACACATTACTGTCGCAGATCCTTCAATGAAAGAAGCAACAAATTCATTTATTTATTTTATTGTTTTGATAATAGCAGCTCAAGCCGCTGGCCGATGCAGGATCTAACTCAAGCCACCTAAGGTGCCAACTTGCTGCCTTAAGCGCACTGTCTAACACCTGGGCAGACAAATGAGAAATGTACACATAATTATGTACAACATACATTCAACAAGGTCCACAATGTAAAGAAAAGTATAATAAATGTAATTATGGCAAAAATGAAATGGAATAATAATGGAGTTTTAAACTAAGACGAAAAGTAATACATTTATTATCGACTTTGACGTCAGACATGACCATGGGCACTCAGGTGTCATCAAATGTAATAGTTATATTACATCAAACGCAACACTGACCTTAAAATGACCTTGACCTTCTCATGTCTTTTTACACATTTGTATGATCTAAGAAACCAATGTTAACGCATAATGTGGGTCATAGGTAGAGCCGTTCTACTGTCCGATGGCACATTTTTTAATTTATTTTGTAAATCCTAAAATGACCTTGACCTTGAAGATCAATACGAAAACTGAAAGACCCATCTATGGTCTTTACCACAGGCTTGATAGCAAAGAGGTAGTGATCGTTGATAGGATAGAGGCAGCAGTAATATGTTTATGCTATATGTGCTATTGAGGATCCACTCTTTGCTATTGAGTATCCATTCTGCTTGGCTAATGTCCTTGTGGCTTTTAGATACAAGTTTGGACCACAGACGCATTAACCAAGAAGAATAGACCCTCGGCAAGATTGTTGTGTATCCACGATAGCGGACTGTTAGTGCAGTAATGATTGGTACTACTTCTTGCAGAGGGTCCATTCTTTTTGGTTAATGTGCCTGCGTTTGGACTTATTACCTCTCATAGTTTAGGGTGAAGGTCACCTCAACTTCAAAGTACCCATAAAACTGGCTATGGACAGCATCAGTGACCTTGTTCTTCGAGCAAGGTTGACCAAAATTGCAAGTCCAAGTCTACTACCAAACAAAAACAACAACAAAAAAGTAACTTTTTGTCAAATATTTTCATTTTTTACTAACGTTTTATCATTCCTTGACCTTGAGGTAAAATCCTTCAATCATTCTTAGTTTTCGAGCTCTTGTGGTGATACACATCATCACATGTGTAAAAAATGGGTGGTTAAAATTAAAATAAACAACATACATTCAAAGATTGAATGAGATAAACATTATGACACAGGAATGTTGTAATAAAATTAATGGCAACATTTAAATCAAATGCAACAAAAAGGCTGGTTAGAAAGGAACAGAAGAACTGAGATTACACTACGATAGCATGGTACCAATGGGCCATGTTTCACTTGAAATAAGTTTGTTCCATTGAAGAGTACACACAATATCATTGATATATATAGTTTTAAGGATGATGAAAGACAGGGATCAATACTAGAGGGTATGAAAACTTTTCCGTATCAATCTAACCACCAACATCATATTATTGTAATAAAGACAGTGGACTTTTGATATGGATAATACCCATCACCCATTCAGGTGAATTCTGGTTGCCATCTTAGAGAGAACATAGTGTGCCACTAAAGTTGAGGGGGAATAACACATGGGTCTTGCAGGATTTGTTATTTTCTTCATATATTTGGTACTCACCTGTCTAAGACACAAGCTTCAAGATCTTTAAAATTAAAGTCTGTGCAATGAATTCACGGTTATATAATCTCATCCAGCAGAGTAGGGCCTGTGTTTTGTTTTGTTTCTAACTCGAGTTAGTATGGGCCAAAAGAAATATAACCAAAACATTTCAATCTGATAACCATTTCAAAGTGCATTTGCAAGTGAAATTACACAGCAATTCACAACTTTCCAGAACCCCTCAATAAAACTCGTGGGTATCGCCATTATAAATCAAAACGAGGTTAGAATGAAACCAAGTTCCGGCCTGGCTTGTTTTGCTTTTCTCAAAGCTAGATGCGTGACTTTTATATGGCAAATTGCCGAAAACGACGATTGCTAGAGCCAGAAAATTTTTGCATAAACATGAATGGCTTTCACTTGAAATGAAAAGGACACAGACAATTGAAAAAAAATTGGCCCCCAAAAAACTATTTAAAAAATTAAATCAGTCTCAAAAACGATATTTTTTTTTTTTTTTTTTTTTGCAATCCAAGAAAATCTATGGCACGACACCATGGGACAAAGATCTCTAAATGTTTCATCATGTTCTGCCATAATTTTTTCATGCTTTGGAGAAAGAACCACGCTTTCTCATGTGATTCGACATATTCGACATAGCGAGCGTTGTGGCCAAGTGGGCTAAGGCGGGTCTAACTTGCCTTGTCCACAAGCCAGAAACCAATGGTGCCTGACAGGTGTGGGTTCGAGCCAGCACCTGGGCGTTATGTTTCTCTGAATATTATTTACTTTCGACTCGGGAAACGTCTCGGGGGTTTTCTCAGGATACTCCGGTTTGCTCCCTCAGCAAAAATTTCGAAAAAAAATCACAAATAATGTTAGGTAGGTAGGGTTTGGGCGCGCCACTGGCTGCGACTACGCCTTCCTCGGCCGGGGGAGGCGGCCCAGAGTTTCCTGATAAAAAGGGATAATAAACTGCAGCCAAAAAAAAAAAAAAAAAAATCTTGAATATTTGGAAATAACTCACTCAAAACACTCGGATAAACAATACGCGGATAAAGAAACCGGAAGTATGTTTCATCTTATATGAGGGGATTCCCGTTGGTGCATAGGATAGCAGAAAAGTGTGAATAGATTAAGATAGAAACTTCACGGCAATACAAATGGGGTGGTCTAGTAGCTCAGTTCATAGTGAGCTGGTTACAATGCTGAAGGTCGCGGAATTGAACCCCACAGTGAACGAACTTGGGTATGAGCAGTGTTCCCTCCACACACAAAAAATGAGAGTCCTTGGGACTCCCAGGTATAAAATTTAAAGAGTCCTTGTGCAAATTTTGAGAGTCCCCAAATCGGAAAAAAATGTAAAAACAAGTCCAAGCCTCACTTTTTTTTTTTTACTCTGTTAAAGCGTCACATTAGTTATCATAATCATATAAAACCAAAAAATTAAAACATGTATTAAATGTTTATTTAAGCCTGAGTCGCTTGGTTGCTGCAAACTTCAATGAATGGAATGCTTGGAGGAAGTTTACAATGCGCGCGCATGCGATTTTTAAGGACAACTCCCGACACAATCTTTAATCGTCTGCAATGGCACTCTCAGTTGGGTTCTGATTATGCCGTGAATTAGTTCGCCACTCGTTGGTCGTATTTTTGACTTCAGCGATTCGAAAAAAATGTGTGCGTCCTGTGGACGCACACGTGCAAATTTTTCTGCTTCATTTTTCATATTTTGTGCGTAATTGACGCACTACTGTGCGTAATCTGGAACACTGTATGAGACTTTTAGGTCACCGAGGGTTTTCTCTGGGTACTCCGGTTTCCTCCCTCCATTCAATAATGGTATTGGATGCGAGCAGTCTGTCTAAAATTTATAAATAAAACTTTGGTTTCCTTTCTGTCTTCTAATAGCAATCGATGGAAAATGGAAACGTATGCGCCAATCTCACATTAAATTCCTCAACAATGAACACTGGTAGGGGCACTGCACTGCCACCATTACAACTACAACAGGCCCCATGTGAATCGTGAATTACATACAAAGCTGAAAAGATCATGCTTGAATATATATATATATATATATATATATATATATATATATATATATATATATATATATATATATATATATATATATATATATATATATATATATATATATATATATATATATATATATTACTGATGTTGTCTGCACATCTAAAGATAAAAATTGACTTTACGAATTTTCAAAAGATTTGGGTTTCGAATTAGTGTCCTGTTTCCATCATCTACATTTTCGTGAACTTTGCCTCAATCATAAACACCTGAAATGTCATGCTTGAATAAATACATAACTGATACTATCTGCACATTTTTGGAGAGAGACAAAGAACGACTAGGATTTGACAAAAGCTTTGGGTTCCCAACAAGTACCTTGTTTCCACCAAGCATCTACATTCTCGTACACTTTATGAAAATTTTCTGGGTGATGTGACCTCCAACATAAATCACAGAATGGAAACAGGGTCGGCTCCAACACATTCAATTCCTTCTTCCACTCAAAATAACTTGCATACAGTTTTCTGTCAGATGCCACCTTTTTCAAATAGTCAGCTAGTTCTCTGATGGTGGCAAAATGCCGAACATCAATGTAGGACTGATTGGGGAAAAGGGCAGAGTAGTTTGCCCCGCCGTACACAACTGGTATAATGTCCACTTTCTTCATTATGCGATACAGTTTCTCTGTAACATAATCTTTGCACAGGGAATTCTCAAAGGACAGGTAAAAGTAGTAATCTTTGGACAGCATGCTGAAACATCGGTCATCCCCATCGGTTGCACACTTCAAGTCCCCACATTTGCCATATATATCGACCTGGACAAAGTCTTTTAGTGCTGCTGCAATGTCGCCACGTTTGCTTGGAGCATCACAATTTGAAACAAACCAGGCAACCATCTTAGATTTTCCAGACACAATAGCTAATATATCTTTTTCAGGTGACGTAGAAGCAGGCTTCCTGACAAGATCCCCATAACCAAAGTACATATCAGAGTCACGTCTGTAAGTCATAGTCCAATTGAAAGAATTGTGCCATTCTGGTTTGGCAAACAGGTAATTGCGAGAATGAACAGGGCTTTCTACTGCAAAATAAACCCATGTTTGCTTCTGTGTAGGACTGTGAAGCCCAATATTAGTACCTGATTGAAAGGGGTGCGAATATACGACTACAGTGTCGGCCTCTGTCACTAATTCCGAGTCTAAGGTCAACACACAGGATTGATTGCAAGAATCAAAACTACTTTTTCCAGAACTGAATTCGTACCACCATGGAAAGGAATGCATAAGAATAACTTTAGTGGTAGGGTTGATGGTTTTCAATATTTCTATCTTCTTTGAGTTCTCCAAACTAGAGAAAGAATAGTACATCTGGATGAAGAGCGCTAGCCCGCCTGCCAGCACCAACAGTGCAAACAACATCAATGTGCATTTCCATCTCCTGCA
This sequence comes from Oncomelania hupensis, assembly GCA_036898135.1. Classification (NCBI taxonomy): domain Eukaryota; kingdom Metazoa; phylum Mollusca; class Gastropoda; order Littorinimorpha; family Pomatiopsidae; genus Oncomelania; species Oncomelania hupensis. The sequence goes on along the minus strand of CM072517.1, from coordinate 38,821,207 downwards.
AACAAAAAAAAATAGAACAGTTATTTTCAATCATAAGATTTGACAGACACACACACGCATGAACGCTCATGCACACATACACACATCAAACACACAACAGAACGAAAAATTATTATGATGGCAAGCCTTTCAAATGTGTTCACGAAAAAGTTGCACTAAACATACTACATGTATCAATATTACCTATGCCATCCAAGCACATGTAAGTACTGAGAAATCAAATAATTTGAAATATGCCATTATAAAATGTAAAGTCTCATGAAAATATCTACATTGCGTGCAAAATGTTAAGTATGGAATGTGTAACTTCTTGCTAAAGCCATGTGGGCAAATTTAGTTTAAATAAACCGACAGCCCGTGAAGCAAATTCAACTGATTGTAATTTTGATGTGATAATAATTTTCTTCCCACAATGCCTACAGCAACCTTAACCAAATCGTTGCCCAGAAACAATACTGCTGTAATTCAATCATACAAATTTATGATTGAGTTGTGACTGTTTAATTTCCATTAGGTAAATGAACCTGCCTATCTCCTCCTCTCTGTACTGTGTGTGTGTATGTGTGTGTGTGTGGAGGGGGGGGGGAGGGGAGTGTAAATTTGTGTTTGTTTTTCCTTTCCATCACTACATTTAATCCTAACCAATTTTTTTGATATTTTATAAGCATAACTGAGCTTAATGCTGCAAGGTTGTCTGCAAGATGTTTTAACTGAAGTCTTAATAGGAGTTGTGTGGTGAGTGGATGGGTGACTGTTTACCAACATCGAAGCAATTTCCATATCATATTTTTATCACTCAGCTGAATAAATTCTATATTCTGTAGCCATTATTAATGCTGAGTGGCATTTTACAAAATGAAAGCATAAAATGTTTCAAGACCCTATTACAACAGTACAGACCAACAACAAACACACAAAGAACAATTTTGCACTAGTTATGCCAACAAACTCAGCAGGAGCAACTGAGAAAATTAAAAATATATAATTATATCTTGGGAAACTACATACAACATTTAATGTTCTTTTATAAGAATTATACCTTCCTTTCTTCATCATCCTGATACCTCTAGATGTATGACCTGGGTATGGATTCAACTTTCTGAAACTGTATAACATAAAAATAATCAAATAACCTCATAGCTACAGTTGGTATACTGTGCACAGCAATGCAGACAAATAAATTTAAGCCAGTATTTGATACGTTCTAGGGGGTTTATTTAGATACATTTAAAAATTTTAAAAAGCATCATAGTTATTTGTTTCAAACCAGTTTAATTTCAGATGAAATGAGAAACAACCCATCAAATGTAACCCATTTAAAGACCGTTTTGAGAATATTCTCTAACAGTAACACCATAGCAAATCCTAAGAATGTACTTTATTTACATACACATATAAGAGGCCACACCCCTATTGCTAACTCACTCCACCCGACATATCCTCCCACCTCCCAAAAAATCCTTTTTCTGCTTGACTATAACCCGACTCTCCAGCCAATAAAAATCATGAGAAAGTACTAATCATGCAAACGCACCCATACTTAACCTTCGCTACATGTTGGGGGTAGAAAACTTCACAGTGCATCACATATTTACCTGTAAATTCCTTTTTGTTGGAATATATCGCTTAAACTTATATCAGTGCCCTAGGAATGACACTTGTAAGGAACACACCTGAGCATTTGAAATAATCGCAGTTTATGCTCGTACTTTAATAAAAAGTTAATAAGGTGTAGATTTCTGTACCCTTATTAACATGCTGTGGGCAGAAAACTACCCTTTCACACAAAGAAGAGAATATTCCCATTAGTATGTTTGTGTGGAAAACTTCACACATGCATTTTGATCCCAGAAAAAATCATCCCAATTCACAAGATGGAAGACATCAAGACAGAATTTGCAAAGGGAATGTAAGCATATATAGAGTGAGTGTGTGTGTCTGTCTGTCTACTTGTATACGTGTTGTTAATGAACCTGTCCCTTGTCAGAGACAATATTTTTGTTTTCAATCTGGTCACATGTATGTAAACAATCTATATCCATCACTGGATAACTTTGTGACAGAGTATTTTGGTAATATGTGTGTGTGTGTGTATGTGTGTGCGTGCGTGTGTTGTATCATTTAAAATGCTGCATCAATTTACGTCAAACTTTGCACAATGACAGATTCTACTCAACAAAGTAATTATCTATTTAACATAACGCGAGCACAACAAACAACAAGAACTTAAAATATCGTTTATCACACAATTTGTTTCAGCATTTGCAGCCATGACAGTTTTTTGCATGTACTTTTATTGCAAACTGCAAGACAATATATCTTTTAAACTGATCAATGTATTTTAAACTGATCAATGTATTTACTCAAAAATGTGCATACATAAACTGCCCAGCCTCCAGTCTATCCAACAATTTTATTCTGGGACAAACACAAGCACAAGACATTAAAATATCGTCACAACACTGAAAATTCTGGATTTCTGAACTATTGCATGCGTTCAAGTAACTTTTTCTGTACTGCTTTCTTACAAAGGAGTATTAATTCATAGTTCACCATTCTTCATAAATAGTTTACACAATGCTTTCATAATTTAAATATGATGAAACTTATCAATATAATTTACTGGATTTTGCTTACATTGTCCAATGACAATGTATAACAATTTAATTTTGGGCTACAAAAAAATTAAAATAGTGTCTCAACGTCATAAATTTTGGCCAATATGATTGTGCAGTCTCCAATGTATTTAACAATTTAATTTTGGGCCACAAAAAAAATTAAAATAGTGTCTCAAATCCAGAAATGTTGGCCAATATGAAATTGCTTTATGGGTTCAAATGACGTTAGAAAGAGAAGTAATTTCATGTTATGTTAATTACTTCCTTTTTATAGCACAATGCCAGCAAGATCAAGACAGAGAGAGATAGAGAGAGAAGGAGAGAGAGAGTGAGAGATTCTCTTTATTTTTCTTTCTGTTATGCGTTGTGTTGTTAGAGGTACATATGAACAGATTTTGCACACACACATACATGTATATATCGATCTATCGATCTATACATGTATGTATTTCACTGCAAATTCTCTTCAAAGACGATTCTCAGGTGCCAAATCTTCTGAGTGCATGTGTTTGACTGTGTTGTATCTTTTAAAATGCTGTACCCGGCCACAAATTCCCGAGCATGTGCAGGTAAACTGCTAATAGGTCTATATTGAAAGAGATCTACGAGAAACACCCTTTTATATGTTTGTTTCAATATCTGCACACAAAAGTGTAGATCTATTCTTATGTTATTATTTGCTTCCGACTAAGACATTGCAAACATATTTGTGTTTTGAGTGATTGTGTTATACTATAGGGGATAGTTAGTTAGTTATTAACTGTCTATAGGGTCCAGTGGACTGCAAAGAGCCGAATCAGCAGGTATTGATTCAGTAATAATAATAATAAGGAAATTTATAAGGCACTTGTCCTAGTAAGGAACAGTTCAAAACGCACCCTCATGCATTCACACATTCATTAAACATTAGTACAATACATACAAACATGGTTGGGAGCAGGCCAAATCAAAGCGGTCTGGGGGAGAGGCAAAATGATTCCCCACACATGCACAAACAGGCACACACACACACACACACACATGCATGCACAAAAAGGATAAGGCGATATGGACGAAACAGTTTGAAGACAGAACATATTAGGAGAAGACTTCAGAGAAGAAATAGGCTTTGAGGTTTGCTTTGAAGATGTTGATATTCGGTATGCTGTGAAGAGAAAGTGGTAATGAATTCCAGGCCGTCGGTCCAAATACAGAAAAAGATCTAGAACCAACAGAGGACAGCTTGTGATGGGGTATCCTGAGAAGGAGTACATGTCAGATGAAGATTGCAAGTTGTGAGAGGGTGTGTAGCATTGGATATCACCGGAAAGGTATGAAAAAGACGCTTGTATGTAACAGAAAAAACGGATTTTGAAAAAATTCTTTGCTGTATGGGAAACCAGTGTAGTGAGCGAAGAAGTGGAGTGATGTGGTCAGATTTTTTTCTTTTTGAGAATGAGGCGAGCGGCAGCGTTTTGAACACATTGCAGATGGTGGATGGAAGAAGCAGGCACACCAGAAAGAAGAGAGTTGCAATAGACAAGTTGAGAGAGAATGAAAAACGTCACAAGTTTAGATGTTGCATCAATTGTCAGATATTTACACAATTACAGATAAGTCCGATGCGGAGGAGTTGATATTGGCAGGCTTGACATGTTTTGCGGATAAAATCTGACATATGAAGGGTATTGTCCAGGACAACACCCAGGTTCTTTGCAGTAGGTGAAAGAGGGATGATGTTATGACCTAAAGCACAAGTATATCAACTAACAAGTTAGTATCTCCCTTCTATACGTCTCACATGCAAATTTTTCTGCGTCATTTTTCATATTTTGTGCGTAATTGACGCACTATTATGCGTAATCGGGAACACTGACAAAAGGTAAGTACCCGTGACCATACACAATAAATAGGCCTAACCACCATTGCAAAATAGGATTGATCATCACCATGATTGAATTTTTCCACCCCACCTTCCAACTGGTACGGAATCGAACATATGCTCAAATCATCATATCTTTAACAGACCTTGCATGTGCATTATACAGTGTGCTTCAAGCGATAAATGAACCATCACATCGAACGATCTGAGCAGAATGGCGAACAATCGTTCGTTCACTGAGACTCACGATCGCCTGCCCTGAGCTCACATACATGTGTGCATGTTTCTATAAATCCATCGTGTTCTCCTTCGATAACTGAGCAAAGCCTTTGTTCACTATCAGAAATATGCAGTTACTCTCCCAACTTTCGTTTAATTTCAACCAGCACAGCTTCGCGAGAAATGGCGACCATGACTGCAACCGTAGCTAGGTATCAGTTACTTCCCTTGAACAGATTTCCCAGAATTCTCTATTCTATTTTTAGGTTTGGGATACCCCAGTCTCAGCTTGTGGCTAAAACCAAGGGCAACTGGACCACCGCACGTCGACTGGGGGCAATACGAGATACTAACTTGTTAGTTGATATACTTGTGCCTAAAGCTATTGTGCCGGGGAGGGTGGAGGACAGTTTATGCTTAGTGCCAATAAGCATGACCTTTGTTTTGTCTGCATTGAGTTGTAATTTGTTTGCTGTCATCCAATTCTGGATGTCTGAGAAGCAGCTGGATGAAGTTTTCAGAATGAAAGAGAGATTTTCAAGAGTATCAAAAAAGCTGGGTGTCATTGGCATAGAAGTGATGATCAACACTATGATCATGAATGATCTGAGACAGTGGTGATGTGTATAGAGTAAAAAGAATGGGTCCTAGAACCGAGCATTGCGGTATGTCACTGGTAAGCTTTATGGAGTAGAAAGGTTGTTGTTGACAGAAACAGTTTGAAAGCAATCAATGAGGCAGATGCGGAACCTTAACCAAGAGCAGCATCTTTGATGCTGAAACTGTTTTCAAGCCAACGAAGGAGAATGGAATGGTCTATTGTATCGAAAGTGGCAGAAAGATCAAGAAGGGTCAGGAGAGAGAGTTTTCGAGAATCGGTGGCTGAAAGGATGTTGTTGGTGATATGCAGAAGAGCAGTTTCATTAGAGTGGTCGGGACGGTAGGCAGACTGGAAAAAGCAGAACAAGTTGTTAGAGGATAGACAGTGATTGAGCTGCTTAACTTACAATTTTTTCTAAAAGTTTGGACAGGAAAGGGAGTTTGGAGACAGGAATGTAGTTCTTAAGGTTTTCTGGATCAAGGTTGGCTTTTTTTTCGTATAGATAGAGATCCCTATAAAAATAACTGAATCTCTGTATTGCCGTTAATACATTTGGCTATAACGTCAATTTGATATAAGTTATATGATTATGAGACTCACACGCATGTGAGGTTTTATTGATATTTTCTTTCATTTATCTTTTTCAGTGTTACCAATGTCAGAGTAAAGTGATAGCAGCAAAATAACGAGAACCTCCACAAGCCCTGCAAAAGATGCCCTTCAAATCCTATAAGAACCATCCGTTTTGCAGATGACATTGATGGATTGGCTGGAGAGGAACAAGAACTTGAACAGCTTAGTTATACAGAGGCTTGACACCATCTCCACAGCCTAAGGAATGGAAATAAATGCAGAGAAGACCAAAATGATGACCAACAACACCAAAGGCATCAACATGTATGGACAACAAAGTCCAAGGCCAGTCTATCAACACAGTGCATAGCTTCAAATATTTAGGAGACATTGTATCAGACAATCATAATGAGTCCCGACAGGAAGTCCTCTCCAGGATCGCACAAACAACTGCTGCCCTGGCAAGGTTGAAGCCCATTTGGAAAGACAGGACAATCAGCCTACATTCCAGTTAAGGCTGCTGTGCTCCCTTGTCATCTCCATCTTCCTATACGTCTGCGAAACATGGACCCTCACAGCAGATCTACAACGAAGAATACAAAGCATGGAGATGAGGTGCTACAGAAGACTTCTGGACATTACATATATACCCAGCACATCATCAACAATGAAGTCCGACAGACCATCACACAAGCCATTGGACAACACGATGACATGCTCACAGTGATGAATGAAGAAACGGAAATTCCGATGGTATGGTCACATCACCACAGCATCAGGCCTTGCAAAAAAAAACATCCGGGCATCCTGCAAGGCACTGTGCAAGGCGCCAGAAGAAGAGGGAGATTAAAAAAACAGACCGTGGGAGGACAACTTTCGAGAATGGACTGGTCTGAAACTGAACAAAGTCATGACTGACATGAGGGTTGCTGAAAACAGAGAAAGATGGAGTACGCTGGTTAAACTATTATCTGTGGTGCCCCAATGACCTTTGAGTTACGGGATAGGATAGGATAAAATAAGAAATCCTATAATTAAAGCTAATAAAATGACAAAGAGTTGAAATGTATGTCTACAGCCTGCATGTGTGTAGCCTACCTGGCAATCTCTCTCTTTCTATTTCTCTCTCTCTCTCATACACACACAGTACACACACATAGATGACAGAGACTCGAGAGAGAGACTGCTGCATAGATTTTGGACTCCTCCTATAATTTATATTTTCACTGTATGGCCTTTCTTCACTAGACATACTAATGTGAATGAATATTCTCTTCTTTGTGTAACATGAATAGTTTTCTTCACACGATGGGTAAATTTAATATGCAAAATAGTGATGTGTAGCGAAGGTTGCAAAATAAATAAGATTGTTAATTAAAATTTAAATTTAAAAAAATAAAATCACAGACCCAAAGTGTGCCATAGTCAAGTGATGACTGCAGAAGGAACTTGCTTGAACGGATATAGGATAGGTCCTTGGGTCTGATCTTTCTTAGTTCTGCACATAGATGAAAGGAATAAAATAGTAACTTTACCATGATACCAGTTACCACGCACAATATAAAATAATAATTCTGTGTGTTTGCACTGAAATTTTCCCATTGAAATTGGCAATACTGCCTTATACTCCAAATGTAAGACGATTGTCTTTCTGAATATTTTCCTCCACTCTAAGCCTAAATAGGAGGACAATATACTGATTGAGCAAAGTGTGTAAAATGTCTGCAGCTCAGAGGCAGAGCGTTCGCCTGATTTCGATGACCCAGGTTAGAAATCCCTTAATGGCAAAGATAACTCTAAAAGTAGCCATGTTCACTTTCCATCTTAACAGCATGATTGCTCTGGAGGTTCAGTGTTGATTTAGGTCCATAAGTGCTCCCCCTTCCCTGGGATGGTGATCCCCATCTGCCATATGTCGGTATAGACATCAAACTTCAATGATTATTGATTTCAATACAATGAGTATACTACTTAGTACTGTACTACTACTAGTACTACTAGTAAACATAGACCTATATTATAATAATATAATAATAATATTAAAAGTAAATAACATGCCTCACTAAAACTAGTAAAACCTTTTCTTTCTTCACCATCTCATACACTCACCCAGGTAACAGACCGAGCGAGCTTCGAGTACAATGAGATCTATGGACACAAACTTGGTTTTTACTTGATTCAGAGACATCCATGTATTGTAACATCTTCGGTTATTGTACGGTTATAGTTATACCCGCACAAACCGATCGATTCAAGAGTTATCTTCCGCGATACCTTCTTACAGAAATATTTTTTAAATAGAAACTAATAGCGAATTATTATTATTATTATTATTATTATTATTATTATTATTATTATTATTATTATTATTATTATTATTATTATTATTATTATTATTATTATTATTATTATGACAGGTCAAAAACTACAAAATCTAAAACTCAGCAGGTAGCCTTATAATTATATAAGTGAATAAATAATACATTCTGTCCACAATCAATTATATTAAAATTATAATATATAAAGTATCCTTTCATGAAACCAATCAATGAAAACTTCGTATATCGTGAATAATCCATATAATATATTGATTTTTAATACAACAGCTGCCGCTGTCACGTGTTGTGGCCCCCCCCCCCCCCCCCCCCCAAAAAAAAAAAAAATTGAATCACGTGCGCTAGTCATGTGATTTTCCATTGATCCAAAATGGCGTTATACGGTTCTTGTGGTTTCGATTTCTTCTGCAGAATGCGTTTCATTTTCCCTCTCTTTGTGATCCTTGTATCATCATGCTTGGCAAAACCACCCAACATTGTCTTCATTTTGACTGATGATCAAGATACCGAACTTGGAAGCCAGGTGAGATAACAAGTGATTTCGGAGACAAATTATTTGGTGTATGCAGACAACTACATCATTAGACATTAGGCCTACATGTACAATCTAAATATTATTAATATACATGTAGGAGAAACTTGATGCTCTAAATAAATGGAGACTGAGCTTGCGAATTAGAAGAGGATGGATAATGAGATTTAAAGGCAGAATCTGCCTGAAGGTTGAAACAAGCAGAATTCTAAATGTGTAACTGGTAGTTTGCAAAAGTGTTTACGACAATAACTAACTAGATGCCACATTTCTCATTATATTGATATTAATGAGAGACTAGAGGTGCACAAACATGAAAATAAAATGCCTGTATGGCTATAGATGAAACTTATTATTGAACACATTTATTTGTAAAAAATAGTTTAATACACCTTTGATTTACGGTAATGTAATTTTACAACAAAGTAATTATACAAATTATTTTGAAGGTCATTGATTGCTTTGCATAATTTTTATATAGATCTAGATTTAAGTATCTTAGCAGCTAAAAAGCTTGCAAACACATTCCTAGAGGCATAAATTATTACTTTGTTTTGTTTTTTGTTTGTTTTTTTCCAGGTTCCAATTAAAAAGATCAGGAATTTGATTGGTAGTGAAGGCATCACCTTTACTAACATGGTAACTTCGCAACCTCCACTCTCCCTCTCCCCCCCCCCCCTCTCTCTCTCTCTCTCTCTCTCTCTTGTTTAAACAAATGTTTGTGTCTCCATAAGTCCCTGTCTCTCTTTTTTTCCATATCAATATCAAAGGCTCAAATTCTAAATGGCTTTATGCTGCCTGTCCAGCCTATCTGTGGAAATTTTTATGAAAATTGGTTTTGAACATGGTTCTTATTGAATTGCCATTACAAATAGGAATTTCATTTGTCGTGCAAGATACAGAATGATTTATTGTCCTCATTTACTAAATGAGATTTGATATTTACTCCCAGTTGTTATATTATTCCAATTTCTAATTTTATAGAGAATGTATTCTCACATTTTTATTTTATATTATGTAGTTTAACAGACTTAATTTAACTTGAAACATGCACGAATCTTGCATTGCTCACATACTTTTTCCCACTCATGTTACAGTTTGTGTCCAGCCCTCTGTGCTGTCCAAGTCGCTCCAGCATCATCACCGGCAAGTATGTTCACAACCATCATGCTGCTAACAATTCAGTAGATGGTGGATGCAGCAGCCTACAGTGGGTCAAACAGCAAGAGCCTCAAGGCTTCCCTGTCCATCTCAAGAAAGCTGGCTACAAGACCATGTTTGCTGGAAAATACCTCAATCAGGTGGCAATATGAGCTTTTAAAAAAAGTATATTATATATTGTCTCTCTATACTCTAGAGAACGTTCAAACATTCCAGCGTGACGCAATTACAGCCAATCAGGATGAAATTCGTCATCACTGTCCTACGTCATACAACTTTCTTTAGGGTCCAAGAATTTCTCAGCTACCAGTAGATCTATCTAGACGCTTCGATCAATAATAAACAAGCGATCCTAGAAAATTCTCCAATAATATCGACCAACGAAAATTATCAACATTATACCAAACTTCTTTTAACAACAATGCAAAATTAAATCAAAGGTAAATACACTCTGTTATTGCATGCTTTGCAAAACAAAACGGCCGGATCTATCGTGTGTGATTCATCGGTACTATCGTGCGCGTCTCACATGTACTGACACGCGCGTCGCAAACGTAACAGTGTGTGTGTATGTAAATATATATATAGGGATGGATTTAACTGGAAATTACCGGTATTTTACCGGTTTGAGAATAAAAATACCAGTTGAAAAATCAGTAGCCGGTAGAGCCTACCGGTTCTTATTTTGTTTGACTGGTTTCAAAAATAAAGAAAAAGAGAAAGAAAAACAAGAGAAATGAAGAGAGAGAGAGAGAGCCAGCCAGCCAGCCAGCCAGCCATGCTGATTATGTGTTTAGTGAGTGTAGACGAGAGGCCTGCGAATGCGTTCAGTAGTCTTGCCGTATTCTTTGAGGTAATAAATACAGAATGATATAACATTGGCGGGCGCAAGGCTATCGTGAATACGGATAAATTAAACTCGCGCACTTTCGATTTTTTCTTCCCTCGTGCTCGCCAGTATGTATTGCGACAGTGGCAGATAGGCTAGTAATAATGAAGAAGCAAAAATCTCTTTTTTCATTTTTTGCTAGGAGGGGTGATAAAAGAAGTTTATGTGAAGACGAAGATGTTTCTAATGAAACAGAAAGTGCATTAACAGAGTCGCCATCTACTTATATAAAATATAATCTACTTATATAAAATATTGATGCATTATTAAGCTTTGCTATGGGTCATACCGGTTTCCGTGACTGGCCTACCCATTTGTGTTCGAGTGGGTTTGTTTACTGTGACGTCGTACCGGTTTTGCAAATCCTTGGACGATCACTGTGTATATATATATATATATATATATATATATATATATATATAGATATATATAGATATAGATATATATATATATAAATATACACACAAATTTGGTAAATTATGAGTTAAGGGTCAAGGAGATTGCAAAATGTTGCATAATGTATAATGAAATAGTTAAATGAAACAGTAATTTAATGAAATCCTTCACGTTTTCAGGAATTGAAGAAAAACTTGAAGACATATATCTATTCATCAAATACTCCTAAACTTTCTCTGCCTCAGAATTTTCAATCACCTCCTTCCACCTCTCGCCTGCCCTTCTGTCCCCCTTCCCTATCTACCTCCCTCCACTTCTTCCCCACCTTTATCGCTGGTTGTGGAGATTGGCGCTCAGAAATTGTACTGTCTTTATGTTTCATTCAGAACTGTTCTATGTTTTCTTAAAATTTAATCAGTTGTCTTCGTTTTTCATTTATAACCATAAGAATTAACATGCATCATGATTCATGTATTTTATTTGTATTTTTATTCTTAAAATTGCTGTGGATGTTTAGTGCATGTTGAAGCATGTCAACCCAGAGCAAACTGCACATTTGGTTGTGCGCTATACAAGTTATATTATTATTATTATTAATTTCATTATACAAACTATATAAATATCTGTAGTGTACTACGTCTACAGAGATGCATGTTTATCTACTCACTTTGAGTCTGAAAGTGACACATTATTACTGTCAAGTTCAAAGTGAATATGAGATATTTCAATTTATGTACTCGCTAGGATGTTTGAATTAATGATGTGTTTAATAGCATAGTGCTGATGTTGCAGTACGGTGTTGGTCCAGTAGAACTTTCTCATGTCCCACCTGGTTGGGATGATTGGGTGGGTCTGGTGAGTGTTTAATTATTCATTTACTTCTTAATTTTATTTTATTGTTTTAAGTTTTAAAAAAACAAACTATTTCTTCTTATAACATTTTGTTCCTTTTGTTTTGGTTGAATGTGTCTGACTGTTTGTTGATTTGTATATAGTTCATATTTTATACGAAAAGAAATTCTGTTTTAAAACTTGAAGTCATTAAGTATTTAAGCTTTCAATTTCAGTCAAAGCAAGATGTATTTTTAAGCAAAAGGTCTGTTTACTTTAATGTATAACTTCTTCAACATACATTTATAATGAAGATTACATTGGTGGTGGTGATGATGATAATGATATTGCAGGCTGCTTGTATATTGCTGCCTCCATGTATGGATGAATATGCAGATAGTTTTGGTTTGGGTCTGATCTGTGCAATTGATGGTTTCAGGTTGGCAATTCTAGGTACTACGATTACGTTGTGTCCCTTAATGGGAAAAAAGAAGTTCATGGCCATGATTATGAGAAAGACTATTTCACCAACTACATTGTAAGTCCTTATAGAGAAGTTTTGATTTTGAGAAAGAGAGAGAGAATATATGAATTATTTTTATATTTGTTTTGTAACAATATTTTATAGTGCATGACCCAGCGTTTTATGATAAATACAAAAATATATTTAAAGAATTGTTATAAAGGGCAAAGTTTGTATTGTATTGTCTTTGAAATGGGCTTGGTTTATTTATTTGTTTATTTATTTCCTTGCCCATTCTTTTGGTTTTGTAAATAAATATTGAATAATTGAAATATTGTTTTATTGATATGCCTTGCCTACATTTTTTTTTGACTGAAATGCGTGCATGACTTTGATTGAACAGAACAGGAAAGCGGAGGCATTCTTATCTCAACAAACCCCGGACGGCAGCCCCTTTTTTATGATGCTGTCAACACCTGCCTGCCATGCCCCTTTCACTCCAGCTGACCCGTACAATAATTCCTTTCCGAATGAACAGGCTCCACGAAACGGCAGCTTCAATGTCAGAGCTAAGGTAACATTTCCTTGTAATTTTGGGGTGCAATAATTAGATCTTAAAACTTGAAATGATATAATTGGCATAATTTGTGCAGATGGTACAATGGTCAATCAGTAAGTGTGCATCCATTAGGCATTTATGATGATGATGACAATGCGTCAGTTCTGATAGCAGTGATCATGATGATTTTCATTACAAAAATCATGAAGATGGTGAGAACAATGATGAATACTTATATCCACTACAACAACAAAAGTTCATACTCATAGTTGTACGCACTTTCTTATCATCTGTTGTTCTCTTCTACCTTATTTAAGTGTCTGGTGACGGTGGTGATGAGGATGTCATCAGTGATGATAACGATCTCTAAGTTTGATTGCTATTGTTGTTTTACTTTGCAGAATAAACATTGGCTGATTCAGCAGACGATTGTTCCTATACCTGACAATTCAATTACTTACATCGATGACACCTTCAGAAACAGGTATACTGTTTAGCTGTCGAAGTGAAAGTGGGATAATTTTGGAACGATCAGTTTAACTAGTTAAAATTGTAGTCTACAAATTGATAATTAGTTTATCCTATCCGCTATCCTATCCCGTAACTCGAAAGTCGTTGGGGCACCACGGAAAGATCATTTAACCAGCGTACTCCATTTTTCTCTGTCCTCAGCAACCCTCATGGCTTCGCTCAGTGTCAAGCCAGTATATCCCATCTCTTTTTCTATCACCCTCTTCTTATGCCTCCTTGCACCATGCCTTGCAGGACGGCCTTTGCAAGGCCTGGTGACAGGGCCATACCATCAGAATTTCCGTTTCTTCACCACTTTGAGCATGTCGTCGTGTTACCTTGACAAGGTTGAAGCCCATTTGGAATGACAGGACCATCAGTCTACATTCCAAGGTAAGGCTGCTGCGCTCCCTTGTCATCTCCATCTTTCTAAACGCTTGCGAAACATGGATCCTCACAGCAGATCTACAATGAAGAATACAAAGCATAGAGATGAGGTGCTACAGAAGACTTCTTGGCATTTCCCATATCCAGCACACCACCAACGATGAAGTCTGACAGACCATCACACAAGCCATTTGACGACACGATGACATGCTCACAGTGGTGAAGAAATGGAAACTCCAATAATATGGCCACGTCACAAGAGCATCAGACCTTGCAAAGAGGCACAAGAAGAGGGGGACAGAAAAAGAGGTAGGGGGTCAACATTCGAGAATGGACTGGTTTGACACTGAACGAAGCCATAAGGTTTGCTGAGGACAGAGAAAGATGGAGTACGATGGTTAAACGATCATCTGTGGTGCCCCTACGACCTTCAAGTTACGGGATAGGATAGGATCGTGTTGTCCAATGGCTTGTTTGATTGTCTGTAGGACTGTGTCGTTGGTGATGTGCTGGGTATACAAAATGCCCAGAAGTCTTCTGTAGCACCTCATCTCCATGCTTTGTATTCTTCGTTATAGGCCTGCTGTGGGGGTCCACGTTTCGCAAGCGTATAGGAAGATGAAGATGACAAGGGAGTCAGCAGCCTTACCTTGGAACGTAGACTGATGGTCCTGTCTTTCCAAATGGGCTTCAACCCTGCCAGGGCAGCAGTTGTTTGTGCAATCCTGGAGAGGATTTCCTGTCGGGACCCATTGTCTAATTCAATGGCTCCTAAATATTTGAAGCTATACACCATGATGAGGGATTGGCCTTGGACTTTGATGTCCCTGTTGATGCCATTGGTGTTGTTGGTCATCATTTTGATCTTCTCTGCACTTATTTCCATTCCAAAAACTCTGGAGGTGGTGTCAAACCTCTGTACCAGCTGTTCTTGTTCCTCTCCAGCCAATCCATCAATGTCATCCGCAAAACAGAGGTTTGAGATTGCTTTATCCCTTTGCTGACTGTGCCTTCATGATCTGCAAGGGCATCTGACATGATGCGCTCCAGGAAGATGTTGAAGAGTGTTGGAGAGAGTAGGCATCCTTGATGCACGCCGATTGTTGTTCTAAACCAGTTCCCGATGGCATTGTTGTGGAGGACTGCACTGGTAGCCTTGTCCATACACCACAAATAATTGGACCGCTCTCTCTACTACTTCCGGTCTTGGCCCTCGTCGCACAATTATTCTTGCGCCTTGGTTAGTAAATTTTTCCGGCTCAGTACATCACAGAGCTTTTCACATGGATTGTGTTTAGTGATCTATGATTTTGCTTAGTGGTGCAGTTTGTAATTTGTATCTTTTATCTTGCATTATGCCTGGCGCAAGTGGTACGGTTGTGGGGCATGCAACGAAAAGCACAAGGGGCTGTCGTTTTTCTCCATTCGCCAACCAAAGGACTCGAAGTGGGAGAGATAGCTTGTTCACGCTGTGAATTGCGCTGACAGCAATTTTAACTTACACTGCAAATTAAAGGGCACACCATCTTAAAAAATAACAACACAACAATGTGTAGTACTGGGTAGATGAACCATTTGCAATTACGTTTTTCAAATACAGGCTTCAACACTGAAAATAACATCAATTTGTTAATATGCATCTAGTGGTGAAAGTCAGAGAATAACGAGCACTATGCAGGTCAATGCATAACAAAGTGTAAATAATGTACACTAGAATACCTCAAATAGTTACGGGCAGCAATCTGAAGTCTTCACCAAGCATATCGTTACCAACAGAAAGTAACTGTAGCAGACATACTTTTAGGAAGTACTCGGATTCAATTTGCTACTTCATGCAGTGGAATGATAGAATGGAGAAGAAATCACAGGAGTGTAAATAACTGTCAATTCTGTTTAAGGTAAATAAGTAGGTACAGGCTAGAAAATCTTGGAGTTCAAACAATGTTTGCTCCTCTTTACTTTCAAAACCGTGTCAATCTCCATTTGCTGTTGTGTGTAGAATGAAATGCGGATGCATAGGTTGATTTAGTCAACTGATGCATGCCCAGGGGTATTTCTGCCTGCGGTTCGTCTGTTTCTCGGCAATGAGATGCTTGTCCAGTTATTTGTGGTCTATGCCTTGCTTTGATGACTTCAATAATGTTAGGGCTGATGCTGTACACTCTCATGGTTGCCAACAGGCTTAATGGCAGACTCAGTCAAACGCTTTCTTGAAGTCTACAAACACATGATATAGATGTTGGTGCTGTAGGTATTTCTCGCAGATTATTCTGTGGATGAAAATCTGCTCAGTGGTACTTCGCCCTGCCCTAAATCCTGCTTGTTCTTCGGATATGATTTGTTCAGCTTGGAGTTTTAACCTGCTGAGTATTATTTTCAGGAGGACTTTGCTGGAATGGCTGAGGGTGCTGTAATTTTCACACTCCTGAAGGTTACCCTTTTTGTGAAGAGTGATGTCCAGGGTGTAGGCCACTCCCCACTCTGCCAAGTCTTGTTACAGATAATGGTGAAGGCGTTAGTCATCGCTTCTCCTCCTGCTTGAAGCCATTCTGTGAGTATGTTGTCCACTCCCACTGACTTCCCCATCTTCAGTTATTTCACAGCTGCCTCAACTTCTTCTCGGAGAATTGGGAGGATTTCTTCCTCTTCTATGTTCTCAGAACATGCTAGAACTGATGGGTCTTTATTTGGTGTGTGGTTGTAAAGGTCAGAGCTGTACTCTGTCCATCTATCCAAGACTTCTTGTTCTTCTATAAGGCATATGCCAGACATGCTTTGGATCGTGGAGACCTTGGGCTGTTTAACACTTTTCAACCGCCTCACAGTCTGGTAGGCCTTCTTGCTGCTGTTCTTGTTCAGACTGTTCTCTATTTCCTGGCATTGATCTTCTATCTAATTCTCCTTTGCTGTGCACATGCCTCTTCGAATGTCACTGTTGATTTTGCGGTAGGCATCAGCTCCCTGTGAGGTGTTCTTTTTCTTTTTCATCTCTCTTCGTTTGTCACACAGGTCCAAAAGTTCTGGTGTGATCCACGGTTTCTTTGAGCAGTGCTTGCCAAGGATCTCAGAAGCGGCATCTGTCACAGCTGAGTTGAAGGTG
Organism: Oncomelania hupensis; assembly: GCA_036898135.1. NCBI lineage: Eukaryota > Metazoa > Mollusca > Gastropoda > Littorinimorpha > Pomatiopsidae > Oncomelania > Oncomelania hupensis. Next base: position 38,804,171 of record CM072517.1, on the reverse strand, counting down.
GTGGTCATGATGCTGACATCTACTTCACCCAATCCCAACATGAGGAGTGATAATTAGGTTTTTTGTTACAGATTGCTAGTTGGTCAGTTATATTGTCGTTACCCATTGGACACAATCATCATTTATTAATGCAGAACTTTGCTGAAAAGCTCTAGTATAGTGTGACTCTTGTGTGCTTTCTTTATGGTTACTGAAAATGTTTGATATATGTCGAGCAGCGTAAGTCATCATCACCATCACATCATTACCATCCATATCGTTGTCACTGCAATAATCTTTATGATTCCCATCTGCTCATCATTGTCGTCATTCTTGTCATCATAATTTATTCTTATTGTTTTTGTTTTGCATGGCTGGAAACAATGTGAACTCTTGGAAGAATCAATTTTCTTATGCTGTTTGTTTTGCTTGCTCATTGGGCATGCCGGGGTGAGGGAATGGCACAGCGACCCAACCAAAGCTTTTTAGATTTTGAGGATAGGTCAGCCAGGCTAGCTATAAACAGCTTCGCCGATGCTTCCTTTCACAGGAAGGGGGATGCAGGCAAGTATAAATAGCCCGCAGCATGCGAAACACGGATGCACTGAAAAGTGCTGCTCACATAGGAATTGAGCTGATGTGGTGGGTGGGTGTAGAAACAGAATAGTACAAGACTGTATCATTGTCATCGTTGTTTGCAGTTGTTGTCGTCACCATCATTATCATCATCATCATCTACATCTTTTTCATTATCAACGTCATCGTTTATTAGTTCTTTTGCCAAGCAAAAAGCAAGCATTGTGGCCATGTTGTCTAAGGCAAGATTAACTTGCCTTGTCCACAGGCTATAAATCAATGGCTCATAACAAGTGTGGGATTGATCCCGCCCCTGGGCATTATGTTTCCCCGAATACTTTCCACTTGGGCAACGTCTCGGGGTTTTCTCAGGGTACTCCGGTTTGCTCCCCCCAGCAAAATTTCAAAAACAACTAATATTAGGTAGGTTGGGTTTGAGTGCTCCACAGGATGCTGCAATGCCTTCCCCAGGGAAGGCGGCCAAGAATTTCCAGATTTTAAATATAAACTTTAAAAAAATCAAAATCATCAATAACAGCTTCTTTTTTTTTTTTAGGTGGCGCACGCTTCTGTCTGTTGACGACATGGCGGAAAACGTGTACAACATTCTGAAGCAGAAAGGAATGCTGGATAACACCTACCTCTTCTTTTCTTCAGACAATGGCTACCATCTTGGTATAAATGTCTACATCACATGAACTTAATTATGAATAATTTATTTATCTGTTTTAGCTGGAATGAAGATTGAGTATTAGCTTACCAAGGTTGGAAATGTAATCTTGCCTCACACAGTCTTTGTGCTTTTTATTTTGAAGAACATTTGGAAACTAAGCTGTGTATGTGCATTTTGTAAAGCTGTATATATGGATGCGTTTATACCTGCATACATTTTTGTAATGTTTGTTTGTTTGTGTGATTTGAATCAAGATGAAGAAGCTAAAGTTTAGGTTGAAAGCATTTCGACTATTACATGAAGTCACCCGAAGAACAAGGTTTTAACAGCCTATTGGTTGAGCATTAAAGACGATTCATAATGTCACCACTTTCATGTTAAGTCTACTTTTCCCCATCTGATTTAAATGATGTTGTTGCATCGAGGTGTCTTGGCTGTCAGTATTTTGAGGTACAATTAAGTGACATTGATGCTTAGAAGAGGCAGAGAGTTGATTTGGAAGGAAAGGCAGACATGCACGCGGGAAACACATTGAAGTAAAGACTCTATTTTATTTGTTTGTTGACCTATGGTCATCTCCCACATGATCTTCTAACAGTGGTGAAAAACGGAAACTCCGATGGTATGGCCACTTCACCAGATCATCAGGCCTTGCAAAGACCATCCTGCAAGGCACAGTGCAAGGAGGTAGAAGAAGAGGGAGACCGAAAAAGAGGTGGAAGGACACTATTCGAGAATGGACTGGTTTGACACTGAGCGAAGCCATGAGGGTTGCTGAGGACAGAGAAAAATGGATTGTGCAAGTTAAACGATTATCTGTGGTGCCCCTGCGACCTCGGAGTTACAGGATAGGATAGGATGTTGACCTATGGGTCATACAGAGTAATGTACAGTAGTGTCTCTTGACAATTATGTTGACTGACAACTACATTGATGCTACAAATATTAGCACCTTCATTGGGTTTTACAGGACAATTTGGACTTTCTTACGATAAACGTCAGCTGTATGAGTTTGACATCCGTGTTCCTCTGATGGTGAGAGGGCCTGGCATTAAGCCTGGCCAAGTGACTCAGGTAAGCAAAACACTTTTTAAAAAAAATATATGTAGACAGTTTTATCTCCATCTTTCTGAAGTGCTAAAGATTAGTTGTACTCAATATTTTAAAGTTGACATTTAGAAGGTATCAGAATTATTGTTGGGGCGGTGAAGGGGACCAGCCATGAGTTATTGTATAGAGAGTCTGGACAATACACGTTGAAAGAGAGAAGGAAAAGACATAAGCTACTTACTTTTCATAAGATGATAAACGAGTGCTGTCCTGAGTACTTGTCCAACTTGGTCCCACAACTAGTATCAGCAGTTAATCCATATCACCGCAGAAGACCTCTAGAACGTAGAGTACCCCCATACAAAACTGAACTTATACAAAAATTATTTTCTTCCTCCAACCACAGTATTGTGGAATGATCTCCCCGAGGAAATTCAAGAAAGCCCATCCATTAGCTTATTAAAAAGACACCTTTCCCAAGATGACCCACTTGTTCCATTGTACTATTACCATGGGGCACAACAGCAGCAGGTTTTACATGCCAGACTTCGACTTGGCGTAAGTAACCTCAATTATGATATGTTCCGCTGTCACTTGTTAGAAGACCCAGTCTGTCAGTGTGGGCATCCTGCAGAAACATCTGAACATTTCCTCCTTTTTTGTCCTATATTCGGCACTGTACCTACGCAGACCCTACTCTTCGAAACATCAACACCTTATTGTTTGGCAGTGACCATCTCTCCGCACAAGAAAACGCCAAAATCTTTTTAAAAGTTCACACATTCCTCACCTCTAGTGACCGCTTCGTTTAGAAAATGGCCCAATTATGCAAGATGCCCTCTGATTGTCACCTTGACACCAGTTAAACCAATCCCCAGTTGTTTCCCTCTCCCTAGTAGTTACACCCCATCCCTTCGCACCACACGTTTATTAATAGCTGTCAGAGTGAAACTGACCAGATAATTGACTCTTTGAACGGAATAGACGAGTTCTTCACTATTTTAAATATCTGTTCACGTGCAAACACGCAGTCTCAAACTATTTCTTTGTGTGCGTGCGCGCGCGCGCGTTTTTTTATTTTACTTTTTTTTTTCTACTTGCACATGACTTTTTTCTTTTTTTTATTAACATTTTCCTTCCTCCAAACTGATTTTTTTTTCATTGTTTTAGATTGCTCCAGGCATTTATTTATCTTCTAATCGACAGCTACTATATTGTGTAAATTTACTCTTGGGTGCATGTATCTGTTTCTCATTAGTTAGTTCATTCATTTATTTCTTTATTACTTTCCACCCCCCCCCCCCCCCCTCTCCTTGTCTCTTATAGTATAGTTATATGTTTGTTTTCTTTTCATTGTTGAGAAGATTAATGAATGTACTTCTGTTTTTATTGCTTTGTACTCGTTCCTGTTCGCCAGACATTTCATTGTTATCATTTGTCAAAGGGCAGCACTTTTTTAAGCTTTGCTTTTGTGTGCCATTTATGTTCTCCATGCTTTGTTTGCTTGTCTCATGACAAATAAAATTCTGTTTAAACCAATATTTTAAAGTTAATCATTAGTCCCTGCAATGCTTGCAATTGTATGATCAATATAATTATATATATATAATGACGTGTTCTGCTGGTGATCTAGTGTCATGTTCATTCTTTGCTGCATTTGATGCACCTCATGCTGTGTCCAGCACCTTGAGCAAATGGGCTGTACAGAATATTGCAATGAAATTGACTCTTATAAGTGCTAGTGCACATATAAATTACCTTACATACACATCATACAAAAAGCAAAAATACAGACATATTTCACATTTTCATTAATAATACAAAGTTTTACTTGGTGAAATACTAAGACTGAAGTTATGAGAGGAGCAGTGAAATTGTCTATGGCTTTTCAAAATAGCAGATACAGTCAGTTTCAGTGCTTCAAGTTGAACATGTTTTTGTTTTGTTTTTTTACACTGCAAGTGTAACTGTAACTAGCTAAGCATGTGTGGTTTAGAGAATAGTGAGCGTTTGTAGGCCATAATGTGTGCTTGCAGGCAATAGGGTTGGTCATTGTGTTTGTTTGTGCATGTGATTGGTTGCAGCAAAATACCATGAACATTGACCTTGGGCCCACCTTCATCACATTATCAGGGCGAGCTGTGCCATCACACATGGATGGCAAATCCCTGACGACAATTTGGACAAACCAAAAAGGCAGAAACAAGACTACTGACGTGTTCCATTCTGATCTTTTGGTGGAACACAATGGCGAACACGCTGGCACTGCTCGCGGTTGTCCCCAGTACAGAGGGCAAGGAATGGCAGTAAATTTATTTTGTGTGGTCACAGTTTCCTCATTTTTACTTCTTTTTTGACGTTGCAGCAAAACGCAATGAACATCGACCTTGGGCCAACCTTCATTGCGTTGTCAGGGCAGCAAGTGCCTGAGTACATGGATGGTAAACCGCTGACGCCTTTGTTGGCTGGAGGGTTCAATACTACACAGAGCTTTCGCCAGGAGTTGCTGGTGGAACATTATGGGGAGCATCAAGACACAGTGGACGGTTGCCCTCAGTTTCTTTCACAGGGAATGTTTGTAAGGACAAAAAGATTGTAACATTATGCTTGCGACAATTTATTAATTTAAAGAAAGTTTATGAAACATATCAAAATATATTATTTATCAGTATGGTTTGGAATGGATCATACGTAATTAAGGCCATGCGGTCTAGTGTATCTCTTAAGTCTTTTACTGTTATGTTTTCAACGATAATTTTAGCTGTTTTAGTTTTAGTACATAATGTGCATATGTTTTGTTTCTTGTTATTTTTGTTTTTATTTTGTTTTCTGATGAAAGAAAGAGACTATAAGAGTTTCGTACAGAGGCTTGCTGAATGAGAAATTGCTGTATGTTAGTTTGTTTCAGAGAAAATCAGAAAGAGTACACAAAAGTGAATGAAGAATGTCTGTATTAGATTTTACAATGTTTGTGTTAGTTGTTATAAGAATTGTATTGCTGTTTCGTTTTTAAGGGGATGGATAACAGTTGCTTGTTGATGGTTTTAATAGCAGTGATGTAACAGTAATGTGTAATAGCTCTATTTCTCTTTGTTTTACTGTTGTTGTTTGTTTGGTTTTTTTAAACTCTGGTCCTGTTTGTTGCAGAATTGTGATCCAAACTGTGTGTGTGAGGATTCCTGGAACAACACATTTTCCTGTGTACGTGCTGATCGTCCCCCTAAAGTCTACAAATACTGTGTTATGAAAGATGACGTGGTATGTTTTCATCATTTTATTGTACTTGAGTAAGAGCCTGTATTGGCCAGCTATGAGCAGCTCTTGAGCTAGAAAAGCGCTATATAAGTAAGTTAAAATAAATGTTTATATGAATATTAGATTTGTTTCAATGTTTTTTGAGTTTGAGTAAGAGACTGTATTGGCCAGCTATGAGCAGCTCTTGAGCTAGAAAAGCACTAGATAAGTACGTTAAAATAAATGTTTAAATTGATATCGGATTAGTTTCAATGTTTTTGGGGTGCATAGCGTTGGTTTTTTTTTAAACTTTTTTTTCATTTCTAAGCCTGTGGTTTAAAGTTTTATTTTTACATAGCATTAGTCTCACTCATGTTAGATGTAATAAATGTAACACTCATGCAAGCGAATAATAATTAGTTGTTTTTTTGTGGAGCTATTGAAATAAATGAAAATTCGCAAGATTATGTCTGTACACTCAAAAAGATAGTGTGTTATGATAAACATTGTTTCAAGTTTTTGTTGGATTGAATGTTCACCTAAAATCTGTCAGGGATTTGTGATTTAAGCACTGTAACATCGGTACGAGGGTCAAAGAAAGCCTGCAATTTCTTCTTGTAATGTGTTATTTTCATTCCTTTCAGTTGGTGACTCTCTCTTTCTTTCTTTGCAGAATTTTGTGGAGGTATATGAGCTAACGGGCGACAGATATGAATTTGAGAACATCGTTGCCACTGCAGATCCTTTACTGCTGCAGTCGCTAAAGGCAGATCTTCTGAGGCTTGAGGGCTGCTCTGGCAGTGCATGCAATAAATCCCCTCATGCCCACGCTCATCTGTAGATATCGTTACTCCATTTCCTAGCTTTTGAATAAATAATATTTGTTATACAGATATAACAGTGGGAACATAGAGAGAGTTAGTTTTAAATCTTTGATTGAATGTAGAGAGGGAATTTTAAATTGTGTTTGAAATCTTTGATGTAGTTTAGTTTCTTTTTATTTTTATTTTTTACTGAATATATTTTAGATATAAAAAATGAAAGCAGGGAGGTAGAGGATTAGTTTGGGTCATTTTTTGACAGTTTTTGTTATTGTTGATCTCCTGAGGACACTAGCTGAATTGGAAATTCTAACACGATGTACTTGTGTTTTAATCTCCAGATGGTCTTCAATTCATACATAAATGGAATTCTTTCATACTTATTTCTAAGCTTAAGGTTTTGTTTAAAAGCCCCACCCCAAAATCTTTGAACTCTTGTTTCGTTAGCATCAACACATATTATGAGAATTCAGTGTTATTCAAGCATTTATGACAAATCCAGTGTTATTCAAGCATTTATGAAAAATCCAGTGTTATTCAAGCAGACTGCTATTCTCTTCAAGCAGAGTCTGTGCGGTAATCATACCATACTGCAAGTCATAAAGACACTTGGTAACCTGAAAGGAACCCAAACATTTTAAATTGTTTCACTATCAATTTACAAAAAAAAATTGGGGATCGTTTAAAACTGTAAATGGAGAATCCCAGGAACTCTAAATCTGACAAATAAATATGCACTCTCCAAGTCCGTGACGATGATAGCTGTAGTGTAAAATGATTATGTAATGTAATTATCCAGATCCTGGTCCAGAGCATTAAAGGTACTAGAAACACTGATTAATGCTAAACTTTGCCGTATCTAGCGCTAAAAAAAATATTTACAAGAGGTGGAACTGGTTTATTTCCCAATCAGTATTGCATATTGTCTTCCACCTGACACTCCAGTCATCCTCCCACAGTTCACGTTTTAATTGGCTAGTCTTACAAAGTGCGACCGCCGTGCTTTTTTTTTTAAAGCAGGATGGATGTGTCTATTTTTTTAGACAAAACCTAGAAACCGGCCTTCAGTATTATGCATTCATCTTCGCCTCCTAAACAAGTGAAAGCTTGTACTGGCGTGTAAAACTTAGAAGTAACACAGCCACTGCTCATGTGCTTCTTCCAAATATACGTTTTCAGGAAAGTTTGTTGTTGTTGTTGTGTGCCTAGTGAGTGTTAGATCCAAATCCAGGCCCTTCGTGACTACCTTTAAGATTGTGCTGGAATAATTGAGAAGTTAATCCCTTCAAGTGACTGACCAACTAACAAGCGTAGCTCAAGTGACTGATGTGAAGAATAACAGAAGCATATACTCTTTCTGCCACACACTCAGCACAGTTGAGCCTGCTGAGGCCTAGCCCAAGTTCAATATATGGAGTATGTTTTAGCAGGCTCAGACATTCTGTATGTCTGGCACAGCTTTATTGAAAAAAAAAAAAGAAATACATTTCCCTAAATTGTGCATGAACGATGGCTGTTATTTTGCTTTCTCCATCTATCTGCATTTATAGTGTTCATCTGGTTTTCACTCAAAGGGCCTGTATATAACTGAATTTTTGCATCTAGTTTTATTATTTAGTTTTTTAGTACCGCTGACGTTTGATCACTTTTGCCTATATATATATATATAGTGCAATGGTTTATCATTTGTGCAATAGTGCGATTGTAAGTTGTAGGTATATGTATGGGCTCATTTAATTAATTCTACACTCTCCCACCCCCTCCAATTTATATTAATTATCCGCCAATATACTTTTAACATAACATTTCATCCATGGATAATTGAGATACAACATTAAGTGTATGTTCAGTTTTTTTGTGCCATGTTAAATTAAACCTACTGTGATCTATGTTATTGATGTTTTTATCGATGTACATGTTGCCATTTATTTTATATCTAGCGCATCGCTAGTAAACTGAACCACCCAATTGTAAATGTATTTACTGCTCAATAGCTTGAGGTACCTCTATTTTATGTATGTACTTTTTAAAACATCAAGATAACATGGATGTTGTTTTTTAAATACAGGATTAACCATGACCTTTTTTCTTTTAATCAACAAGTTGCTTGTTATTCCAACCACTGTGCCTTTGACATTGATTGATTTTGCTAATTTGTCTAACTTTTGTTTATTACTATATTTGTTAATAGAACAATTATTTTTTTCTGTTATGTTTGTTTAACTTTTGTTTATTACTCAGGATCAGTACACTTACCATATTCTGACAACATTGTAGAAATTAAAAAGTTACACTTAATTATTGAGCCTTAATAAATTTAACCCCAAAAAAGTAAAATAATAGTAATAATGCTAATAATAACAATAATATTAATAATTTAGTTTTGTAAAGCGCAAATCCAAACTTACATTTTGCTCTAAGCGCCCGCGCACATTTACACACAAAATATGTACTCGCAAGGATACATGATTAAAATATGGCATATGAAAACATCAAACACTAGAACTGGGCAGTAAAAACATACACCACAACAAATACGCCTTATCCTTGTCTGAAGCGAAACAAAATCAAAATAAACTAAACCGAGATAGATATGTATGGTGGAAATGTAACATTGTCTTTATTCAGACTACAGATGGATATTTATGGTGGAAATGTAACATTGTCTTTATTCAGACTACAGATAGATATGTATGGTGGAAATGTAACATTGTCTTTATTCAGACTACAGATAGATATTTATGGTGGAAATGTAACATTGTCTTTATTCAGACTACAGATAGAATCTAGAAGAGCTAGACAGATACCGAGATAAAGATATCTATAGATAAATTAGTGAATCCAAAAGTATATATTGCTGATAGCAGATAATTAAATTGATCAGTATGTTAGTGGGGAACAAAATATTTTGAAATTTTTTTATGATTTATCTGCTTGTAAATTTTTTATTTAAAAAGAAAATCATTCGTATAGAGCACACATGTCAAACTCAAGGCCCACGTGCTACATCAGGCCCGGCGTACAATTATATCCGACCCGAGAGGTCTTGACCGTGGGCTACATCAGGCCCGAGAGGTCTTGACCAGCGTACAGTTATATCTGGCCTGAGAGAGAATTTTAGGCAAAAGTATTTTTTTAATGGCACTGCGATATAAAGTGCAAATTAAGTTTCCTAACTAGCAGCCTTGCAGAACGATAGGCTACCTCAGAGCATTCTCGCTTTGATCAGAATAAGCAAATATAAAAGTTGTGTAGTGAGCGGATATTCTTCGTCGTTACAGTAAACTAACAATAATGGTACTGGACGCAGTCAATATAACAATTTAAAAAAAAAAATTAAAAATCGAATTTCTTTCTGTCTACCAATAGCGATTTCCCTGCCTTTACACCACTTGTTTGAGTGATGGATGTGTATTTGTTGTGTGTGTGTGAGGATGGATGAGGCAGGTGAGCATGTATGTTGGTACAGATCGCCGCGCTTTGAGCCTGATTGATTTGGGGGAAGGCGCGTATATAGCATCCAGTATTATTATTATTAATGTTCAGTTATTATTATTGAATGTTATTGAATATATTGCTTATTGAATGTTTATCCTGTTTTGTCCGCAACCTTACATGTGATTTGAGTTTTGGCCCGCTGAGCAATTGAGTTTGACACTCTTGGTATAGAGCATAATTAAAGTTTGCTCTGAACACTAAAATTCAACTTTTGCAAAAGCACATTGTGCAGCCGAGACTCGCCAAGGCATATATTCGTCTCATCCAGTTCAGAGAAGAATGTAAGCCTTGAGTTTCAGCTACGCTGTGTGCTGCGAAGCTAGTAAATCAAACACTAAGTACTGCACACACATTATATGCTTATCAGCAACTCATTTTTATATTGTAATATGTTATTACTGCTGGTATTGCTGATTAAATAACATCGATATATGATTGTTGTGATACTTAACATATCGCTGTCTGCAAAGACTACTATCCTATCGCATTGTTTGATAATATGAAATATATAATTTTTTTTAAAACTGGCACTGGAAGCACAGTTTGTGGTATAACAGCATTGAACTAGTGCTGAACATTCCAGTGGAATTTGATCAACATCTGTCATTTTTAAATGTTGTTGTGTATTGTAATTTGAGGCATAAATTGCTGAATGCAACAAAATTTTCATCAACATACATCATCATTATCATCACAATCACCATCATGATTTAAATTAACATTAAACAAACCGTTCTTTTGAGAATATTCCTACTATATCACGTATTTGAAAATCCTCTTTTATTCAGCTAATACATTTCATTTTGCTCAGATCGGTGCAGTATTTACATGCCTTTTGACAGTTTTGTTAAGAACAACAAAAACAAATTTAGCCGATTTATATATTTGATATTGTTGTTCAGCTGATTTATATATTTGCTATTGTCATTGCATGTAAGTTTTGATACAGACTTGTTTTAAACAGACTTTTCTAATGGTTAACTTTTATTATTCTACTATATTCAGGGCCACATTACTTATTAAGGTGCAAATAATAATGAAACTGTTTGTAGTAAGTTTTTTTTTAAAAATCACTAGCTACTTTTGTAGTCAGTATAATAGTTAGTTGTATTTTAAAAATATCTTTTTATTCTACATATTTATGGTATAGTTGGATAGTGTTTTGGGGAATTATTTGTATGACTTTTACATTTTTGATTGAATTGTGTGTTCATTCTACCTATAAACAAACGTTTTGATTTGTATATTTAATTATTACTAGCTAATTTTGTACTTTGTAGTCAGTTACGATGCTGAATTATTCTGTTAGGTCCTACCTGTATGATGTAATGATTAGTTTGTGGGAATGATTTTTATACTTTTAAAAAAAATAAATGTGTGAGTGCACATGGAAAGGTTGCTGACTTTTTTGTGTTGTAAATGCATGTGTGTGTGCGCGAGAGAGAAAGAGATGCCTACATTTCAGAGCTTAGTGGTCAGTGTGAACAACAGTGAGCCATTATGCCATGTTTTAATGTGACAACAAAATGCAATTTCAAAAGTAAACGCTAAGTAACACCTACAAAAAACACATCGTTGAGCAATCTTGCCACTGTAGATTGTTCAAACCTATAAAGGGAAAAGTGAAAGCCCCAGTTGAAAACCTGTCTTTCCTTTGTAGGCAAGACCAATTCACTGTGGCAACAGTCCCCCCCGTTGGAGTGCCGGGGGTTTCAGTATAAATAGTATCCCCACTTTATGGAAATTTAGTGCTTTAAATTCCCACTGTCGCTGTCTTCCTCATTTGCTCTTTCCCATTCCTGCTCTGTCCTATCACTCTGATATACTATCTTCTTCTTCGCTAGATCAATGACCTACCTTTTTTCTTGAAAACTCTTCCTGGACAAGACTCCTTGTTTGTGTATGAGGTCTGTTGGATCAGCTTGGGAGTGTTGGACGCTTTCTGTCGGGTGGTCACTAGGGCTTCCTATGATGTTATTATTTAGCAATATAGGCATTTTATATGTATATGTTTTGTTGATAATTTATAATGATGTTTGTATTCTATTTTGTTTTTGTAACCGGGGGTTCGAGTAGTTGGGGTAAAGCCTCAGCCGTCCCCTGCGTGGGATGTCTTTATTGTAAAGTGACTGGCCGGTGGAGGGCATTCAATTTTCCCACTAGGGTTGTTTCATCAGATCTTTTATGCGGATCGGGGGTTGCCCAGTCCTGATTTGGCTCAGAAGAGTCCGCTGGACCTAAAGTAAAGCAACAATCAATCATGGCCCTTTAATAAGTTAATTTTATTTTTCGTTATTCTGACAGCTTTGGAGATGTATACTTATTCAAAACTTCACCATTAATTCATCCAAGCATTCCATAACCACTACCAAAGTTGTAGAATGAAAGCTGCATTGAAGAGAGTACAATCCAAATTCATCAGACATCAAATGCAAAAAATGAGTATGTATACCAGTATGAGGTGTAATATTATGTGTAGGCCTACTCTCAAAGGCACATCATCAATCTAGAGGGCAAAAGGTTCAGTTATACAAAGCCATCACTACTGAATTACGATCAAAGATAATAATGCATCCTATCATGGTATTAAAAGTTTTCACTACTATATACTATTTTACTCTCAGCAGCATCTGTAGCTATAACATATTCAATACAATAGACTGCATTTATGACTTCCAACAGCAGCATAGGTAGGACCTATAATTAAGCTTTTAAGATATTCTGCAGCAGTGATTCGCAGCAGTAGCAGTAAGATATCCTGAAACTACGACCACGCAGTTTCAGCAGCAGCAGCCCATCACAGGCCTAATAGTAGCACCGCACCGCGCAAAAACGGTTTCTCAGGTAACAGCAAGAGTCTATAACGAGATGTCAACGTTGTTGCACGTGCTCATTTCTTCCATCAAACGTTTGCTCGCTCACAGTGTCTTGCAGAGCAGTTTTGGCTGCAACTCATCCTAAGTTTAGAGAGAAACGAATAGATCTGTGGTACCATAGGTAATATAATGTAGACCCATACTACTTTTACTGATTTTGAGATATGACGCAGGATGAAACTGTCAAAATCGGCTCTGTGGAGGCTCAGATATTCAGGGTTGCAGTGATCAATCGGTGAACGGCCGAAAGCCTAGGGCTGAGCAGGACTGCAGCACACACGGTTCGATGTCACACGCCGCGCTCGTGGAGCCAATACGTTGTCACAGTATGTGACTCTACCTGTACCAGCACACGAACGATAATATACAGCAGCTTGCTAGCCAAGATATTTTGTCTTTCAGTTGCACTCTAGCTATTTTAATGGGTTGTGTTGTATGGAGACTAAACTCGCCGCGAGCGCCTTATATGACTGACAATTCGGCAACATAGGAAGCATTGTTTCATTCTAATCTAAGGCGTTCAAGGTAACTGTGAGTGTTTCTATCTGTGTGACGTAATCCACAATCTAAGCTTACTTCACGACTACTACAAATATAGTACCTGTGACTGTATTTGTGAGACGGGAACCGCAGCAGCTGACTGTCATTTTGTTTGAGGGGACTGTCTTTAGTTTTGAAAGAGATCGCTGATTTGAGAGCATTCGCCGAACGATTCGGACGGAACATCTGCTGACAGAGCAAGTGTAAAATGTAAGCACAAATCTTACTTTTATTTTTGTAGAGAGTAGCTAGAGAAGCTATATTTTGAAATTGATTTTGAGCATTATTGTTTTGTCTAGATATTGTCCACATTAGCGTTATGGCCGCGTGGTCTAACTTGCCTTGTCCACAGGCTAGAAACCTATGGCGTCTGACAGGTGTGGGATCGATCCCGCCTGTGGGATTTATGTTTCTCCGAATATTATTTACTGTCGACTCGGACAACATCTCGAGGTTTTGTCCGGGTACTCCGGTTTGCTCCCCCAGCAAAAATTTCAAAAATACAACTAATATTAGGTAGGTTGGGTTTGGGCGCGCCACATGCTGCGGCTACGCCTTCCCCAGGGGAGGAGGCCCAGAATTTTCCAATAAAAAGACAATAAAGTGTTTAAAAAATTAAATTAAAATAATAATCGTTTTTAGTGTATTTATCGATTTATTTTTCATTACTGTGTATTATTGGTTACTGATAAAAATGACTTGTTATTGATTGAATGAGAACGTGGTATACTTTAACTGATAAAAGTAGGCATACACCGCACTGTTTTGGAATGTAGCCTATAAATAGACTATAATTACTGAAAGTCGAAGGTATGTAGTTACTTTAATCTTGCTTGTTAGTAGAAATGTATAGCTTATCTTTGTGTGTTTTGTGATAACCTTTAATTTTATTATGTTTTATCTTTGTGTTCGTTGGATTACGCGATTAGTTAGTAGACCTACCGATTCCGATTAGGCCTCAACTGGCCCTTATTTTTCGATGAAAAATGCTCTTCCTACTACTGCTAACAACCAACCGTTTATTATAAATTTACGAATTTGAAATTTAACTTTTTAAAGTCCATTGGATAAGGCCACTACCGCCAAAGAGAATGAGCGATTATAGTTTAGTCCCATAGCATCTTGCTAAAGACAGATACAAAAATCGCATTATTCATATCAAAAAGGGCATATTGAGCCCACCCAATTTTCTTGAAAATTATAAGGTGTGAAGCACTGAACAGGAAAGGTCTTTTGTTATCGGCCTGGATTGGAAGAAATCTTATGCAAGAACCTCTCATTTAGAGAGACAGAGCACTCAAGATTAGCCTAACGAAGTGGGGTGGGGAGGGAGGGTGGAAGGATGTTGTTCTAGTCACATAATATGTGACTTGTTATTTTAATGATCCTAACCATTGTTATGGTACTCTTAAATGTAATCTAGTTATGAGATAGGCAACCTGGTCAGTTGTGTCTTTGCTGTGTTTCTTTTTTATTTCAAAAATTCTAATGTTCTAAGCATGTTTTTACTGCATTGTATTATGTAATTGATTGTTGACTGTCTATGTATAGGTAAATGTAGAATGTTCTAGTCATGCCTCTACCTTTTAAGCACTGCCATTATAATCATGTTTAGGCAGCGATATGTATAGTTTATGACAACACTTGTGCTGTCATTAGGTTATTGTGTGTGTGGGTGTGTGTGCGTGTGCTTTTTCTGCATGAATGTAAAACTATTAGTTATTAGTGATGTGGAATTTAGGTTGTGAATGTCTGTATTTGATTGGAATTTAAGGTTGCTGCTGTGTCATTAGAAATGAATGTGTCTCTGCTAGTTGTGTATATACAATGGATATATTGCATGCTTCTTGCGGACGACGAGCCAAAGACAAATTTCTGTATGTGATGAACATCAGACAATAAAGTTATATTGTATTGTATTGTATTGTATGATACAAGCAAGTATGGGCTGCCCCGAGTTGTCAAGAAAAAAAGAAGCGCCACAAAACGTTTACGATTGCTCCGCACGAACTATTTTTGCTTCTGGGCAAAAAATTAAAATGTACGTCCCCGCACACCGAGGCATATAAGGGACGAATAACAATAATTCTGGGCAACCTTAGCGAGCGCCTTTAAAATGGCGCAGCACATGTTGACTGAACAACAGCCAATCAAAATGAAGTTGTCTGAAAGTAAAAGTTACTGTCAGTCGCACTGACGAAACAACAATACTAACAAATATAAATATTGATTCGTACTGGTTGCACATAAACATAATTATTCCGCCAAATAATGAGTATACAGATCTTACGTGACTGTAAATGACTTTAAGATGTCCTCGCTATTTTACCGTAGCAAATCGAAAGCCCACCACTCTGACCGCCATATTTTTGTCTTCGCAAACAACCTTTCGAGACTTAAAAGCGCTCTCCGCGGGCATATGATTGCTCTGACTCTCCGCCAAAATACTTACGTAGCGCTCTGCCTAGGCAACTCAGGGCTGAATATGACTCAAATCAACCAATTAATCGATCAATCAATCAATATATCAATGAGATTAGGCCTACTTTTTTGGCAGCCAATGGTCCCTTTCAATGTAATCCCCGCTTATTGCATCCGAAGATAATGAAATAATACACATTTGCACTACTCTATTCTATTCTGTTCTATTCTGAGGGCTCAATGTTAAATTTGTCTAGTCACAGGTTCGTGTACAAGCTCTTTCACACTGTGTGGCGTAGGCTAAGACAACAAGA
Source organism: Oncomelania hupensis (assembly GCA_036898135.1). Classification (NCBI taxonomy): domain Eukaryota; kingdom Metazoa; phylum Mollusca; class Gastropoda; order Littorinimorpha; family Pomatiopsidae; genus Oncomelania; species Oncomelania hupensis. The sequence goes on along the minus strand of CM072517.1, from coordinate 38,788,189 downwards.
CGTATGGGACTTACCCTGGGGCTAAACCATCGCCATCTGCATGCAATACAAGATGTAATAAAATACTATTACATGCTGCCGAGGTTTTTGTTCATATCAAACTTATTGTCGTTGTGGACGACGTTTTCATTCAAAAGAGCTCTCTTACACACACGCGCAATTAAATCTTCAATAGGTCAGCCACATAATAAAAAAAAACAATAAATTAATAAATGAATGAATCAATTAGCCATAAGTTTGTAATTCAAGAAATAAAGCTGGAGATAAACAAGGTCTGTGGTTCTATTCAGTAATAATTATGATCGACTCTCAAGATGAATGTTCCTCATTTTTGAGACTATGAGCCCGTTTTTCACTAGATTGTGTACACGTTTCTACTTAGCTGCTCTCTGAATACCTCTGAACATTTATTCGTTGAGACGTTAACATTTCACACAAAGATGAATACTATTCCTTGAACACTTTTTTTTAATTGAATGCTACCCATCATTGGAACACTATTTTTACTGAACACTTGTGAATAAAACACTATTCACTGGACGCTGAACACTCAGTGAATTTGTTCCAGCTAAAGACTACTCGCCGAACCTCTGACCCCGTGAATATAACTACTCACTGAACATTACTCTAAAAAAATCCACATATTGAATAGTGAACACAGCTCACTGCCCGCTATATTCACTGAACGCTGCACAAAGGGCTAATATTCTCTTTGTTATTCTCTAAAGCTCTTTGTATGTTTTTTTTTTTTTTTTTTTATTTTTTTTTTTTATGATTCGGCCCGTTCTCATTGAAATATTCTTCATCTTTAAATTTGTGTAGCTTGCCTATGTTTCCACCACAGGCGCTCGCGTGTCCAGATACAAGCGCCTGTGGTTTCCACCTATATAAGCTTAGATTAGAGTGAAAATGTTATTGGAAATGAAAATGATTGATGCTAGTGTGCGTGACTCGCGCTCCTGAGAGGAACTGTAGGAAAAACTAGGAACGCGTTCTGGGATCAAAATACACTGGCAGTTTTTCGTACACGCGATATCCGCCTGATTTTCAAGCCAAAGAGACTTCTTTCCCCTTGTATTGGTGTAATCACGTGTC
>CM072517.1:38637094-38782094 GCA_036898135.1 Oncomelania hupensis | reverse complement strand
TATCTATCTATCTATCTATCTATCTATCTATCTATCTATCTATCTATCTATCTATCTATCTATCTATCTATCTATCTATCTATCTATCTATCTATCTATCCATCCATCCATCCATCCATCCATCCATCCATCCATCCATCCATCCATCCATCCATCCATCCATCCATCCATCCATCCATCATCTGCGTTTTATCAAAATTAGCATTCTTTTAGTTTATGCACATATTTGTTTCTCATTATAGACAAGTTTGAATGTTAGCAGTTCTGTTTTATTCCTTTTATCTATCTGCCGGACCGGTCTGCCTGTTTATCAGAGCGCGTCGACCCCAATAAATAGCTAATCTCTATATGTTTGTGGAAGGTGACTGCTGCCGATGAAGAAGAGCAAAAAAAAAAAAAGGTACCCAAATGAAAAGATTGTGATGTAGTACAACGGCTTGATGGTTTTAACTACTTTCAACAAGACGCTTTGCCACATTACAACCTATTCAAGGTATCCATTTTCTTGCTCTATCTATATAAGCCGTTCTGTCGGTCACTGTTTCTAGTTATATTCCATGTTGTAAATATTATCGTACAAGGCAGAATAGTCACGAAAACATTTTAATCGGTTTTCTCCTTTTTTTTGAGCTCTGAATTAAATAGAAAGAAAAGAAAAAGTAAAGGAGAAATGGTTGTGCCTGATCACTCCACCGATTTAATCAGCATCGACGTGTGCGTTTGTTTCCATGGTGATCGGAATATAATGTGTGTGTTTTTTTTCTTCTCGTTACTGGGTAACGGCAGGACAGTTTTGCTGTTTGAAGATTGGCCGCGATTTCACGTTGAATATGAGAGATTAAGGTAGACTATACGGGGAAGGGGGTCTGTCCTATGCACTAAACGGTCCTTATTTCGACGTTGACCTTAGGCCTTTCACTGGTGCCCAAGTAGCTTAGGTGATGATGTTGTTGTTGTAGTTGTTGCTGCCCCTCCTCCGCCTCCTCCTCCTCCTCCTCCTCCCCGGCCCGCGGAAATTTAGTCTTAGTCTACTTTGTAGTTATCTCAGCGCATGCATCCTTATGCGGGATAGTATCAAACGTCAGAAATGATACAGGCCTAGGTACCTGACAGTCCGTGTGGAATTCTTAGATGTGGATGAGAAATGTGACTGCGCGAGCTTGTGTGCGCGAAGGCATTATTATATCAGCGTGTGGTATTCTTAGATGTGGATGAGACGTGTGACTGCGTGAGCTTGTGTGCGCGAAGGCATTATTATATCAGCGTGGATTTTCAGTCTCAACCGCTGTGCAGTGCTGGTTGATAACATTTAAGGAAAAGTTTCGAAACAGATTGCAGTAAAACTACTTTTGTGTGTGTTAACAGTAGATATTGTTTCCCGTTAAATGCTTAATTAAAAGGGCTTATTTTAACCCCGCCCCCTCGACAGATCCTTTTCAATATTCACGGTGAATGTTGCTCCAACAAAAAAAAGAGCTTATACCAAAAAAATAACTATTTTAGAAAATATAGTTGTGTTTTTTTTTACATTTCGTAGTTTGTGTGCCTCTTGCCACTGTAGATTGTTCAAACCTATAAAGGGAACAGTGAAAGCCACAGTTGAAAACCTGTCTTTCCTTTATAGGCAAGACAGATTCACTGCGGCAACAGTACCCCCGTTGGAGTGCCGGGGGTTTTCAGTATAAATAGTATCCCCACTTTATGGAAATTTAGTGCTTTAAATTCCCACTGTCGCTGTCTTCCTCATTTACTCTTTCCTATTCCTGCTCTGTCCTTCACTCTGCTATACTATCTTCTTCTTCGCTAGATCAATGACCTACCTTTTTTCTTGAAAACTCTTCCTGGACAAGACTCCTTGTTTGTGTATGAGGTCTGTTGGATCAGCTTGGGAGTGTTGGACGCTTTCTGCCGGGTGGTCACTAGGGCTTCCTATGATTGTACTATTTAGCACTATAGGCATTTTATATGTATGTGTTTCATTGATGATTTATAATGATGTTTGTATTCTATTTTGTTTTTGTAACCGGGGTGTTCGCGTAGTTGAGGTCAACCCTCAGCCGTCCCCCGCATGGGATGTCTTAATTGTAAAGTGACTGGCCGGTGGAGGGCATTCAATTTTCCCACTGGGGTTGTTTCAGCAGATCTTTTATGCGGATCGGGGGTTGTCCGGTCCTGATTTGGCTCGGAAGAGTCCGCTGGACCTAAAGCAACAATAAATCAATCAATCAAAGTTTGTGTGCCTATTAATAGCCACCGCTAGCCACCAGTGTTGAGCTAAAAATAGCATCTACAGAATACAGAATATATTCCATCGAGTGACATTACACAAAGAATTTGCTCCGATGTTGGTAAACAAACCCATACTCGTAAGAGGCAGAACTCATTTAAAAAAAAACCAACAGCAACAAACAAACAAAGTTTATCGGTAACACGTTTTTTATACAAAGTTGATACAACAGACTCTATCCTACCCCAGACACCAAAGTCGCGTTCTCGTTTCCTCCAGAATTAGGGTCAAAGGTTACATGGCGACGGTATTTGTATACCGTTAAACAGGGGAAATCACTCCCTGTCAGAACAGAAATGGAAAATTCAAATTTTAGCGGTTGGTTTGAGCAGCAAAAGCCCATCAAAAAAAAATTGTTTCATGTAATAACGAAGAATACAAAGCATGGAGATGAGGTGCTACTGAAGACTTCTGGGCATTTCCTATCATCATATCAACGACGAAGTCCGACAGACCATCACACAAGCCATTGGACAACACGATGACATGCTCACAGTGGTGAAGAAACGAAAACTCCGATGGTATGGCCACGTCACCAGATCACCAGGCCTTGCAAAGACCATCCTGCAAGGCACAGTGCAAGGAGGTAGAAGAAGAGGGAAACCGAAAAAGAGGTACGCTGGTTAAACGATCATCGGTGGTGACCCTACGATCTCCGAGTTACGGCATAGGATAGGATAGGATAGGATAGGACAGGATGTAATAACAGTGCGTATTTTATTAGGCCTAGGGTAAACTTGTTTTCCACCAACAGTAAACAAAGCCTTTGAATTTGGTCTCTTGATACTATTTTTAGTTGTGGATATCGAGTCTTTTCCGTGTAATTTTGAATTATTTTATACTTTTCTGTAAACGGATTTTTACTATAACTTTTTGCCGTTTTGTTGTGATGAAGTGCTTCGCCGTCCTTTAATGTTTGTTTAATAATTACTTGATTAATTAATTACTTTATTTATACATGAATTAATTAATAAATTAATTTAGTATACGCTACCGCTCTACACTTCTTTGCAGGTACAGGTAAAACCTAAATGGTTTAGTGGGTGCATTTGAATGCATTTATGCTATTTTGATTATTGTCTGCATTTTGATGATATATGAATAGAGGTTAAACTAACTTGTCAACATTCCTCGTTAGTATCGATTTCCAATCACAGCATCTGCGGAACTAAGGGTGAGGAGGTGCATTTGTGTGTGTGTGTGTGTTTGTGCGTGGGTGTGCGTGCGTGTGTGTGTGTGCGTGCGTGCGTGTGTGTGTGTGTGTGTTTTGTGTTGTATTGCGTTGTATTGTGTTGTTGTTTTGGGTCGGTAATTATATTGTGTTTTTATTTGTTTGTTATTTAAAATATTTTATAACGAACTTTAAACGACCTTGTCATTAGCGCGAAATGAAGTGCTTACCTTTATATATCATTTATACTTTTGTGTAAATCAAATGGAAACTAACGTGTTTGGCTCTGGAACCAAGTGTTTTCCGCGTTCTTTTAATTTGTGTGCAGCTTTTTGTGTCAAGGAAGAATGAATGAGCGTCGAAGTTTAACATCCACACTCACCTTTGGCGATTTAGCGGACAAGGATAACCATCCCAGGGATGTGGGTGTAAGGACTGAAATCGGCACTAAACCACCAGAGCAATCATACTGCGAAGATGGGCAGTTGTAGTTTATCCACGGCAGGATCGGAACCTGGGTCCTAGGTTTCGTCAGGCAAACTCTCTTCCACTGAGCTTGGGCGGTGGGCTGTGTTAATGGAGTTTAAAACACCTTTGTTTAGCATTAGCGTGCATTGATTTCCATTTGCAACAGCTCGCCTTTGTTGGCACCGAAGCGTTAACAGGTTCTGATGTTTATTGAAGTTACACACGTGCTTTTCTTAGGGAGGAAATGGAGGGTAGGGGGTCAGGAGGGAGCGGGAGGGAGGGAGGGGGGGGGGAGTAAGGAAGGGGCTATGCAAGTAGATGTTTTCAAACTGTATACCTTTTTGGTTTATGTTGTAGGCCTACTTCTACTTAAAATGGAGTTCTCATAATACCATTGTTAGCGCTGGTTAGTTTACATCGATTGTCGTTCGTGATGGCTGCGTTGTGTTGTTGATAAAGACTGTAAAAGAGCCTGGGTCTCGAGGAAGTTTGATGGGGGTGTTTGTTTTTCCCGTGACTATGACGGATTATATACACGGCACATTGCATTGTGGTCACATTAAAAGGTGACATGTGGGGGTGCCCACGTGGCCTACCTCTAAGTTTTGAATTGTCGGTTTCAATTCCTTGGAATAAAACCTAACAACTGTGCTGTGCAATCATCCCCTGTGGGCGTGCCGGAGGTTTCTGTATAAATAGTGTCCCCACTTTCTGGGAATTTTTTGAGGGTCCGGGTAGCTCAGTTGGTAGAGCGTCTTACTAGTAACCGAAAGGTACCTGGTTCGAATCCCGGAATCCCGGATTGGCCAATGTGTGACCATATTATTTTCCCCTTACCATCAACTGGTTCGCTAGTGTCAGAATAATGTGACCAGTAGTCGCCTATACGCTTCGGTGTCGTGTGACTATAATCTACAGTTACTGGAAATTTAGTGCTTTAAATTCCCACTGTCGCTGTCTTTCTCCCTTGTTTTTTCTCATTCATATTCTGTTCTTTCAATCTAATATACTATCTTCTTCGCTATACCAGTCACCTAACTTTTTTCTTGAAAACTCCTCCGGGACAAAACTCCTCATTTGTGTGTGAGGTCTGTTGGATCAGCTTGGGAGTATTGGACGCTTTCTACCAAATGGTCACTGGGGCTTCCTATGATATTATTATTTTGGAAATGTAGGCATTTTATATGTATGTGTTTTGTTGATCTTTTATAACTATGTTTGTATTCTATTTTGTTTTTGTAAACGGGGGTTCGATAATTTAAAGCATAGCCTCAACCTCCCCTGCGTGGGATGCCTTTATTGTAAAGTGACCGGCAGCTGGAGTGCCTTCAGTGTTACCACTAGGATTGTTTCGGCAGATCTTTTATGGGGATCAGGGATGTCCTCTTTCAGCCAAATTGTGGTCTTGATTTTGTGGTTATGATTCGGTTCTTTGCAGTCCGCTGGACCCTGTATGCAATGAATAACTAACTGCTGTGCAATCCACAGTTCGCTGCGGTGCTTTTTTATAACCAACTTTGATGCCTTTGATAGGGACACTGATACACACAAACACAACATGGATTTGTCGACTTATATCAAATTTAAAACCATCTTTTTGACGGATGTTTATGTATGTTTTATTTATTTAATCTTTGTTTTCCTTCCAGTGGGGCAACATTCACTGTGAATTTAAAAAGAATATGTGACGGCGAAAATGTGTGAAAGTTAGTCACTTTAATGATTGCGAAGTTTAAATGAAGTTGAGCTATGCAATTAGACGTGTTCTAAAATGTTTTGTCATTATTTAGGTGTATTTTGAACTTCTATGACTCGGTTTAAAATTAACAGAAACATAATTATTTCCCATGCATCAATGTTTGGAGTTTTATCGTTGATATTTAACTAAAAAAATCTGTTTACATCGAGTTAAATAAGCGTGTATTTTGATTTTTTAAATTTGATTTTTGACCCCTTATTGTCCTTTTTATCGGGAAATTCTGGGGAAGGCGTAGTCGCAGCCTGTTGCGCGCCCAAACCCAACCTACCTAATATGTTTTTAAAATTTTGCTGGAGGAGCAAACCGGAGTACCGGGAGAAAACCCTCGAGAGGTTGTCAGAGTCGATAGAAAATAATATTCGAAGAAACATAATATAGACTTACGACAGTAACAAATAACGATTTTGTGGTATATGTTTCAGGACAATCTAACGGGATACCCGTTGCTGATGACTGACCATCATTTGCCTCCAGAAGTTGAATCGCAGTGTGGACATCATTCTAAATGCAAACTAACACCTTAAAGACATAACTATTTAAGAAATAACCATGGAGAAATCTGTGTTCAGCTAAACAGTCTATTGTTTATCTCTCGTGTTCTGACTGAAACCTTGCTACAAAGTTGTGAAATCCGTTTGGATCTTATTGTGGAAAGATTTGTGATAATTAATATTATAACAAAGGGGATTTTTTAAATTAATTAATTAACTAATCGATCAGTATAGAGTTCATTATAGGGAATTCAGCATTTTCTGAAGTCTACAGAATTCCTGAGTGAAGTTTCACTTTCAGTGGCGAATATTGAGACGATCTTCACGTTGTTAAAAATCCAACTGGGGTCGTTCATGTTGGCTTTTAGCTAAGTGACTGCATCGGGCGTGTGTGTGTGAGTATGTGTGTGAGAGAGAGAGACAGAAACAGAGACAGACAGAGAGACAGACAGAGACTATCCTAGGTGCTATCTTAAGTCTTAATTAGACTGAATGAAATTTCACATTCAGGGGAGAATGTTAAGAGGTTGAGAATCCAATATTGTGAGTGGCCTTAATTTTGGATTGTAGCTAAGTGACTGCGTCGTTGGTATTTTGGTGGGTGTGAATATCTTTGGTGCTTTCTTAATGAAGTTTGACGTTCAGTGGCGAATGTTGACACGTTCTTCATTTTGTTGCGGATCCAACAATCTCTGCACGGTATCCACGTGGGACTCTTAGCTATAGTAACAGCATTGTTTGCGTGGATATCAAAGCTGCTTTCTGAAGCCTGTTGCTGGAGGAAACCGCCTGGCAGACCGCATGCCTGGCTAGCTGGTCCTGAGGTGTTCTCCGTCTTCTTTTATGGGCACGTGTTTATCACGACATTCCTTCACCGTCAACCGTCCAGAGAAACACGACGCTATAAGGTAAGTAGGATTCACTGAGTGTGATTCACCATCAATTATGACCTTATCATGGTCCTGATCGACATTGTCGTTATTTAATTTAACGTTGCTGACGGTTTCCGTTTTTCCAGAGATGGTGTCACTTTTATCATCATCATCATCATCATCATCATCATCATCATCATCATCATCATCATCATCATCATCATCATCATCATCATCACCACCACCACCACCACCTTCTCCTCTTCCTCTTCTTCTTCTTCTTCTCTTCATCCTCCTCCTTCTCCTCCTCTTTGTTGTTGTTGTTCTTCTTCTTGACTTATAGATATTCTTCCTCTCTCTCTTCTCCCTCATTCTCCTCCTCTACCTCCTCTCCCCCTCTTCCTCCTCCTCCTTCCCCTCCTCCTCCGTCTTCTTATTTATTTATAGACCTTGCTTGAATTTTGTTTTAACTTGGCCAGTGTCATACATTGGACAAAGGTTTTTAATAGACCGGAAATTAGTATTTTACCTTGAGACCTAATTTCTTTTTTTATTCGTCAAATATAACGTTTTTAGCATAGCGATAGAAGAAGGCTATGGGGTTTGATGACGAAGATAGCAATGAAAAAAAAATAGGTTAAGCAAGGTAATGTATTCATCTTGCTGCTGGTTTTAATTGTCTTAACTTTGGCCAAAGTCAAATTCATATATATATATTGTATGAAAAATTTGAAACAGTTAATAGATATTTGAAATATTTGAAGATATTTTGATTTGAAATGTAACATTTCATTAATATACGTATTCAAATTTTTTTTACACGAATGCTAATGTTGGTATTTCTTATATTAAAAATTTCTTGCTGTAAAATGCTTTTTAAAAATTCTTTTAAAATCTCGGATTAGAATTTTATTGTTTTTATGATATCTAATATGATATATAATATTGTGATATATGTAGCAGACATTTTAATGTTTAGTTTACTTTTCAGTAAGTACGTCGTTGTTGTCTAATCGTCCTAGTCGTCGTTGTCTTCAACCTTTAAGCAACATTAATTGTTGTCTTTTTGTTAGTTTTGTGTGCAAGTACTTAGGAGAGAAAGAGAGAGAGAGAGAGAGAGAGAGAGAGAGAGTGTGTGTGTGTGTGTGTGTGTATGTGTTGTGGGTGTGTGTGTGTGTGTGGGTGTGTGGGGGTGTGTGTGGGTGTGTGTGTGTGTGTGTGGCTAGGTAGAAACGACGTTACTCTGACATACACTTGAAGCTATACGTATTTTCTTTTGACGGCCCCGTTATTTTGACGTCAAAATAGTGTTCCGTTAGGGTTAGGGCTGTGTTAGGTTTAGGGTTACGTTAAGGGTTAGGGTTTGGGTTAGGGTTAGGTTCAAAAAATGTCAAAATGATGGTAAGTGTGTCAAAATAATGTATGTAGAGTTTCACGACAGTCATCACAACGTCGTTTCTACAAAAATATGTGTGTGTGTATGTGTGTTTAGTTTGTTTATTTGTGTGTGTGTACGTGTGAGTATGTTATATTCTTGTGTGTAGATTTTTTTTCTCCTTTACTTTGGTAATGTAGAATGACAGTTCATTCAAACACTAACCTCGCTAGGCTTATCAGTGGTCGTCAAAGATAAATATAAATAATAATATATAATTATACTGTAAACCCACAGGAATAACCTAGGTTATTACACCGCTCTCTAGGTAGGCCCACGTGAACCATAAACTATAAATTGCGTCATGCCTAGCAAGCTGGTGCAGGTAAAAATGTCAACAATTTTAACAAGTTGTCAACAACAGATGTTTGCTAGTATGAAAACTTCCCCCACCTCCAATCTCCCTCCCTCTCTCTTCCCCCCAGCCTCACACACCTATCTATCCCTCCAGACTTAACACCTCCACCCAAATTATCCGCACTCACGCCTCTGTACACTTGCTTACGTGTGGGTGTTTCATTGTGTATGACTCGCAGTGAAACAATGATTCTTTTTTAACATTCATCTTTCCGATCGGACGCACCTGTAGTTCACTGAATTGACGTCATAAACGAGAAGGCCTGGGACATAGGAGAGCTAGATGTGCTGCTGCTGCTGATTATGATGCTGCTGCTGCTGATGATGATGATTGATGATGATGATTATTGATGATTATTATTATTGATGATTATTATTATTGATGGTGATGATGATGGATTATTGATGGATGACGATGATGATGAGGAGGAGGATCCACTTAAGAGGCAGAAAATCGGGCATTTATTTAAGGAAGAGCAATATTTTATAATGGAAAGTCCACATACCGGACAACCTTCTTTTTTTTTTAAAGCATATTAAAACGCAGAGACATGAGCTACACTACACACAACAGTTGTAAAATCAAATGCTATTCTAAGAAATGAATGAATGAATGAATGAATGAATGAATGAATGAATGCCGGAACGAGAAGGAAGGAAAGCAAAACATTTTTAAACAAGGTTTTGAAGGAGTTAAAAGAAAAAAGAAAGAACAATGAGAATTCGTGAAATATCACAAAGGAACGTATTAATAAATTGGAGGACGCTAGCCGCCAAAACATTATTTATTTATTTATTTTATTTTTCAGAAAGTTCGATTTTGTGGCTGTTTTTAAGCATGAAGACTGATACGGATCATTTGTGTGTAGTATTGATTTCAAGGAGACAAGATGGTTTGTTGTGCTAGTAGCTGTGTTTCGCAAGCTGTTGTGCTTCATTATAAGTAAACGGAAAATTAACGACCGCAAAGCCTACCCATTAACAATATAGTATGAATATGGATTGCCGTTCTCTCTCTCTCTCTATCTCTCTCTCTCTCTCTCTCTCTCTCTCTCTCTCTCTCTCTCTCTCTCTCTTTCTTTCTTTCTTTCTCTCTCTCCCTCCCTTTCTTTCTCTCTCTCACTCTCGCTCTCCCTTCGTGTCTCTCTCTCTCGTTCTCTCTCTCTCTCTCTCTCTCTTTCTCTCTCTCTCTCTCTTCCCTCTCCATCGAGGAAGTATACACTTATCCAGTTCCATTTCATTTAGCAGGTGTGTCAAAATTGGCAAGAAGTATTGATTTTATTTATTCAACTGGCAGGCATACTTTTACCCCTTTTATTTATTTTGTTTGTTTATTTATTTATTTATTTTGGTTTTTTATATTTATATTTATATTTTATTTTATATTACGTTTCATTTGTAAACATCAACAATGAATTTTCCATACAATTCTAGAGTCATAGAAAGTTTTTGAATCTGTTTATCTTGTTTATTTTGCTTTCGCTAGTTATCTCTGCACAATAATTGTTTGCGGCAAGAATAAGAAGTTGTGGCAACATGGGGTGCACATATAGCTATACAGCTATACTTCTTGACATTGGCTAAACGGTTCAAGTTATGAAGTACATAGAGGGCTAATAAAGGAAAGAGACGCTACTGTGGAGCGACCAATAGGCATTGTTTTAAATGTTTCGCCTTGCGCGCTAACGATGTGCTACATTAATTCTTAATTGGGGGTAATAAAGATTTCGTTGACCCTGGTTAGGGGTGACATTATTCGTGAAGGTTATTATCCATTCGTGAGCGACAAGCACCTTCGTCGGTACCCCAAAAAGGGCGTACCAATTCTCAGAGAGAGAGAGAGAGAGAGAGAGAGAGAGAGAGAGAGAGAGAGAGAGAGAGAGAGAGAGAGAGAGAGAGAGAGAGAGAGAGAGAGAGAGAGAGAGAGAGAGAGAGAGAGAGAGAGAGAGAGAGAGAGAGAGAGAGAGAGAGAGAGAGAGAGAGAGAGAGAGAGAGAGAGAGAGAGAGAGAGAGAGAGAGAGAGAGAGAGAGAGAGAGAGAGAGAGAGAGAGAGAGAGAGAGAGAGAGAGAGAGAGAGAGAGAGAGAGAGAGAGAGAGAGAGAGAGAGAGAGAGAGAGAGAGAGAGAGAGAGAGAGAGAGAGAGAGAGAGAGAGAGGAGAGAGAGAGAGAGAGAGAGAGAGAGAGAGAGAGAGAGAGAGAGAGAGAGAGAGAGAGAGAGAGAGAGAGAGAGAGAGAGAGAGAGAGAGAGAGAGAGAGAGAGAGAGAGAGAGAGAGAGAGAGAGAGAGAGAGAGAGAGAGAGAGAGAGAGAGAGAGAGAGAGAGAGAGAGAGAGAGAGAGAGAGAGAGAGAGAGAGAGAGAACGAGAGAGAGAACGAGAGAGAGAACGAGAGAGAGAACGAGAGAGAGAACGAGAGAGAGAACGAGAGAGAGAACGAGAGAGAGAACGAGAGAGAGAACGAGAGAGAGAACGAGAGAGAGAACGAGAGAGAGAACGAGAGAGAGAACGAGAGAGAGAACGAGAGAGAGAACGAGAGAGAGAAAGAGAGAGAGAACGAGAGAGAGAACGAGAGAGAGAACGAGAGAGAGAGAGAGAGAGAGAGAGAGAGAGAGAGAGAGAGAGAGAAAGAGAGAAAGAGAGAGAGAGAGAACGAGAGAGAGAACGAGAGAGAGAACGAGAGAGAGAACGAGAGAGAGAACGAGAGAGAGAAAGAGAAAGAGAAAGAGAAAGAGAGAGAGAAAGAGAGAGAGAAAGAGAGAGAGAAAGAGAGAGAGAGAGAGAGAGAGAGAGAGAGAGATTCAAATCCTCTAACTATTTGAATCCCTCGAACCAAAGTTGTTTTTGCCGGATGCCGCTCTTTCTTTGCTTTTGTACCGTGTTCTTGGAATCAACTCCACTTCCTCTCCGCAACAAACCCTCAGTCTCCTCCTTCAAACAGAACCGAAAACTCCTATCTTCCCGTCTTCTTTTGCTTATTAACCGTCTTCCACTGCTTATTAACAATCTTCCACAACAATAGTCTGCTCCGCATGGTTTCTACCAACCAACCCACAACTGCCATTATAAAGCGTGTGTGCATAAATATACTGTATATGGGTGCCAATAAAATGTTACCACATTTTAACCATAAATTATTTTTTTTACTAAGAACGTTTTCGAACATTTTATTCACAGAAATGCCCAAATTATCATTTGATACCAAATATAATCAATTTTTTTTAAAACTGAATTTCCTCAAAAGTGAGATAGGCTTATATTATGGCGCACAGACAACTCATGGCTTGCCTACTCCCTCGATCTTTTCCACGCAGACTACTTCCTATGAGGGTACATGAAGGAGAGAGTGTATTACAACAATTCACAGACCATTGAGGCCCTGAAGACCAACATCCGTCATGAAACTCGGAGAATCCCACTTGAGATGTGTGGCAATATCATTACAAACTTCAATGTGCGTGTTGCAACTGTAATCCAGAGAAGAGGAACGTGGATTGAGCATACCATCAATTATTAAACTGTGTACACAACGAGTGAAAAAGTGGGAAACCTTTGGTATAAAATGATAATGTGGTGCTTCCGTAACATTTCGGTGAACAAAATTTTCGAAAAGGTTTTTATTGTAAAAACTTATGTACAATTAAAATGTGGTAACATTTTATTGGCCTAAATAGGTAGGTGGGTATACATCACAAATTGTCTCTGTGCCAGAACAACGACTTCTTTGTGAACAAGATGGAAAAAAATCAGAAAAGAATTTGACTCCCAGCCCTCTGTCTCTTGGCAAGCCCTTTCAGGGCGCACCTTTCACTTATTTCTCTCCTGTCACAGAGTCTGACGTCCTGAAGATCGTCAAAGCCTCTGCTCCCAAAACATGTGACCTAGATCCCATCCCTACCTCACTCTTCTTTGAATTTCTGGATGTAGTCCTTCCTTCTCTCACTCAAGTCATCAACAATTCTCTCACCTCTGGCTCTTTTCCTGACCTCTTCAAATGCGCTCTTGTCAAGCCTCTTCTCAAAAAGCCTCCTCTGGCCCCAAATGACCTAAAAATGTCAGGCCTATATCAAATATATCCTTTGTTTCCAAACTCGTCGACAAAATTGTTCTTTCTCAGCTCAATGCACACATGTCTTCAACCAACCTTCTTTCCTCTTCAATCCGCTTACACACCTGGACATAGTACAGAAACTGCTCTTGTTAAAATCACTAATGATCTCCTCCTCTCCCTTGATAAGGCAAACTATCTGTTCTTGCTCTGTTAGACCTTTCGTCAGCATTTGACATCATAGATCACACCATTCTCATTGACCGTCTGCAACACACTTTTGGCCTTCGTGGCACAGTTCTTGACTGGCTCACGTCGTACATCACTGACAGACGAGAAACTGTTTACGTTGACAATGACCGCTCTGATCGTGCTCCGATCCTCTTTGTTCTGTACACATCCCCTCTTTCTGACATCATCGATTCTCTCTGTCAATCATCATTCCTTTGCGGACGATACCCAACTTCATAAACCTTCTGACCCCCAGGATCTTGGCATTACAATAAATTTGATGCAAGAGTACATCTGTGATGTCAAGTCCTGGATGACGCTCAACAAATTGAAACTTAATGACGAAAAGACAGAAGTCATAATTATTTCATCTCCTCGCATGACAACATCTTAGCTTCCATCTTCCTTTGTTTTGGTAACTCTGTTGTCCAGTTTTCTGATTCTATCAAAAACTTGGGAGTGATTTTGGACTCTCCCCTGACTATGCATGCTCACATTCAAACTCTAATCCGAACCCTAAATTTTGAACTCCGTCGAATCAACAGCATCCGTAACTTTCTGTCTGCCAAAGCCACTCAAACTATTGTCTCAGCTTTCATTCTCTCACGGCTTGACTATTGTAACTCTCTCTTCTGTAGTTGCCCGGACTATCTATTGCAAAGACTTCAAAAGATTCAAAATAATGCCGCCCGTCTCATTCTTCGCATTCCAAGATCTGCCCATATAACTCTCCATCTTAAATTCCTACACTGGCTTCCCATCGAACAAAGACTTGAGTACAAAATTGCTAGCCTCTGTTTCAATGCTTTCTCTTCATCCGGCCCCTTTTATCTCAAAACCATGGTAATCCACTACATACCCTCTAGAACCCTTCGATCTTCTTCTGCCCCAAATCTCTGCATTCCACGAGTGAACATATCCTTTGGTGAACGCCCATTTTCATTTTCTGCTCCTACCGTCTGGAACTCCCTTCCTAGGTCTCTCCATTCTTCCCAAATATCTGCTGCCTTTCGTTCTGGCCTCAAGACCCATCTGTTTAAACGTTCCTTTGATGAAACCACAATTTAAATTTGTATTGAACTCTGTATAAGTGTGTGAGTGTGTGGGGGGGGGGTGAGTGTGTGTGTGTGTGTGTGCGCGCGTGTTCATATTATCTAATGAAATTTTGTATGTTTTGTTTACCATGTTTTATATTGTTACTAGTGGTTTTGTACCCTGGCAAGCCAGGGTACACAGGTTGCTGTTTAAAATGTAGACAGAGAGACAACTGTTGTCTGCGAGTTTCATTATCCCCCTTGATACCTCCCCATACCCCCCACCTGATATCTCCCCGTCCCCCCCCCCCCATGATGCCTCACCATACCCCCTTGATACCTCCCCGAACCCACTTGATACCTCCCCATACCCCCTTGATACCTTCCGTACCCCCCCTTGTAACCTACCTGTACCCTCCTTGATACTTCCCCGTTGATCGTTTCGCAGGTATGGATGAAAGGAATCGACCATCACCATACCCCCTTATACAGTATATACCCGTATCCCCGTTATGCCTACACATGCCCCAATAAACCTACCCGTGGCCCCCTTTTACCTACACGTACCACCCCATCCCGATCCTTGGTATTAATAATAATAATAATAATAATAATAATAATAATAATAATAATAATAGTAATAGTAATACTAATACTAATAATAATATTGAATATAGAATAATACAAATAGAAATCATAAAAAACTCCAAGGTTTTAAAAGAAAATTTGATATAAGATATAATAATAATAATAATAATAATAATAATAATAATAATAATAATAATAATAATAATAATAAATTAAAGGTAAAAAGCCTAAATTAAAAAGAAAAATATCCATATTGTAGTGTAAAAAAAAAACATTAAAAAAAATATGGCCCGCGTGAGATTTGAACTTGGGTCGCCCTGCACGGTAGGCGAATGTTTTACTAAGTAAGCTACCAAGGCTTCCTAGAAAGACCATCAATTTTTTGGTCTATATGGGAAAACATGCTGAAACCTCAATTTGAATTTTAATGGAAGCGCTTGGAATGAGGCTATTGCAGTTTGTGGACATTTCGTTTATTTATTTATCTCAGAAACAGTTAAACGTTCGGTAAGGAAATGTCGGCTATAACGATTTCGCTGGTTTTGAGCACGCAGCAGGCCGATCCACAGCGCCCAGCACCTGCCCAGATCAGCGTCCATACCGGACAAACTTTATAGTAGAGGCAAAGAAGGACTTCCGGCTAAGCAATTTATATATATAGATTGCTTAGCCATTTTTTTTCTTATGTGAATGTATAGCGCTCTGAGCTAGCTTTCATTAGAAAGGGCGCTAAATAAATGTTTATTATTATTATTATTATTATTATTATTATTATTATTATTATTATTATTATTATTATTATTATATAAACAGACATATATAGAGAGATATCTATTTATATCTATCTTTTTATCTATCTATCTTTTTCTCTTTATGAATCCCTTTTTTGTTCATTTTTTATATCATAAAGATTTTCTTTATTGGTGTATGAATGCGTGAGAATTGCACTTTGAGCCGAGGTTTTAATCGGAAAAAAGCGCTATATAATAATAATAATAATAATAATAATAATAATAATAATATTATTATTATTATTATTATTATTATTATTATTATTATTATTATTATTATTATTATTATTATTATGGGGAGAGAGAGAGGGAGAAAGATAGAGAGAGACAGAGAAACAAAAACAGAAACAAACACGAATGTGTCAGAACTTTGAGTTTCCTCCACATACTTACACCTCAGGGCCGCGATTTCGACATGTGATAGTAGCGCTCAACCTCCTGTGGTTGTGATGGGCGTTTAATTACCTAGTACTCACTGTTCAGCTTTTAGAGTATATTTATGCAGGCAGACTAATATCTATCCTAATTCCCCCATTCCTAAACTATATCTTTAAAGGGTGTAATAGCTTAAATAAGTTATACCTATGCTAAAGCAAAAATACTATTTATCTTAAAATGATATTTTTAGCTATGCCTTAGAGTAGCCTATGTAAGGAGACTAGGTATGTACTATATTATGTGAAGAGAGAGAGGGGGAGGGAGGGTAAGGGAGGGGGGACAAGGCAGGCAGAGGCATGTGACGAAAACAGGGGATTACACTGAGGGCATACTGCATCACCTGTGTAGTACATTGTAGTTGATGGGTGTAGGTCTGTTGAGGTAACTGCAGGCATTCATCCGTCTAGGTCATGAACCCTTTCTGATCCGTGCAATTGAAATGCATGCGTGTACAAACTAGACCTCGGTTTATACTCTCATCCGAAGGAGAAGGGGCGCTTGCCTGCGCAACAGGGTCATGCTATTATTTTTTTCTGTATTCCAACCCGTCAGACTTGAGTTAATCTATAGAAATTTTGTATCACTGCCTGCAATGTTCTCTCGTACCGTACACTCAGTGCTTCCAATTGTTTTGCCGTCACTTTCATCACTGAGCCAACGAGCCCCCCGTACTCCCTAACCTCTTCTCTCTCTCCCTCTCCCTATCTCTCTCCTCCTCTCTCTCACTCCCTCTCTCCACAATTTCCCTCTCTCTCTTCCTATCTTTCTTCGCTCTCTCTTTCTCTCTCTACCTCTCCCTTTCTTTCTCTCTCTCCTTCTCTCTCTCCGCCCTCCTCTTTCTCTTTCCCCCTTCTCTCCTCATCTCACTTCACTTCCTCTCCCGCTCTCTCTCCCTTCTCCCATCCTCTTCCCAATCACCCAATCCTCCACCCCTTATTTACCATGGCCTTGTCCATGCAC
This sequence comes from Oncomelania hupensis, assembly GCA_036898135.1. NCBI lineage: Eukaryota > Metazoa > Mollusca > Gastropoda > Littorinimorpha > Pomatiopsidae > Oncomelania > Oncomelania hupensis. Next base: position 38,765,169 of record CM072517.1, on the reverse strand, counting down.
CATCGAATTTAAGAATATACTATCGGAAAGCGAAATTACCTGGTTCAGAGTGGGGACAACAAATTACATCCTGAATCTTGGAAGTCTGTAATACGAGTGTGGCGCTGTATGGGATTTCAGGCTACAGTCTCCACACATGGACGAAGAACCACATTGCCACCATCAGACAGACGCTTTTCTTGACGATGGATCCAGGTTTAAAACTCTTTTGCGTTCACTGTGCAAGTTGGAACTACCAGAGATGTCTGTAGCTCTTTGGAACTACTAACGTTAATGTAATGTTCTAATACAGGAGCAGGAAGGATTATTATTCACATCTGATTGTCTTTATACCTAACACTAATAATAACTAACGGTTGTGGGAAGCGGGGGTGGATGCAGAGGGGTTTATCTTCTCATTCTCTTATCTTGACTATGAGCAGAGAGTTTTAAGGATGTGCTTATGCTTGAGTGCAGTGCTGTCCTAATTTTAAAAAAATCATAGCTATATTTAATGTAAGATTCAACTGTATGACGCGATGTTGAAATTTTTTTTTTATTTGCTTTTCTCGAGTGCAGTATTGTTTTTAAAAATTAAAAGACATAGCCAAGCTATTTTTAAGAGGGTTTTATTGCATCAAGAATATTTGTTCATTACGGTGTTTCTTGATCTTACAATTCTGTGCGTGATTTGATGTGGAATTTGAGGGAAATGGGGAAGTGTTTGAAGTCGTGCTTTGATTGTAAGCTTCCATCTTGGTAACTTTAAATTTCAAAACCGATCTTCATTATTTTGTTAACTTTAAATTTTAATCGGCATTTGAAACTGCCGTGTGCTTTCTTCCTCCCTCATTTCATTATCATTTGACTTTACATTTTATCATTTAATCTTGTTAACTCTACATTTTGTCAAAATCGATCGTTATTATTTTTGTTAACTTTTAATGTCAGAATCGGCGTTTGAAACTGCCGTGCATTTTTTCTCCCTCCCGCGTTTCCCCATCCTTTAACTTCGTTTTCGGACGGAGACCGCCTTTTAGGTCCCACAATTGCGAACGCGCTGAGTTATTTTTAAATTACTGTGCTGCGCAGTGCAACAATACTTGGAATTTGGTATATCTGTAACTGATATTAATACAGTAAAGTATCACTCTTATGCAGCGCATTACGTTCAAAGAACTGCTCAAGGCGCGTCAATGCAGGCTATTAATGACAAAGTAGGCTTATCTTACAATTCATTGCGGAACATGGACATGATGGAAGAATTATGTTTGCAATGCTACCTGTATAATCTGTTGAACAACTTGTTCATTTATCATTCGTATTTGTTTGAGTTTACAATTGCTAGTTATTTAATTTAATTAGCTTCTTATCTCCAGTTAACTTCAATTCTTTATCTTCTTTTTTTAATGTAGTTAAGTATTTTCATTGATAACATGTTTTTAGACGTTCACAAACATATACATACACACACATATTTATGTACCTAATCAAAAAAGTGTTTATCTACTTATCTCCCTGTTCCGATGCTGAGTTATTAGTTATTCTCTGGTTAATTGGTCGTGTTTCTCCCTGTTGCCCTATTACAGTTGTCATGATAATATTCTAATCGGATCACTGATTTCTTCTGACACGTTGCCTGACTGACTAACTGACGGATATGGTTTATTGATTTGCAGGACCTACCCGGTACTGTTCAGCATGAATGATGCGGAGGGAGTGCTGAGGGAGTCGGATACGGGGACGTACCTCCTCTACAAAGATTTCCAGTCCGACAAAATCTACCTTTCCGTGAGGTAACACACCGTTTGTGTGTGTGTGAGTGCATGCGCCGTGTGTGTGTGTTTGCGCGCGCGCGCGTGCGTGCGCTGAATCCAGATTGCTATTGCTTCTGTTTACGTTTCGATGCAGCCGCCGACTTTTATCACGCATCTGATGTACGGCATCGTGGGCCGGGGTTATAAAAAACGATACCAATAGTCGGACGACGTTCAGTTCGGACGCCTATGAAGTCAACCGAGCTGTGCCGCCTACAGGGTGCGGGGTATGAGTGTGCGACTTCGAAGTCGCTCAACCTGTTCTATTTTTAACACTACTCGTGCTATCAATCCCATCGCCCCGTGGCTTCCGCCTACTTTCTATTTCGATTCTGCTGCACAACGTGGAAGGAACCACGTGTAAGCTTGTGTGTGTGTGCGTGTGTATGTGTGTGAATATGTGTTGTTTTTGGTTGATTGCTAATAATTTTAATAGTGTTTTTTTTTTATTTCTTTCTTTACATTAAAGTACTATTTTTGTTTTTAATTGTTTACTCATCTATTAGTGTTTAAAAATTCCCTTCATTTGGCTGTGCCCAAAAATGAGTCAGACTTTGAGGTCCTAGTTTTTGAATGCAAGACACAAAAATTGCTAGTGCAAAGGCTCAATTTAAAGCCTATAACTAAACAGATTTATCAGAGAGAGAGAGAGAGAGAGAGAGAGAGAGAGAGAGAGAGAGAGAGAGAGAGAGAGAGAGAGAGAGAGAGAGAGAGAGAGAGAGAGAGAGAGAGAGAGAGAGAATAAAAAATAAGTACAGCTTTATGGCGCCAGCAGATTGATTGATTTTCTTATTGAAAGCTCATTCAAATATATTTGATATTACACTTAGAAAAAAGAAATGGACATAAGGCATAACATGTTTATTCACTTGAAATGCTACAAGAATGTGCCTTGCGCGTTGTTGATAAAAACATTTAAAACAATTTAGAGCTATTCACTCACAAACCACAAAACATAACACACGGCACAGGTGCGTGCCCGTCAGCAAACAAAAAATAACAAACACTCACTGGCACAAGGAATGCCAACAAAAGGTAGACCGAATGCATAGTTTGTGTGCCTTGACGCCCGCTAGTCGAGGAGGGTACGTTTGAGCGACTATCGGTCGGTTCCGGCGACTTCACTAAACGGGGTTCATAACCCGCGAGACTGAAAGGTGCTTGCCACTGGCCTGAAAGTCGCGCTCATAACCCCGGCCCCCGAAGCTTTGTTGGATTCTATCGGTTATTCCATTAGTACTGCTGACATGTGACATGGGGATGTAAACTGAGGGAGGTGGGGAAGTGAGGAGGGGAGTGGTGGGATTTATCAGTCATGTTATACAGCTTCACCACGTAATTGTCTATATGTCTATATATAAATATAAGGAGGGGGAGGGGTGTTTATCAACAGGCTGGCTATTATCTTCCAGCTTTGTTCTTTCATATGTTGGCAGGCTGAGTAATCGTATACGACACCACAAGATCTCGGAGGTTAACAACCTGTTCTACTTGGAGAAACAGCCCTACCCGTATCTGGATTCCATCATCTTTTACCACAGGCGTCACAAGCTCCGAGGTGTCCGTCTCAAACAACAGGTGGTGCATCGAGTTTTTGTCCTTAAAAATAATTGTTTTCAAATTTAGACAGGCTGCCGCGCTTTCGCTGAGAAGAAGGCAGTCCAAATTTTGCTGGCATATTCGACTTGTTTTTAATTTTATTTTTTTTGCCATTCATGCCGGCAAAATTTGAATAAGAAAAGGCATGCGCTCAGCAAAGAAGAACTGGATAGAAGATCAATGCCAGGAAATATAGAACAGACCGAACAAGGAAAACAGCAAGAAGGCCAGACTGTGAAACGGCTGACAAGACGTGTTAAACAACCCAAAGTCTCCACGATCCAAAGCAAGTCTGGCATATGCCTTACAGAAGAACAAGAAGTCTTGGATAGATGGCAAGAGTACTACTCCGACCTTTACAACCCCACACCAAACGGAGATCCAGCAGTTCTAGCATGTTCCAAGAACAGAGAAGAAGAAGAAATCCTTCCAATTCTCCGAAAAGTTGAGGCAACCGTGCAATCGCTGAAGAAGGGAACGTCAGCGGGAGTGGTCAACATACCCGCAGAATTGCTTTAAGCAAGAGGAGACGCGATGATTGAAACCCCCACCATTATCTGTAACAAGATCTTGTAACGCGGAAAGTGGCCTACACCATGGACCCAGTCGCTTGTCATCGCTCTTCCAAAAACGGGTTACCTTCAGGAGCGTGAAAATTACGGCACCATCAGCCTCATCAGCCATCCCAGCAAGGTCCTCCTGAAAATAATACTCAACAGGTTAATACCCCAAGCTGAACAAATCATAGATGAAGAACAAGCAGGATTCAGGGCAGGGCGAAGTACCACCGAGCAGATTTTCAACCTCAGAATAATCTGCGAGAAATACCTACAACACCAACAACATTTATAGGCCTATAATGTGTGCAGACATCAATAAAGCGTTTGACTGATTCTGGCATGCAGCTCTGTGGGCAACCATGAGAGTGTACAACATCAGCCCTAAAATTATTGAAGTCATCAAAAGCCTGTATGACAAGGCTACCAGTGCAATCCTCCACAACAGTGCCATCGGAACTGGTTTGAACAACAATCGGCGTGCGTGAAGGACGCCTACTCTCTCCAACACTCTTCAACATCTTCCTAGAGCGCATCATGTCAGATGCTCTTGCAGATCACGAAGGCACAGCTAGTACAGGGGGATGACGTTGATGGATTGGCTGGAGAGGAACAAGAACTTGAACAGTTGGTACAGAGGCTTGACACCTCATCCAGAGCCTAAGTGTAGAGAAGGCAAAAATGATGACCAACAACACCAATGGCATCTAAACGGACATAAAAGGCCAAGGCCAATCCCTCAACACAGTGCATAGCTTCAAATGTTTAGTAGCAATTGTATCAAACAGTGGGTCCCGACAGGAAGTCTTCTCCAGGATGGAACAAACAAAAACAATTGCTGCCCTGACAAGGTTGAAGTCCATTTGGAAAGGCAGGACCATCAGTCTGCACTCCAAGGTAAGGCTGCTGCGTTCCGTTGTCATCTCCATCTTCCTATACTCTTGCGAAACATGGACCCTCACAGCAGATCTACAACGAAGAATACAAAGCATGGAGATGAGATGCTACAGTAGACTTCTTGGTATTTTCTATAGCCAGCAAATCACCAACGACGAAGTCCGACAGACCATCACACAAACCATTGGACAACACGATGACATGCTCACAGTGGTGAAGAAACGGAAACTCCGATGGTATGACCACGTCGCCAGAGCATCAGGCCTTGCAAAAACCATCCTGCAAGGCACGGTGCAAGGAGGCAGAAGAAGAAGGCGACAGAACTAGAGGTGGTAGGACAACATTTGAGAATGGACTGGCTTGACACTGAGCGAAGCCATGAGGACAGAGAATGATGGAGTACGCTGGTTAAACAATCATCAGTGGTGCCCCAACGACTTTCTAGTTACGGGATAGGATAGGACAGGACGAATAAGAATGCTGATTTACCCACTATTTTTCGTTGCCCCCCCAAAAAAAATCACAAACACAAAGATAGAAAAAAACAAGTAAAAAAAAAAGAAAAATAAAATAAAATAAAATTAATGAAATTAAATTAAAATAGTTTACTTTGGGTGTTAGAAATTATGCTATGAGTTCAAGAACCAAGCCTTATTTCCTGTAATCCTGTAAGCTTACGTAGGTCTACTTCTGAAGAAATGTAGGCTGCATTGGTTTCCTCTAATTAAAGGACTGTTTAAAATAAATTTCATAAACATGCATTTCATGCGCAAATTTCAGATTTTTAGCCTAGGACCTTAAACGTGGAACCCAAACTCATAGTGGCGTGTCCTTTGGGTTAGGTAAAGCGAAAGCTATTAAATTAATTGCACTTACTATATACGGTTAAGCGTGATTTGACTGCAAACCCACTTGTAGACTACTAATTTGTACCAAAGAATGTTTCCCACACTGGATAGCGAAATTACACAAAGAACTGACTGATAACTGGATCAATGTCCTCAAAGAAGATTTCTCTTTCAAAATAATTTACACTATCGCAACGGTGATAATATCGCCTCTAAATTATAGGCTAATTCAGTGTGATGTTCTCAGAGTTGATGGGAATTTCCTCTGGGCATTATTTGACAGATCTTGTACTGGTAAATATTAATCTTCTTAGGCTGGAGGCAAACTACGGAGGTATCACGATACATTTCATTTGATATAACCTACAAGTACATTTAAAAAAAAAGTAATTATATTTATTTATTTATTTATTTATTATTATTATTATTATTATTATTATTATTATTATTATTATTATTATTATTATTATTATTATTATTATTATTATTATTATTATTTTGTGGTTGTTGTTGCGTGCAGGCCCAGCTTAGTGCCAGAGTGGTGAAAGCATTTGCCCAAAAGGTCGTAGCAGCCAATGGCAACCTTCCCGTCTCAGCGGCTCCCTCTTCCATCACTCCCCGGCCCCGCGCTCAAATGACGTCATGCAGCGGCTCTCTGACGTCACTCATTACGTCGTCTTCAGACTCCACGGCGGCGCAGGTGTTGCGGTTGTGAAAGGATGAATATCATAGGTGGTAGAAGCTCGGGTTTTTTTTATATAAAGGACGATTCTGATTGTTTAGACTAAAAGCCAGATGACTGGACAAGGCTAATAGATGGAACAATGATGATCCAGTGGATACAATAACAGACTGTAGTGGGTGGTTCCAGAAGCTCCGGTCACTTTCCCACAGGCGACACTGTACTCATTACTACTCGTGTTATATACACACATTTGTCTTATTTAATTGACTGCAGTAGGGTTTGAACAACTTCAATTATTGGAGAGTCCCTGCATACTAAGAGGCAGGATTCATTGGATTGAGAGCGTTGTGTCCGTGATCCAGATTTGGTTCATAGACTCTAAAAGATTTATCAGTATTATATGCCGTTTATCATTATACATATTTATAAAGCGGTGTATTTGTTGGTTGCTGTTGAAAAAGTAATTGGTTTAGAGCATGTTACACTTGATAAATGCATCCTATAGGAACTAAACATGCACGGAGTTGACAGCGCAGACTTAACAAAATTAGATCAAAGATTATAATGATATATATATGGTCTCTGATTGCATTATATATTTTGCTATATTAGTATTGTACGTGTGTGTGTGTTGAGAGAGAGGGTGGAGACGATGTTGATAAGGCGCGCGCGTGTACGTAAGGGTGTGTGTGTAGGAGAGAGAGAGAGGTCTTAATCTTTAAAGAGAGAGTGAGAGAGAGAGAGTGAGAGGAAGGGTGAGAGAGAGAGAGAGAGAGAGAGAGAGAGAGAGAGAGAGAGAGAGAGAGCGACCAGCAAATAGAGTTGATGAAAAAACGAAATCGAGAAATAGCGGTGCTTTTAATAGAGATTCACGCATACCGAAAATCAAACAAAACGCGACTTTGTTAGCTATTTCTTTCGCTGGAATATCAGTTGAGAGACTGTAAATTCAGTTTGATTGATTTATTTCTAAAATAATTATATATAAGCTAATTTAATGGCAAAATCCACTTTTTTTTAAATGGGACTAAAAAGTTTAGCAGTATTGTATTGGTTTGTATTATATTTCATGGCATTGTTATATTTTCTATTGCATTATTTTGTATTGTATTCCAAACAGCATCTTTAAAATGTATATTATGTTGTAACAGTTTTAAGTTTTTTCTTCGTTGATAATGTTGAGGTAACATTGGAAGTTCCTAATTGCTTTTAAATCAAAGCATAACGTTAGTAAGTCACAATTTTGATTAAAGTTTTTTCATACATTTCCTTAGTTAGATGTACCACTAGAAACATTGGTGACAATAATGAACCTAACATAAACTTCGCTCAATATAATACTTTTGTAGTTGAATACTGCAATTAATATGAGATTTATTTTTCTATGTGAAAGGTTTGAGTTAGTAAAACCTTGAACAGGCTTGTATTATACTTTAAGTACCTTAACAGAAAACATTGGTGATAGATCTGCACTTCTCACTAAACTTTCGTGATTGAACACTGCAATTAAATTACAAGATGTATTGTTCTTTGTAAAAGCTGAGTTTAGTAGGTCAGCAAAGAGATTGACCTTTATACAGTCTTTGCCTGGAGTAAGGTCACCAATGTGTTAGTCGATGACCCCCCTAATCATGTGACAATAAATGTGAAATTCTCTCAAAACGGTTGTAGTTTATTCATATTTATATATATTGGAGATATGTATTTTTTAAAATGACATTGTGAAATGTATTTTGCCAAACTAATTATTACATGTATTACATTTGGAGAGTGATGTTATTACTTATCACCCGTGCAGGTGACATTCGTGTTGCTTTCCCAGGAAAAGCAAGGCAACTAACCACAACGCTGGGGTGAGTTGGGCGGAGGTGGTGTGGTGGTGGAGGGGGAGGGGAAGGGAGGCTTATTAAGTTCTCATAATTTTAATCCACATAATATTAATAATACCCCTGTTGGGATGTCAGGGAGGGGGGGGGGGGTTCTGTATAAATAGTATCCCCACTTTCTGGAAATTTAGTGCTTTAAATTCCCACTCTCGCTGTCTTTCTCTTGTGGTCTTTCTCATTCCTACTCTGTTCTATCAATCTACTATCTTCGTTCTGTTGGGTCAGCTTGAGGATATTTGACGCCTTCTGCCAAATGGTCACTAGGGCTGTCTATGGTATTTTTATTTAGCAATGTAGGCAGTTTGTATGTATGCGTTTTGTTAATATTTTATCATGATGTTTATATTCTATTTGGTTTTTGTAAACAGGGGTCCGATAAATTAGAGTATAGCCTCAGCGTCCCCTGCATGAGATACCTTTATTGTAAAGTGACCAGCTGGTGGTGTGCCTTCGGTGTTACCATTAGGGTTGTTTCAGCAGATCTTTTATACATATACCAAGTTGTGGTCCTGATTCGACTCTTTGCAGTCCGCTGGACCCTATAAACAATGACTAACTAACTAACTAACTAATAATAATAATAATAATAATAATAATAATAATAATAATAATAATAATAATAATAATAATAATAATAATAATAATAATAATAATAATAATAATAATAACAACAACAATAATTTTCACAATCACGATCGCCACCAACACCATCACCACCATCACCACTATTGGCAGCCCCAACACCTTCATCACCACCACCATCCTCATGACCATCACCATCATCATTACCATCATCATTACCATCATCATCATCTTCATCATCATCATTATCCTCATCATTACGCTATATCTGACTGCATGCATCAGTGCATCATGACTATGTCGATAATGTAAAATTGTATTTGATGTGATTATATGAAAAGCATAAGCAATACTTAAAGCCAGTTTTGTTTTATTTATTGTGTTTCTTTCTGCGAAAGCACAGGTCCATGTTGTATAATGATGAATAAGCACATTAAAAAGGGTTGAAACTTTAATACAGCGTTATAATTATTTTACTTTTATTTGTGAGTGGGAAAAAAGTGGTTTGTGGATGCGAAAAGAAATAGACAGGCCTACCAGCAGATTCACTGAATATAATTCTACAGGGGGTTACAATAAAGTCCAAAAGGATAAAACCTGGGAACGTCGAGTCTTAGACTGTTCAAAGGCCGCCTGATGACTGTCATGAGCCACACAGCTGTAGAATTATTAACTAAAAGGGAAGGGGCGACTGCTGTGGAGCCTTAGGGTTAAATGGTAAAATCGTTGAGGTGGTTAGGAAGGTCCGTGCTCCAACAGAATCAGCTGTAACTATCAATTGGTCTTTGATGACTCTTAAGATTCGGTGCGTTGTCAATGTGCTTTTTTTTTTAAAAACTACATGGGACCTTTTTAATCACCTCAACGATTTTACTATTTAACACTTAGGGTCCAGCAGTCGTCCTGTTACCCCTTGGGGTCATGAGCAATCTTGCCACTGTAGATTGTTCTAACCTATAAAGGGAAAAGTGAAAGCCCCAGTTGAAAACCTGTCTTGACTTTGTAGGCATGACCGATTCACTGCGGCAACAGTACCCCCCGTTGGGGTGCCGGGGGTTTCAAGTATAAATAGTATCCCCACTTTCTGGAAATTTAGTGCTTTAAATTCCCACTGTCGCTGTCTTTCTCATTTGCTCTTTCTCATTCCTGCTCTGTTCTATCAATCTGCTATACTATCGTCTTCTTCGCTATACCAGTCATCTACCTTTTTTCTACCCCTTGGGGTCATGAGCAATCTTGCCACTGTAGATTGTTCTAACCTATAAAGGGTACAGTGAAAGCCCCAGTTGAAAACCTGTCTTGCCTTTGTAGGCATGACAAATTAACTGCGGCAACAGTTCCCCCCGTTGGAGTGCCGGGGGTTTCAGTATAAATAGTATCCCCACTTTCTGGAAATTTAGTGCTTTAAATTCCCACTGTCGCTGTCTTCCTCATTTGCTCTTTCCCATTCCCGATCTGTCCTACCACTCTGCTATACTATCTTCTTCTTCGCTAGATCAATGACCTACCTTTTTTCTTGAAAACTCTTCCTGGACAAGACTCCTTGTTTGTGTATGAGGTCTGTTGGATCAGCTTGGGAGTGTTGGACGCTTTCTGCCGGGTGGTCACTAGGGCTTCCTATGAATGTACTATTTAGCACTATAGGCATTTTATATGTATGTTTTTTGTTGTTGATTTATACTGATGTTTGTATTCTATTTTGTTTTTGTAATCGGGGAGTTCGCGTAGTTGAGGTCAACCCTCAGCCGTCCCTCGCGTGGGATGTCTTTATTGTAAAGTGACTGGCCGGTGGAGGGCGTTCAATTTTCCCACTGGGGTTGTTTCAACAGATCTTTTATGCGGATCGGGGGTTGTCCGGTCCTGATTTGGCTCGGAAGAGTCCGCTGGACCTAAAGCAATAATAAATCAATAAAAAACCTTTTTTCTTGAAAACTCTTCCGGGACAAGACTCCTTGTTCGTGTATGAGGTCTGTTGGATCAGCTTGGGAATGTTGGACGCTTTCTGCCAGGTGGTCACTAGGGCTTCCTATGATGTTCTTATTTAGCAATGTAGGCATTTTATATGTATGTGTTTTGTTGATAATTTATAATGATGTTTGTATTCTATTTTGTTTTTGTAAACAGGGGTTCGATAAATTAGGGTAGGCTAGTAAACAGGGGTTCGATTAGTTGGGGTAAAGCCTCAGCCGTCCCCTGCGTGGGATGTCTTTATTGTAAAGTGACTGGCTGGTGGAGGGCATTCAGTTTTCCCACTAGGGTTGTTTCAGCAGATCTTTTATGCGGATCGGGGGTTGTCCGGTCCTGATTTGGCTCGGAAGAGTCCGCTGGACCTAAAGCAACAATTAAGTAATGTAATGTAAAAGTCGTCCTGTTTTACCTTGTAATTCTACCCTGTGTGATTTTTAAAAATAAATTTCTAAATATTTGAAATAGGAGGAGGAAGGGGATGAGGAGACCGTATCTCAAGAACCACTGAACGGATTTTGACCAAATTTCACAGGAACATTACCTAGGTTGGCGGCCTTCCTACCGCGCCATCATATTTGCTCTACCTCAAAGGTCAAGGTCACTGGAGTCATTTTGTTGCTAAACACGTTTTGCTCAATGTCTGTAAAAATGGCTGAATCGGCTTTTGTTGAGTTCTGGTATACAGGTACAGCACATCATCCGCCATTCTTCAGTAGCAGTCCAGTTGCCGGTCGGTGGGTCCCTCGTTCCGAATTTCACTTTTTGGTTACAAACACACTTGTTGCATTATCTAAAGAATAACTGAACCTAAATTCATAATTTTTACTTTGCGGATGCTTTAACTACTACTAAGCATTTTACATCATTCGTATTTGTAATTTCTCAAAGGTCAAGGTCATTGTACTTCACCAGTTTCTAAAAACAATTTGTGCTGTATCTAAAAACATTGGCTCGGCCGATAAGAATAATTTCTGGTTTGAGGATACTTCAAATCGTCGCCTATCTATGACGGCATATCCTATCCTATCCCGTGACTCGAAATTCGTTGGGGCACCACAGATGATCGTTTAACCAGCGTACTCCATCATTCTCAGCAATCCTCATGGCTTCGTTCAGTGTCAAACCGTTCCATTCTCGAATGTTGTCCTCCCACCTCTTTTTCTGTCTTCCTCTTCTTCTGCCTCCTTACACCGTGCCTTGCAGGATGTTTTTTTGCAAGGCGTGATGCTCTGGTGACGTGGCCATACCATCGGAGTTTCCGTTTCTTCACCACTGTGAGCATGTCATCATGTTGTCCAATGGCTTGTGTGATGGTCTCTCGGACTTTGTTGTTGGTGATGTGCTTGCTATAGAAAATGCCTTGATGTCTTCTGTAGCACCTCATCTCCATGCTTTGCATTCTTCGCTGTAGATCTGCTGTGAGGGTCCATGTTTTGCAAGCCTATAGGGCTTTAACCTTGTCAGGGCAGCAGTTGTTTGTGCGATCCTGGAGAGGACTTTCTGTCGGGACCCTGCAGTCTGATAAAATGGCTCGTTGAGGGATTGGCCTTAGACTTTGATGTCCATGTTAATGCCTTTGGTGTTGTTGGTCATCATTTTGGTCTTCTCTGCACTTATTTCCATTCCAAAGGCTCTGGAGGTGGTTTCAAGCCTCTATACCAACTGTTCAAGTTACTGTTCCTCTCCAGCCAATCCATCAATGTCATCTGCAAAACGGAGGTTGGAGATTGCTCTACCCCCTATGCTGACTGTGCCTTCGTGATCTGCAAGGGCATCTGACATGATGCGCTCCAGAAAGATGTCAAAGAGTGTTGGAGAGAGTAGGCATCCTTGACGCACACCGATTGTTGTTCTGAACCAGTTTCCGATGGCGCTGATGTGGAGGCTGCACTGGTAGTCTTGTCATAAAGGCTTTTGATGACTTTAAAATTTTTAGAGCTGATGTACACTCTCATGGTTGCCCACATAACTGCATGTCAGACTCGGTCAAACGTTTAATTTTCAGTTTTGGCTGTAGCAATCCGTCAGGAAATGGGCCAAAACCAAGAATTGTAATATTTTACTTGATAATTACAATTTTTACGTGTTAATTATAAATATGTCGTTGATATTTGTAATTATCACGTGATATTAGGAATTATCAAGTTTTGGCGCTAGTAGGCCGTCATAATGGGAATTACACAGAATACGTGTTAATTACTATTATCGCGGATACCTGTAAATGCACGTTTTGGCGCTAGTAAGCCACCTTAGTCAGAATTAAGCATGATCACGTAAAAATTTTGATTATGAAGTGAAAATTGTAATTATTATGTGATAATTACAATTTTTTGTGTTGGCGCATTTCCAGGCGGATTGCTAGAGCCAAAACTGAAAATTAAACAGGATAACGCGAAAATATTTGTATTTTTTTTTAAATTATAATTGTAATTATACCTCGATAATTGTAATTATCCCATGATATTTGTAATTATCTCAAGATATTTGTAATTATCAGGTTTGGGCGTTAGCGGCCATCATACATATCATTCATTGTTTTTCTTTTGTTTCGTTAGGATAAAGCCGAGTCACAATCCTCCTATACCGTAACTCTGAGGTCGTTGGGGCATGCATGGCACCACAGATGATCGTTTAACCAGCATACTCCATCTTTCTCTGTTCTCAGCAACCCTGATGGCTTCGCTCAGTGTCAAACCAGTCCATTCTCGAATGTTGTCCTCCCACCTCTTTTTCGGTCTCCTTCTTCTTCTACCTCCTTGGACTGTGCCTTGCCCGAAACACACGTGCTCAAGCACAAATGATTGTGTGCGCCTCAAACAAAGGCACAATCGCACAAATGCACGAAAAATAAGATGACAAGACATTCATCGTCATTCCTCCATTTGTTTTGTTTTGATTCAGACCATCGCCACCACCCACCCCATCACCTAAACTTAGCTCCCCCTCCTCCCTCCCTCGTCTCTTATTCGTTAGCAAGTGTCTGATTGTATTGTGTATGAAGCCGGATGTTTAGAATAAATGCGTGAGTATTGCGCTTTGAACTGATATTGTTCATTGGGAAAAAGGGCTATGTAAATATCATTATTAATATTATTAATATTATTAATATTAATAATATTATTATTATTATTAGTCCAAAACTCTGCAGCTAAACTCATCTTCAAAGCACGGAAATCACAGCATTGCACGCCTCTCTTTCAAGAGCTACACTGGCTCCCAATTGAACAACGAATTAAATATAAAACTTCATGTCTCTGCTACCACATCATCTCTGGAACAGCTCCTATTATAGCTATCTTTCTGAACTTTTGACTGTCTATGTTCCTTCGCGGTCTCTCCGCTCCTCTGCAGATGAAAGGATGTTCCGTGTACCAGAATACCACAGGGTGAGACACGGTGGTAGAGCTTTCAGTTTCTTCTCCGTTCAGACCTGGAACTCGCTACCTCGGTCCGTCCGTCACAGTCCTTCACTAGCGTCTTTTAAAACGAACTTGAAGACGCATCTTTTTAGAGAGGCCTTTTCTTAGGCGCTATGAGTGAGTGTTGTTAGTTATTTTTGGTGTTGAGATGTATATGTGGTTGCGTGTTATTGACCAATGTACGCATGTTGTGTTTACATTTGTTTGTGTAAAGCGCTTTGTGATTTTGGAAAGCGCTGTATAAATTGCCTGTTATTATTATTTATTTTTATTATTATTATTATTATTATTATTATTATTATTATTATTATTATTATTATTATTATTATTATTATTATTATTATTATTATTATATGTATTCCATACATTCACACCCAGTCCCAAAATACGCTCCAAGGAGGACGAGTCGCAATACCGCCAAGAAAATTAAGACTTTTGAGAATGCGTAGTTTGGGACTGGGTGTGAATGGTGGAACACATTTGAAATATCTTGTCATCTTATTTTTCGTGCGATTGTGCCTTTGTTTGAGGCGCACACAATAATGTGTGGTTGAGCACGTGTGTTTGTGTATTTGTGTTTGTAACTTGATTTAAATTACCAGATCAGAGAGCCAAATAAGTTTCTTCATGAACACAAGATTCACTGACAACCAAGACTTTTAATTTAATATTATTTGTAATATTCGAATCCTGCAGTAAAACATTTGTTGTTTTAGTTCTTATTCAATTTTAAGAGGGTAGTAATAGGGATTGTACATAAAAAAGCATCAAGAGGAATGTACAAAGAGGAATGCTCAAAGAGGATTTTACAAAAGAGGAATGAAACACTTTCATTGGGATACTTATTTCTATAAAGGAAGAACCGAGATATAAACAGACCGAGCATAGTCTGTTGTCTTTTTTTTTGTATGTGTGTGCTTTCAGAACTGAGTTTAATTTAGTTATTCATTGCTTACAGGGTCCAGCGGACGCAAAGAACCGAATCAGGACCATAAAATCAAGACCACAACTTCGCTGAAAGAGGACTCACCCCTGATCCTCATAACAGATCTGCCGAAACAACCCTAGTGGTAACACTGAAGGCACTCTACCAGCCGGTCAGTTTACAACAAAGACATCCCATGCAGGGAACGCCGAGGCTATACTCTAACCCATCGAACCCCCGTTTACAGAAACAAAATAGAATAAAATATCATTATAAAATATCAACAAAACACATACAATGCCTACATTGCCAAATAATAACATCATTGGAAGCCCCAGTGACCACCTGGCAGAAAGCGTCCAATATTCCCAAGCTGATCCAACAGACATCACACACAAATGAGGAGTTTTGTCCCGGAAGAGTTTTCAAGAAAAAAAGTAGGTGAATGGTCTAGCGAAGAAAAAGATAGTATAGTAGATTCATTGATAGAACAAAATAGGAAGGAGAAAGAACAAAGGAGAAAGACAGCGACAGTGGGAATTGAAAGCACTACATTTCCAGAAAGTGGGGATACTATTTATACTGAAATCCCCGGCACCCTCACGGGGATGCTGTCAGAACTCGGAGGAGCACTTATGGGAGAAGCACTTCCTAAGTACAAAAATATTTGTCATTACCTTTATTCTATAGGTCATGAAATTTATTCTCACAAGAAAGAAGAAAAAAACACAAAAAATACACACACGCACACGTACACACACGTGCACACACACATATACGCACACGAATCAAGATATACAAAAAACAAGTCACAATGTAAAGAACGTCAAGTTCGTTGCATTGCTCTTTATCGCGAAGTCTTAATAATAAAAGTGCTACTAAAGAACTAGTCACTAAAAACAAATCTATTGCAGTTCATAACGTTATCCAACGGGCAGACTGGGCTGCGTTCTTCCACTTCAATGTTCAGAGAAATACTGACTAGGGTGGGATAGTTAGTTAATCATTGTTTATAGGGTCCAGCGGACTGTAAAGGGCCGAATCAGGACCACAACTTGGTTGAAAGAGGACTCACCCCTGATCCGTATAAAAGATCTGCTAAAACGACCCTAAAGATCCGTAGGATCTCATCTTTGATATGATGATGATGATCATTATTGTCAGGGTGGTGACGTGGTGATCGTCCTTAACGCTGATGCAATAGGACGTTAAGCTTCGTTGTTCCTCCTAAATGGTAACACTGAAGGCACTCCACTAGCCGGTCGCTTTACAATAAAGGCATCCCATGCAGGGGACGCTAAGGCTATACTCTAATTTATGGAACCCCCGTTTACAAAAACAAAATAGAATATAAACATCATTATAAAATATTAGCAAAACATATACATATAAAATGCCTACGTTGCTAAATAATAATATCGTAGGAAGCCCCAGTGACCATTTGGCAGAAAGAGTCCAATATCCCCAAGCTGACTCAACAGACCCCATGCCCATACACAAAATTTTGGGAGAGTTTTCAAGAAAAAAGGTAGGTGGTTGGTCTAGCAAAGAAGATAGTAGATTGATAGAACAGGGTAGGAATGAGAAAGAACAAAGGAGAAAGACTGCGACAGAGGGAATTGAAAGCACTAACTTTCCAGAAAGTTGGGATACTATTTATACAGAAACTCCCGGCAATCCCACGAGGGGTCCACGGGGGAAACTAGGGTTGGAATTTAAAGGATTGTGAAGGTCATTGAGCGAACGATTATTATGTGTCGATAGTGTTTGACTTCGAGAGTTTAGGTTCTTGTCCACAAGTTCATAAGACTTTCATGGTATATCTTTGAGAATGCGAGTTCACTAGACACCACTAGACTTGACTTCTTCCCCTATGGGATTTTCGGCTTCGGCTTCAGCGTTAACGTATTCCTCTTGGTAATTCGTCAGATCAACACCCGGCGGCAATTCACCCATAGATCTTGTCAGTTCCTCCACTCCCAGCGACGCCTCCATCTCGGCCACCGACTTCTTGTTGGTGGAGGATATTGTGCCTGGTGGTGGAGCCGACCGTGAGGAAAATGGTTGACTATTATTAACGTGGGTTACCGCAGATGGGTTTGGCTTTTTGCCTTTAGCACACAGAGCAACAACGCTGTATAGAATCACCACCGCCAGGACGTAGCCCACGAAGGCGCTTACGTACTGTCTGATGCTGCTGCGGCAAGTCTTGGAGTCGTCACATACAGTATACAATGCACAGAGGTTTTCTTTTCCGTTGTCGCATTTTTCGCCCGGTCTCAGTCTACAAACGCCATCAGAGTCACAAATTTGTCCATCCCGACATTGGTAACTCCACGAACAGCGACCGGCGAGTCCTGAGGCGGGTTGGAACCAGAGAGCTGCCCCCAGCATTGCAGTTACTGTTAGCAGCATCGGTATACGCATCGTAACCGCTCCTCTGCTCTGATTGCCACTCGCCCATTGCTTTCAAGTAGAGCAGGATTTGAAACAACACCGCAGAGTTGCCATCATGCACTAGGCAGAGATACAGCGTCGGCATACGTCAAAAGGTTTGACGTCACACTGTCCTTTTTTTTTTTTTTTTTAAATGTAAAATTTACGTCCCCGGACACATCAAGCCACAGGCGCTTGTATCAGGACACGCGAGCGCCTATGCCTGTGACGCGTCTCCCTTTGGTTATCTATAATACCAAAGGGAGACGCGTCACAGGCATAGGCGCTCGCGTGTCCTGATACAAGCGCCTGTGCATCAAGCGTATAGGGGACGGGTGAACCACCACTTATTACCTTTTACGCTGTCCTAAAACTCAAGTCATTGTTTATAGGGTCCAGAGGACCGCAAAGAGCCGAATCAGGTCCACAACTTGGTTGATTGAGAGCTCACATCTGATCCGCATTAAAGATTTGCTGAAACAACCCTAATGGTAACACTGAAGGCACACCACCAGCCGGTCACTTTAAAATAAAGGCATTCCATGCAGGGGACGCTGCGCTGTACTCTAATTTATAGATCCTCCGTTTACAAAAACAAAATAGAATATAAAAAAAATCATTCTAAAATAGTAACAGAACACGTACATATAAAATGCCTACAATGCTAAATAATAATAATAATACCATAGAAAGCCGTAGTGACCATTTGGCAGAAAGTGTCCAATATCTCCAGGCTGACCCAACAGACCCCATACACAATTAAATGAGGAGTTTGGGGGAGAGTTTTCAAGAAAAAAGGTAGGTGACTAGTCTAGCGAAGAAGATAGTAGATCGATAGAACAAAGTAGGAACGAAAAAGAAACAAAGGAGAAAGACAGCAGCAGTGGGAATTTAAAGCACTACATTTCCACAAAATAAGGATACAATTTATACCAAAAAAAACGTCACCCCCAAGGGGGGTTGGTCTAAAGTAACTAAGTGCAAAATAGGCATAAATAAACCGATATTTTCAAAGAGAATCTGCGTGACAGAGACAATGCCTATAGTGAGTCAGGAGAGGGAGAAGCAATTAGAGGTGCTCAAAAAGAGATAGGATAGGATAGGATAGGAGAGAGGTGACGGCATTTCAGAATCTATGCCGAACAGTCATAAGAAAGACAAGGAGGAAGAACAAAAAAACGAATAGGCATAAAAGTCCATTTACACACTCATTCTTTCACGCATTAATAGTTACACAATCTAAGACTCATATATTTATCATAATTATCTGCTGCTGTACAGGTTACCTATTCTGTGATGGAACTAAAAGATCTAGTTAAAGATTATTTAGGTACAGTATACATCTAGCAGGACTAGGTGACAGCTCTAGGTCTATCTACATGTATTGTTAAGTGTAAAGTAAATTAACTGTTACTGCAATCCTTACAATGATTGTATAATTTTATACGTCGATTCCGTTGTTTAGGGATTCTAAAATATATATATATATATATATTTTAAAAAAAAATTCGTTTACACTCCAATGACAACTGTACAAAGTTTAAAGGAAATTCCTTTTTTTTTTTTAATGATCTCACCACTATGACATTACTTTATTTGCATAAGTTTGGTTTTATGTTGAAGGCATATGTAAAGTCTTAGTACGTACCAAGTTTGAAACAAATTCCTCCAGTAGTTTGGGAAAAAATGAGTTTAAAAAAATGATGACGTGATCATGATGACGTTATCCATATGAACAACTGATAAGCATCTTTATGTTCTAACTGCACATCAAGTTTCAAAGAAATCCATCCATTAGTTTTCGAGAAAAGTACGGACGGAAGGTCGGACAGAACCAAACACAATATTTATCCACTTCGCTCTGGAACTACAATTGTGGCTGCGTGGTCTATGGCGGGACTAACTTGCTTTGTCCACAGGCCAATCCCGCCGTTATGTTTTCTCCGAATATTATTTACTTTTGACTCCGGCAACGACGTTTCGGGGGTTTTCTCCGCGTACTCCAGTTTGCTCCCCTAGCAAAATTTAAAAAACAAAAGAACCAACACAACTATTATTAGCAGGGTGGAGAACAACTGAATCAAGAAATCTCTGAAATCCGGCCGGGGCCCAGGGGCCAAGCCCCGGTATTCGCCCCCTGGAAGAAAATGAATTTATGCAATTTTGAAAGTAATTTAAGGCCTCTCCTGAAAGCAAAAAGCACAAAGTAAATATGAATAGAAACAACAACAACAAAAAAAGAATGTTTTATGCACATGTCTTTCAAAACAGTTAAGAATCTTGATTTGTAGGCCTAACAAAGTTTGAGGTCCACCACTGTTACACACAAACTCCACATTTCCAATTTTACTGGGCACACGTTTGTCTATTTTTTAGCTGTAAACAGGCAAGAATTTTTATAATTTTAGAGATATTTAGGGGTACGTTAGTAAAAACACTACATCTTAGGTATTAGTGACTAGTGTATAGATTTAAATGAAATAAAATGCAAAATGAACAGAAATAAATTCTCTTTTGATTATCTAATATCTACCTTTTTGTACTTTTCTTGTCATGTCTTGTTTTTTATTACTCCATGTGTATACAAAAAAAAAAAGTTTTAAAAAGTCCAAACAAGCCCCCTCCTCTTCTTCACTTTCATGCCAGTCTGAAAGATCGTATGCATGCACACTACTGACACTAATTGTCTAATGTCAGTACCGATCTCTTCCTCCGACTCCAAGTCCATTTCTCTCACTTTAATGTCTGATAAATGGAAGCCTGTAAACTCCCCTTCATCAGTCGAAGAATCCAAACCATCCATTTTAGACACACACACAAGAAAATTTAAAAAAAAAACACACGAAAAAACGAACGCATCACAGAGAAAACTTGTGGAAATGCAGTCGAATGTTTTCAAACAGAATAAACCGGAAGTCAATTGCCGGAAGTCTCGCAATCTTTCAAACTGTTACACTCAGTTTGATGATGGTGTTTTCTATCAGTATCTGATTCAGCCCCGATGCTTGAATTCCTGATAGGGTGTAACTCAGATTCGTTTATTCACACAGCCCGTCCAAACAACATACAAGTCACAAAGTCCACGTATGAAGTTTTCCACTTTTATTCAGCACACATCAACAACTGCATACAATTCTCAATTCAACTCAACAACTTTCACAGCAACTTTCCAAATCACTATCAACAACTTTACTCTCTCCCAACAGCGACTCGGCACACGATTAAATAACCTCTCTCTTTTCTGGAACAATATGGTACATGGTAGAAATGACGTACTGCCACCAATCGAACTAAAGATCGTCATCACTGGCTTACGTCATTACACATTTTCTCTACTTCCGGGAACATTCACGACCTTCGATATCCATCGGGAAAATTCTATCAAGAGTAAACACGCATATCCAGAAGATTCTCAAATAATATCGACTAACGCAAATTATCAACGTTATACAAAGCCTCTCCTAACAACAGTGCCAACTCAAATCAAAGGTAAATAAACTCCATTATTGAATACTTTGCAAATCGAAACGATTAGATCTATCGTACACGCTTCAGCCATACTATCATTCGCGTTTCAACGTAACATAACCCCCCACTCAAGAAGAAATTTACCCAATTTCTTTCAACAACGTTGAAACGTAATGCCCAAACAAAGTTCAGAATTAAAACTTATTTCAGACTGTCTGAACACTGTCAATGTTCTCAGCTCATTCACACAAAGTTTATCATCTGCAAGTCTTTCTGGATACTGTCAATGTTCACAGTTCATTCACACAGAGTCAATGTTTCTCATCTGCAAATCTTTCTGGATACTGTCAATGTTCACAGATCATTTACCCAGTCAACGTTTTTCATTTTCAAGTCTGTCATTACCAATATTCTTAGTTCGTCCACACAGTCAATGTTCTTTCATTCGCAAGGAAACGACGCCCTCGTCAGTTGCGGTCGTCATCGGCCCAGGGTCAAAGACGATGATCACGTGGGCTTCCCTGGAATCAGTGCGTCCTCCGTTGTCTCCTTCTTCCATCGGATGTCCGACGCAGTCGACGTTGTCATTTCCCAGAATGCATTCGCTGGGTCTCACGGTCAGATTGGCTTCTGCAGGACGGTGGAACAGCTCCCTCGAGATCTGCAGATGCTCCTTCCAGGTCTGGGTGTGGACTTCGTGTTCGACCAAAGTCGTAGAGCCTGGGACATCACTGAAGCTATGGGGAAACTCGCCCATAAGGTCCTTGAGCTCCATCTTTTGACCTTCCGTCAAGCTTGGTCCTAGCTTAACGTCATCGATGCCTTCTTTGCTGTGGAAGTCTCCCAGTTCCAACAGTTCATCGCTGTCAAAGCTGTTGTCGATCTCAGCTGCTGTTGCTGCATGCACAGTCTCTGGCGGCCTTTCCACGTACAGCTTAAGGAGGTTGGCGTGGTATATCTTGGAATGCTGGCCGACCTTCACCTTGTAGTCGTTGATCCCCACCACGGTCTCCACTTCGTACGGGCCTTTCCACTGCATCAGCAACTTATTGTGATCAGTAGGTAGCAGCACCAGCACTTTGTTGCCAGGTTTAAACTTCCTGTTCACAGCCCTACGATCATAGTAGTGCTTTCCACAGTCCTGGGACTTCTTCAGGTTTTCTCTGGCTATCTCGAGAGTCTGCTCCAGCTTCTCCCGTAGCTCAAACACGTACTGGTAACTGTTCTTCACCTCTGGGGTGTCTACTTCTTTCGTCCACAGTTCTTTTAGGATGTGCATCGGCCCTCGGATGGTTCTTCCGTACAGCAGCTCGAACGGAGAAAAGCCGGTGGACTCCTGCGGCACTTCTCTGTAGGCGAAAAGTAAGGCGTTGATATAGCGATGCCATTGTCTGGGCTGCTCGCTGCACAGTTTCTTCAGGGTGGACTTCAGCGTAGCATTGAACTTCTCGACAAGCCCGTTGCACATCGGATGGTAGGGTGTCGTAGTCAAATGCCGGATGCTCAGCAGTCTGTTCACCTCCTTCATGCAGTCGGAGACGAACTGCGTCCCGAGGTCTGTCAGGATCTCTTCAGGCACTCCAAGTCTACTGAACATGTCCACTAGCGCCTCTGCGACAGTTTCAGTGTCAATCTTCTTCAGAGGCACTGCTTCTGGGTACCGAGTCGCATAGTCCACTAAAGTCAGTACCCATCGATGACCTTCTTCACTCGGAGGTCTTATTTCGCCGATTAAGTCTAAGGCCACCCTCTTGAAAGGTCGGTCGATCAGAGGCATCCTCTGCGTAGGCACTTTCGGGACCCTTCCTCGAGGTATGGTCTTCTGGCAAATGTCACATGATCGGCAGAAACGGCTGACGTCCGCATGAAGTCCTGGCCAGTAGAACACCGCCTGGATTCTGTCCGACGTCTTCTTGATGCCTAGGTGACCTCCCATAATTGAGTCATGCGCTACTTCCATCACCTGGCGCCTTAAGGGTAATGGTACCAGTACTTGACGTAGTGGTTTACCTCCGTTGACCCTCGGGTGCTGGAAGATTCTGTACAGGATCTTGGCCTTCACCTCAAAATAGACCGTGCCATTGCCCTTGGTCACGTGGTCTTGGCGGTTCCTGTACTTGTTTAAAGTGCTATCAGCTTCCTGGAGCTGGATCAGCTTATCTCTGTCCACGATGGCAGCTTTGGAGTTGTCGGCGACCTTCAGTGGCGTAGACATCTTGTCTCTCTTGGCCTGGGCCCTGGTAGTAACAGCACTGACGATCTCTGGTCGGCAGGGCTGAGCCGGAGTAACCACATTGTCCCGTAGCAGCTCTGTAAGGTCTCCATCGGGAAACGGCAATGGATCCTCCTCCACAACTTCGACGCGTTGGGTTGAGGCAGGACTCCACTCTGGATCGGGGTCGTCGGGTCGTCTCGCGCCGTCGATATTCCCGATCATCAAATCATACAGCGGCTTCTTCAGGCAAACCGCTTCGACTTCGCCTATGTAGAAAGGAGTGCTGACTTGAATCTTCGCAACTGGCGCTCTCACACATTTGCTGTCGGCCATGAGTGTCCATTTAAAATCGCCAGTGAACTGTTCTTTAGCGATTAAGTCTTCTTTGACGATGACCCCACTGCAGCCAGAGTCTCTTAAGACAGTCACTTCATGATTTCCGACGCGTCCCTTTGAAACTGGCATGTTCTGGACGGTCACAGCTGCGCTGGCGACGACGGGGATGGATTTTCCGTTGGCAAGGAGAAGTTGGCCATCGGTCATGCACTCTTGCACGTCCGCAGGGGTAGCTGTGCGCTTGGTCTCACTCGGAAGAATGACGCTCCCGCCGCACACTTGATGGTCAGATCTACTGTTTTGCCGTTGATTGGAGAACCGCCTCTGCCGGTTGCCCGCCGCTGCATTGTCCGTACTGCTCCGCTGTCCGCTATTTCTGCTTTGAGGGCAGCTGGCAGCTCTGTGGTCTGTAGCGTTGCAGATAAAACAGCCTCTTGAGTGCCCTTCCCTGGGAGGAGGCGTGGAGTCCGTCTGTCTCTGGCTCGTCTGGCTCCCTTGGACCTGGTTCCCATGGTTTGCAGTCTTCTGAAAATGTTTCGTCGCGCTGGGTAGCCCCAGGGTTTTCCCATGAGCGATGAGATATCTTTCGGCAGCCTCAGTCACATCTTTAAGCGTCTGCAGCTTTTGTTCTTCTAAGTAGGTCGCTAGGTCCTTGTGACAGGCATTGAGAAATTGTTCTTTCACAATCAGGTCATGGAGACTGTCGTAAGACTTCATTTCGCCTGATAACTCCACCCACTTGTGTAGATATGACGACAGGCGCTCCACAAACTGCTTTGGCGTCTCGTCTGACTTAGGCCTGCATTCACGGAAGCGTTTACGGTAGCCCTTCTCTGTAAAGTTGTAGCACTGCAGTAGGGCCTCTTTCAAGACGTCATAGTTTTTGGCGTCATCGTTCGACAGTCTGGTGTAAACTTCGAGCGCTTGCCCTGTCAGAAGTGCACTTAGTCGAATCGCCCAGTCTCGAGGTTGCCAATTGGAGCTTTCGGCGAACCTTTCGAATCTCGCCAGATAGGTGTCGATCTGGTCCTTCCCGTCGACGAAAGCTGGCAATTTTGGAGCCGTATGGTCGTTGGTGGCTTGTGGCGCATGCTGATTGTTCTGGATACGCGCCAACTCTAGCTGGTACTGACGCTCACCTTCAAGACGCTTCAGCTCGAACTCTCTTTCTTCTCGGCGTCGTTGCTCTTCAATTTCTAGACGCTTCTCTTCTAATTCTCTTTCTTCGCGCCGTCGCTGTTCTTCTCTTTCTTCACGCAATATTCTCTCCTGGAATTTGACGTACTCCGTCAGCTGTTTGCCTTTTAGATTTAGTTCAACCCCTTTCTGCCAGAGGTCAGCCATCTTGATGCTTCTGGAAAGTTCTTTTCTAGAAAGTTCTTTTCTGGAAAGTTCTTTTCTGGAAGGTTCTTCTTCTAGAAAGTTCTTGACTGTAGAGTTCTTTTTTTTTCCTTTTTCTGGAAAGTTCTTGACTGTGCTGTACCTTTCTAGACTGTTCTAGAACAGCACGCTTTCTGCAGTAGCGCTGATGCTTGTCACTAGTCGCCTTCGCTGACGCAGGCCCCGCTGTCCTCGTCGTCTGCGACGCTGCACCACGCTGGTGTTGATGTACACGCTCCTGTGCTGAAGTAGACGCGACGTCCGCTCGACGCTCGCTGTAACACTGGCGATGTAGCTCCGAGACTGTCCCTTGACGTAGTCTTGCGGCAGCCACGTAGTCCCGACTTGTTCGCTCACGAAGCAACTCTTCGGCGACTACACGCCCTTGCAGTCAACCCGAATCTATCGGATGTAGTCCCAGTATGTTGGCCCCTCTCGACGCAACTTGTTGGCGGCTACCCTCGATGACTGCCTCTCGTAACGTTGACTCGCTTGTTGTAGCAGTTGAACCCTTGGCTATGGCGTGAATCGCGGCTTGACCCCCAAAATGTTACACTCAGTTTGATGATGGTGTTTTCTATCAGTATCTGATTCAGCCCCGATGCTTGAATTCCTGATAGGGTGTAACTCAGATTCGTTTATTCACACAGCCCGTCCAAACAACATACAAGTCACAAAGTCCACGTATGAAGTTTTCCACTTTTATTCAGCACACATCAACAACTGCATACAATTCTCAATTCAACTCAACAACTTTCACAGCAACTTTCCAAATCACTATCAACAACTTTACTCTCTCCCAACAGCGACTCGGCACACGATTAAATAACCTCTCTCTTTTCTGGAACAATATGGTACATGGTAGAAATGACGTACTGCCACCAATCGAACTAAAGATCGTCATCACTGGCTTACGTCATTACACATTTTCTCTACTTCCGGGAACATTCACGACCTTCGATATCCATCGGGAAAATTCTATCAAGAGTAAACACGCATATCCAGAAGATTCTCAAATAATATCGACTAACGCAAATTATCAACGTTATACAAAGCCTCTCCTAACAACAGTGCCAACTCAAATCAAAGGTAAATAAACTCCATTATTGAATACTTTGCAAATCGAAACGATTAGATCTATCGTACACGCTTCAGCCATACTATCATTCGCGTTTCAACGTAACACAAACAACTCGAGAATATAACCACATGGTTGATACGGACGCTTTTGGACGTTTTGCCTGTTTAGACCTTCGGCCGCTTTTGGCCGCTATGCCCATTAAAGGGTAGCTCTCAGCTTCTCACACTCGGAACTTAATATATTTTTCTCGGAAATACAAATGCCTTCCGCGGAAATCCGCGGATTCGCGGAGAATTCTCCACCCTGTATTAGGTAGGTTGGGTTTAGTCGCGCCTAAGGCTGCAACTACAGCTTCCCCAGAAGAGGCGGCCCACAATTTCCCGAGAAATGTCAAAAATAAAAAAAATAAAATAAAAAGAAAAAATCCCAAGCACACATAACAAAATACAACTTTCAATAAACAGAACACTGCATATGGCTTTTAATGACTTTTATTGAGATTTCAAAAAAATATATAATAGTAATACATTTCACAGGAGACAGGATAGCATTCACTTGATTATGCAATTCAAATAATCTACATTTGGTCAGTGTCCCATTCCTAAAATCACATGTGTAGTTCATATTTCAATCACATTAACTGTCTGATTGCACTAATTGACAAATTGACAGGTCACTTATAAATTTGCGCATTCATCAATTCTATCAATAACTATGTTGTAAATTTGATTGTAACCAACATTAGCATAAAACATCCACTACAGAACTATTTTGATGTCATGAACTATTGTATCCTCTGGAGGTAAGAAAAAAAAAGGTAAAAAAACAAAAACACCTTTATTCAGCTAAAACAAATTTTTAGTTTGTTCTTATACAGCTTCGTTCCTCAGCTCAAAGAGCTCCTCCAACAAGCACAAATACATTAATGTCAAAGTTTGTGTCGAACTAGTGCATACCGTCCAAGATGCACAGTAGCTGCACAGTTGAAACATTATATAGAAAGGCCAAGGACTGCTGTGTCACTCTGAACAGCTCTGGGCTTAAAAAAAAGAAGAAAAAAACAAAACCATTAGCTTTGTTCTCGTGGTAGTACACAGTCTATAACAATTACAACAACAACACCACCTAAATAACCACAACTGCAACCACTCCTAACCAGACCATGTGAGACTTGAACTATCCCAAATCAATTTATCGAACCCCAGTTGACAAAAACAAAATAGAATACAAACATCATTATAAAATATCAACAAAACACATACATATAAAATGCCTACATTGCCAAATAATAATAACAACAACATAGGAAGCCCCAGTGACCATTTGGCAGAAAGTGTCCAATATTCCTAAGCTGACCCAACAGACCTCATACACAAATGAGGAGTTTTATAAGAGTTTACAAGAAAAAGGGTAGGTGACTGGTCTAGCGAAGAAGATAGTATAGTAGATTAATAGAACAGAGTAGGAATGAAAAAGAACAAAGGAGAAAGACAGCGATAGTGGGAATTTAAAGCACTAAATTTCCAGAAAGTGGGGATACTATTTATACAGAAACCCCTGGCGGGGGGGTGGGGGAGGGGGGGGAAGTTACTGTCGAGAGTGAGTAAGAGTGATGCAACGGAGAGTTACAAATACAAACAGTAATTAATACATAATTAGCTTCTTCATTATTCTTTTGATAATAGTGCAAGACTTGTGTTAATTTTAGTTTTTGTTTATTATTTAAAATCTTTGATTATTTTATTTTCTTAAATCAATTGAACAGTTGTACAATTTTCTTCCATAAATTAGTATAATACCTGGATTATGTTGGTAAACATGGATTTTGATTCTTTTTATTTTACAACATTCCTCATTTTTGTTTTCATTTTCCTACAGAGTCAGCGGCCATCTTTCAGTATCCCCTTCTCCCAGCTACTCCCTCTCCGCCGCATTTGTAGTTCCGACTTGGATTTCCAGTCACAAGCCCGCAGTATGATCATCTTCTTTGCCAACAGGGGCTACCTTGACGCTTTGTGCTAAGACACGCTGATGAAGACTTCGGCCATCTTCTGCTTTCAGATTCTCCCTCAGCCCACCTCCACTTCTGGCCATCCTGTCTTGGCTCACCTACCATACCCACAACCTCGCAGTCGAAAACATTCTACTCAAACACTTTCATCTCCTCTGTCTCCACTCTTCGTGATATCTTCAAACTGCCCCCCCACCACCACCCCTTCCCTTCCCTCCCTGTATCATATAGGATTTTGTCCTCTCCCCCCCCCCTTCCTCCTTCCCCACCTGCTCCTGGCACCAACGGCTGTGAGCAGCGTAGATGCAATTGCTGCTCCGACATTTACAATTCCACCTCCTTTTAGGGTCCCAAGAGCCAATTCACTGCCCTTTCCTCTTTCAACTGTCTCTCCACTAATGTGTATGTTATACACCACACCCTCTGCCATAAGCTCTATGTTGGAGAGACCTATTGGACTCTCAAGGAAAGGATCTCTGAACATCTCATTTCTGTCCGCCACGCTACTGGTCGGCAACCACTTCAATCTTCCTGGCCATTCTTTTTCTCATCTCAGTCTCCAGTGTGTGGCAGATCAGCACCTTTTGGCTGTTCCGTAAGTTTATTTAAACTCGCCTCATAGCTACCATTGGGACCCTTTTGCCCTCAGGCATCCACATATATATATAAATGAGAGTTGTCCCCTCCATTTCTCCTTCCCCCCCCCCCTTCCCATTTTCTCCTCTCTCCGGTACTCCCCCCCCCACTCCTCCCATGCCCGCCCCTCCTTTCTATCCCTGTTCATGTATATGTACTTGTGTGTGTGTTATTTATGTATGTTCTCATTTCTTTTCTGATCTAATTTAACTTCTTTCCTTTTCTTCTACTGTTGAGGTGTACCCACATGTACCAGTTTCCATTTCTACTTTCCATACGTCAGTCCTAATTCCCCTATAACCATTTTATCTGTCAACATCTTAGCCCACTGAAGGTGTTTTCTACGAAGGCCAGGTTTTATCAACTTTCATCAAGCCGTTTTACAGCAACACAAACTTTTCAAGGTACTTTTTACTTGCTCTTGACAAATTATTGTTGTTATAAAATAAACTATGGAGTGTAAATAATCTTTTTTTTTTTTTTTTTGTTTTTGTAAAGCAGCATAATAAATAATATTAAATAATTATTATAACTCATGACCTTTTCTTTCTCAGCAAGACAAATGTCAAAACCCATACAATTCATAAGAAAATGGACAAGGGGAAAGTTATTATTGATACAATGAAAATGTAGCATTATACAGAGTTTGTAATTTATGCATAATATGCAGTTATGAAAATAATCATCCAATAATACCCATGCATACATACGGCACCAAAAATTACCCACAACAATGACCATAACATGGAAATAAAATAGTATACCTGCATTTGTTGTTTTACTTCAATGTAACAAAATCACATATAAACATACACTGATACACACATTCATAAGCACTATACAACACGGTACCACAGTAATCACCATAATATATGATTGTAAAACATGCTCTAATTATGTTGCCATAATAATTCCATCGATATTATGAAAACTATATTCTTCAGACTGGTAAAACGTCAAAATGGTTTAAAATTCAATTTCATCACATGCAAACCAGTATATAATTGTCCTTATAGAGAACTTATTCGGCTTTAGAGCTGCTCAAGATGCTGGTCAAAACAAGATCTAACTCAAGCCGCCTGAGGCGCCAACCTGTAGTGTTAGGTTCTTTGACCAATGCCTCAGACCGTTGAGCACAATCTTGTGTGACCAGAGACCAGGGGGAAGCGGGACTGCTTCCTGGGTGTATTTATGTAACTGGTACATGCTGGTCTAGGACGTGAGCATCAGGATCTTTAAAGTCCATGGAGATGGAATGCGTGCATGCAAGGACTAGACCTTTGTACCAGAAGAGGTGGAGAGGGTAAGGTGCGTTGGGTGCCTGTGCCTCAATGACACGTTGTTGTTTTGTTGTTTTTTTTTTTTGCTTTCCCGGCACCTCAACCACCAACTTGGACGTTTCAAACCACTGTCATTCCCATTCCCGACAAAAACAAACCACTCCTACCTTTATGCAAAAAACAATTATAAATATATAAAAAAACGAACAAACAAAAACTTGATTTATGAACAAAGTAAGCATTTAAATAATGATTTCACCATTTAAAAAAATTGCACCAATCACAAAAAAAGCACATTTATATCCGTTTGATACAAAGTAGCATGATAACAGAAAATTAATTTAATTGAGCACATATTTCTTATCATACCAATGAAAACTTTGCTTATGCTCTCAATATTTATTTAACAAAATAACTAATAATAATGATAATAAATTAATAATGATGATAATAATAATAATTATTATTATTATTATAATTTAAAAGAAAAGAGAGAGAGAGAGAGAGAGAGAGAGAGAGAGAGAGGGAGAGAGAGAGAGAGAGAGAGAGAGAGAGAGAGAGAGAGAGAGAGAGAGAGAGAGAGAGAGATTACTCTGTCATTACTATACTTCACCTGCTAAACCTAAAAACATTTATGATTGAAAGGTAGCGGAGACCTACTAATTCTGTAGCAATTTTGTAGTGCCATTAGGTAAGGGAGGTAAGAATGTTGTTACGTAGTGCATTATTATGATGTATTATTTATGTATATATTACGTGTATTATGTGCCTACATGTATGTGTATTATGCATTTTAAGTTCAAAGAGCTGGTCAAGTTCTGGCCATAATCAGACTTCTGATAAGCAAATGTATTTTGCAGATGTGCAGGATCTAAGAGTAAACTTGCTGCAATTTTTACACCACAAGCCACTGAGCTACTTTGAACAGACCAAACAATTTAACTCATTTTGATTTCACAATCATAAGTCTGATCGCATAACTGAAATGAAAATACTGCCGGTTAGGTTAACATGCAACATAACTTTAAAACCCAAAGGTCTCCTTCTTTATGTCAATTCGTTCAGAAATTAAAATATGAATTAATGCAATTACCATGTAAAACTTCATCATGTCAAGTCTGTAAAGCAACTGTTCAATGCAATTCAATGCATCTATATTACAACAGAAAATTATCTTTAAAAAAAACAAACCGGTATGTATTTCTACAAAATGCAATTTGATGTCTTTAAATTGAAAAGGATGAACAATTAAAAGAGATTATGCCTGTTACAATAACAACAAAATGAAAGTTACACTGGTAATTTTGATATACTTTAAAAAAAAAAAAAAGAAATGGAAAAAAAGATTACATTCAACAGATTATGCATGACGCCGATTGATTTGCTTGTTGTTTCTAGGTCACAACTTTTGATTAAAGTGGAAAGTATACATATATAGGGATACTATACCATAATTTCTGACCTACAAAGCGTCACAGCGCATAAGGTGCACACCCAATTTTAAATAAATTTTAGGAACACCTTGGGCAGAGATAAGGCGCATCCATCTGATAGGGTACACTATACATTGAGAAAAAAAACACACACAAAACCGTGAGAAGTCAAATGTCACACTTTTTCATATGCACACCAAAACTGCTGGTATTCATTGACAAAGGGTGGTATATACTTATTTATTCATTTTATCGTTCTTATATAGAGAGGTTATGTCATGTAGTGTAATCTGTTACAAGTGAGAGTTTCGAAACAGTACAGAAACAACTTTAACAAGTGAGTTATTGTCTGCTTCAGCGCTTGGTCACTTTTATTTTCTTCTATATTGTGGGTGGATGGACAGAGTACTGCTCTGACCTTAACAATCACACACCAAACTAAGACTCGTCAGTTCTAGCATGTCCACAGAACAGAAAAGAAAAGAAATCCTCCCAATTCCCTGAAAAAACGTTGAGACAAAAGTGCAATCTCTGAAGGAGGGAAGTCAGCGGGAGTGAACAACATACCCGCAGAATTGCTTCATGCTGGAAGAGAAGTGATGACTGATGCCCTCACCATTATCTGTAACAAGATCTGACAATATGGCGAGTGGCCTACACCACGGACGCATTCATTTATCATCACTTTTCCCAAAAAGGAGTGTCACAAATGCCACACCATCAGCCATCCCAGCAAAGTCCTCCTGAAAATAATACTCAACAGGTTGAGGCCCAAAGCAGAACAAATCATAACTCAAGAACAAGCAGGATTCGTGGCAGGGCAAAGTACCACTGAGCAGATTTTCAACCTCAGAATAATCTGCGAGAGAGAAGTATCTACAGCACCAACAACATCTATATCATGTGTTTGTAGACTTCAAGAGAGCATTTGACGGAGTCTGGCATGCAGCTCTGTGGGCAACCATAACAGTGTACAACATCAGCCCCAACATTATTAAAGTCACCAAAAGCCTGTATGACAAGGCTACCAATGCAATGCTTCACAACAGCGCCATCGGAAACTGGTTCAGAACAACAGTTGGCATGTGTCAAGGATGTCTACTCTCTACAAAACTCTTCAACATCTTTCTGGAGCGCATCATGTCAGATGTCCTTGCAGATCATGAAGGCACACTCAGCATAGGGGGTACGTAGAGAAATCTCCAACTTCCGTTTTGGGGATGACATTGATGGATTGGTTGGAGAGGAACTAGAACTTGAATCTCTGGTACAGAGGCTTGAAACCACCTCCAGAGTCTTTGAAATGGAAATAAGTGCAGAGAAGACCAAAATGATGACTAACACCAATGGCATCAACATTGATGTCAAAGTCCAAGGCCAATCCCTCAACATGGGGCACAGCTTCAAATATTTAGAAGCAATTGTATCAGATAGTGGGTCCCAACAGTAAGTCCTCTCCAGGATAGCACAAACAACTGCGGCCCTGAAAAAGTTGAAGCCTATTTGGAAAGACAGGACCATCAGTCTGCACTCCAAGGTAAGGTTGCTGTGTTCCCTTGTCGTCTCCATCTTCCTACACTCTCGCAAAATATGGACCCTCACAGCAGATCTACAACGAAGAATACAAAGCATGGAGATGAGGTGCTACAAACAGGCAACGTACTGCCAAATTTGCATTTTAAAGAAAAAAATGTCTTTGGGGGTGCAAGACGTTACCCCTAAAACTGAAGGTTTTCCACAAACTAAAACCCAAAAATGCCCTCTCAGACCATTTAATTTATTTGTATGGCTGGCTTGCCACCTTGTTTATAATGAAAACAACACCTTTTCAAATTTCATGAAATCATCTTCTTAGGTATCTTTTCTTCATCCCTTCAGAGAGAATCAGAATGCCACAAACACTGATGAATGTCCACAGCGAAAAGAAGTTTGTTGAAAATAAAAACATTTACCTGACACCAAATTTAAGCTTGGACTTGGGTTACTCTGGGACATTGAGTTTGCTCTTTTTGGCTCTCAGGGCATGGCCTTTCCCGGTGTCTTCAGTTTCTCAAAGTATGCCCCAAACGTGATCTCTTTATGCTTCCTTTTAAGCTCCCACTTCCACTTATTCTTTACACTGCTGTCTATTTCTGAGGTTGAAGATTCTTGCTGAACAATGTCTGTTATTGTCATTTTCAGATGTGGTCAAAACGTGTGCCAAATCGGAAAAGAGCGCGCATTCTATTTTCTGGTTGCAGAAGACAGTACTCTGGTGCTTCGGTGCAATTTGCCCACCCTGAAATTTCTTCACGATTGTTTTTTCGCAAGACAACTTTATTTGGCGGATTTTTATATTTATTTATTTAATTCTTTTTTTCCAAAAGAAAAATTTATTTTGGTGGAATTCAGAGAATTTACAAAAAAGTATATTACCTAAACCGAAGACTTCTGGGCATTCCCTGTACCCAGCACATCACCAACAACGAAGTCTGGCAGACCATCACACAAGCCATGACATGCTCACAGTGGTGAAGAAACTGAAACTCCGATGGTATGGCCACATCACCACAGCATTGGGCCTTGCAAAGACCATCCTGCAAGGCACGATGCAAAGGGGGCAGAAGATGAGAGAGATAGAAAAAGAGACGGGAAGACAACATTCAAGAATGGACTGGCTTGACACTGAGCGAAGCTATGAGGGAGAGAAAGATGGAGTACGCTGGTTAAAATATCAACTTGGGAGTTATGGGATAGGATAGGATAGTGTGCAGATAAAGCGCAATAAACCAATAAGGCTGAAAGGGCAAGAGTGCAGTAAAATCAAAAATTACGCCTTGTAAGCTGGAAATTACCGTAGTTAAAAAAATATAAAAAATTAATATAGGAAATTCTACTCCCCAATAAAAGTTTCAAAAATTTTCCCGTTACAGGAGGTATATATGACTGTCAGAACTAGTATTAAAATGTTAACTGTTCTTGTGTAGCCCTTTACCAGTTCAAAGAGCTGCTCATGCAAGGCGCTGCCTAAAAATGGGACATAACTGAAAACTGTCCATGGTGACAACTTGTTAGCTTTATGTGCACTGCCTAACATCCCAAGCAACTAAGCAAGGAATACTGCATATCCCATCCTGATAAAGAAAATCACTTCACTTTTATTTAGATCACCGAAGAATCATACACCTAGATCTGAAGATGTTCTTTCTATTTATCAAATCTGACAGGAAAAGTTATAGGAAAGTAAATCTTCTGCCATATGTACAATCAAATTAACGCAATATAGAAGTAGTGTTTCTAATGTTTATAATGGCAGTGGGAACACATTAACGGCAAACGTAGAAACATTATGTTGAGATGCCGTGACCTTTCCTTTGTAGCACATCAACATCAGCACTGCTGAGACCAATGACAGCCTGAATGTCTTTCATGATGTCTCGCTCCTCGGTGTGACCCGGGACATGGTCCGCTAAGCTCAGTGCTCCGCCCAAGGGAAGGCCAAAGTCTATTGCCATGCTAGTCTTGCTGTAGCGTTCATTGAGTTTGGCAAACTCGTCGTTATCCACTTTGCTAGGTTTGCGCTCGTGGATCAAGAGATGCCTGCGTAAAGAGTTTCTTCGGGAAAAGGCTGCACACAGGAAGAAAAGCAAGAATAAGGGATATGCAAGTATACCTACTATGCTTACATATACATTGAAGCATGCACACAATACACACACACACTCCATGCATGCATGCAACCCTCCTCTTCACCCCCACACACATTCAAATCACCTATACATCATATATGTTATAAAAAACAACAACTTTCATCCATACTAGTATTAATAGTCAAATCAAAACATCAAAGTTAACACAATTTTCACTGAAAGAGAATACATAACACAGTTCAGCACTTCTGGAAGATAAATAGTGATGAACCCGGGGCTATATAAATATATATTTTACCAATTTGTAACAAAGATTTAACTGAGAGAGAAATCTACATTAATGCTAAATAGTTGCATATGTGTGGATATTCTGATATACAAGGTAGCCCAAAAGTAGGTCTCAAATTAGTATATAAAATCCAAATAAACTACACTGTACACCCACTTCCGGGAGACCCTGAATATAAAAATCAAAGTAAATTGGAAATAAATTAGATTTCAAGAAACCTGAAAAGAAAGAGCTACCCACCTTTTCCACAGATATCACAATGATGGTTCTTTTCTCCGGTGTGTGACAGCATATGTCGACGGAGGTAACTGTCACGCACAAACCCCATTCCACACTCTGTACACTTGAAAGGCCTTTCTCCTGAGTGTGTGGCCTCATGTGCCTTCAAGTCGCACGAACGGAAGTAGCCTTTAGTGCACTGCTTGCAGTGGAACTTGGCCTGAATGGTGAAGAGTGCAGATCAAGAGTGGCATTCATACCAGAATCCTAACTTACATCTAGTCTTTGCTTATATGAGGCCAACGCCACAAAATGGCCCAACAAGGTCGATATGAATTCCATTCCGTATAACTGAAGTCTACTAAATACATATAATCAAATATCTTAAATGGTTCAACAAAAGCAGGGGTTATTCATAATCTCAATAAAAATGTTTTATCAATCCCATGATATTGATACACAAAAAAATTATAAACCCTCTCCGATAATGCATCCAAATTTTGTTTAACACAGTTCCAAGACCTCATGTGGCAAGCAAAATACACCTTAGATATAAACCATCCAACAAATAAACAGATAAATAAGTATGGAAACTAAAAGTAAAAGGCAGAAACAATCATCAGAGGGGAATGGCTAATTGCAGAATCCAACACAGATTCCTAAACTATGAGAGGACTAAGGCTGTTTCAGTTATCTTGACTGAAATTCAAATGGCTCTATCAAATCAACTGACCGAAACTGCTCCATTAACAAACCATTTAAAATAAATCAGTCCAGAAAATGGCTTAATGAAATAATACACCATCCAACTACTCAATCATTCAATGGGCTGACCTGTCCCAAGTGATGAGCCATGTGTTGATTGAAGAGGTACTTGCGAGCAAACTCTTTACCACAGATCTCACAGCAGAATGGCATGGCTCCTTCATGTTTCCACATGTGTTCGGACATTCGTTTCTTGTCGCAATAGCTCTTACCACAAACTGCAATAAGTTAAATAAAGAAATAAAATAAAAAGAAATATATATATACGAATTAATAAATAAATCAATCAATTAATGGAAAAAAAATTAAATTAAAGCAGCAGCCATCTGAGACTAAACAACTAAGGCCCCAAAAATAATATGTCTGTTTATGTTAGAAAAAAAAAAAAGGGTCGGCAGGTCGGATCCTTTTGTAAAAAAAAAAAAATTTTTTTGTAAAACCCTTTCCACCTTTGGTGCAATTTTTGGGGGCTTTTTTCAATTCTTTTTCCAAACGATCCCAACAAAGTTTAGGGTCGAGCCGAAAAATTAAGCTCGGTTGTGATACCAAAAAATCTGATTTTTTTGGGAGAGGGGAGGGGGGCTAAGAGGCATGGGGGAGGTGGAGGAGGGTAGAGCTGGGTACCGTTGGTCAAAGTCATACTGGTATTGCCGCGGTAGTTTTAGGTCGTATCAGTATTTCATACCGGTATACCGCGGTTTTAAATGTTACAATCAAATGGGATATGGCACTGACAGAAGTGACTGACGCAAAAGAAAGATTGTCATACACTTCAAAACAGCTTCAAAGAACCACATTTCCATAGAAACTGTTCAAAGCTTTATTTTTGCTTGAAAGCCTTCAAAAGAAATTATGATAAATCACTGTTTAGAACATTAGCAAACTTTAAACCACAAAATCAAAATAAAACAAAAACATTCAACAGGAAATATCTTTAAGAACAGTAAGAGTTCAGAAGGATTGGCAACTGGTACCATGCTCAAACACGTGGATATAAGCTGCTGTCCTTATAAGTTCTTCTTCAAGAACAGCTGCCTATCCACGTGTTTGGGCTTTAGACTAGCTCTCTGTGCGGACAAGTTGTCGCCCACTGTCGCGTTATGCGTTGTTGAGATTTCCCAGTAAACCGGACCTTGGACACCCGCACCGGTAAACTGTACTGTCGCCTTTCCGAACCTGAATACAGTTACGTATCGGTAAAACCGTCCAGCCCTAGGACGGGGAGAGGGAGGGGAGGATGGGAGAGGTGGGAGGAGA
The DNA here is from genome assembly GCA_036898135.1 of Oncomelania hupensis. Taxonomy (NCBI): domain Eukaryota; kingdom Metazoa; phylum Mollusca; class Gastropoda; order Littorinimorpha; family Pomatiopsidae; genus Oncomelania; species Oncomelania hupensis. Next base: position 38,727,572 of record CM072517.1, on the reverse strand, counting down.
GGGGGATGGGAGGGGGGGGCTAACAGACACGTTAGAAAAGATACACACAGAACTTGCTAAGTTTACTTCCTTCAAATCACCGTCTATAAGAATGAATTAACATTGTTTAAGGTCTACACCCACCATTGGCAATGGAAATATGGCAAAAGCCAAGGGGATTGCCATCTCAGGGAAAAGGGGGCAGGGACCAAAATCGTCTGGTATAGTACTACTCCATCTCAGCTCAGCCATTAACGGCAGTATATATTATGTAACTTTCAAAATAATCTGTCAATCGGTCAAATACATTCTGAAACAAGTTACCCCACCCCAATGGATTAACATAAGAAAAAGAAAGGACACACCTTTACACTTGTAAGGTTTGATAGCCAAGTGTGAGACGCTATGACGCTGTAACTCAAACTTGTCCGCAAACTGCCGACCACAGGTTTCACACACATAGGGTTTTATGTTGTAGTGCATGGCATTCTGATGCTTGCGGAGAGAGTCTTGCCGAAAGAAGTCCTAAACAAAAATTTTAAATGCTCATGCTTTAAAATTTCGAGTAAGGTTAAAATGTCCACTGTGGTTTAAAACAACAACAACAACAAAACAACAATTTTAAGCAAAACAGCAATAAAGAAAAAATCCATAATGTGCAATATTATTTAACTCTTTCACTGACTAACAGAGACTCACACACACCAGGACAGTCTCTAAATGATTAATTTATTTATAAGACAAAATGTAAATTATAATCCCTAAATAGCATCAATTAACAATACAAGCTACCACTAGTACTACAAAAAAAAAAAGCTGTCTTCATCTCACCTTTCCACAAAAATCGCAGTGAAAGGGCCTGGTGTTGCTGTGAGTAAGGATGTGAGAATCCAATGACTTTTTGAAGGCAAATTTCTTGCTGCAGTAGCAGCACATGAACTGTTTCTCTCGATGGGTGTTCATGTGCAGGTCCAGGTGACTTGCATCTGGAAACATCTTTCCGCACTCCAAACAGGCCACTTTCTTCACTCTGTTTCGTTTACTTCGTTTCTTTTTCCCACCTGGGCCTTTACGCTCGCCCCCGGCTTGATTGAGATCACAGCCTGAGCGAGACACCGAGATCTTCAGCTTGAGCGAGGATTCGTCCTGATTTTGAATGACGGAAAATTTTGATTTACGATGAGACGAGGAAGGCGACAGAGTGGAACTTGTACAAGTTGATGAGGGTATGCGAGACGAAGCCTGAGAAGTGGTGTCAGTCTTGACGTGAATTGTCATGTGTCTGCGTAGTTCCACTGAATACATGAATTTCTGGCAACACTCATGACACTCCAGCTCTGGGGCAAGGCCATTTTTGTGAAGAGCTAGGTGGTTGTTGATACATGACAGCTCAGTGTAGCTGTTGCCACAGTAGCCACACCCATATGGCCTGCTGACGCCACGCTTGCAACAATGACTCTTATAAGCTTCTTCTGTCTTAAATGGCTTGCGGCATCGGTTGCATCTGGTAATGGGGTTGTGCTCTTTGGGGATCTCATCTATTATTGCCTCCTTTTTCACTTCAGAAGCCATCTCTATATTGTGCTTGGCAATGTGAGCCTTAAGTGTGGAACTGCCGGTAAATGTCTTCCCGCAGATAAAGCAAGGACTGAGAGCGTTGGGATCAACAGGTTTGGGCAGTTTGGTACTGTGCATGGCTTCCATATGTCTCCTAAGATCCTTTTGTGTGGCAAACACGTTAGGACACTGTTCGCATGGAATATGGTCAGGCTTCGTTTCAGAGTCACTTTCATTGGCACCTGTTTCGGTGACACGTTCTTTCTTGGTACTGTTACCAAGTCCTGAGTGTGACTGTGAAGTATAGGGAATGTTAGAGGAATCTTCGGAGGTATTCTGCAATTGTCGAGGTTCTTTCGGTAGCCTGAGTAACTTCACCATCGCAGCCTTACAGATTTCATCCATACACCCATCACCGTCATTGCTGACTTCTTGGTCCTCATCACCTGTGGGATCTACTTTAATTTTGTCTGCTGTGTAGCTGTAGTCCACCAAGGGCCTTAGCTCTTTTGAGGAATCCTTGGCGGCATAGCCATAAGTACCCCTGTCAGTGAAAGAAGGCGCTCTGCTGCTATAATTTTCGACCACATCACCATTACGCGATAATGGTGAACTGTCAGCATAAAATAAATTGGGATGCTCATCACGCTCAGCATAATTAGGAAGAGGAGTCGTGGCTTTTCTCTTCAAGGGTTTCCGGCTGGATCTTCGGTTGGTAAAAACGCTGGGCACTTCAAAATTGTCAGTCTTCTCCACGGAATAAGCATGTGAATTCCTGTTGTCACCCCCCTTAGAGCTGACCATTTCTCCAAAGTCATGGCTAGAGTCCACACAGTTGTCAGACATCGCTGACCCATCTTTATCGAGTTCTGGATTCCTGAGTTTGCACAGAATATTTTCCAGTCGACCAGTCGCCTTCTTACCGTTTCCTCCCTGTGAAGGTGAAGGAGCACCCACTGCTAGAAATAAAGTTGAAAATACTTTCATTAATCTATTATCTCATACATTTTATAACATATTAATGTTCAGTCTTTGAAATAAAATCTGTAGTACTCCTAGTTCAACATTATCTGCTGCATCAAATTGAAAATGACTGGAAATTCAAACTAATCTATTAACTCCATATAATACATTTTGTAGAATCAGTAAGGTTTTTTTTTTCTCTCTTCATAAGTTCATGGAATCACACACAAACAAGAGAGAGAGAGAGAGAGAGAGAGAGAGAGAGAGAGAGAGAGAGAGAGAGAGAGAGAGAATTCAGTATTACCTCCCCTGTTTAACATAATGCATTTCAGTGCACGATGTAAAAAATCGAACCGTGACACACCTCAACGCTCTTTCCTCTACTTTCATTATCACATAACATCAATAACAGGTTCGGCAATCATCAAACACTTCATACACCCCAAAATAACCCTGAAAGACACTGCAACATGGTAATGTATGTGTGACCTACATGGCAGCAATCTCAAGGCCGAGCGGTCACAGCAATGGAAGGTTCCGACTAGGGAAACGAACTCCCGACACTGTAGCCGTGTCTCCCTCCGTCACAAATACGAGTTCTGAAGGCATACGGCCTACAAAAAAGGCGATCTGTCAATGAAAATCTAAAGGAACAATCTCTTACCATGGTTGTGAAGGTCAAAAAACATCCAGGGAGGAAAGGAATTGGTATGCGGCGACAGCCTATTATGCTCGGTGCCCCTGGGCACCTCGCTGGCTTGCTACGTTCGAGTCCGGCGAGATCAAGGGAAGCAACTTTTACAACTTCAATGCATGGAAGTTTTTTGATTATCTCCCATTAGATCTCTCTCTCTCTAATAATAATAATAATAATAATAATAATAATAATAATAATAATAATAATAATAATAATAATAATAATAATAATAATAATAATAATAACGGATTTTTATATAGCGGATACTCCAGCCTACGATCAGACTTACCGCGCTTTACATAGTCATTACATAACAATACATGCACTCGATCAAACATCGCTTTTGCTACGATACACCAAAAGACGGAACAGTAAAGGTAAAAACTATTTACAACTATGTACAAAAATGACAAAAAAGACAAAAATAGAATAGCAAAAACTCTCTCTCTCACTCTCTCTCTCGCTCACTCTCTCTCTCTCACTCCATATTTTATTTGAATGTATAATGCCTATGATAAACTCAAAGATTATGTTCAAAATACTGAAAACGCTGATACAAGAAGACAACCATGATGCATCAGTTAATGTGATGTCTGCGGGCGATTTGTATAAAGTTTACAAAAGAAGGAACGAAAGAGGATTGAATGGTGATTAAAAATAGTGTGAATGCTTGCATGTTAATCAGCTTTACATAACATTTTCCTTATTCTGAACAACACAGTTTTTGATTACATTATGTTTGCTATTTAGTTTTTTTTCTACGTTAGTATTCCATAAAGAATGAAGAAGCGAATGTGTAAAATGAACATAATCAAATTAAGTGATCGTACCTAACGCCAAATCTTTTTGTCTGTAAAGGATCATTCCGATTCGGATCGTTTTTAACTGACAATATATACATGCGCATGTCGCGATAATTACAATGTAGATAGGTATACTACGTGCAAAGACTAATAAGCTCTTTGCTACGTGTTCCTTTAAAGAAGAGAATGATGATATAAGAGCGCAGTTTGCGTTCGCGTTACAGTTTGGTAATGTTACGCACATACATAAATTTAAGGAAGTTTAAACTCGATATGAATTCTAGTTGCTAAAACACTGGCTAAGAAAAGACAATGACAAGATGAAGTTAAATAACCAACCATAGAGATTGGAAGACTGTGCGTGTGATCAATCGAAGGCTCGAGATCTAAGCTAATTAGCAACTTTCTTGTTCCAGTTGATCGTTTTGCTCTTGGCAACATTGCGTATGTATTTGTAACATATTTTGAGACCTGATATTTCGATGCATCCTTTGATCCCCGCTTTCCCAATTTGAAATGAACGTGTTGTTTATTCAATAAAATGTCAAAGTCAAAACTCCGATCTCTCTCTCTCTCTCTCTCTCTCTCTCTCTCTCTCTCTCTCTCTCTCTCTCTCTCTCTCTCTCTCTCTCTCTCTCTCTCTCTCTCTCGCTCTTTGTTATTCAAATTCCCTGTCAAATGGGGTAATTTGTTAAAACAAAACAAAACAACAACACAAAAAAAAAAGCCATCGTTTGTTGGTGAGATTTTGATTTTCGGGTTGCATAAATAAAAAAGAAATATAGAAAAAACTCTCAGAGCGAACCTGAATCATTGTCGATCTTTTACACTAGATCTTATTATTATTATTATTATTATTATTATTATTATTATTATTATTATTATTATTATTATTATTATTATTATTATTATTATTATTATTATTATTATTATTATTATTATTATAATAGAAAAGTCTAATATAATCCAAATGTTTGCTGTTAAAACTCTCTGATGGGCGTGTAACGTTCAGACAGGACCTTTATATTGATATTTCTAAATATTAGACACACAAAAAAGTATGAACATGTAAGTAAATATAGGGCATCTCTTAGCATGAATTAGGTATACATGTTTTAATAGTAATTAATTTAAGCTATCATAATTTTGATATCGACCTCAGACGTAAAATAAGATTACATTTCTAACCCACACATAGACCATTTACAAATAAAGTAAAAGAAGAATGTTATAAATCATTGTAAATCAAACGAGAAAGCTTATAAAAGAGATCGAAGGATTACACATTATAGGCCTACATCTTTTTGTTATTCAAAATTACGTAAATTGTACATTTTTTTTGGAGAGAAGAACCTAAAAGAAAAATATTGAATAGATGCAAAGGGAATGAAGTGCTTTCGTTTATGCCGTTTTATTTATTGGTGAGGGTGATATTTTTTTAAATTTTATGGATTTTTTCGAAACGATTTTTTTGTAATTCACTTGAAAGAAAAAAAAGGAAAGTTGTAGTAGTTTCCCTTGGACCTAGGTGTCGTGATATTTCAGTATGGCCGCTCCTTAGTTGTAATCGAATCGAAAGCGAATCGCCAGCGGAGTGTTTTCTTCTATTACACCATAATCATGTCGAGTAAGATGCAGCCACCCTCGGCATTCTTCCCCTCAGGTTAGTATGTGCTTACTTTGAACGTGTTTGACTATTCGGTTTACGTTTTGGTAATGATTCGGCGGTAAATCAGTGAATGTCAGCTGACCTCAGCTGTCCTTTCTCAGAAACTTGAAGCTTCTGCGCTACCACTGAGTGTTAGCAATAATTATTTCATAGTATTAATTCGAATTTAATTCTTTGAAATAACGCCAATTGACACCTTTCAGTATTTTGTGCTTTATTGCCCTTTTGGTATGTAATATAAATACACGCTTTTATTTAATTCTACCAATACTAGCAATAGGCAATACTATAACTACTAGGCAATATTACTATTAGTTACTTCCCAGTGGTACAGGGAATGTCGGAATGGACAATGGTATAAAAACTGAATAGTCATGCATTTGATTTAGTCATATTTTTTTCATTAATCCTCAGTAAAAAACATATTTGCTATAGTTGTGAACTACTACCTATTTATAAATTTATATATTTATCTTTACACTATTATCTACTTAGTGAAGAGTGAAGTTTACTGGTGATATTGTCATATGCTATCAGTATTTTTGTAACTACCATTAGTACTCAGTACTATCCGACCATCTACAGAATATACTTTTCTTTTGCAGCTGAAGAAAAACAGAGGGCTGAGGAGCAGTTCAAGAAAACTCTGAGTAAGGACGATGTGACAAATCAGGGCCGTTTGTTGCTGAATGAATTCATCCATGATCGAATGGTGCGGGATGGCATTCTTAATGCACCAGTGGTATCGGACCTCCAGGAACCAGGCACTCCATGTGGTGATATTGCTTTATTTATTTATTTATTTATTTAGAAATCATGTATTCACCATACAAAACAATACAGTGTAATAAATCTTTATTGTCCAACTAGGCAACTTTAACATTGCATACCTAAAATTGGAAATTACCTTTGTCATGGGCACAGAAGTTTACCTAAAATAAATAAACAGTGAATAATTTAAATGTATATTTTCACAATAGACCTTATTTTGAAATGGGAGGTAACTTGTCTTTTTGTTTTGTTTTTAGTTACCTAGAGTTATCTGGGCAAATATCTCATCTTACAACACAATGAAAGCTACTCCGAGCTGCAAGCTTTTATTCGGGAAAGGGCGATTGTGGTGGTTGCAGTGCAGCGATAGGCCGAACTAGCGAAGCTAGCCAAGATTGCAACTGAAATCAACCTTTCCATTGATCTGGAAGGTTTGATGGAGGACAGAGCAGAAATTATAGGCGAGAAACTGTGTTCGTTTGCAAATAATGTCCGCCTAATGTTAGACAACTATAGGGCGCAACATGCGGGCAAGCCGGCCAAAGTTGTTTCCCCTGATATTTCTGAGTATGGTCTATTTGGGTCTAGCTCTTTGGTATTATTTTATTTTATTTTGTAAAAATTATTTTTTTTTCCGATTCAGGTCCACCTATGAATCATGCCAGGGAAGTGGCCAGAGCCTTACGTTGTATTGGGGATGAATTAGACCGGGATCAAAAACTGCAAGAGTAAGTGCCCTTTTCACACTTTTGTAATGTACCAGCCTTACTTTCATTTTCTGGCACTAGCAATAGTGGTTAAGGTGTGACTGTTTATTGAAATGTCACATGTTGTAATTTGAGTACTGATAACAAGGCAGCTCATGACCCATCATAGTGTAATCTGTTGTGCTAAAGTATGAAGAGCTGTTATTGAGGTTAAAAGTGTTTGAACTTGTATGTTGGGTGTTGAAAGTGGTGTGTGTGCTTGTGCCACTTTGTAGATGTGTGTTCCTGGGGTTGGTGTGTGTATGTATGGGCGTGTGTGCTTGCGTGCATGTGTGTGTGCATCTGTTTGCAAGTGTTTGTGTGGGTGCTTGGATGTGTATTGGCATGGTGTGCTTTTTGTGTTAAAGTTCAAAATATCCAACCACCACTCCTTAAACCACTGCTTTGAAAATGAAAACTAAAAGCTTCAGAAATGCTTGAGTACATATTGTTACTGTTTGAAAGTGCTTTTAATATTTTGGACATTGATACACTGTGTTTTGTTTGGGGTTGGACTTAGATATATGGCTTCCCAATGGTAATGGGAATGTTGGAATGGACAATGGTATATAAAACTGAATAGTCATGCATTTGATTTAGTCTTATATTTTTTCATTACCCCTCAGTAAAGACATATTTGCTATAGTTGTGAACTACTACCTATTTATAAATATAGTTATCATTAACAAATATAAAATGCGTCTTTAACTTTTAAAATGTCATCTATTCACTATTGACACATGTGTATAAAAATAAATATCAAACTCAAAGCTAATTTTATTACTCAAGTCTTCTCCTGATCTGTTCTAACTGCTTCTCCCATATTATTATTATTATTATTATTATTATTATTATTATTAGTAGTAGTAGTAGTAGTAGTAGTAGTAGTAGTAGTAGTATTTTTATTATTATTATTATTATTGGGTGTGTACCTCAGTTGATAGTGAGCTGGATTTCTATACCGAAGGTCACGGGTTCGAACCATGCGTTGGATGAACTAGCATGATTTAGGTATTGAACTTTTTCAGTACACAGAGGGTTTTCTCTGGGTACTCTGGTTTCCTGGAGAGAGGTGGTTACTTGGAGAGAGGTGGTTGCTGTAGGTCAGTCACTCAGTGAATAGAATGGGACTTACTTTGTGTTTAACTTAGATCTCAGCAGTATGTTTGAAGCATTTTGCATTTTTCACCCATTTGTTCTGCAGGCTGGTAAAGAAGGTGCCACCAGATGCAGAGAGGAAGACATTTTTCAACATTGCCTCAAAGATATTTGCAGATGGGGTGTTCAATTGGGGAAGAGTTGTAGCCCTTTTCTATTTCGCCTACAAAGTGTGCATCAAGGTGAGATATGTGCAAAATGTTTTTAAAATTAAAAAAAAAAAAAAGAAGAAGAAAGAAGGTTGGGTTTTTTTTGGTTGCTATTCTGTGAAATATTATATATGCCTACAGGCATCTGCTTATCAATTTGATTATTTTAAAAGATTTTTGTTCTTTTAAATTGAAGTAGAAAGAGATATATTATTTTCTTTGTGCTACTGATCTGGGAAATATTATCTAAGCCTTCAAGCACAAAATTATCAATGTGAGTACAATATAAAGACATTTTTAAAATGATTATTAATGATTCAATATATAGTAAAAAGACTTATCATCTTTGTGCTATTTAAAGGCATATGCACGAGGTGAAATTCAAGGGAAGTGATGTTTGGATTTAATGGGATTATCGAATTTCCGCGATTGTTTTTCTTAGAGTAGAGCAATCTCAAAGCTCCATTTTGCGAATTACATTGATGGATTGGCTCTTCAACATCTTCCTAGAGTGCACCATGTCATTAAAAGCCTGTGTGACAAGGCTACCGGTCCAGTCCTCCACAGCAGCGCCATCGGGAACTGGTTCAGAACAACAATCGGTGCGCGTCAAGGATGACTACTCTCTACAACACTCTTCAACATCGTCCTAGAGCGCATCATGTCAGATGCCCTTGCAGATCACGAAGGCACAGTCAGCATAGGAAATAGAGCAATCTCCAACCTTCGTTTTGCGGATGACCTTGATGGATTGGCTGGAGAGGAACATGTCCTTAAATTGATTTGGAATTGGCTGTAGGGTTAAGTAATTGTTCATATATAGAACACTTACCAGTTCAAAGAACAGCTCAAGGCCATGACTGTAGCCATGTTTCATGATCCGGAATTATAAAACACTAAAGCCGTGTTTGGCTGTCAAGTAGTGGAAACATTACTGACAAAAGGAACTTTTTTGAAGCAGCCCACTACACTGGGATTTAGTTTGCAACTTTCTTCTTCTTTTCATTCTTTTCTTTGTATTTTCTGGGTTATATTTGCAGTACCATTCATGCATCTAGAGTATGTTTAATGTGTTTTACCGATTGTGGGTTAAACAGGCGTTGGACAGAATACCACTGATCCGTGCAATTGTCAACCTCATCATGGACATCATTCATGACCGAGTAGCACAGTGGATTATCGATAGAGGTGGCTGGGTAAGGCATTTAATAAAAACTGTTTTTTTGTTGCAACATTCATAATTATTTATTGGTTTTGAACAGTAGTGTTTCTTTTAATATCGAAATGAATTTTCAGTTTCTTGCACAATGCAAGATTGTACTTGTTGCAAAATGTTGTGTGTGTATATATATATATAATTTCTTTCTTTCTTTCTTTCTTTTATTTAATCGTTCTTATATAGCGCTTTTCCAGCTCAAGAGCTGCTCAAGGCGCTGGCCGATACAAGATCTAACTCAAGCCGCCTGAGACGCCAACTTGCAGCCGTTGGGCACATCGTAATAACGCTCCAGACAACTGAGCACAATCCTGGGCTGCCAGGGATGGGGGAGAAGGACTTAGGTGCATGCTGGGTGTGCTCTTGTCACCGGCACTCACCCATCTAGGACATGAGCGTCATGACCATGATCTTTAAAGTCCGTTATGATGGAATGTATGCTACACAGACTAAACCTCGATTTATACTCTCATCCAAAGGAGTAGGAAATGGGAGTAAAGTGTCTTTCCCAAGGACACAATACAATGCCTCAGCCTGGGCTCGAACCTGGGACGTTCAGATCCTCAAGCCAAAGCTCTACCATTAGATCACCCTGCCTATATATACTACTCGTGCCGTAGTTCTGTTTACGTCGTGTGTTTACATTTTTTTTATAACAGAAAATGAATACCAAGGGAACTAAGCAATACACATACTTGAAAGGGGTCTTTTTAGAGTAGACTGCTTCCCTTTGACCATATTTTTGACAAAGTTTCTCTCGACATCTCGGTTTTTCTAAACCTAGTAAAATTCTTTGTTTACAAAATGGCTTCCATTTTTTAACGCCGATTGTTTGGAACATTTTGTTTTAGTTATGTGACAAATGCCTCTTCAGATTGTGCTTTCATGATTATTTTTGTGTAAAATTCATTTCTACAGTGTTTTTTTCATCATATAAACAAGAGAATCAAATATTTTTATAACAAAAATGGGTGCAACATATAGGTATTGTGCTTCTTATAAAAAAAGTTTTTTTTTTTACAAAAGTGATGTGTTTTTGGTGCAAAAAATATTTTTTTTCTGGAGGATTATAGCAGATTGGTGGTAAGTGAAATTTAAAATACATACTTTAAGTTTTCATTTGCAATTTATTTTATGTTTCTATGTTGTCTAGTTATATTTGGTGTGATTTTTTAAAAATAGCCTAAAATCCTGCGATTCTGGAATGATGCCGATCTGGCACTCTGCGACTTCAGTGAGTTAAGAAAGTATTATTACTGTTCATACTATTTACACAGAAAACGCATTGCGGAACAAGTGCGTTTTTAAGCAGCTCTTGAAGGAAACAAGGTCTGTACAATGTCTTAAACTGGTAGGCAGCGCATTTTAAACCTTGGGTACTTGAAAACTAAAAGACCGCTCGCCACCTGTTTTAAGCCGACGCTTGAACGTTTTTAACAGTTTTTCATCTGATGAGCACAAAGAACGGGTTGTAGTGTAGGTAGTGAGTACCTGAGACAGGTATGGTGGAAATGACTGGTCGAAGTGATGGAAACATATCAGTCATCCATATACAGCGCATGTAGAATGTGTATTGTGTTTTTCGATATAATCTAGTGCGTGTAAGAAAATTCACAGGAAGTCTATATACAAAATGAGCAATGGAACAGCATACAAATAAAATTAATGGTACTCACCACTACATGTTTGGCCTAGGAAGATACTTTTTACTACAACATGAGACAGCACAAACAAACGAGGTACGAAAATAAATTTAAAACCTCATCCCAAACCATCACAGTTACAACAGAAAATGCTTCTTTTTTTCCCTTTTTTTAAATTAAAAACAAAACAACATTCCAAAATACTGCAATTTACAATGAAAAATCACAAATGAGAAAACATCGCATAGATCTCAAAATATACATGTAGGGAAAAGTCGGGTAATATTAAATGGAGTGTATTAGGAAACGAGGCCTTCCGGGAAAGCCTTATTTCATATATTACACTTCGTTTCAAATTACCCCACTTTCCCCTACAATAATTTACATGACAGAACAAAACACACAAACACATGCGCACAGTGAAGACCTTTTTTCAATGGAGACCTTCATTCACTTTATGGAAAGAGAGAGAGAGAGGGGGGGGGGGGAGAGGGGGGGGAGGAGAGATGCAACATTTAATAACATAGGCATGCCTGTGCAGTGCATGTTGAATGTTTGTGTATTTTTCGATATAACCTAGTGCGTGTAGGAAACGTACCAGAAAAAAAAAGAACAGTGAGATTTACAAGGTGCAAATAAAATGTCAGAATTACCATAAGTGTTTTGTGAAATCGCTGAAATAACAGAGGCCAGCAACCAAACACACAAAAAAGTTTTCTTAAATACCGATCACATCACCAGAAACTTCCAACTTTGTACTAATTGACTTCAAATGATGAACACTGTCACATGTTTAAATGGTCAGCATGTGTAATTAGAAAACTACACACACCGAGAAACCGGTGCAATCCAAGTCAGCTTATTGTGCAGCGAGTATAACCAAACACTATCAAATCCAGTTAAATATAACACAAACTAAGTCACATTAATGGCTCTAGTTTACGCTAACACCAAGCTTAGATATGAAAGTAACTAAATGCAAAAGATGAACCCAATGACTAGAGCATTCCACATAAAACGATCACTTTTAGAGCGCAAAATAGAGAGTATAAGCCAAAAATTTAATGTTCTTTTTGTACTGCTAGAAAAGCTTAGCATGGGTGTAGCGCGGCCTGGCCTGCAGGCGTGGCTAAAAATAGCTTACGGCTGGTACCTGAAAGTTCACTATCAGTGAAAGAAGTTTCAGCCGTGAAATGCAACGTTTAACATAGGCAGTAGCTGGAAGGTTTATTTGAAGTTTGTAGATGATGTCCCTTAATAATAGTAGTAGTAGTATTGTAGTACTAGTAGTAGTAGTAATAATAATAATAATGATAATATTAATAAAAGAATTTATACTATGCACACATCTCCCAAGATAATTATAGTGATTCGTAATATGTGTTGATGTTTATTTGCAGGAATCCATCAGAGAGTATTTTGGATCAACGTGGAAACAGTTTGCAGCTGTGACTGGAGCAGGATTGTGTGTAGCAGCAGCCATTTATTATGTGCGCCGCAGTTGAGGATAACAGAGTTACATTTCCTATAGCTGACAGAGGAATCCAGGATAATTCAAAAAATGGAGTTGATCACTCGGTAAAGAAGAAAAAAACTATTGGTGACAAAGAACTAATTGTGATTGTGAAAAATCAGCATTGGGATGATGTGGTGTGATCTGCACTGTATGAAACATGTTTAGGTTTACCCATATTTTAATAGAACTGTTTCTGGTTTGTGAGATTTCAATTCAGTATATATATATTTGTTGTTTTCTTAAAATAACCCAGTGCAAGAGTCTTGAGTGAGATATAGACAAGTAGAGCGGAATAGAAAATCATGTATGGTAAAAAATATAAAAAAAAAGTTTGAATGTAGAAGTTTAGAAGTGGTTTGATGCGGATGTGTTTCTGTGTGGCGTTCAACATATAAGGCATATATTCATGACAGTGAGTGGTACATTGTCGTGTCCATTTTTAAAACTTGTACTTGTAGACTGTTTGTTTTTGAATTTTAAAAAAATATTTTGTTGAAACGTTTTTATCAACATTTTTGTGACAGTGTAACAGGAAGTACCATTTCCATGCTGTATGGATTGGATATATTTTGTGTTTTTTGCAAGATAACACATAATATCTACAGAGGTGCGAACCAGTACGGATTGACCGTATTTAATTCCGGCGAAGTGAATTAAATACGGAAATACTGTAGCTTTTATAAAAATACGGAGGAGAAGTTGCCGATCGTTCATCTTTGCCAGCGGTGCTTCTGTACCAGTTTCTGGTCTCATAATAGTACTCCTGCACTCACCGAACGTCGCTGTGTTCAACAAGCTGATTTTCATGGTTATTTTAGAGTAAAACAAGTGTGGTGTTCGACAAGCTGATTTTTATCGTGATTTTAGAGGACTGAAAATAGCCCGCTGTTTCAGAGGGAAGCCTGTCGTTACATTATAGTGTCATAGGCTGGGTTTAGCGAGAAAAAAAATACTGACAAGTGTTAAAAAATACTGACAAACGGGTCCGGAAATACTGACAAGAAGATTAGGGGGTTGGCACCTCTGTATATATATATATGTAGCATAGTAAAGTATTACTCAGTCATGACAAGCTTGAGGGTACTTTGTAATCAGTCTGTCACCGTAACCTTCTTGAAGACAGCTTTTGACAATGAGGATGGCCTTCTTGAAGTCCATTTTTCACAATGTGAATAAAGTGTGTACTAGATTGTATGGTTGTTAAGCGAACTAACATCATTTATGGAGTGAACTACCCATTTTTGCCCATAGATTTCCATAAGTGTTTTGTTTCTCAAAGACCTAATATCTGTCATACTACAGGATGAGCACAAAAACACTCCTTGATTTTAAATATTCATTAAATGAGAAGTTGAGTGATTATTTTCACAAAATTGGTGTCTTCAGTTGCAGAAATTAATGAATTTTTGTTTCCACGTTGTTTCAAGGTCCCAATGTTTATCTTACCCGCTAGGTGGGAGTCCAATCCAAGATGGCGTACACCCCACAACAACGTAGCTGGTGTGTTTTGGAATTTGGAAAATCAAACAGTGTTACAATTGTGCAGCGTTCGTTCAGACACATCCATCACAACAATCCACCTTCTAACAAGTCGATTTTGAAGTGGTACAATGATTTCAATGAGAGAGGATGCATCTGTGATCAGAGAAAGGGACATTCCGGCCGCCCAGCAGTGTCAGAGGAAGTTGTCGAGAGGGTCAGAGACACTTATCTTTGCAGCCCCAAGAAGTCGACACGCAGATGTAGCCAAGAGCTACAACTTCCACAAAGCACAGTATGCAAGATCTTACGCAAACGCTTGAGGTTTACACCTTATAAACTGCAACTGGTCCAAAAGTTATACCCGCAAGACCAAAGAACGTGCTATGATTTCTGCCACAGTTTACAGGAGTCAATGGAAAATGATCCTGATCTGCTGTCAAAGATAATCTTGAGTGACGAAGCAATCTTCCACTTGAGTGGAAAGGTGAACAGACACAATGTGAGAATATGGGGGACTCAGAATCCTCATGCCACTCTCGAGTTTGAACGTAACTCTCCCAAAGTGAATGTGTTTTGTGCAGTAACAGAGAGGGCTGTGTATGGACCTTTTTTCTTTGAAGGATTAACCATCACTGGCCCAACCTACCTCAAGATGGTCCAGAACTGGTTGCTGCCAAGACTAGCTGCTGAAGGTGATGACTACATTTTTCAGCAGGATGGTGCACCGCCACACTGGTCTGTCAATGTCCGCACATTTCTCAACACAAACCTTCCCAGCCGATGGATTGGCCCTGCTGGACAATGCGACCAAGTGTTTTGCAAATGGCCCCCAAGATCACCAGACCTAACTGTCTGTGACTTTTTCCTGTGGGGATGTGTCAAAGACAAAGTTTACATCCCTCCATTGCCCCAGACCATGGAGGAGGTGCAGGAACGTATCACCGAAGCTCTTCGCACGATTACACCAAATATGCTGCAGAAAGTCTGGACTGAGCTTGATTATCGCATTGATGTTTACCGGGCAACAAGAGGGGCACACATCGAGTGCCTTTGACATCAACCCATATCACATAAAACTTTGTTAATTTCTGCTACTGTAGACACCAAGCTTGTAAAAATATTCACTCAACTTTTCTCATAATAAATAATTTAAATCAAGGAGTGTTTTTGTGCTCACCCTGTATAAGTGTTTATATATCAGTTTTATACCTTTTTTGTGTTTTTAGACAGTTTACTCTTTGCTGGCAGCATTTCTATAGAACAGGACACAAAAGTGTTGGCTACACACAGATTTTTCAACTGTGGATGTATCAGCCCAAATGTTATTACTGGATTGACAGAAATTCTTGGTTGGAGAATTTTCTTTCAGTTTTGGTCACATCACATTTGTTGGAGTAGGATCATTTTGTATGGAAAGGTTGTTGACACTGAAAATAGGAAGAAGCTATTTTAATATTCATCCAATTTTTGGATGATGAATGACTGAATGTTATTACTATAATATTTCATAGTTCGACTTTCAATGTTGGTAAACAATAGGCTGGACCATTTACTATAGGCAGTTAGTAAGACACATTTTCTGTCCCACTTTATATTAATAATATTTATTGCACATGTAATGCATTATAATTATTTTTGTACAGTTTATAAGACTGTTAGCATGCTGCCTTTCTTAGTCTGCTTTATGTATATGAAATGGTGACACACTTGACCTTAGAGTGTCATTAGACATGATGACACTAGTGTGTGTTTGTATGCCAGTAAATCGATATGTGTGCTATTAGAGGATATCATTGTGTGGGGATGTGTGAGTATGGGAGTGCATGTTTTCCTCTCTCCAGAACCAATCCAATCTTTCATTATTAATTATTATAGATTTTTTTTTTCTTGTTACCTCTTTCATTGGTGTATTTGTTTTTCTTTGTTTTTTCTTTCGAAATATGCCACGGCCAGGCTATGAGCAGGCTTGCACATGACGATTGGTGAATGTGAAGTGTGTAATAGAAGGCATAAGTTAAAACTTGCAGCATGTTATGGGGCTGTTGCTAACGCACTTGTGAAATTTTCTATTATTATGTGAAATTTTCTATTATTAAATAATATATATAATAGAATATTTTATCATTTACATACTATAGCATGCATGTTTTCTTCGCCTATGCTTGTCTGCATGTGTCTTTTGTGCAGTTGCGAGTACCTGAGAACACATGTGTCTGTGACTGTGCATGTGTTTGCCCGCATATGCAATTCCTTGTGTGTTTATTTATATTTGTTCTTCCATTTCGTTTCTCTCTCTCATCATGTGCTGTTTCCATAATATTATTTATTACTTTATTTTAGCTGATGTTCTTTCATAAATTGTTATAGTTGTTTTTTTTCCAGTTGCTGTCTCATAGTTTTGACACTCATTGTCTCCACAAAAAGTCTAGATGATGTATCTGCCACAGTCCCAGCGGGAGCATCACAACCAGATTGACTACACCATGGTCAAGAAACGCTTCAGATCAAGCGTCAACATTGGCAGGACAAACGCTTTTTCAGGCGTACCCATCGAAAGAGACCACGGTCTCGTGATGATGTCTTTCCGGTCCACTTGAAGAGAGTAATCACAGCAAAGTGCACCAGACTGAAGTTCGACCTGGACAAACTGCAAGACCCGGATGTGGCAGAAATATTCCGAGCCACAATTGGAGGGAAGTTTGCACCACTGCACATTTTGGGAGCTGCTGAAGTAGATTAGATGTCATCAACACCATGACCACCACCTTCAACTCCGCTTTGACAGATGCCGTCACTGAGATCCTTGGCAAGCAACGCCCAAAGAAGAAACTGTGGATCACACCTGAACCTTTGGGCCTGTGTGACAAACGAAGATAGATGAAAAAGAAAAAGAACACCTCACAGGGAGCTTATGACTACCGAAAAATCAACAATGACATCCGAAAAGGCATGCGCACAGCAAAGGAGAACTGGATAGAAGATCAGTGCCAGGAAGTAGAGAACAGTCTGAACAAGAACAACAGCAAGAAGGCCTACCAGACTGTAAACAGCCCAAGGTCTCCACGAGCCAAAGCAAGTCTGGCAAATGCTTTACAGAAGAACAGGAAGTCTTGGACAGATGGACAGAGTACTGCTCTGACTTTTACAACCACACACCAAACGGAGACCCATTAGTTTTAGCATGGCCCCAGAACAGAGAAGAAGAAATCCTCCCAATTCTCTGAGAAGTTGAGGCAGCAGTGGGGAAGTCAACTGGAGCGGACAACATACCTGCAAAATTGCTTCATGCAGGAGGAGAAGCAATGATTGATGCCTTCACCATTATCTGTAACAAGATCTGGCAGAGTGGGGTAAACAGGTAAAAGGGTAACCTTCAGGAGTGTGAAAATTACAACACCATCAGCCACCCCAGCAATGTCCTCCTGAAAAAAATAAAATAATACTCAACAGGTTGAAACCCCAAGTTGAACAAATCATAGCTGATGAACAATGAGGATTCAGGGCATGGTGAAGTACCACTGAACAGATTTTCAACTCGGAATAATCTGCGAGAAATACCTACAGCACCAACAACATCTATATTATGTGTTCGTAGACTTCAAGAAAGCGTTTGGCCGAATCTGGAATGCAGCTCTGTGAGCATTCATGAGAGTGTACAACATCAGCCATAACATTATTGAAGTCATCAAAAGCCTGTATGATTAGGCTACCAGTGCAGTCCTCCACAACAGTGGCATCGGGATCTGGTTCAGAACAACAATCGGCATGTGTCAAGGATGACTACTCTCTCCAACACTTTTCAGCATCTTCCTATAGCACATCATGTCTGATGCCCTTGCAGGTCACAAAGCCACAGTCAGCATAGGGGTTGACAGACCATCACACATGCCATTGGAAAACATGATGACGTCCTCACAATTGTGAAGAAACGGAAACTCCGATGGTATGGCCATGTCACTAGAACATCAGTCCTTAGAGGTGGTAGGACAACATTCGAGGATAAACTGGCTTGACACTGAGCGAAGCCATGAGGGTTGCTGAGAGATTGAGTATGCTGGTTAAACGATCATCTGTGGTGCCCCAACGACTTTTGAGCTATGGGATAAGATAGGATAGCTTTGATATGCAATGTGAAACATGTACATGTTGATATATTCTGTAGTTCTTTTATATCCAACAGTATTTCATGTGGATATTGCATCAAAATCTGTTTTGTATTCGTAGAACAATTCTTGGTATACTCTTGCACCATATGTTATTGAAACCTTGCTCACTGCTATGATATTAATGTAATGACCCAGGTATTTTTTTTTGTATTTGTTAATATTCGCTCTTCACTTATTGTGCTTTTAACCACCTATATTTCATCAGCTGAAGATCTTCATTGTTTACTAGATGTGGTAACTTTGTACACAGTCTTTGACTGTTTAATTGTTTCTTAAAACATTTTTTGTTAAATATCCAATATTTTAGAAACTACAAAATGTTAGGTTGTAGTTGCAAGTAAAACGAATCGATTGCTTAACATTTCAGTTCATATTTCGTCTCTGTCTTAGAGTAATGTTTAAAAGTTTACTCTTGGAATTAAAAAGTGCAGTTTTAATTTGTATTTTTGCCTTTTACTTGTTATATTACATTTTTGTGATCAGGGAAACACATGGCAGTAATGTATGTTTTGTAAACCCTACATCAAAACCTTCCATTATTTGCATGATCATTAATGATTTTATGACTGAAAATAGTTACAATCTTTGGTGGTTAATTTAGAAATATACAAATATTTGAAACCATTATTGTTTTGTGGTCTTTTTAAGGTTATCCCTTTTACTGTTTATATCATGCTATTTATGTACACTCTTTTCATGTGGCCTTTTTTAACGTTTTCCAAATTCATAGCACGGTTGGAATTTTTGACTCGCATGCATGCGTGCAGCATTGTGAGTTTATGTGTTAGTCATAAACATTAATAAGAAAAGATTGAGTGCTGTTCAGGCAATAGTTGTAAATTACAGCAATGGCAGGCTGTGACTGCTGCAGACCATTAGCAAAGACACGGGCTGAGACATTGTAGTTTCTATTTTACCCTTAGCTATAGCTGCGTACAATATAATTTGATTTTGCAGATTGGAATTGTTAATTGGTCGATCAATGGAGTTGTGCGTTTATGTGCTGTTTATACTTTGGAGGAAATAATTGGTGTGTGAATGTTGTGTGTGAGATTGTGTGCCTGTAAAAGTGTGTGTGTTTCTATATGAAATTAATAATAGTAGTAGTATAGTAGTAGTAGTACAGTAGTAACCCCTTGGGGTCATGAGCAATCTTGCCACTGTAGATTGCTCTAACCTATAAAGGGAAAAGTGAAAGCCCCAGTTGAAAACCTGTCTTTCCTTTGTAGGAATGACAGATTCACTGCGGCAACAGTACCCCCGTTGGAGTGCCGGGGGTTTCAGTATAAATAGTATCCCCACTTTATGGAAATTTAGTGCTTTAAATTCCCACTGTCGCTGTCTTCCTCATTTACTCTTTCCCATTCCTGCTCTGTCCTATCACTCTGCTATACTATCTTCTTCTTCGCTAGATCAATGACCTACCTTTTTTCTTGAAAACTCTTCCTGGACAAGACTCCTTGTTTGTGTATGAGGTCTGTTGGATCAGCTTGGGAGTGTTGGACGCTTTCTGCCGGGTGGTCACTAGGGCTTCCTATGATGTATTACTTAGCAATATAGGCATTTTATATGTATATGTTTTGTTGATAATTTATAATGATGTTTGTATTCTATTTTGTTTTTGTAACCGGGGGTTCGAGTAGTTGGGGAAAAGCCTCAGCCGTCCCCTGCGTGGGATGTCTTTATTGTAAAGTGACTGGCTGGTGGAGGGCGTTCAATTTTCCCACTAGGGTTGTTTCAGCAGATCTTTTATGCGGATCGGGGGTTGTCCGGTCCTGATTTGGCTCGGGAGAGTCCGCTGGACCTAAAGCAACAATCAATCAATCAATCAGTACAGTAGTAATAATAATAATAATAATAATAATAATAATAATAATAATAATAATAACTATAATAACTATAATAATAAATAATTTATATCGTTTAAATATTATGCTTTTCCCTCTGGAGAAGCTAAAAGCGCACCTACAGCCAGAAAAAAACAACACCACAATGAATACTGTAAGAAGAAAATGTATAAAAGAGTTAAAAATCACACAATGTAGTATTAAAACAGGTACACAAACGCACACACATATTTTTTTCTCTGTCTTTGTCTCTCTCTCCCTCCCTCCCTCTTTCTCTCTCTCTCTCTCTCTCTCTCTCTCTCTCTCTCTCTCTCTCTCTCTCTCTCTCCCTCCCTCTCTCTCTCTCTCTCTCTCTCTCTCTCTCCCTCTCTTTCACTTACACACAAATACGCCACTTTAAGACATCATAACAGTAATTAAAAAGACACATAATATATTCATAAAATAAAATACAATACAATTTTTGTCTGCTTAGCAGTGCTAACAAGTAAGTAATTGTTTTGTGAACATGGTGTGTAAATGCGCTTGGTGCAGGCATGAACCTTTCAGTTTTATTTTTGGTTTGAATCACATTAGTGTTAGCAATCATGAAATCAATTAAAATCTGATGTCTTTTATTATTATTATTTAAAAAGAACCCCCAGTGAGTGTGCCGGGGTTTTCAGTATAAATAGTAAATCCCCACTTTCTGGAAATTTAGTGCTTTAAATTCTCACTGTTGCTGTCTTTCTCCTTTGTTCTTTCTCATTCCTACTCTGTTCTATCAATCTACTATACTATCTTCTTCTTCGCTAGACCAGTCACCTACCTTTTTTGTTGAAAACTCTTCCGGGACAATCTCCTCATTTGTGTGTGAGGTCTGTTGGATCAGCTTGGAAATATTGGATGCTTTCTGCCAGGTGGTCACTGGGGCTTCCTATGATGTTATTATTTAGCAATGTAGGAATTTTATATGTATGTGTTTTGTTGATATTTTATAATGTTTGTATTCTATTTTGTTTTTGTAAACGCGGGTTCGATAAATTAGAGTATAGCTCAACGTCCCCTTCGTGGGATGTCTTTATTGTAAAGTGACCGGCTGGTAGAGTGCCTTCAATGTTGCCACTAGGGTTGTTTCGGCAGATCTTTTATGCGGATCAGGGGTGAGTCCTCTTTCAGCAAAATTGTAGTCTTGATTTTGTGGTCCTGATTTGGCTCTTTGCAGTCCGCTGGACCCTGTAAGCAATGAATAACTAACTAATAATTTAAATAGAAAAAAAGATTTTTCATCTGTTTCACACTCACTTTGGAATTGTTCTTTAATATGTTCTTGGTTTATGTTAATCCTTACTGACTATTATATTAACAATGTGTATGTGTTAAGTGATACAAGAAAAGATTAACGATCTTTGAATTTGATACACGTATAACAGTTTAGTTTAAAGGCATGAGTCATAATAAATTCTATCATGTGCGAATATATGGTCTTGCGCATTTTAATCCTTACCCCCCTTTCTCATCTCTCTAGCTCAATTCTTATTAAAAAGGTGTCCCCAATATGTGGGTTTACCCCCGTTGGGGTGCCGGGGGTTTCAGTATAAATAGTATCCCCACTTTCTGGAAATTTAGTGCTTTAAATTCCCACTGTCGCTGTCTTTCTCATTTGCTCTTTCTCATTCCTGCTCTATTCTATCAATCTGCTATACTATCTTCTTCTTCGCTAGACCAGTCATCTACCTTTTTTTTTGAAAACTCTTCCGGGACAGACTCCTTATTTGTGTATGAGGTCTGTTGGATAAGCTTGGGAATATTGGACGCTTTCTGCCAGGTGGTCACTAGGGCTTCCTATGATGTTATTATTTGGCAATGTGGGCATTTTATATGTATGTGTTTTGTTGATAATTTATAATGATGTTTGTATTTTATTTTGTTTTTGTAAACGGGGGTTCGATAAATTAGAGTATAGCCTCAGCGTCCCCTGCGTGGGATGTCTTTATTGTAAAGTGACTGGCTGGTGGAGAGCTTTCAGTTTTACTACTAGGGTTGTTTCAGCAGATCTTTTATGCGGATCAGGAGTTGTCCGGTCCTGATTTGGCTCGGAAGAGTCTGCTGGACCTAAAGCAATAATCAAGTAATGTAATGTGTGTGTTTGCGTGTGTGTGTGTGTGTGTGTGTTTTCGAGACTTGTCTGGCTGTCGAAAATAAAACATAATATACTGACCTGTTTGACCCATTATGATTAAGACAACACAACACAACAATAGTCACTCGTTGGCAAGTTCGTTTAAATAATAACAATATGGCAAGTCATTCAAATGTATTTCCCTGACACATGGTTTCCAATGCATCCTTAAATCAGGCTTAATATTTTAAATGAAGAATTATATTTATTTAATCGTTCTTATATAGCGCTTTTCCAGCTCAAGAGCCGCTCAAGGCGCTGGCCGATACAGGATCTAACTCAAGCCGCCCGAGACGCCCACCCGCAGCCTTTGGGCACATGGTCTGACGCCCGGACAACTGAGCACAATCCTGGGCAGCCAGGGATGGGGGAGAAGGACCTAGGTGCATGCTGGGTGTTTTCTTGTCACCGGCACTCACCCGTCTAGGACATGAGCGTCAGGATCTTTAAAGTCCGTTATGATGGAATGTATGCGACACAGACTAGACCTCGGTTTATACTCTCATCCGAAGGAGTAGGAAAACAGGAGTAAAGTGTCTTTCCCAGGGACACAACACAATGGCCCGGCCAGGGCTCGAACCCGGGACCTTCCGATCCGCAAGCCGAAGCACTAGACCACAGTGCCTCCTTATATGGGCCAACGTCAGTAACACAAATGCCCGTAGGCTATTTTTAACTATTTGCATGCATGACATCATTTACTAAAAACAGGCTGACCTACTTTAAACTACAGGTAAAATTTCCCAATAGCTTCCTAGTTCTCAAAACATAATGACAGGACAGAACATTTTTCTCTAGCGCTGACATACCGTGGTAACCAAAAGGCATACAGTATGCTGAACTATTATTGGTGAAGCATTTTAATTTCATGTTCTGTATTCCTCTGTCTTACTTTACCAAATACCGCTGACTCAATAATGACTACATAAGCTATATAATGAGGTAATCAATGTTTGTATCAATCCGAACAAATTTCAAAAGCGCCCATTTTACCATTTTGAATCTCATCCAGTCACTGACTTGTATAAAACCTGCGCTCAATTTGACTAGCTCTCATATCGTTTCAAGTTGATCGAAGTTTAAGTGGAAGTGTGTACAGGAAACAAAGTCAAGTTAAGAAATATTTAAGTGAGTAATAATAGTTTGCGTGAGCTTTGTCAATAAAGCTAAACTCTACCGTGATCATGGCTATTGCTGAGGTTATCGACGGAACGCTTCGAGAACAAGAAGGTAAGGCGTGAAACTAGACCGTTCTCTATTATGTATGTATGTGTGTGTGATCGTGTGTTTGTGTGTGTGTGTGTGTGTGTGTGTGAACTGGTATTATTTATTATTTAAACACATCTCTCTCTCTCTCTCTCTCTCTCTCTCTCTCTCTCTCTCTCTCTCTCTCTCTCTCTCTCTCTCTCTCTCTCTCTCTCTCTCTCTGTTGTAGGTGATACCATTGAAGTACATAATAGACCAACTGTACTGTCTTTCAGTGTACGCTGACATCTTTAGCCTAGGTGACGAATTATAAGAACTATATTTCTTTGCTTCATGTTTTTTGCAATCATACACTTACTTTAAAAAAATCGCTTACATTATTTGATGTATGTGCATATACAACACAATACACATTTCAATCATCTCAACCAGAACAATTAAAGGGGACGTATTAGCACATTAACAACCACATGGCATACACGCAACGAACAATCACAGTTTATATATAAATGTACGATTAAAAGTATGCAATAAACTAATATATGAGTTAGAGGTTATAATAATTACAATCTGCTCCCCTCTCCCCCACCCAAAATATATCACAGGCAACAGCTTTTTTAAAATATCAAAATCTCTCTCTATATATTTCACACACACATACATACACACACACGTACACACCCACATACGCACACACACACAGAAACATACAAACACACCCACACACACACCTGCCTCATTGTATTAAAATACCACTACTACTTCTACTACTACTACTACTGCTACTACTACTACTACTACTACTACTACTACTACTACAACTACTACTACTACTAAAGTAGGTTTATATAGTGCGATACTCCAGCTCGGGGCTGGGCTCACCGCTCTTAACATAGGGTATATCTTTAAAACAAACGTAAACAATAAAACAAGGTATGCAAGCATTCACACCAACCGTACTTGCAAAGGCGTACAAGAGAACAACAACATATGCAATACACTACACATGCATGATAAAACAAAAAATAATAAAAAAATAATACAATGGCTTATTAGATAATAATAAGATTCACCATACAAATTTAAAATATAACTAAAAATTTGTTACATCTAACAATAATTAATTAATACAATGATCAGATTTAAAAAAAAAAAAAAAAGGCAAGATCCGCCTCCTCACTATTGCAGAAATAAGATATTATGAATAACATAATGTAGAAACTAATGCAAAAATAATTATATAAAAATAATTAGATACTCAGATATAAATGTACAGACTATTTACATGTCAAGCCATGGACGGCACCCCATCGGCATCCCACAAATTCATTAAATCAAATCATAAAAACTAAATCAAACCATCATAATCAAAAATTTTCAGAACAAACACACACAAATACACACACACTCAAACACGCAAACACACCCACTCTCCGCACCATTAGCCTCATCAGCCGCGACACCAGACATAGACAAATCAGAGTAATTGTGCTGTGTATTGTATGCCAGCTTCGATAAACTAACAAACCTTACTTCCCGGCAGTGCATTATCGCAAAGAGTCCCTGGAATCTCAGCACCAGGTTTATCAATAATCTAGATACGTTTGTGAGTGTTTTTGCCACCAGCTCAAGTGGAGCCACGGTACCAGGCCCACCATGTGACGGTGCAACAGGTGGAAGAGCGTGCTCATCACCTCCTCAATCGCTACGTCCACGACGACCTCCAGGCCAATGACGCCGACCCTGAAATACTTAGGCAGCTGGATGGGGGCCGTGAGTCATCATCATCATTATCATCATCATGATCATCATCATGATCATCATTATCATCATCATGATCATCATCATCATCATCATCATCATCATCATCATCATCATCATCATCATCATCATCATCATCATCGTCATTCATCATCATCATCATCATCATCATCATCATCATCTCCATCTATTTATTTATTTTATTATCTGTTGCTTTTTCATTAAGAAACGCTACGCACGAACGAAAACCAGTTGGGAAGAATGTTTCGACTTATGGGTGATCAACTGCAGAATAACCCTCGCTTTCAGGAGTACGTACATTTACATTTATTCGCTTTGTCATAAAGTTTTCCTTCTTGCGTGTTATAGAATATACTCTCAGAAGATTCATACAAACTTGATATTAGTTTGTAAACAGTTTTTAATGTTCCAATTTCACGTATACACGCATTCATCAAAAGGCCTTTCTTATACAATTACTCAACCGAGGTCTAGTCTGTGTCGCATGCATTCCATCATAACGGACTTTAAAGATCCTGACGCTCGTGTCCTAGACGGGTGAGTGCCGGTGACAAGAACACACCCAGCATGTACCTTGGGTAAAGCGCTTCACTTGGGGCTGCTGTACTTTCGAAAATGAAAGTACCATATAGGGTAAGATCTCGGCGCGGACCATCGGAAAACCGGCACATGGCCCTAAAAATGGTTAGTGGCGGACCATGCCGTAAAACTTAATGAACACATACGACGGGCACAAGGCAGGAGGCGTACTGTGTTGGCATGCTTTTTCGACGTGGTTAAGGCCTTCGACACGGTGTGGGACGATGGGCTGGTTCAGCGTCTTGTGTCCTTGGGCTTGAGGGGGGAGCTAGTTGCCTTTGTATCAGCTTTCCTTCGAATTCGGGACAGATCCATTCAGGTTGTTTGGAACGGGTGCACGTCGGGGGTGGGTGTATTGACTACGGAGGTCCCGCAGGGTTCGGTCGTTGCTCCCCTTTTGTTTGCGATTGCGGTTTCTGGGGTGACGGCTCATTGTGTGGAGGGCACCACCGCGAACATGTATGCTGATAATATAGCCCTGTGGCGGACCACCAGATATAGACGCATAGGCCGCGCATTGTTAGAGATTTTGAATTATTTCAGGAAGACATAGACAGGATTGTGTGTGCCCTGTCGGTGGCGGGCCTTATCTTATCCCCAGGCAAGACGGTTTTCATCCCCTTTTCCATAGGTGGGACCCCGCTTTATCTGTTTTGGCGGTCCGGGTGGAGGGTGCGATGGTCCTTGGGGTCATCTTTTGTCAGACTGGTGGTTTTGCTCAACTCATTGGCGGCTCTGTTGCCTCTGCTTACTGGGCGGCGAACGTAATTAGGGCCCTTCGAAGGGAGGCCTAGGAAAGGGACTCAAAGACTTTGATCTCACTTTACCACTCGTTGGTTAGATCCCGTCTTTTATTCGGTGCAGAACTGCTCTATGACATCTCGGCACATCAGCTCCAGCGTCTTGTGGGGGCAGACTATGCCATTTTGCGGAGATTGCTCTCGTTGCCTAGTTCAGTTCCGGTGCCCATGGTGTATCAGGTCGCTGGAGTTTTGCCGATTTGGCATCAAATCCGAAAGATGGGGGCTGGTTACCTATGTAGAACGGGAAGAGTCCCCAATTCCACGGCTGCCGAGCTGCTGGATAATTTTGGGGGACTGAGGAGTCGCCGACATCGTCCGGGTATGGGTGAAGTTTTTGATCCATTGTTGGCCGGTGTTCTCGGCAGGTTGCGCACGGTCGAGTCTTTGCCCGAACAGCCGGATTCCCCTTGGGTTGATCCGCCTTTTTCTGTCTCCCTCGCCTTTGAGGGGCTTGCACGCGAGGATCACCTTCCGATACTCACTCAGCTTGCGCGTGAACGCCTTCATTCCTTGTCTGCTCACATTCAAATTTTCACTGATGGCTGGGTTCAAGGGGATGGCTCAGCGGTCTGCGGCTTCTCTATACCAGGGGTGGGCGATTGGTCTTTTGGTGCTCCGCCCGGATCTAGTGTCCTTACGGTGAAGCTCCTGGCCATTAGGCAGGCATTACGTGCTATGGCTGGCGTCGACCTGCCTCGGGGTCTGACCATAGCGATGGCTTCGGATTCTCTCTCGGCTCTGCAGTGCCTGAGTGAGGGCTATTCTTCAGCTCGTTCCACCCTCGTTTCGGAGGTGTGGGACTCTGCGGGAGTTCTATCCAACTCTGGTATTACGATTTCCCTTTGCTGGGTTCCGGCCCATGTTGGCATCAGGGGTAACGAGGCAGTGGACAGGGCTGCCAGTTTTGGATGTGCAGGAGGAGCCCATACTTCTTTGCCTGTCCCGCCTCCACTGAGGCGCGGGGTGTCGTCGGTAGCAGGTTATGGTCCAAGTGGTCCAGTGAGTTGGCGTCATGGTGTTCCGAACGTTCCTATTTTTTTTATGCCGCCATCCACCCGTCCGCTTCCTCTATGTTCCGAGGCAACTTTTGCCCTGCGCTTTATTGCTGTGCACCTTCTCACTGGACACTGGAGGTCGCGGTGGACGGCTACTAGATGCATCTGCCTGGCACCACCCAGCTTCCAGCACTGTCTCTTCGAGTGTGATCGGCTGGCCGAAAACTTTGGCCCTTGTTGTTTGTAGATTATAGTCACACGACACTTTCACATATAGGTGACTACTGGACCGATTTATACTGACACCAGCGGGCCAGTTGTTGGTAAAGGGGAAAATAATATGATCACACGTTGACCAATCCGGGATTCGAACCAGCGACCTTTCGGTTACTAGCAAGACGCTCTTACCAACTGAGCTACCCGGCCTCTTCTTTGGCCCTCTTCGTGCCTTGTGCATTGATTTGCAGCTTCCTATGAGTATGGAGGGGTTTCCGCGGAGCGCTGGGGACCAGGGACCCTGGTTTGCTCCTTGTGATTGCGAGGCTTATTATTAATTCTGAGGTGTCGTCGCTGCTGTGACTTTGTGTCGGTTCGCCCTCTGTGGGTTTTGTTTTAAGTTGTTGTTATTTTATCCATGTTTCATTTTATGTGGCGGTTTTATTTGGTCTTTTGATGGCCCACCTTGTGTGCACATTCCAAATGGCCATGGTGCCGTTGGGTTACTTACGTGGTGGTTGCTAGGTTCCGGTGGATAGCCATGATGCTGTACATAATTTTAATAATTTATATTAACTTATCTGGCAGATACCAATTCGGCCTTCCGATGGCCCACCTTTAGTGGTACCCCGAATGGACATGTTGCCGTCGGGTCACATATATGGTGGTTGCTAGGCCTTGGTAAATAGCGATGGTGCTGACTTAATTTTACACATACTTTTAACTTTAATTTAAGAATTATTTTATTTGGCAGATACCTACCTGGCCTTCCGATGGCCCATCTCTAGTGTTTAACCTTAATGGCCATGATGCCATCGGGTTACCTATATGATGGTTGCTAGGCATGGGCGGATAGCCATGTTGCTGTATTTAAGTAAATATGTCCTTTTATCATGTTTTATTAACAATTTTTAGCCTTTTGTTCTCCAAACAGTCTTTATATAGGCGAGTCTCATCACCAAAATATTAGTGAACTAGGAAATATAGTACCAACGCAAAGCGAATACATACACCACCCACGTGCCTGTGTGAAATGCCGTCGCTTGCGTTCTAGCTCTAAAAACTCGTGATGTATAAACAAATGAAAATATTTGCCAAGTCACTTCGTGGCAGATTTTTCGGCCATTCCACATACTTCTAGACTGTTGGACTGCTAACTTCTTACCATGGTATCATATCGACCAGGGTATAGTACAAGAACACGGGCTCGTAGGCTATCTGCATACGATAGCGCTCCGCTCAGTAGTCCTACTGATATACAACTCATGAGAGGGGCGCGTTCTATAGAGGACGCTATCGTATTCTTGGAAGCTTGTACTCACAGGAGCTCGTATAGCATCCAAGAATCTTGTATCTGGATGTAGCCTAATTTCACACTGCGTAGCAGAGACTGACCGAGGCTTGTGCCGCCTTTAATTTATTTGGTGCTTTTCTTCACTTCAGATGGATCACACACGTGTCGGCGGAAGACAGCTGGGAATCATTCAAGAGAGTGGCGGAAGAGATCTTTGCTGATGGAATTTTCAACATGGGGCGTGTGGCAGCCCTCTTCTGCTTCGCCGCCGTCGTGTGCCTGAAGGTGAGACTTATCAAAATAGCGAAGAAATTCTTTGAAACAGTTTTTTTCCCCCAGGCGTGCCCTGCAAAGCCACAAAGCGCCCCAATCGAACGGGCGGTCTATTTGAAAACGTTTTATAACGTTAGGACATAGAAGCGGCACCATGATGTGTAATAGATACACTCTTACGTGGCAATGCTATTTTAACTACAGATCCAAGGTATCTTGACACATGTAAATAAACGGAATGTATTGGTTTATAGAAGTCCTATACTTTTGAAAGAGATATATTTTTTATTTTGCAAACTTATTTTTGTCAGTGTGTCAACACTCGCTGTGAATGTTAAAATTATATGTCAAGCTAAATTAGTGAAAATGTGACCCTTTAAAGCGAGTTCTGACGTCTGGATCAAAGATGATAAACAAAATAAAATGTCTAATTCACCCTTAATGCATTACATTTGTTTCAGGCGATAAGGAAAGGCTTCGGAGCGGTTCGAGTCGCGGACCTCCTTAGCTGGACCATGCGTTTCTTCAGGGAGAGAGTGGCCCCCTGGGTCGTCGGCAGAGGAGGCTGGGTAAACCACAATTTAAACCATCATTTACCCTCTCTAAAAGTTGGAGTTGGAAATTGGAATAATAATTATTAAGTATCCGCTCAGTCTGTTTCACAGGCGCTTGTATGAGGACACGCGAGCGCCTATGCCTGTGACGCGCCTCCCTTTGGTTATCTAGTATTATAGATAACCAAAGGGAGACGCGTCACATGCATAGGCGCTCGCGTGTCCTCATACAAGCGCCTGTGGTCTGTTTGTATGCAATCACTGGCAACAAGGCGGCAACTGACGTCCTACACACTCACTCCTGCACAAACAATTCAAACGCACAGAGGTTGGCAGATCAGTACAATCAATCATAAGACAGCAGGTGTTAACACATTTTTTTTAAAATATTACAAATAAAAAAATGCCACTGCAAATGTAATTAACGAATGTATTTCACGCGATTTTTGTTCATTCCAGAATGGATTTATTATTCATTTTGTAGGCCTACCAATTCGACGATTTTTTTTCTTCTTGACAAATTAAAAGTGTATGCACTTTTCATCAACTTGCATTAAAATTGTGCTTTTGACAGGATGCCGTTGATGGTCCTGCTACAGCTGTCGCTGTGGTTGGCTACATCCCACCGACAGCCACCATGGTGGCCAAACTTTGCGTTTTCTTTGGCGTGATGGCCGTTACCGTCTATGTGCTCTACGGTCGGAGATAGGACAGTATACAAGACTGGTAAAAATGAAGTATAAAAGAAGAACAATTGGTGTTTAAATATCGCCCTGCAATAGATCCCAACCTTTTGTAAATAAGACATTTAAATGTGTGTGAAGCGGGGCAGTTGCCAGTGCGGTGTATATGATGAGCTTGCTTGAGCGACAGTGTTTATGTGTGCATAATGCAGTTCAACATGTTAGATCAATATGTTTCTCAAGTTTGAAAGTCTGTAATTTATTTGAGCAATGTTTTATGCCTGTCATAATAATAATAATAATAATAATAATAATAATAATAATAATAATAATAATAATAATAATAATAA
Organism: Oncomelania hupensis; assembly: GCA_036898135.1. NCBI lineage: Eukaryota > Metazoa > Mollusca > Gastropoda > Littorinimorpha > Pomatiopsidae > Oncomelania > Oncomelania hupensis. The sequence goes on along the minus strand of CM072517.1, from coordinate 38,696,314 downwards.
TATAATAATAATAATAATAATAATAATAATAATAATAATAATAATAATAATAATAATAATAATAATAATAATAATAATAATAATACAGGATGCTATGTACGCGCCTTTCCCCAAGGCTCAAAACGCGGCGATCTATACCAACATACACGCTCACCTGTCTCATTTACCATCACACACACCAAATACACATACATAACTCTAACAGGTGGTGTAAAGGCAGGGAGATCGCTATTAGAAGACGGAAGAAAATCGAATTTTTATTTTTGAATTTTTTTTTTTATATTGACTGCATCCTGTACCATTATTGAAGGGAGGGAGGAAACCGGAGTGCCCGGAGAAAACCCTCGGTGACCTCAATAGTCTCGTACCTAAGTCACATACGTTCGCCCCTTGCGGGAATCGAACCCGCGACCTTCGGCATAGGAAACCGGCGACTTATCCACTGCGCCACAAGGTCAGAAAGATTTGTTGAAAGATTTGTTAAATTCAAAGTGGTTGTTTTCTTTCTTTCTTTCTTTTTTTTAAGCAGCAAGAGTATGAGTTCTGGACATTTTCACGATTGTCATGGTGCTTGGGTACTGATAGTCTAATTGTTAACCATAGGGGTGGAAAACAAACACGATTTCTACCCCCGTTGGGGTGCCGGGGGTTTCAGTATAAATAGTATCCCCACTTTCTGGAAATTTAGTGCTTTAAATTCCCACTGTCTCATTTGCTCTTTCTCATTCCTGCTCTTTTCTATCAATCTGCTATACTATCGTCTTCTTCGCTAGACCAGTCTCCTATCTTTTTTCTTGAAAACTCTTCCTGGACAAGACTCCTTGTTTGTGTATGAGGTCTGTTGGATCAGCTTGGGAATATTGGACGCTTTCTGCCAGGTGGTCACTAGGGCTTCCTATGATGTTATTATTTAGCAATGTTAGCATTTTATATGTATGTGTTTTGTTGATAATTTATAATGATGTTTGTATTCTATTTTGTTTTTGTAAACGGGGGTTCGATAAGTTGGGGTGAAGCCTCAGCCGTCCCCTGCGTGGGATGTCTTTATTGTAAAGTGACTGGCAGGTGGAGAGCTTTCGGTTTTCCCACTAGGGTTGTTTCAGCAGATCTTTTATGCGGATCGGGGGTTGTCCGGTCCTGATTTGGCTCGGAAGAGTCCGCTGGACCTAAAGCAATAATAATGTAATGTAATGTAATGTAACCCGATTTCTGAACTTAAGCCTGCCATCCGCAGCGTGACGCTACCCAAGACAATTCTATGTGTATGGTTGTCAGTGCTGTGAAACAAAACTAAACACACGGAGATGAGAAAAGATTAAAGATTAGTTGATACAAAACAATACAAAACAACACAGTATGTCTCTTTGGTTGGGTGCCTAATTGTTTTTACTTCTGATAATGTAACAGGAATATTATCTTTATGCTTTAAGTTTTGTGCTTGTATATATTTAAAAAAATATATTGTTGTTGTTGTTGTTATAAACATGTTTTTGTTGTGGTTTTTAGCTTCTGTTGAATATATAATATTTGAAAGATGAAATCCTGGAAAGCATTCATTGTAATGTTATAGACTAAATTAAAAGCGTACAAACTGCTTATCTAATGAGATCTTTATGATGCCATCATTGCAGGATAGCATGTTTGCGAGCACCGTCCATGCACGAAGAGCTCCTGTGTGTTGTGGGTTTTAAAAGAAACAACTGTAAAGAAGAGTTGTGTGTGTATGTCCACATATATTGAAAGAGAGAGAGAGAAAGAGAGAGAGAGAGCGTGTGTAATGTGTGTGTGTGTGTGTGTGTGTGTGAGAGAGAGAGAGAGAGAGAGAGAGAGAGAGAGAGAGCATCCCATATTTTGTATAAACTATCTGTTGTGTCTGTAACACCTTTTTGGGAAGTGGGGAGAGGGAGGAGAAATGCGGGGGGGGCGGGGGGACCTCATGCTGTTGGTGAGACTCTTTCGCGTCTGTTCATTTTTTAAAAATTAATAAACTTTCCTATGATCAGATTACAGATTAGTGTTCAGTGTGTATTGTGTCTGATTCGTAGTGGCGTTGGTATGGCTTTTGTAATTTTTATTAAGGGCTCCCTTTCGATGGTCTATATAAAAACCAGGAAACTAAACAGTAGATCTCTTGATTGAAAGAATGATTACAGTTTTGAGTTAATGAACACACATACACACAACACAAACACACACTCACACATACACGCACATTTAAACACATACAAGACATGCAAACAAACGATGAGAGTAACCGCACTTTGTTAAACAGAGAAATAGAGAGAGGGGGGGGGAAGAGAGAGAGAGAGAAGAAAAGAAAAGATACACAGCAAGTAAACCAACAATGTCTTTATTCTTTCTTCATCAGTACAGCATCAGATAATTTAGGACATATGTGATAAATTATCTGATTGCATATAACAATTCCAATTCTTGTAATATTCCAAAACAATTTGAGAGACAAAGACCTGGACCGTGACACTAGAGGTTAGTTAGTTATTCATTGCTTACAGGGTCCAGCAGACTGCAAAGATCCGAATCAGGACCACAACTTGACACTAGAGGTCATACGTCGACCTGAAATAGATTATGTTACAAAAAAATAAATAAATAAATACAAATAAAATAATAATACACCCCTCCCCCCACCCCACCCCCAACACATTTTGTCATTTGATAACAGCAAAATGTGCTCTTTCGTCCAAAATGTATTCGTATTTCTCGAGCAAACCTAAATACATTAATAAATTTAGTATTAAAGTACTGAATTAATAAACGATAAATGAATACTTAAAAGTCGGGGCGGAATATTCAAACTGATATATTTTAACTTAATCTTCTGTTTCATTTACGGACCAGTATCAGTAGACTACTATCACATTGTAGAACTAAATTATATTCATAGAAACTAAATTGACTACATGATCGAATGCGCACTCTTATTTTCTGTTCATTTAATTTTGTTCTTTGAACTTGATGTTAAAATAAAAACGCATATAACTTATCTTAAGAACAATAATCTCACGTCACTTTCTTGTTTCATTGGGAAAAAAATCTGAACAAATTTGAGACAAAACACTACCCAAAATATTTAAATCAAACGGGAGTCAAAATTAAATACGATTTTAGTCTTGTCAAAAATGAATATTAAACAGTAAAAAATTAGTTTTAAAAGATCTTACAGCATTTATGCAGAAAAAAAGAACGATAACTCAAGTGTTCCCAATAAAAGATTTCCAGTCAACTTTTCTACAACTTACATCATTGATTTGAATATTTACATCAAGTCTTCAGCTCGACAAAGTACAATTGTATAACTACACACACCAAAAACAACAACAACAACGAAATATTCCAAATGTTTTTATTCTCTATTCATAAAAATCCTGAATATTAATCAGAACTTACACACGGATTTGTACTGTAAGTAACGCTGTTTAACATAATTTATGTGTAATTACCTACTATAACATAATTCGTTTGTGCGTTTATGAAATGTTTCCAAAGTAATGACACTAGCACTATAACTAAACTAATATCGTACATGTGTTGGGGGTGGGGGAGAATTGGAGGGTGGTTGAATGAACCAATAAAAAAACAATTTCTCATAACCGCAACAACAACAACAAAACTAATGAAAATAATCCGCCTGCAGTTTCCGGGGTTTTACAAGGAATTGTACACTCTGTCAAACCTGCCTATCAATAAAACTACGTGTAGGCATTTTCAGATCACATCATAATGACGCAACAGCCTATCGTTATTACTGACACAGTCAAACCACAAAATGCACCGCCGTCTCATGCAAGTTCTAGTGGGATCAAGAAGAAAATGAAACAAATATTCGTATTAAACACGCCGCCATGAAAACTCACACTTATCGTGGTTTCTGTCTAAACTTGAAAAATAATCTTCTGCCGAAACAATCTTTTAAAAAATCTTAAGCCATAAACTATGTTAAGAATATTGAGAATTTTTGAAAAAAATTAAAGTTATGCAAGTTTTTAAAATTATTCACAGACAAGTGTTTTTTTATTTAATGTTATTACTGATAAACACAACTTTAAAACATCACTTATAATAATTAAAATCGTGAATTTTGACAATTATGGACAAGCGTGCGTGTGCGTGTAATCAACATTTTTTTTTGAAATATGAAACCATTCACACTCAGCATGGTCACATTCTAAAACTAATAAAATAAAGATTTTTTGTTGACATTTTAAAGCAACGTACGCAAACTTAAGTTTAGAAGATCAAGAATAAATACAATATTTTACGCAAACTATTTAATTGGGTAATAGTTATATAAATATGTCAATATTAGTTGTTCATGAACAATTTGGAACAAATCTGGGAATGAACAATGAAAGATGCTGATTTGCATACATGTAATATTAACATATCATTCCGTGTGTTCTTTCAACAAGTGCAGCTGCATAGACTTGTAATTCATTTTCGAGTCAAAGTCACAAAATCGTATGTTAAAACTAATGGTACTATTCTACTGTTTCTATTCTACAAGTCAAAAATATAATCAAATGATTTTATACTCACACACACAGAATACGACATGGAAAACAAATTATAAGAAAAAGCAACAACAAAACACATACAAAAGGAGTTTTTCAAAAATCACACCGAATTATTTCATTAATTTTGACTTTTAGGTCTCTTGCCAACATAAACCCGCTGCTAAACACACGGCCATGGAAAAGATCCTGCATAAAAATCACAATTCCTCGATCGTGATGCGAATGAACTGCTATTTTCAGCTTGGGTCGTCACGTCCACTTGACTGCGGGATATGTGCCACACTCTGCTATTGCATGGTTAAAACAAAGCACAGCTTAACAAAATGGTACAATCCAAACGTCTTCCAAACGCGAGACAAAAGTCCCCGCCAGCTGAAACTGTTGTACGCAACATTCAAATAGTTGGATGAAAATTAGTAAGCAATCAAATGTACAGGCTAGGTTAGCTATTTAGGCCTATTACATGACCATGCCAGACAATTTTAACGAAACTTGGTTCTGCCAAATCAACAATACACATTTTACAAGAACACTGGTCATATCATCACAGTCACATAAAATAGTTAGGATAAAACAATCACAAACAGGTCCTTTTGGGGGAGAGGGATGAAGGGGGTTAGGAAGGGGGGGAGGAGGGCGAATCACAAATCCAAACATTGTGTTCACCAAAATCTCACAACAAACAAATTAACGACCAAAATCTGCAAATCCAAAAAATTACGTTCACCAAAATCTCACAACGAAAAAACTAAAGACCAAAATCTGACCAAAACTATCAAACAAAGAACCACAACACATTGAACAAAAAGCTATCAAAGAAATGGAAAAGAATCCAAGTAAACCAGATAATGATCAAATATCTCTCAGTATGGGCGAAGTACCAATTAAAAAAAAGTTTCACTAATCCAAACACCAAAATCTCACAACAAAGAAACTACCGACCAAAATCTGCGAATCCAAAAATGTTGTTCACCAAAATCTCACAACAAAGAAACTAACGACCAACATCTGACCCAAACTGAATCAAACAAGGAACCAAAACACTTTGAACAAAAAGCTATCAAACACATGTAAAAGAAGCCAAGTAAACCAGATAACGATCGAATATATCTCAGTATGGGCGAAGAACAATTTAAAAAAAAAAGTTTAGTTTTTCCTCTGATTACGAGGGCAAACGATTGGCCTGCACCAAGACGAGAAGTAACTCACTGTTAAAATTAAAATACGCCTAGAACAAGAACAAGAATAAAAACAAACATAGGGCTTATATAACCCACCGCCACAAACGGTGTTTGGATATCACATTACATTACAGGCTTAGTACCATGTTGAAGATGGTAAGGTATGGCCCGTTCTTACAAAATCGAAGAAACGTGTCCAAAAAATAACCTCAACACATCTCACAACACTCGTATTATAATTATTAAAACTAACCAATTAGTAAATGTACAATCCATTCCAACAAAACATACATTAACAGTACATCAACTATGACCCGTTTTTACAACAAAATAAACACAACAGTGAAATAAAATGGTTTCCGAACTGGAAACAGTTTTCCAAAGTTGAGGGCAAAGATACCGATTATGTTTGGTAAAGGTATTATTATACCCTACTTTAATAAAAACAAACCCCCGTAATTCTACACCTGAACTACACGAGATTCTTCAAAATACAAAAAAAGAAAGCAACCAAAACCACACAAATCACAACGCGTATTTACAGAATATACGTCTTGTTCACACAAAGAAAGCGACTCAACAACTCTCATGTAACTGGGAATGTGTATATTTGTTGCAAAGAATCGATACCGCAATCTTACAGTAAATTCCCTACTTGACAGTAGTACATTCAAAAACAAGGTTGATCCGATATAACGCACATTAATCTTTTAAAAAACCCAAAACAACTGCTTAATGTGCTTGACCAACGTGCACACAACGACTTATACAATTACGCATAGTATGACTGACGGATCCAACTGGCCTGTGCCCAAAATGCACGTCTTGAGCAACGTGACGACTGAGCCGTTCGGAACTGGTTACCAATGGAGTTGGTCGCCCATACAGTCTCCAGTGATCTGCATTAAGACGTTCAAAATATCCAGTGATTTGCGTTGAACTCATCATCTTCAACGACTTGCCTTGAATACGCAGTCTCAAGTGATCTGTTTTGGACTCAACCTTTTCAATGGCTTGCATCGGATGTGCACCAACACTACGATGATTCGCGTTAGCAATACAAATCTCCAAAACCGGCCTGTCGTATTTTGCTGCTCGTAGGCAAAATCCCCGATAACTGGCGATGGTCGCACACCTTCTCTTCACAATATAGTTAGTCATATCTCTTTGCTGCGTTGCTTAACCAGCACAGGAGAGGCAGAGGTTAACGGCGCGGCCGCTGTTTTGTCCCTGTGTAGGGACTGAGTCCTGGAGTGTCGGTCTGCGAACATCATCTCCTGCACTTGCTGTTGACTTAACACCAGCGGCTGATGTGGAGACTGAGGGCTGGGTTGGCGGGAGGTAGTGTTAGGGGAGGGGCTTTGCCTGGGTGTGGCGCTTCTTCGACCCCCGCTGGATCCCCCGCCACCGCTCCGGTCCCCTGGGCCAAGACTGGGGCTGCGGCTGGCTCTCGAACCGCCGCTTCTGGTGTGTCGCTCCGTGCGACTGAACTCCCTCCTCAGCGTCTTCCCTGTGTGAGTCGGTGTCAGGTCTGGCCGCAGGATCACGTCCGGACCTTGATCTTGGTTATGCCCTTGGCTTTCGGGCCTGGGGCTCTGAGTTCGCGAATCGCTGAGACCAGGGGACGTCGGTGTGCCTGGAGAGTGTGGCGGGCGCGTGGAGGAGGATGGTGAAGGGGAAGAACTGGAAGTCTGCTGATGGAAGCTGGCTTGGACTTTGACCTGAGATGGTGGCGACAGAGGCTGGATCTGAAAATTAAACCCACCGATGAATTGAGAATATTTTTAAAATGATTTTGTAAATAAAAAGAAAAAATTTAAGGAACAACAACAACGGTTACGAAATAATATTCTACAGTTTCTTTAAAAAAAACAACAACACAAAAAACAACGTATACTACTTCCTTTCCGTTAGATGCCCTTTCCCCAAAAACCATCTCCCAAAACACAGCTTCTTACCGGGTGCTGGTGCATTGAGTCCTGTCGCCGAAGACTCTGATGCTTAGTTCTTTGCATAGTGCTCTGACGTTTCAGTCTCCCCTCTCCCTGCGCCCCTGCGCCTCCGGCCTCCCCACCTTCCTGAAGCCGCAGGGGAGCATACTCGCACCGTTCCTGGAACCGCACGGGAGAGTAGTCGCTCTTGCTGCGTTCTCGTTTCTCCGGGACGTAGTTGTACACTTCTCGGTTCTGCTTCAAAGGAAATGATGATTGGTCTCCCCTGGATTGATCTTGGTGTTGCTGTCGTTGTAGACTCTGCCGCTGAGACTGTTGTTGTTGGACTTGTGTAAGTTGTTGGTGGAGTTGCTGTTGTTGCTGCTGCTGTTGTTGTTGTTGTTGTTGTTGTTGTTTTTGAGACTGCTGTTGCTGTTGAGACTGCTGTTGCTGTTGAGACTGTTGTTGTTGCTGCTGCTGCTGCTGATGCGGCTGCTGTTGCGGTGGTTGTTTCTGCAGCTGCAAGTCTTCACCAGTGCTACCTTCGCCCTGCCTCTGACCTCTGTTTCCTCGCCCTTTTCCTGACCGGTCGTGATGGTAGTAGGACCAACGTCGGCTCATGAACTCTTTGCGCGGTTCGCCGCCGTAGAAGCTGGCGCTGAGGCGGGTGCGGCTACCAGACGGGCTGCCCTCGTCGGGCGAGTGTGCGGGAACGGACTGGGTGACCGTCACGGCTCGGTGCTGGCGGTCAACCTGAGGGCTGGGGACGGGAGATGGAGCCTGGGTGGTCACTCGTATTTGCTGGTTCCCGAAACCTGCAAGAGGGGATGGAGATCTTTCACCACCACGACCTCCACTACCACCACCACCTCCTCCTCCGCGTCCTCCCCTGTCTTCTCCTCCTCCTCCATCACACACTCCCATCCCTCTTGCACTTTCTCCTCCTCCACTGACTGGAGTGGTCAGGTTGGCAGCGGTAGCGGAGTGGGTTAGACCACTGCCAAGCTTGTTGTTGTTATAAGAGGCATCGTCCATTTTCTGCAAGTTGGCGGCGCTGCCGTAGGAGGATGGGTGAGTTCCCATAGACACAAAATGACGCTCCAGGCTGTCCAATCTCAGGTGCAGGGCGCTGACCATGCTGTATGTCTGAGATAACACTTCTTCCTTCGAGTCCAGAAGCTCTGTCAACATTGAGTATTCAATGGAACAATAAAGCAATGAAACAATAAATCAGGTATCAAATTAATCAATCAATTGAACAATCAATAAATCGACTAATATATCAATCAGACAACAAATCCATCAACCAAAAGAAGAAAAAAACATTACCTCTGCCGCTATCCTTTCCAAATTTTTTAATTTTTTAAAAGAAACTACTACCTACTTCATCTTATTTCAATGCTAAGGAGCAGTAATTATATAATTATATATATAATTATTTGCTCGCACCCACGCTCACACACCCACTCTTGCACACACATACACACACAAACATGCGCGCGCACGCACACACACACACACACATGTAAGGACTTTCGCAATACGACGCACCTTCCCAACCATCTCCCTATCCTCCCAAACACGATTTAGTTAAAACTCAACCGTAACAAAAGATTTCTCGTGCTCACCATCTTTTAGGCTTTCCTTCTTCTCATCGAATTTCATCTTGTGGACGTATCGTAACACCACCTTGTGCATGATGGCCTGTAAAAATGCATACATACATACATACATACATACATGCATACATACATACATACATGCATACATACATACATACATACATACATACATACATACATACATACATACATACATACATATATACATACGTAAATGAAAAGAAGATGAAGATAGAGGTGTGTCGGGGTACGGTGAGGTTGGTCAGGAATAACCCGCTAGATCTATTGTTTGTATGTGTGTGAGTGTGTGTATGTGTCCGTATGGAGTTCTGGGGTGCTAAACTTGCCTTTTTATGCACAAAATGGGGCTTTTAGCTCGCGCCCCTCTTTTTCCCAACGCCCCACTTTTTTCTAAGTATATATCAAGGGAATGCTCTTATAGTACATGGGAGTACTTTTGTAATGCATGGGACTCTTTTAAGTACATGGGAACGCTCTAGCCGGGACGGGCTGCTTTCTGGACGAATTTGAAGAAAAGGGTTAGTGTACAGGTTAGGGTTAGGAGAGGAAATAGGTAAACTTTTTGACGGAAAGAGCCATTTTTTTAAATTCTTACATTTGTTGATAAATTTTGCGCCCTTTCCGTTAAAAAACACGCGTTTCGGTGATTTATATTTCGTCCAAAACCCCTATTTGCCATGGATACACACTTGTGTGTGTGCGTGTTTGTGTGTGTGATGGTATAAGCTTACATGTAATGCGTGCAAAGACTAGATCTCGGGTTACACCCTCATCCGAGAGAATAATCATAATGACAAACGTAAATATATGGAAAAAAGATCGAGGCAAAAGTATTATTTAGGCCTACGTAAATAGTCTATGTAGACTATTTTTATAATTTTTTTTAAAAATTTTATATTTTAACAACTTTATTATCACCGAGGTGAAATTCGGGCACATTTATTTCTGAAAGTACAGCAGCCCCAAATGAAGTGCTTTAAAGTACATGCTGGGTGTGTTCTTGTCACCGGCACTCACCCGTCTAGGACATGAGCGTCAGGATCTTTAAAGTCCGTTATGATGGAATGCATGCGACACAGACTAGACCTCGGTTTATACTCTCATCCGTTGGAGTAAGGCTACTAGCATTATGGTTTCAACCGTTAATTCGTTTAATGCATCATTATACAATAACCCAAGATCTAGTCTGTGCACAAAATGTCCTTGACGGGCGAGTGCCACAGTTGAAAACACACCCTTCAGGCAGTATGTCCTATCTCCAACATCCGCCCGACCCCTCAACCCCACATTCTGATTGGCGCTGTTCTGCGGCTGCTGCACTTTCAAAGCTGAGAAGGCAACCCAATTTTGTACATGCTCGATGCGAAATGCAGGGGAAAAGAAGATGATAAAAAAATGTTAAGGCTGCCAATAGATTTTTAAAACAAAAAGGACGTAACCTATTTACAATTCTGGAATAAACTTGAGTCAGAATGCATTGCTAAAACGATGAGTCTTCGCTGCACTTTTGAACAAAGATAAACAGTGGAAGAGGCAGTGAATTCCAGAGGAGCAGAATTTTTAAAAGCTCTGTAACTCATAGTTTTCGTGTTTGTGCTGCCATCACGAACGCTTGGCAGCCTGAGTGGACACTGGCTCGCAGATCGAAGATTGCGATCTGGATGATGAGGGGCAGCAAGCTGTTCAAGGTATTGCGGAGTAGATTGTGCAAGCATCTGTTGTACGTCAATGATAGAAATGTTAACTTACAGATTGATGACAAAACGGCGATAAGTAAACCTCGTACGACTCCGCTGCTACGATGGCTGAGTGGACTGAAGCCAGATTAAGCGGCTAGCCCATTCAGTCATACATTGCATGCCTACTGCTGTATCTCAGTGGTAGACACTGATGACCCAGGTTCGAATCCCGTGATGGGCATGGAAAAAAAGTGGCCATTTTTCACGGTCCATCTTAACAGTCAACGACGACGACGGGCATTGAAGGTTAACGTTTACACCTGCCATTGGCGATATGGCAAACGTGAAACCCTTAACAGTATATAATCGTTCTGGTGGTTCAGTGTTGATTTAGGTCCCTACCCCCTCTTTCCGTGAAGGACAGAGTAAGGGACAGATTGGAAGATTAGACTGTACCATTAATCTAAAATCTTTATCCCTAATAAAAAAAAAAGTTTCAAAGTTTCAAAGTTTATCTGGGATGGTTATCCCCATCTGCCATATCGCCAATGGTGGGTGTAGATGTTAAACGTCAATTTCCATTAAACTGCAATCGCACAAAATGGGTACATATAGATTTGGGCCATGAATTTGGTAAACTACCCGACGTGAGGCCTTATGAACATTGTGTAAGATCGTTATTAGTTCAATATACCTATACCTATACCTTGTAATCTATAGAAAACCCGCCATCCTGGTCCTCGGTGTCCACTGGAGTAATCTGAAAAATAAGGAAAAAAAGAAAGAAGGATAAAGCAATTAACTAACTAACTGATGATGATGATGATGATGATGATGATGATGATGATGATGATGATGATGATGATGATGATGGTGATGATGATGATGATGATCTTAAGCCTACTTGAACTAGGTTATATTTTCCTGGTTTTAGAATAAATGGGAAGTAAAACGCCTAGAATCGATGATTGACGCCCTCAGCATTATTTGTAACAAGATCTGACAGAGTGGGGAGTGACCTACACCATGGACCCAGTCGCTTGTCATCACTCTTCCCAAAATAGTTAACCTTCGGGAGTGTAAAAATTACCGCACCATCAGCCACATCAGCCATCCCAGCAGGGTCCTCCTGAAAATAATACTCAACAGATTGAAAACCCAAGCTAAACAAATCATATCTGAAGAACAAGCAGGATTCAGGGCAGGGCGAAGTACCACTGAACAGATTTTCAACTCAGAATAATCTGCGAGAAATACCTACAGCACCAACAACATCTATATCATGTGTTTGTAGACTTCAAGAAAGCGTTTGACTGAGTCTGGCATGCATCTCTGTGGGCAACTATGAGAGTGTACATCATCAGCCCTAAAATTATTGAAATCATCAAAAGTCTGTATGACAAGGCTACCAGTGCAGTCCTCCACAACAGTGCCATCGGAAACTGGTTCAGAACAACAATTGGTGTGCGTCAAGGATGCCTACTCTCTCCAACACTCTGTAACATCTTCCTAGAGCGCATCATGTCAGATTACGAAGGCACAGTCAGCATAGAGGGTAGAGCAATCTCCAACCTCCGTTTTGCGGATGACATTGATGGATTGGCTGGAGAGGAACAAGAACTTGAACAGCTGGTACAGAGGCTTGACACCACCTCCATAGCCTATGGAATAGAAATAAGTGCAGAGAAGAACAAAATGATGACCAACAATACCAATGGCATCAACATTGACATCAAAGTCGAAGGCCAATCCCTCAACACAGTGCTTAGCTTCAGATATTTAGGAGCATTGTATCAGACGATGGGTCCTGAAAGGAAGTCCTCTCCAGGATCGCACAAACAACTGCTTCCCTGACAAGGTTAAAACCCATTTGGAAAGACAGGACCATCTATCTACATTCCACGGTAAGACTGCTGCGTTTCCTTGTCATCTCCATTTTCCTATACGCTTGCGAAACATGGACTCTCACAGCAGATCTACAACGAAGAATACAAAGCATGGAGATGAGGTGCTACAGAAGACTTCTGGGGATTTCCTATACCCAGCACAACTCCAACAACGAAATCCGACAGACCATCACACAAGCCATTGGACAACACGATGACATGCTCACAGTGGTGAAGAAACGGAAACCCCGATGGTATGACCACATCACTAGAGCATCATGCCTTTCAAAGACCATCCTGCAAGGCACTGTGCAAGGAGGCAGAAGAAGAGGGAGACAGAAAAAGAGGTGGGAGGACAACATTCGAGAATTGACTGACTTGACACTGAGCGAAGCCATGAGGGTTGTTGAGGAAAGAGAAAGATGGAGTACGCTGGTTAAACGATCATCTGTGGTGCCCCAACGACCTCCGAGTTATGGGATAGGATTGGATAGGATAGGAAAAAGACTACAAGAAAAATAACTCGTCTTTAAAAACATACAATGTTTTTTTTAAAAAATACAGCGACGTTATTATATCACTAGAAAACTTAATCAAAAGATACCCCGCATCCTCCCGCCCCCCTCTCCCACCCCGCCCGGCTTCCCCACCTATTCCAACCCTATTCCGGGTTACAGGACAAGAACTACTTGTGCTCCATTTAGAAGCAATTAAATAGACTTAAGATGATATATATACCAGAAAAAATTCGATTTCAAACCGCTACTTTGACTTTTGGCAAAAGAGGATTTCAATATAGTCTCTTGATTTCGTACAAAACCCAACAGTAGGGAGTTTAGTATTTCAAAGCAGAATTTTATATTTGATTTCAGGTTTGGGAGGCATGAAGAGTTTCTAGCTTGGAGATTTTACGCAATTTTATCTTTCTAAAAGAACTTGCTACCTATCACACATTCAAGGTACACAACAAATTCTCTTTAAGATTTACGTAGGCAAAAAACGTTTTACTATATGAGTTACCTCCAAGATAAAGATTTTAGTTCAGAACTTACTCGTATATAGGATCCATTATTATTATTATTATTATTATTATTATTATTATTATTATTATTATTATTATTATTATTATTATTATTATTGTTGTTGTTATTATTATTATTATTATTATTATTATTATTATTATTATTATTATTATTATTATTATTATTATTATTATTATTATTATTATTATTGCCTAGGAGATGGACTATAAAGCATATAGTCTGATTTCACTGTCGATTCTAATCACTCATCGTCAACCTATATAGATGGACCTACATTATAAGCGTTTAGTTTTTAAGGCTCAGTGATTAACCCTGCTTATGTCCCTTGTATTCGCCTGTATTCTGTCATTTGACATAATCTCTTCTTTGGCAGCAGATTTGTAGAACCTTTCTGAGAAAAATCGGCATGTCATCAATTCACGAGTTGTGTCAATAATAATAATAATAATAATAATAATAATAATAATAATAATAATAATAATAATAATAATAATAATTATGGATGCTATATCTACGCGCTTTCCCCCAAAATCTCCATTCAGGCTCAAAGGGCGGCGATCTGTACCAAATTACACGCTCACGAGTTGCACCTACTCTAACGAAAACGCAACAAACACACATCTATCACTCAAATATGTGGTGTAATGGGCAGGGAGATTGCTATTAGAATACGGCAAAGAAATAGGATTTTTATTTTGGCAATATTAGATTGACTGCATCCAATAATAATAAAATATAGGCTTGTCTTACTTTTATCATCTGATGGGGGTGGCGCATCCAGCATAATCTTTGTGTATTAAATTAAGCGCCTTGTACAACTATAAACCTCCATCATCATCCTCGTCATCATCCTCGTCATCATCATCATCCTCCTCATCATCATCATGGTCATCATCATGGTCATCATCACCAACACCATCATCATCATAATCATCACAGCGCATCTTTGACTTAATCACTCACCGTGCAGCCTACCAAGGCGTTTCTGGCGTAGGCGATGAACTTGAGGATGGATTTGGGCGTGGGTACGATGTTGAATGGTATAGGGAGGGTGGTGCCTTCTTCGATGAAAGATATCCACAGCTTGGCGCGCGCAAACTTCCATTCTATGTCCTCGCAAGTCTAAAGACGTACACAGCACAACAGAGAGTCATAAGCATTTGATTCATTAGACGGATACAAATTACTTTAAAAAATTAGAAGAAATGGGGAAAATATGAAGAAAGAAAGAAGGAAATAAATAAAGAAATGAAGACAGAAAATAAGTGTAGAGACGGAAAATGAATACATGAACACACGAATGAATGAATGAATGAATGAACGACGACGATGAGGATATGCTAATGATGATGATGATGATGATGATGTTGAAGATGATGATGATGGTGCATGGATTATGATGATGTTGACGTTGATGATGATGATGATAATGATGATGATGATGATGATGATGATGATGCTGAAGATCATGCTGATGGTGATCATCACGATGTCTTGAATAGCGCATTTTTCCAAGACAGTAAGCTCAAGGCGCATTGTACCCCAAGTTGTTACTGCTGATAATAATAATGATAATAATAATAATAATAATAATAATAATAATAATAATAATAATAATAATAATAATAATAATAATAATAATAATAATAATAATAATAATAATAATAATAATAATAATGAGATGCTGAGGAGTTGAAGAAGGAGGACAAGAAGAAGTCGGGAATGTCGACTGACAATGCGCCATTCTCTACAATTATAATGCTTATGATACTGTACGCCTACAAGTATAGAAGCGTTGAAGAAAAATTACTAACCAGTATAAAAAATGCAAACAATTATTTTGATGAAAACTAAAACCGCGACGATGAAAGTAAACAACAACACAACAAAGCACTGTATATGTACAGTTTTAATTACTACTACTTTTATTGTAATAATAATAATAATAATAATAATAATAATAATAATAATAATAATAATAATAATAATAATAATAATAATAATAATAATAATAATAATAATAATAATAATAGGAAGAAGAAGAAGAAGAAGAAGAATTATTAAAGGGACACACTATGACCACGCCCTTCGACTGATCCAATTACCGTTCACAATGAATGCTGCCCCACTGAAATAAAATAGATTTCTACCCCCCTTCCCACCCCCCCAAAAAAAACCACCATACAATTCTTTTGAAAATATAATTACTTTTAAATCAGTAAATTCCGTAGATTTTGAGTCTATTAATAGTAACCGCTATCTACCTTATTTAGAGCTAAAATATCATCTAGTAGATCGCAGAGCGTATTGGTGTACCGTTAAACAAGGGAAATCACAGGCTGACAGAACAGAGAGGGAAAATTTGAACTGTATAGTGGTTGGTTTGAACAGCAAAACCCCACATTGTCGTTGTTTTATGAAATAACAATGGGAATTTTAGGCTAATTCATTTTGGCCGAAGATAAACAAGGCCTTTGAATCTGGGACCATTTAAGAAACAAACTTGCCTGGATCTCTTCAAAGGTGTTGCTCATCATGGCGATGAGCATGTTGATGAGGACGACAACGGCGCCGAGAATGTAGACGCCGTACAGAATATACCCCACTAGTTGCACCATGGCGTGCCGCTTCCCGTCCGTTATCTGCGGTGCCGTGGCGGTGCCCATGCCGAAAGCAGCCCAGAACAACGTCCCCGTGGTCTGCAGCAAGCTGGGAACAAAAGGAGAAGAGGTGAAAAATAGAGAGGGAGAAAGAGAGAGAGAGAGAGAGAGAGAGAGAGAGAGAGAGAGAGAGAGAGAGAGAGAGAGAGAGAGAGAGAGAGAGAGAGAGACAGACAGACAGATAGAGAGACAGAGGGAGGGAGAGAGAGAGAGAGCAAGAAAGAGAGAGAAAATAAGCATACAGAAAAATACAGGCCACGGTGAAAACAAGAGGAAGAGAAGGGAAGAAAAAGAGGCGAAGGAAGGAAGGGGGAGGAAGAACAGGAAGGAAGAGGAGGGAATAACGTTGTTGGGGGAGAGAGGGGGAAGGAGGAGGAGGAATTGCAGTGAATTTCCTTTCGCAATGCTATAGCGTACATATAACTTGGTCAGGGTTAGAAGGAAAACAAAGCAAGCAAAAGAAAAGAACGATCAGACAGAACTAAAGTTTATTTACATTCAACACCTGTTTGCGGCGTCCTCGATCTCTTTCCAAGACAAGTTTTCATCTTCATAAAGACTGTTAACGTATGTGTCGTGCTTGCAAGGCTTAAGACAGAACTGCGCGCTCTTAGGCCCTATTAACTAGCGTTGAAGGTCTTTGGACTGGGTTGAAATGGGGTAGACGCTTTGGCACTGTTGACAGGGCTGAGTAAAATAGTGACCGCTCATCTAGCTCATGTGCACCTGCCTCTTTTGAAGAGACTGGTCACTGCCGCTCCTCGCGCTAACACTGAAACGTGTATTTCTTCCCTAAGAACAATGCTCGCACCGTCTGCATATCTCCACAAGATCTTGTGAAGATGATACGCAATGTTATTACATCTTGGCATTTCTGTTTTTGGGGGGCACCGGATAAAGGTCAAAGAAAGAACAAAGCAAATACATCCCATAATAATAATGATCCAGAGGACCGGGGACTGGGAGGAGGTGGAAAGGGGGGGGGGGAGGGGAAAGGAGAAATTCCGAGATTCACACACACAGCCAAGTCAGCATATGTAAGAAATTCAGGAGCTATTACTATTTTGACATTGTTGTCAGTATGCAATTTATTAAGAAAATTTCGGTTTTCCCAGCCTATGTTTTTGGCTAGTTAGTCAGTATAGGAAGTTTGATTTACTAACCTACCATTGGGAATGATTTACCAGTTTCTTTTTAAAAAAAAAGGCACCAAACATAAACTACTATTACTACTACTACTACTACTACTACTACTACTACTACTACTACTACTACTACTACTACTACTACTACTACTACTACTACTACTCCTCCTCCTCCGCCTCCTCCTCCTCCTCCTCGGTCCTGATTTGGCTCGGAAGAGTCCGCTGGACCTAAAGCAACAATCAATCAATCAATCAAACTACTACTACTACTACTACTACTACTATTTTAAGGGTAGTAACTTCCCTATTCTGATAGTAGCCATTTTGATTAGGCTGTAGTGGTTGAAAGATGTAATTGTTGATTTTTCGGTAGGTGAGGTGTTCTTTTATTTTTCATCTCTCTTTCTTTTGTCATACAGGTCCAAAATTTCAGATGGGATACACGGTTTCTTCTTTTAGCGGTGCTTGCCAAGGGTCTCAGTGGCGGCATCTGTAACAGCTGAGTTGAAGGTGGTGGTCATGGTGCTCCCAAAATGAGCAGTGGTGCAAATTTCCTTCCAATTGTGGCTTGGAATATTTCTGCCACCTCCGGGTCTTGCAGTTTGTCCAGGTGGAACTTCAGTCTGGTGCACTTTGCTGTGATTAATCTCTTAGCTTCGAATATTTAGGTGCCATTGTATCAGACAATGGGTCCCGACAGAAAGTCCTCTCCGGGATCGTACAAACAACTGCTGCCCTGACAAGGTTGAAGCCCATTTGGAAGGACAGGACCATCAGTCTACATTCCAAGGTAAGGCTACTACGCTCCCTTGTCATCTTAATCTTCCTATACGCTTGCGAAACATGGACTGTCACAGCAGATCTACAACGACGAATACAAAGCATGGAGATGAGGTGCTACGGAAGACTTCTGGGGATTTCCTATAACCAGTAAATCACCAACAACGAAATCCGACAGACTATCACACAAGCCATTGGACAACACGATGACATGCTCACAGTGGTGAAGAAACGGAAACTTCGATGGTATGGCCACGTCACCAGAGCATCAGGCATTGCAAACACCATCCTGCAAAGCACGGTGCAATGAGGCAGAAGAAGAGGGAGATAGAAAAAGAGGTGGAAGGGCCACATTCGAGAATGGACTGGCTTGACACTGAGCGATGCCATGAGGGTTGCTGAGGACAGAGAAAGATGGAGTACGCTGGTTAAACAATTATCTGTGGTGCCCCAACCACCTTCGAACTACGGGATGGGATAGGATAGGATAGGATAGGATCAGATTGTTGAAAGAAGCAAAAAACTTGTTATCTTGGCTTCGCCCTCGCCAAAAAGGCATTCTGGATTGCAGGCCTGCACGCATTAATTAACTGAATCGATCTAGCAACTAAACGTCCCTAAACCGATCTAGCAACTAACTCTCCATGAACCGATCTAGCAACAAAACATCCGTGAATCGATCTTGCACACTAAAGGCTCATTACAGGCTACAGCAGGCGTGCTCTGTTGTCCTTTCATCATGGAAATAAACAATGGGGAAGCTGCACAACCGCGGAGATGCAGTTCCATTGGGTTAAATAAACACACTAGGCCTACTCAAAATTGTGTCGTCACAGAGTCTATAGTGCAGCGCGGATCTTGCAAAATAAAAAAAAAAGTAAAAAAACAAACAAACAAAACAAAACAGCCTATATACAGCGCACTTACCAAATCAAAGAGCTAATCAAGAAGCTAATATCTAGTAATCAGGACCTAACTTATACTACAAAGTCGTCAAGTTACTGCATCAAATGCGAGCTGACTCTCAAAAGCATAGGTCCATACTCCTAGTACTCTATCCACATATATCTACGCTTGTGCATTTGGGCCTGGACCTGCACATACCCCTTTTTGACAGAACGGCCGGGCTCTTTAACTGAGGGCTGCGTAACACAGTATAAAAGGACGCGGGGAAGTGAAGTGATACAGTATAAAGAGTAGTTACAGAAAATTGAATACTGACATACCAACAAAAATATGGCCCGTCACTGTTGAGAGTAGAACCCTGTGCTTCAGCACTCCATGCGGGCATTTTACCCACAGTGGCAACTCGTTTGCCCTTAAATGTATCAAGAAACCGTCGATAACCCCGAAGCTGTGTAAACCACATAGGCCAAACAAACAAGAAAACATGGACCCAGGAGTGCAGACTGTCTTGACATTCTTCCTCTAATTTCATCATCCCCTCTGGCAAGTTTGGTCTCAATCTCGTCGTCAGAGAGGGAGAGAGAGGGGGGAGAGAGAGGGAGGGGAAAGAGAGAGGGAGGGAAAGAGAGAGAAGGAGAGTGAGAGGGAGAGAGAGAAAAAGAGAGAGAGAGAAAGAGAGAGACTGCGTTTTATAACCACTGAAGTTGTGCTTTGTGCTTTGTGCTGAAGGTATTGTTTAGACTTGCATGTCTTCAATGATGTGAGCAGCCCACTTCGACAGAATCAAAAATATGACAGGTTATAGATGTATGGACATTCTATACTAGGCAAAGTCTACACTTAACGAGAACACAAGTAATTTTTCACTGTATTAGGGCTTTGGTACGACTTTCGCATACTTATATTTTCCCAATCAGGCGTTGTGGAGAAGAAGAAGAAGAAGAAGAAGAAGAAGAAGAAGAAGAAGAAGAAAGAAAGAAAGAAAGAAAGAAGAAAGAAAGAAAGAAAAAAAGAAAGACACAGACAGACAGAAAAGGAAGAAGAATGACTTAACGAATGACTTAGATATTTACAAGCCAGAAAGTTATGACCATAACACAAAAGAAGAAGAAGAAAAAGAAGAAGAAGAAGAAGAAGAAGAAGAAGAAGAAGAAGAAGAAGAAGAAGAAGAAGAAGAAGAAGAAGAAGAAGAAGAAGAAGAAGAAGGAAAGAAATAAAGAAAGAAAGAACGAAAGAAAGAAAGAAAGAAAGAAAGAAGAAGAAGAAGAAGAAGAAGAAGAAGAAGAAGAAGAAGAAGAAGAAGAAGAAGAAGAAGAAGGAAAGAAAGAAATAAAGAAAGAAAGAGAAGAAGAAGAAGAAGAAGAAGAAGAAGAAGAAGAAAGAAAGAAAGAAAGAAAGAAAGAAAGAAAGAAAGAAAGAAAGAAAGAAAGAAAGAAAAAGATGAAAAAGAAAGAAGCAGCAGCAGCAGCAGTAACAACTGTTGTCAATGATGAAGAAGAAGAAAGAAAGATGAAACAGAATTCTGGGAGCCGATGCTGATGATCATAGAGTGCAGAAACAAGCGAGAGCAACAGACAATGGCGCAAACACATGGCACAACATCGTTACCACCTGTCGAAAAGCATGCGCGCATTAGGTACGGGGGAACTTCTATTTACCCAGAAACAAATGTGTCTACCTAAAAGCACATCATCTCTGCGAATAATGCAGATTGCACAGACAAAAATGGTTATACCCCTAGTGGGCTTTACTAGGACCCTTACAGCAGGTCTACAACGAAGAATCCAAAGCATGGAGATGAGGTGCTATAGAAGACTTCTGGGCATTTTCTATACCCAAGCACATCACCAACGACGAAGTCCGACAGACCATCACACGAGCCACTGGACAACACGATGACATGCTCACAATGGTGAAGAAACGGAAACTTAAATATAATGGACACGTCACCAGAGCATCAGCCTTGCAAAGACCATCCTGCAAGACACGGTGCAAGGAGGCAGAAGAAGATGGAGACAGAAAAAGAGGTGGGAGGACAACATTCGAGAATGGACTGGCTTGACACTGAGCGAAGCCATTAGGGTTGCTGAGGACAGAAATAGATGGAGTACGCTGGTTAAACGAGCATCTGTGGTGCCCCTACGACCTTCGAGTTATGGAATAGGATAGGATTGGATAGGATAGTGTAACACCCCGTTCTGACCTCTACCTGGAAGTGTCCCCATAAGGAACACTGTTGTGTCCCAAACTGTCCACGGGGTAATCATTAGGTATATCACCAATCGGTCCCACGTGGAATAGTTTGAGACACAAAAGTGTCCCCCGGCGGATACATCTAGGTGGTGGTCAGTACTTCAAAATATAAAGATATATTAAATGCATATATCCTCACTAACGTACACACACAAAATCTACAGTCTCCACTGGACATTGCACCAGAATGTTGAGACAGATGCGCAAGTGAACAGAAGAAGAGAATGCCACAACGTGCTGGGAGGGTCCATCCTGCGAGGAACAGCAGACACCACCTTTGCTCAGCTCCCTTTGAAATACATCTCTTGTTCCAGTCACGTTAAACTTCGCACTGTTTCGTCGGTTGATGTTTTGTTTGGTAGGTGCGGCACTCCCCAATGGCCTCCTCCTACCCCCATGTCCACCCCGCACACAACCCCCACCCCAAACCTCATCCCAACTACAGGGTTATTGCCTGTAATTTTACCTCGAGCTCAGGGGCTGAAGGAACTCGGGCGTTTTGATCTCAGGGTGATTGAAAATCGCAGCAGACGCTGATTTGACTTTTAAATTGCACTATCCCTTCTTTGATCTTCTTGCACAGAAGAGCCAGGCTTTCCCTACTCAGGCCACTCTGAGAACGTGACTTCTCCGAGATCAAGCGGCAGTCTATTCTTGGAACTTCTGTTCCGTCTGACTCTTAATCGGTCCCTGTCTCAGTGTCTGTCTGTCTGTCTCTCTCTCAATCTCTGATTTACTTATTTTATTTATTTATTTAATCGTTCTTATAACACGGTTTTCCAGCTCAAGAGCTGCTCTAGGCGCTGGCCGATACAAGATATAACTCAAGCCACCACCACTCCCCCCCACCCCTTCCCTTCTCCCCTCGGCGCCATCTATCTCTGCTTTGGTCTATATATTCCTCTTTTCTTTTCTTATTTTTCATCACCATCTTCCTCTTCTTCCTTCTTTTTATTTCCCCAATTTTGTAGTCCTTTTCTTTATCTTTCTTCGCATTCTGTACAGCCTTTATCTCCTCCCACCACCATCATAATCGTCATCATCATCATCGTGGTCGTAGTTGTCTTCTTCTCTTCCTATTCCATAACTCGGAGGTGGTTGGGACACCACAGATGAGCGTTTAGCCAGCGTACTCCATCTTTCTCTGTCCTCGGCAAACCTCATGGCTTCGTTCAGTGTCAAGTCAGTCCATTCTCGAATGTTGTCCTCCCACCTCTTTTTTTTTTTTTTTTTTTTTTTTTTAAATATATATCCCTCTTCTTCTGCCTCCTTGCACTGTCCCTTGCAGGATGGTCTATGCAAAGTCTGATGATCTGGTGACGTGGCCATACCATCAGAGTTTCCGTTTCTTCACCACTGTGATCATGTCATCATGTTGTCCAATGGCTTGTGTGATGGTCTGTCGGACTTCGCCGTTGGCGATGTTCTGGGTATAGGAAATCCCCAGAAGTCTTCTGTAGCACCTCATCTCCATGCTTTGGATTCTACGTTGTAGATCTGCTGTGAGGGTCCATGCTTCGCAAGCGTAAAGGAAGATGGAGATGACAAGGGAGCGCAGTAGCCTGACCTTGGAATGTAGATTGATGGTCCTGTCTTTCCAAATGGGCAGTTCTTTGTGCGATCCTGGAGAGGACTTCCTGTCGGGACCCATTGTCTGATACAATGGCTCCTAAATATTTGAAGCTATGCACTATGTTGAGGGATTGACCTCGGAATCTGATGTTCGTGTTGATGCCATTGGTGTTGTTGGTCATCATTTTGGTCTTCTCTGCATTTATTTCCATTCCATAGGCTCTGGAGGTGGTGTTAAACCTCTGTACAAGCTGTTCAAATTCATATTCCTCTCCAGCCAATCCATCAATGTCATCCGCAAAACGGAGGTTAAAGATTGCTCTAACCCCTATGCTGACTGTGCCTTCGGGATCTGCAGGAGCATCTGACATGCGCTCTAGGAAAATGTTAAAGAGTGCTGGAGAATATCCGTGATGCACACCGACTGTTGTTTTGAACTATTTCCCGATGGCACTGTTGTGGATGACTGCACTGGTAGCCTTTTCATACAGGCTTTTGATGACTTCAATAATTTTAGGGCTAATGTTGTACACTCTCATGGTTGTCCACAGAGCTGCATGCCAGACTCGGTCAAATGCTTTCTTGAAGTCTACAAACACATGATATAGATGTTGTTGGTGCTGTAGGTATTTCTCGCAGATTATTCTGAAATGGAAAATCTTTTCAGTGGTTCTTCGCCCTGCCCCCAATCCTGCTTGTTCTTCAGTGTCGCGAAACGAAACGCTCGCGAGTATTTTTATTTTTCCAAGTGCAAATTGTTTTATAGAGTGCCTGTGCTAGATTTAAAAATATGACGTCAGTTTTGCTGCGTGTCAATCGCCATTTTTTTTATTCCTGGAAAAGAATAAAATGGACGATTTTTTTCGATAATTCTTTTGTGTGAAAGATTGTGATTAATGCCAATAATAAAATTTTAGGGAAAGAAAGGAGGTTGTGAACTATTAATTTTATAAAATATAATATTTGAGGTGATAGGTCATTTGTTTGCGTTGGGAAATTTTCATTGGTTGTTTTAATGATAAAAGTATGGTAACCTTAGTAAAATGAAACAGAGGCGAAATCGGTTAGGAAAACTGTCAATCAGTTGGGAAAGAGATCTAGACTGGACAGGGAGGATTCTACCCAAGCTCCGAGGCAACTTATTCTGTGGGGTGCCAACGACAGTTTAGCTGGAGGCTGAATGATGTCAGATGTGGTTGGGCCAGGAAGATAGTTGTTCCTCGACGTTTGATCAGCTTTAGCTGAATTCTGGCACCGTAGGGTAAATATTTAGATTTTTCTTCATTCAAGATGATTTCCCAAGAAAATTGATACGTGTGATGATTTGTTCATTGAATATATGTATTTTTCAGAGGAGAAAAATAGTTTGTTCATTGAATGCATTTGTTTTTCAGAGTAGTGAGATAGTTTGTTCAGTGAATGCATTTGTTTTCCAGAGGAGAAAAATAGTTTGTTTGTTTGAATGCATTTCTTTTCCAGAGAAAAATAGTTGGTTTTCAGGGGACTGATGTGTTGATTAATCGTAACATGTTTTTCCAAGCAGAGCCGGACCTGAAGGAGTTTAAGTTTGTATGGAAATAATTTTCATGCAAATATCTAAGACTAGTTTTGTTCGGCAGGTGTTTTTATTCTGTGGTATGAATCGTCTTGGATCTACGTGACGATGTCATCTTTGAGACTGGCACTGGATTCTTCACTGACGTCTGGCTTATGATCGGAGTGACTGATTCTAAAATGGAACTGTACGTTAACGAGGGCTACAGAAGTCACTGGTGGGTCATGGACAGCCTTTAGATCTAACGGCGACATCGACGTCAAGTTCCAGCTCCTATTAACTTTTCTACAACTCATCTAAAGACTGGTTTCTTCATTTGTTAACAACGATTTCAACGAGGACGAAAATAGAAAGCTAAGTAAAAAACCCAAACAAACATTATTTTCGGTAACCACGACGAAAAGTATCGCCAAATTATCGTTCCAATTTCGAAGAAAAGTGAACGGAATATAATAAAATAATCGAACTTGGAAAAACGTGTTATGTGTTTGTGAAGTGTTGGAAGTAAATGGTGTACCTTAGGTTTTTTTTTATTGAAATAAAACCATGTTCTGGGGTAAGTCATGAAAGTCAAGGAAGTCCTTCATCAGTAGTGATCACCCAGTAACACCCAGGTTTGCGACATTCTGGGTTCATCGTCCGGGATTAGAATTTCTGGAAAATTCTAGGGGGTAACGAGCCATTCATTTTTTTAATGTCAGAGGTGCACCATTAATCCAATACTTTACAAATTCGACACTTCAGCGAGTTTTCATAATTTTTTCCATAATAATAAGTTCTTGCTTCAAGTTGTGGTTACCTTGATGTAATTGTTGCACGTCTGCATGAGCATGATTAGAGAGCAGTATAGGTAAGATATTGTTTTATGTTGTTGCTAGTCATTGCTTACATAAAATGTGCATTATGTCTGCTAACATGTTAGTGCATCAGTGGGTACACATTGTATGAGAGCCCAGCTGTGCAAGTATCTTCAGGGAAATCATCTCGTTTGAAATTATTTATTCTGGCGGTTGAGCAGTGAAGACCGGTATTATCCGTAGTAGGATTAAAGATATTTTGGGTATAAGTTTTACTTTTCCAAAATTTCGAACCTTTAATTGCAGAGTTTGCAATAGCTATTGTACGTAGGTACTAGTGTTTTGGTCGAAGGTATACTTAGGCTGAACAGTTTCTGCAACCTATGACGTTTATTATCCTGATGGAGAATTTAGGGTAAAGTATCGGTCATAGTTTGAAAGTAAGTTTTCCAGCTTAACCTTTAAGTAAGTTGGATGTTCCGAAAACATTGTGAAGTTTCAGTGTTGTTCGAAGACAGGCTATAGGTTAGGTATTGATCGGTGAGGGGTCAACCTAATTAGTTCTGTGTTGCTTAGTCTGGTCAAACCTCTAACCAAGAATTATTTCTAGTTGAGGGTCTGAAAGTCAGATTCGGTAGTGTCCGATTGACAGTTTAACCAATTGTGGTAATTGGTAGTGCTGGTTAGTAAATGTGGGTCTAGTTAGACGTTTTACATAACCAGGAGACTAAGCGTGGATGATAATCTGGAAGGTAGTGGATTATCATCGGTGATCGTGTTATTAGTGTATAACCGTTCACGTAAGGGTAACTGTGACAGAATAGCCGTTTGGGGCTAGAGCGCAGGCGTATCCGTTGTAGTACTTTAACCTTTGGAAAGGCGAGTACGTTTGAGTCCTAAATAGTCTGTGGTTTTATCTACCAGGGTTACGTGTAGTAAAACAGGATTAGTTTAGGGAAAGTTTGGCTAGGAGGATGCCGAGGCAGCAACCAGTTCAGATGGAGACTGAGTCTCCGCTGCTAGCCTACAAGCAGGATGGGATCATCCTGGGTCTGACAGATAAGGATCTGGCAGAGTATGTGGAAAATAGAAGGAAAGAAGCGGAAGAGAAAGCGGAGAGAATAAGGGAGGAAGAGAAAGCGGAGAGGATCCGAAAGGAAAAAGTAGAGGAAGAGAAAGCAGAGAGGATCCAGAAGGAGGAGGAAGAGAAAGCGGAGAAGATACGGCAGGAGCAACGGGAGGACCAGCTCCGACGTGAAGAACGAGAAGAGCGCATTATGAGAGAAGAAAGGGAGGCCAAGGCAAAATTGGAACAAATGGCCATGCAGAACGAGTTTGAGTTGAGAAAGGCGCAAGAGTGGACTGCAGATGATGGGGATCAAAATCAAAATTTTTATCCGGAGCCGAGGGCAGCGAGGAGCTGTCTGAATGTGAATGTGCCTTATTTGGATGATAAGGACGATGTAGAGGTCTACCTGAAACAGTTTGAGCGTATCGCTACGTTGTCAGGTTGGAACAAGGATGAGTGGGCAATAAGACTATCTGGTCAATTGCGAGGCCAAGCGCGGCAAGTCTACACTGAGATGTCTGACGAGGAGATTATGGATTACGACATGGTCAAGGCTGCGATCATGAGACGTTTCCAGCTGACCGCTGAAACTTATCGGAAACGGTTCAAGGAATTCAAGCGGGGCAGTCATGAAGGCATCAGGGAGTGTAGGAACAGAATGGGGATGTATTTAGACAGATGGGTGGATTTGTCTGAGAAAGAAGGAAAATCAGGTGAGCTGAAAGATTTAATTCTCATGGACAAAATGTTGGAGATAGTGTCTCAAGAAGAGGCAAGATTTATTAGGGAGAGAAACCCTACGTGTGTGGACGAAGTGGTGGTCCACGCTCAAACGTATGAAGATGCGCAGAATGCTGGAGGTCCGATAGCAACGAGGCGGCCCATTGGACCCAGTACTAGAATGGATAACCGTCCCAGGGTTAACCAGCAAACGCAGAATTCGAACATGGGACAACGACGTAATGGAGGAGTGAGTGGTCAAGCGACAGGTCCTGGTAACGCGGGTGCGTCAGGAATGAACAAGACTCAGCAAAACTTCAAGGGATGTTTTCGATGCGGAGGCCCACATTTGATGAGGGATTGCCAAAAGGCAAACGTGAATAGAAACAGACCAAACTCAAACCTAGCGTCAGCTGTTGTAAATGCGGTCAATGTGACCCAGGAACAGAAACCGTGTAATCGATGTAGTGAAGACGGCTATGAACCGAACTGTGAGTTGAAAGTGGATGGAGTAAAGGCTCAAGGTATTCGGGATACAGGGGCCAGTAGCATATTGGTGGATTCAAGTTTAGTTTCCCCAAGCAAGTATACGGGCGAATATCAGAACGTGACACTTGCAGATTCATCCAAGCGAAAGAAAGTGCCCATTGCTGTGGTGAATTTGGAAACTCCGTTTTTCGTTGGAGAAACGCGTGTTTTGGTTTTGAAGACACTGGTACATCAAGTTCTGATAGGAAATAGCAGAAAGATGACAGACGGGACTGAGGTCAAAGTTCCATTGTTTCCGTTGGTAGAGCAACCGGAGGAACAAGTTGTAGCACCAGTACAAACCAGGTTGCAGGAGAAGCAACAAGCACAAGCCAAGCCGTGGATTCCTAAGCAGATTGACTTAGGGCAAATACGTCCTGAAGATCTATCTAAGGAACAGAAGGCAGACCCGACTTTAGGAAAGATTCGGGAAAGGGCAGAGCTAGGGCTCAAGCAAGAAACCCACTACGAGTGGAAGAAAGACATTTTGTACAGAGTTTACATGAGTGAAGGTAAACCATGTAGACAAGTGGTAGTGCCAGAACGGTACCGATCAGATGTGCTCAAGTTGGCTCATGATACACCGATGGCGGGACATCAAGGAGTACGCCGAACTCGCGACCGGATATGGCGTGATTTCTATTGGCCGGGTATCTGTGGTGACGTCAAACGTTATTGTGCGTCATGTGACGTGTGTCAGAGGAGCACGAGGAAGGGAGCCACTAGGAAGGTCCCGATGAAAAGCATGCCGCTTATCAGCACACCTTTCGAGCGAGTTGGGGTAGATATCATTGGTCCGATACTACCAGCGTCCAGCAGGGGTCATCGATACATATTGACCATGGTTGACTATGCCTCGCGGTATGTAGAAGCGACACCTCTGAAGGATATTAGAGCAGAGACAGTGAGCGAGGCGTTGTGGATCTATTGGACCAGGATGGGAATTCCTAAGGAAGTGATCACAGATAGGGGTACCCAATTCACCAGCGAAATCATGGAGAGAGTGAACAAGCTTCTCAACATAAAGGGGATCCATACTACACCCTTTCATCCGCAAACAAATGGTTTGACAGAGAAGTTCAATGCTACACTCAAGGACATGATGAAGAGACTTTGTCAAGAACAGCCCAAAGACTGGGACAAGTTTTTGCCTGCGTTATTATTTGCCTACAGGGAGGTACCGCAAGAAAGCTTGCAATTTTCGCCTTTTGAACTGTTGTATGGGCGTGAAGTACGAGGGCCTATGCAGGTTCTACGTCAGGTGTGGACAAACGAGGATGCAGGAGAGGAAGTGCGATCCACGATTAGTCATATCACGGATCTCACGAACAAAATCGAGAAAACTTGTGAGATTGCCAAGAACAACCTCAGCAAGGCAGCGCTCAGGTACACAAGGGCGTATGACAAGAAGGCCAAAGACAGAAAATTTGAGGTCGGGGACAAAGTTTTACTTTTGTTGCCCGCAAAACACAACAAGCTGCAGCTAACGTGGAAAGGTCCTTATCCAGTTGTGGAGAGAGTGGGCAGCTGCAACTACAGGATCAAGATAAGGGGACATGAAAAACTGCTACATGCGAATTTGCTGAAATTGTACGTCGAACGTGACGGGAAGCAAACAGGGACAGATGAAGCACAGCCAAACGCGGTGGTCATGGAGACAGATGAGGAGGAAGTGAGCGTTGTGGTTGACGATGTGTGCGATGAAGAGATGGGAGCACTAGGCATAGATCGTTTTCCCATGCTTACATTGCACGCAAAAGAAGGTCCCAGAGACGTGAAGATCAACCCTGAGTTGGACGAGCACAAACAGGCTGAAATTTTGTCTATTTGCGACAAGAGAGAAAACGTGCTTAAAGACATACCAGGGAAATGCAAAATCGAAGAATGTGAATTCAAACTTACGTCAAAAGAGCCAGTGCATGTGAAGCAATACCCGCTACCATTTGTGCAGGTAGAAACCGTGAAGAAAGAGGTCATTGACATGTTGGAGTTGGGGGTCATAGAACCAACAGTGTCGCCTTACAATAGTCCAATTGTGTTGGCGAAGAAGAAGGATGGTGAAATACGGTTCTGTATTGACTATAGAAGCCTCAACAAACAGGTAGAGTTCGATTCGGAACCTATTCCTGATGTGCCACAGATCTTTGCAAAATTGCAGAAAGCACGCTATTTGTCAAAGATAGACTTGACGAAAGGATATTGGCAAATACCAGTCAAAGAAGAGGATAAACCGAAGACGGCGTTTAGTACACCCATGGGACAGTACTGTTTCGCTTATCTTCCATTTGGTATCAAGACTGCGAGTTCTATTTTCACTCGAATGATGCGCAAATTACTTGAACCTCTGAAGCGTGATGATATTGAACATTTCATTGATGACATCATCATTGCCACTGAAACATGGGAACAGCATGTAGAGGCCATTGATGCTGTGTTGAAAAGGTTGGAGGAGGCAGGTCTTACAGCGAAACCCTCTAAGTGCTACTTTGGTTTCGGGGAGTTAGACTATTTGGGTCATCATGTGGGTGGAGGCACAGTCATGCCTGATGATGACAAAACTGAGAAAATCAGGTCAGCCAGCAGACCGATCACAAAGAAGGAAGTCAGAGCATTCCTAGGACTAGTGGGGTTCTACAGAAAATACATCAGCAACTATGCGGAAATCAGTGCTCCGTTGACTGATTTGACAAAGAAAGGTCTACCAGAAAAAGTGTCCTGGGATGAAAAATGTGAAGCAGCATTCGTTAAACTCAAAGATTGCTTGGTAAGCAAACCAGTGTTATTGCTACCTGACGTCAGCAAACCATATACTCTGAGGAGTGACGCATCAGATGTTGCAGTGGGAGCAGTTTTACTGCAAGATCAAGGGCAAGGGTTACAGCCAGTAGCCTATGCAAGCAAGAAGCTCAACCGTGCAGAGAAAAACTACTCGACCATCGAAAAGGAGTGTTTGGGAGTGGTATGGGCTGTCAAGAAGTTTGAACAGTACCTGTATTCAATACATTTCACTTTGGAGACAGACCACCAACCACTCACATATTTGCAGAAAACCAAGACTGAGAATGGTCGGCTAATGAGGTGGGCTCTCCAGCTGCAACAGTATTCTTTCACAGTCAAAGTTATCAAAGGGAAAGACAATGTTGGCGCAGACTATTTGAGTCGATTGCACTTGTAAAAGAATAGCTTAAACATGGATGTTTCAGCTCAAGAGGAGGGGCGTAATGTCGCGAAACGAAACGCTCGCGAGTATTTTTATTTTTCCAAGTGCAAATTGTTTTATAGAGTGCCTGTGCTAGATTTAAAAATATGACGTCAGTTTTGCTGCGTGTCAATCGCCATTTTTTTTATTCCTGGAAAAGAATAAAATGGACGATTTTTTTCGATAATTCTTTTGTGTGAAAGATTGTGATTAATGCCAATAATAAAATTTTAGGGAAAGAAAGGAGGTTGTGAACTATTAATTTTATAAAATATAATATTTGAGGTGATAGGTCATTTGTTTGCGTTGGGAAATTTTCATTGGTTGTTTTAATGATAAAAGTATGGTAACCTTAGTAAAATGAAACAGAGGCGAAATCGGTTAGGAAAACTGTCAATCAGTTGGGAAAGAGATCTAGACTGGACAGGGAGGATTCTACCCAAGCTCCGAGGCAACTTATTCTGTGGGGTGCCAACGACAGTTTAGCTGGAGGCTGAATGATGTCAGATGTGGTTGGGCCAGGAAGATAGTTGTTCCTCGACGTTTGATCAGCTTTAGCTGAATTCTGGCACCGTAGGGTAAATATTTAGATTTTTCTTCATTCAAGATGATTTCCCAAGAAAATTGATACGTGTGATGATTTGTTCATTGAATATATGTATTTTTCAGAGGAGAAAAATAGTTTGTTCATTGAATGCATTTGTTTTTCAGAGTAGTGAGATAGTTTGTTCAGTGAATGCATTTGTTTTCCAGAGGAGAAAAATAGTTTGTTTGTTTGAATGCATTTCTTTTCCAGAGAAAAATAGTTAGTTTTCAGGGGACTGATGTGTTGATTAATCGTAACATGTTTTTCCAAGCAGAGCCGGACCTGAAGGAGTTTAAGTTTGTATGGAAATAATTTTCATGCAAATATCTAAGACTAGTTTTGTTCGGCAGGTGTTTTTATTCTGTGGTATGAATCGTCTTGGATCTACGTGACGATGTCATCTTTGAGACTGGCACTGGATTCTTCACTGACGTCTGGCTTATGATCGGAGTGACTGATTCTAAAATGGAACTGTACGTTAACGAGGGCTACAGAAGTCACTGGTGGGTCATGGACAGCCTTTAGATCTAACGGCGACATCGACGTCAAGTTCCAGCTCCTATTAACTTTTCTACAACTCATCTAAAGACTGGTTTCTTCATTTGTTAACAACGATTTCAACGAGGACGAAAATAGAAAGCTAAGTAAAAAACCCAAACAAACATTATTTTCGGTAACCACGACGAAAAGTATCGCCAAATTATCGTTCCAATTTCGAAGAAAAGTGAACGGAATATAATAAAATAATCGAACTTGGAAAAACGTGTTATGTGTTTGTGAAGTGTTGGAAGTAAATGGTGTACCTTAGGTTTTTTTTATTGAAATAAAACCATGTTCTGGGGTAAGTCATGAAAGTCAAGGAAGTCCTTCATCAGTAGTGATCACCCAGTAACACCCAGGTTTGCGACACTGAGGTTATGATTTGTTCAGCTTGGGGTTTCAAACTGTTGAGTATTTATTTTCAGGAGGACCTTGCTGGGATGGCTGATGAGGCTGATGGTGAGGTAATTTTCACACTCTTGATGTCATTGATATAATAATTAGTTGTTATAATTAATTGTAGAATTTGTGTTTATGTTGTGAACTGTATTCAATATGGTTGAAATTTGGATTGCATTGCTGCACTGGTGAGAGGGGTATGTGTAATGGTCCAAAGAAAGTTTATGTATCTAGGAACTTAGCTGTGGTTAACTTCTTTGCTGCGAGGGCCTCGAGAATAGAAGAAGAAGAAGAAGAAGACGGAGAAGCAGACGAAAAAGAATAAAGAAGAAGAAGAATAGAGAGGATGAGGAAGAAGAAGAAGAATAGAGAGGAGGAAGAAGAAGAAGAAGAAGAAGAAGAAGAAGAAGAATAGAGAGGAGGAAGAAGAAGAATAATAATAATAAGAAGAAGAAGAATAGAGAGGAGGAGGAGGAAGAAGAAGAAGAAGAAGAAACGAGAAAGAAGAAGAGGAGTAAGCAGAAGAAGAAGGGGGAAGGGAGAAGGAAGAAGAGGCGGATGAGGAGACTGAAGAGAGGTTGTTGTTGTATCAATTTTTATTCATCAGATTAACATAAGTTGTACTGATGAAGAGAGGAGGACGAGAATGAGCACAGAAGAAGAGAAGAGACGGAGAATGCAGAAGGGAGATTGAGGAGCAGAGAAAGTAGATGGAGTAGACAGAGAAGAGACTAGAGATGGAACATAACTGCAGTGTTATATATATAAAAATGAGTAGAAACAATTGTATTTATTCCATTTGATTTTTGTTGATTCTGTACTTTTGCTATTTTGTTGATCTATGTTTATGGTTTAATAGAGGCTGTGACAACGTAGTTTATTGTTACGAGTTAGAGAAGTTGTGAGACGGCAGAATACGCAGATTCACGCATGCACGCGCGCCAATTCTGAAATATCCATTTCCTTACATTCTTCTTCTTCTTCTTCTTCTTCTTCTTCTTCTTCTTCTTCTTCTTCTTCTTCTTCTTCTTCTTCTTCTTTCTTCTTCTTCTTCTTCTTCTTCTTCTTCTTCTTCTTCTTCTTCTTCTTCTTCTTCTTCTTCTTCTTCTTCTTCTCCTGCACCCGGTACACATTGGTCGAAGGCTGCCAGAAGCATGTTTTACTAGTCGCCTCAACAGGCGATAAAGCATGCTCTCATGCTTCATAGCACTGCTTCCTACACGGTTCAAGCGCTATAGTGACGGAAAAAGCGCTGTAAATATATACTGAATGTTGCTCTACAACATTCCGCTCTTTCCGTCTCAAAAACCCAATTGCCTTGTTGGATTCTTAAATTGCATGAAACCAAGTGAGGACACTATCCGGCGTCAACAAACGGTTCAAAAACATTGTCAAACGGTTCGTAAAAGACAGTTGACCTAGAAACTAATACAGTTTGACCTAATTCGTCCCCTAGAGGAGACGAAACTTACATTTTTCTATTTTCATGAGTTCACTGCAGTGAAATTGCGCTTTTTCCGTGACTATAGAGCTTGAAGCGTATAGAAAGCAGTGCTCTGAAACATGGGAGCATGCTTTATCGCCTGTTGAGGCGACTAATAACGCATGCTTCTGGTAGCGTTCGACCAATGTGTATCGGGTGTCTTCTTCTTCTATGACTCCGTTGAAGTTGTTTCCGGCCATGTAAAACAAAAGCTTTTTAAAATTTTTATTTCACGATTCTTCGAATCCTGACAATTTTATGTTCGATAGCTTCTTTATTCGTTTGCTTGTTTGTTAGCTTGCCTGTTTGTTTCACTTCATGCGAGCAATGCTCCTTGTAGCAACGAGACAGCGGAAGAAAGACTCGCATTCATGCTACTCTTTGTTGTCTTTGTTAGTTGTTTCAGTTCATAGAGGGATGCTTTGCAATATAACAGTTCGCCTGAAGGTTCAACTGGACACTGTTGATCTAAAACAGCTCGCCTGCCTCGAAAAGCCACTATAGACTAAAATATGTTTCGCCATGTGTGCGTGTGTGTGTGTGTGTGTGTGTGTGTGTGCGTGTGTGGGTGGGTGTGTTGGTGGGTGTGTGTGTGTGTGTGTGTGCGCGTAAGTGCAACTTGGGTGCCGTTTCAGGAAAGTCATGATAATACTGTGTAACCTCGGCTGTGCGTGTGTGCGTGTGCGTGTGCGGTGACCTTACCGATAGGATATTTCCGTCAGACACCGAAAGCCTAATGAATGTGCCATATGCGCGGGCAGTTTTCTAATAGCTGCGGGCACAGCTGTCTACGCGAACATCCGTAGCGTCTCCTGTTTCCGTCACCTAACACAAATCACCTCGCGTTTCGTTCACCTACCCAAAACGTTCGCTTAATTAAATACCCAATCCTCAAAGCCCAGATATAATGCAATAAAAAAACAACACAAAAACAAGTGTGCAAGCGATACATGAAGAAAGCAACCATTCAAAAGCGACCTCAGTCGCAGGGATTTGATAGGGATTTGCATATTGTAATGCTGCCCATTTCCATTGCACAAGCACTCCATCTCCACCCACACTTCTCTATCTCCTCCCAAAGTAAATGTTCATATTGGCATACATGCAATATCTGCTTTTATGCCCAAGCCAAACTGGTACACAAACTAAACTACTACCAATTACTGTTTGCTCTATTTCCCTACCATTTGGGCATAAAACCAGATACTGACCCAAATATATCTTGAGTAAAATGCTCCAACAACATGACACCCCTGATTAGCCTGTATTTCCAACTGTTTTGTTTTTTCCCTCTCAAGTTCAATGTCCATCCTTTTGGATTCCATTTCTTTTTGTGTTTCTAGCTTCTTGGATTCCATTTCTTTTTGTGTTTCTAGCTTCTTGGATTCCATATCCATTTCTAGTCTTTTGGACTCTTTCTATTTCCATTTGTTTAGCCTCCCGTTCTCTTTGTCTATCAAGTCGCTGAAAACATTCTTGAACATATTTATGTTTGTCCGCAACCTCCAAAGTAGTAGCTAGTTTGAGGAACTTTTCAAAAAGATCATCATAGTCATCCATGTTTTAACTTCTTTTTTTTTTTGTCAAAATATAAATCAAAATCAGCACCTACCTAAACTATAATATATACACACTAAGTCCCAAACACCCAAGAAAGAATGATAAAAATAAAAACTAACAATAGCCCAAGCTAAGCTAAGTCACAACAACAACAAACCGCACAACAAACAATGATTAAATTGGTGTTCTCTCTCTCTCTCTCTCTCTCTCTCTCTCTCTCTCTCTCTCTCTCTCTCTCTCTCTCTCTCTCTCTCTCCTCATTTTAACTCTTAAAAAGAGACCATCCGGGTCTGGGCCAAGGATTTGTAGTAGTAATTTTATTTTCAACTGCCAAAGTAATAATAATAGTAATAATAATAATAATAATAATAATAATAATAATAATAATAATAATAATAATAATAATAATAATAATAATAAAGCGCTTTTTCCGAATGACATCATTTCAAAGCGCAGTAAGTTGTCACGCATTCATTTTTAACTTTAACATCGAAATATGAAAAGAAGTTAAACAAAAACAAGACACTAACAAATTATACAAAGACATAATACAAACATGAAAATAATATTTACAAATAAAATATTAAAGACAAGGAAAGGAGGGCGGGAAGGAGAGCAGCTAAGGAGCGAGGGGTCTGGGGCGTGCGGTGTAACGGCGGTGGTCTGAATCAGAAAGGAAGGAATGATGATAATGACGTAAGACGAGATAAATACATTTTTAAGGAAGAGATGAGTTTCCACATTGGACTTGAAAGTGGCTATGTTCGGAGAGCTGCGAAGAGTGAGTGAGAGAGAGAGAGAGAGAGAGAGAGAGAGAGAGAGAGAGAGAGAGAGAGAGAGACAGAGAGAAAGAGGGACAGAGAGAGACAGAGAGAGAGAGGAAGAGAGTTCCAAGTTGAAGGACCAAGCACTGAGAAGGATCGACAGCCTGCAAAGGAGAGCTGGTAGCGGGGTATTTGTAGCATGAGGGTATCAGAGGAAGAACGGAGATGGCTAATAGAACTGAATGTTTAGAGTGAGTTAGGAAGGAACTAATCCATTTTCGTCATAAACAGTAAAGGTCCTTAAAATATACATAACATAATAAGAGACTTTAAAACTATAATGAAAGAGGAAGGAAATGTACAATATATAGGTGCCGAAAAAATACATCCGCACTAAAAACAGTCAAGGATTTAAATGAAACTGACAGAAGAGTTTCGTGAAGCGCAGTAAGCAAGGAACTAGACAGGAAAATAAGAACATAAAGCAGAAACATTGCAATTCAACGAAGAAAGCCTGTTCGACTTTTTAAAAGTTGTGCTTCCTTACTGGTTCCCTTTGCATCCCGTGTCGTGCGACGTGAACTATCATAATGCCAATATCAGAGTTTAGACTGGGGAGTCAGTTTCTCTATCATTATCCCAGACACAGGCATAGTTTCTTTATTTCCCTGCATCTTACAACAAAGTTCATCACCATCCCAGCCACCGTTTCCTAATATCCTAACCGATTCGGTGTTTTTTTTTTCCCCGTCAGCTGTGCCTTTACTATGTTTTTGCGCGCATCAAGCATCATGATCTTCGTGGGTTAAGCTCTTTACAAGTCTCCATCGTCATCGAGTTCGTACCCCAGACTGTACAAGGCGGGAAAGCGCAGTGTTCTGGATGTCGCGGGCTCGAACCTAGTTGACATGCTCGGAACATTAAATTCAGGGTGGGACGTGGTGTGGTGGTGATGGAGGTAGTTGTTACATAACAGATTATAACACAGGCACATGCAAGCATACTTCTGCTGGAGCCTAGACTTACTCAGAGAAGTTGGAATTGCTGGACAAGCTGTAGAGGGAGGTGAGGCCACAGATGAAGGCGATCATGACGGTGAAGTAGATGAAGATGAACTTGCCTACGTCTTGCAGCATGCGGCCGTAGGAGATCTGCAGCTGCCCGAAGGTCTCGCTGGCAGGGAGAATGTAGGCGATGCGCGCAAAGCTCATCACGTTGGCCACGGAGAAGAGGACTCGAGACAGGATCTGCGGATCTGGGATTCCTTCATCCCTCCTGAAACGGAGCGATTATTTTGTGTTAATTACATTTGGAATTTTAAACTAAATTAAATTACATGTGTCTAGTACTACTAAGTGCAAAAAGACTGAACTAGCTAGAATTTAAACGTTAAATTTACTTCTTTATATTATGCGCAAACATTACATGGTTATTGCTTTAGGTCCAGCGGACTCTTCCGAGCCAAATCAGGACCATGCGTAGAAAGGCAACGAATAGATACACGTTCTATTTCTCTTCAACACTTTTCAAAAGCACTGAAGGCGCCGTTCATCGTTATAATCATTTCATCACTGAAAGGCGTTCAGTTTCAATGGCACTAGATCTTTGATTCGTGTGCGAACGGTTTTATGAAGCAAGTTCTCCAAAACCTTCAAATAAACACGAGGTTTTTTCCATAATCATTCGGGGTCATTGACCGATAGCCGTAGTTCAATGGTAGAGCGTTGGTCTGGCACATCGATCATTCAGGTTCGAATCTCGCGGTGGGAAAGATAAACAGTGGCAGTTTTTCACTATTCAATCTTAGCAGTATGACTGCTCAATGTTCATTCTTCTGGGGGAGGGAAGGAAGAAGGAGAGGGGAGGGTCATCATTCTATTATTATCTAGATCTGTAGCTGAAGAAGGCTATCAGAGGCAGCCGAAAAACACAGATCAAGGTACATAAATCCACTTATAGATAAAGTTCACACAATGTAATGTAAAAAAAACACACAAAACCCCAAAACACTGGTAATCAATAGTTTCATCTAAAAAAATTGAATTGCAGGAATATATATATATTATTTTTTTAGATTCCGAGTCAAAAAATGTTACTCGAACAGGAGTAAAGTGAACAAGATTGTAATGAGTTTTGAAAAAATACCGTAATCTGTACACACCCACCAATACTCTTGATCTCGTGGCCTTTGCTGTGCGCCAGAGAGACTTTGGTGTAGATGACTCCCTCTATGGCGTAGGCGGCAGTGTATAGAGCCAGCATGGTGATGTCCATGTAGTTCCACATCTGACTGAAGTAGCCTTTCACCCCTTCCTCCCATAGCTGTTTACATTCTGCCCAGAACATGCCTGCAGCAGAGAGAACTATTCATTTGCCATTAATGACCAAAGTTTTGTAGAGAGCTGGTTTGCTTTTTCGATAATGCGGTGGATGGAGGGATCCCCGGGAATTGGTTTGAAGTTGGAAAGCAATTCAAAACAAATGCAATAAGACAGTGAAATATGGTCAGTAGTGATGAACACATTTTCAATGGGACATTCAAATCGTTTTTGGTCTGTTTGGGTATCTACGTGTGCTGTTTCATTGTCACTAGAGAATGTGACTCAATGTAGGAAAACCGCCCAATTCTCTTCTCTCCCGTGATGTGCAAAATAACTGAGGCTGTATCGTGACATGTGCGCTATTTTGTTATGGCGATGTGAATGAAATTATACGACTAAGCAGATTTTGCAGAATAAAGACAAAATCTAAATCTAACAAATACAACTTTCAAAATAAATGTGTGAAAAGAGGACAACTGGTGTTTTACACGTCACCCAACCTCATATCAGATATTTAGCACAACAACTGTAGTAGTGTCAAGTTGAAGATTTAAAATAAAAATTTTAAAGTGCCAAACCTAATACGTAAAACATGATGAGACTGTTGACGACTCCTTCAGAGCCCACAAACAGGTCGACATTTTTTATTTGAAAATTCACATTGGTAGTATCAGCGAGAGTTGTGGCGAAGAACAGCAGTGTCAAGAAGGCCGTGTAAGAACAAATGTAGTTGACAAACTTCATGAATGGACTTCGTAAAACCTCTCCCACCTGCAAAATCATCATCATCATCATCATCATCATCATCATCATCATCATCATCATCATCATCATCATCATCATCATCATCATCATCATCATCATCATCACCGTGGCCAGGACTTAAAAACCTCTGCAAACGACAATATAGGTTATACGTTTTTGAGGCAACAGCCCCTTTATGAGCTAAAATCTGTGACAATTTTAAAAGAAATGGTTTACAATACTTACCATATTTACCCACCTCATATATACTCGTATTTTCAATTGAAATTAACATCTAATAATAATTTCAATGTGACACACATGAGTCTGTAAGTCACAAAGTCCACACATTAACAAAAAATACTGCTATAGCAAATACAGAATGTAATCACTTCTTATATTTAATCACCTTTTATATAGCGCTTTTCCAACTCAAGAGCCGCTCAAAGCGCTGGCCGATACAAGATCTAACTCAAACAATCCTGGGTAGCCAGGGATTGGGGAGAAGGACCAAGTGCATGCTGGGTGGGTTCTTGTTACCGGCACTCACCCGTCTAGGACACGAGCGTCAGGATCTTTAAAGTAAGTTTTGATGGAATGTATGCGACACACAGACTAGACCTCGGTTTATACTCTAATCTGAAGGAGTAGGAAATGGGAGTAAAGTGTCTTTCCCAGGGACACAACACAATAGCCCGGTCAGGGCTCGAACCCGGGACCTTCAGATCTGCAAGCCAAAGCACTACCATTAGACCACCGTGCCTCTAGCAATTACAGAGCAACTTAATAACAAGCAATAAGGTATCAAACACATCCCCATGTGGAACACCGGTATAGTCACTTTTACCCGTGAATAAGGCAGAAAAACGTAAATGATTGCAGTGACGGGGATGAACATGATGCCCAATGGAAGCAGAAACAGCTTCAT
Organism: Oncomelania hupensis; assembly: GCA_036898135.1. Taxonomy (NCBI): domain Eukaryota; kingdom Metazoa; phylum Mollusca; class Gastropoda; order Littorinimorpha; family Pomatiopsidae; genus Oncomelania; species Oncomelania hupensis. The sequence goes on along the minus strand of CM072517.1, from coordinate 38,655,907 downwards.
GGTGAACGGTTGGTGTTGAAACCACGGTACACCAGCGTACCACATGCTCATCAAATGCTCCTGACAGCTCGCATGTGCTATAAACTGAAACACAAACAATAGCAGTATTGTTCAACAGTATTGTTCAAGAACAGTATTATTTTTTCTGACGACCTCCCCCTTCTCCCTCCACCTCCCCCACCCCCACCCCCCCACACGCACGCAGACCACCACCACCTGCAAATGCAATCAATGAATTACGAAATAAATAAATATAAAAATAACAGTCGAGTGGGGTCGAAGGTAAACGAAGAATTAAGAAAGAGAAGTTTGGGAGTAAGGGTGGATGCTATCACAACTGTCTCGTCAGTTTGTCTTACTAGTATGTTACTACATGTACGTGCTTGATTAATGCATGTCGTTAGAAATGTACAATTGCTTTCCAGAGTTTCTACATAAGTTATCATTTATTTTGCTAAGAAGAAGAACAACAACAACAACAATAATAATAATAATAATAATAATAATAATAATAATAATAATAATAATAATAATAATAATAATAATAATAATAATAATAACAACAACAACAACAACAATAATAATAACTATAATAATAACAACAATTATGAATAACAAATACTTGACTGCTTGAACTCCTCAACCGATATGATAATTTTAAATAGCATAAAAAATTTGTAGGGTGTGGTAAGTCCTAAAAAAGGCTTTAAAAAAAATCTAATCCAATTTGATATTTTATTATTATTCAATGTGAAAACTTCACGTCTCCCGAGGACAGTTTTAAGAGGCTCACGATGCGTGAAAAACGAGTTGTTGTCCAGGCCCAGAAACTTAACGAATAGACCAAGTAATGCCCAGGTTTACGCTACTACCACAAACGGAGTACGATGAACGGAAGAAGGACAATGTATGCAACGTCGCGATAGTTTGCTAATCAGTGGCATGAGCGCAACATGCACAGAACATTTCATTTCCTATTCCATTCACACACTAGTCCGATATGTATGTTGCCCATTCGCGGTTTGTTTGATTCGTAGAGTCCAAGATTACAAAATCGATTTTCAATGGCTGTATTCTGTTCAGCGAGAATAAGTAAATAAATCTTACTCTGAATGCCTTCATAAAAATTTGCGAGCTATATGATACATTAAGTCTGTTTCAGTGATTTTCTATTTGTAATAATACATAACTGTTATGATGTATTCATACACTTTTATGTGTGTTTTGGATTGTTTTGTCATGTGGGCCTATTCTCCTCACATCCAACACAAAGAAGGAGTTACGAGTGGAAATGGGGTCGGGAGATGGGGGGGGGGGGGGGGGGTAGAGGGGGTCGGGGATGGGGGTGGTGTAAATACATTCCTTTATGGCTGGTTTTGATGACCTTCTCTGCAAACCAAACACAGCAGAAATTCCTACTTGCGTCTCCATCCTAAACGTTCCTTTGAGCTTAGATCGACAAAAAGATCTAACGAAGTATCTGGAGCTGCTGCTAGAATGCATTCGATGGATAGTAAAAGGACATCAATTTGTCTTTGAAACCTCAGGTTTACATTGTTTGAGGCTGCATGCTGTTAACGCTTGACGGTTTTGCAGAAATGAATCCCACACGGTTGTCTTTCAGTTTAAAGTTGGACTCAAAGGTTACACACACCCACACACACAGCTAGAGCTAGAAATATCAAGAGAGAAAGAGAGAGAGAATGAGAGAGAGAGAGAGAGAGAGAGAGAGAGAGAGAGAGAGAGAGAGAGAGAGAGAGAGAGAGAGAGAGAGAGAGAGAAAGAAAGTTAGCGTCTGTAAATACACTTTGTCTTTTCCCTTAAATATCCTTTGTTTCTTCCTTACATGTCCTTTGTTTCGTCCTGAAAATATCCTGTGTCTCGCCCAGGGCTTTAAAAGAGCAACAACGACAGCGTTTCCTGGGTCATTACTCTACAACATTAATCAAGAAGGTTTCAGAGCAACAAACAGGCCATACATTACTGAGAAGAAAGGAGGCAGTCATGCTCCTCCTTCAATCGTTCTGATCTGTATCTCGCAAAGGACAGTCAACGAATTTGCTGTCATGCGCCCTGAACATGCCTTTGTTTGGCATGGATCTGTGCACTGTATGAATGGGCAAGCATAGAAAGATAAGGAATACGCTCTCGTCAATATGTGCGCCCATAGCTTGACAAGGTGCGCATTCCACAACTGGACAAGTAGAGTCTAAGACATAAACCTAGTAGGCAACGTTGACGATTATGCGCCCAGAGAATGTCCTCTTGACGTGACCTTGTGACACCTACAAAACGACAAGTAGCTAAGCATATAGTTGGGTGCGCCCACCGCTTGGCTTTTGGGCACAAAGTTGTGTACCGTACTCTACAAAACATCCAACAGGTTACTCTGATGAGTGTGTGCGCCCTTAGCTAGCCTTCCTGGTAGGAGTTGTGCACTCTTCAAGTGGACAAAAAAGATAGTACTTGTGTTGTGCATGCTGGGATCTGTGTCTGATGGTTGCGTGCCTTTCTGGCAGGAGTGGTGCACTCTACAAGTGGACAAAAAGACAGTCTTTACGATGTTTTGGGAACAGGCTCTGATGATTGCGTGCGCCCTGAACTTGCCTTCCTGATAGGAGTTGTGCACTCTACAAGTGGACAAGCAACTAAGATACTATTTACGCTGTCTTTTTGTGGCTCTAAGAACTTGCCTTCTTAGGTTGCAGCAGATAGATATAGTCTATATGAAAGGTACACACTTTGACCACACCTCCGCGACTATTTTATTCACAGTGAGTATTGCACCATTGAAAAAAATAAGCTTACAACAACGGAAATTATTTATTTTTTACATCAAATAAATTCGGTAGTTTTTGTGCCTATTAATACTCTAGCACTAAAAAATATCTAAGATGGAGAACCCACAACACAGTTGCTTGGTGAGAGTTTTCTTTTTTTAGGTTTATACAATAGAACCTACCCTATACTGCCATACCCTACCCCCAACTAGGACACTCTGAAACTGCCGCGTGGTTTGTTCAGAAATAGGATCAAAGGTCACACGTCTATGGTATTAGTGTACCATTAAACACGGGAAATCACCCTCTGTCAGTAAAGAAAATATGGAAAATTCAGATTTTAGCGGTTGGTCGGTTGGCGAAACATGGACCCTCACAGCAGATCTCCAACGAAGAATACAAAGCATGGAGATGAGGTGCTACAGAAGACTTCTGGGCATTTCCTATACCCAGCACATCACCAACGACGAAGTCCGACAGACCATCACACAAGCCATTGGACAACACGATGACCTGCTCCCGGTGGTAAAAAAACGGAAACTCCGATGGTATGGCCACGTCACCAGATCATCAGGCCTTGCAAAGACCATCCTGCAAGGCACAGTGCAAGGAGGTAGAAGAAGAGGGAGACCGAAAAAGAGGTGGGAGGACAACATTCGAGAATGGACTGGTTTGACACTGAGCGAAACAATCAGGGTTGCTGAGGACAGGGAAAGATGGAGTACGCTGGTTAAACGATCATCTGTGGTGCCCCTACGACCTCCGAGTTATAGGATAGGATAAAATAGGATAGGATAGCGGTTGGTTTGATCACCGAAAGCCCACCTTATTTAATGCAATAACAATGCAAATGTTAGGGTAAAGCCAGTTTCGCTCCCCTCCTCCTCCCTTACCCCTCCCAAAAAAATTATGTGCCCTGGGGCCCTGTTAAAGATTTGGGCTTGCCAAGATTGGCATATATCGACATCTAGAGTTTTGCATTCTTAACAAGTCGCCATGGATTCTGCAGACACTAGATTTAGCCGAGTGGATCAAGCATTTTGCAAAGGTTTGGATTTGGATTGATGAAAGCTACGTCAACAGAAGTACCAACACGGCTTGTATCATCATCATCATCATCATCATCATCATCATCATCATCATCATCATCATCATCATCATCATCATCATTATCATCATCATCATCATCATCATCATCATCATCATCATCATCATCACGAAATATGGTATGCAAGCTTATAATATATGGGCACACTATAATATATTCTTTTGTTCTGTAAGTAACTTACCATTTTATTCTACTCGACGATTACTAGAAAATATGATGGAGTTTCTTCAACAAGGACTGCTAATTATTTCTGATTCAGTCAGGCAGGTAGCTAATAATTAACCCAGGGTTTTCTCTGGGTGCTCCGGTATTCTCTCTCCCTTCAATAATGGTATTGGAGGCAGTCAATCTAAAATTTTAAACATAAAAATTGATTTCTTTCCCTCATCAGATCGCCGCGCTTTGAGTTCGAATTGAGAAAAAGCGCGTAGGAGCATCCTGTGTTATAATAATAATAATAATAATAACAATAATAATAATAATAATAATAATGATAATAATAATAATATTATTATTATTATTATTATTATTATTATTATTATTATTATTATTATTATTATTATTATTATTAATAATATTGTTATTATTATATATATTGTTATTGTTACATTATTATTATTATATATTATTATATTATATATTATTATTATTATTATTATTATTATTATTATGATTATTATTATTATTATTATTATTATTATTATTGTTATTATTATTACTATTATTATTGCCCATTATTATGAGCGTAACAAAAAGGATAAACTTTAAAAAAATATATTAGGAATACAGATGTTAGAATAATTACCAAGTCTAATCTTCTTATCTTTCCGTTGACAAATTAACATAATAACGAACCTTTAACATTAAATTGGAAATCACACAACTCACACACACAAACAGAAAAAAAAGAGAGAGAGAGATATGATGCAACCGAATAGCTAATTTATATGTACACATACTGATAATAGACGAATAAATGATGCAACACACAAGCCCCCGAGCAGCACCATGAGCCCATGTGACAGAGCCACGATGAGAGAAGACAGGAAACAGGAATAGTTGGGAATGATTGAGACCCAGACTGTGTTGCATGCCAAGCTGCAATCGTTTTCACTTCTGCCCCGAGTTTCCTAGCCTAGGAAGAGTGCTACGTAACAAACATAACTATTTTGGCGGAAAATCTGGGAAACCCTATGCCCGTGCACAGTGCTATAGAGAGAGCTCTGTAGCGGTCTCGAAAGGTTGTTTGCGAAGAGAAAAAGATGGCAGCCAAAGTGGTGGGGTTTCGGTTTCCGAATGGAGATGTATTCAACAGTGAATCAGCAAGGGAAGACTTTTTGTCATTTACAGTCTGGTAAGATTTGTGTAATTATTATTTGATGGAATAACTATGTTTATGTGCAATCGGTATGCATTAGTATTCACATTTGATAGTATTGTTGTGTCGTCATTTCGATTGACATTAACTTTCACTTTTAGCCAACTTCATTTTGACTGGCTTTTGTGCACTCAACATGTGATGCTTTATTTTAAAAGCGCTCGCTTATGGCAAAAGGTTGCCCAGAAGCAAAAATAGTTCGTGCGGAGCAATGGAGACGTTTTGCGGTGGTTGTTTTTCTTCTAGACAACTCGGGGCAGGTCGCACCCTCTGTCTTTCCCAAAACACTCTCTCCTCTCCATTCACACACACAGCACTTCATCCCTCGCTCCTCGTTCATCACTCTCTCCACATCTCCATCCCTATCCCTCTAATGTTTTCCTTTCCTCTCTCTCTCTGTTTTTTTTTACCCATCTCCGGGGCGCAACACTGCCGGTGCCTCCTGTCTGCACAAAGGTTTGTTGTTGTTGTTTTATTTACATGCATCGCAGTGATTACATAATATATTGTATGTTGGTGCAGCAGAACGGCGAATTTCTATGTATTGTTTCATAGACAATTAAAGACTCTCTCTCTCCCTCCCTCTCTCTTTCTGTCTTCCTCCATGTTTTTTTTTTGTTTTTTTTTTAACATATGCAGGCTTTGATTAGAGAGTTAAAGTCCTTCTCGCTCATGCAACAGGACAATAAATCTGGTTCATCTTTGATTAGAAAGTCCTCGCTCATGCAATAAACCTTGTTCATCATCAGCATACTCCTCCCATAGTAGCCTTCTCCCTATTCCCTACGCTCTTTACACCCCCCCCCCCCCACCCCCCACTTATTCCCATTCCCTTTCTTTCCAACATTTTTTCTTATCGTTTCCACATTAAGCCTTGTTCATCATCATCATCATCATCATCATCATCATCATCATCATCATCATCATCATCATCATCATCATCAACCTCATAATCGTCATCATCACCATAATCATCATCATTACTATTAACACCATTCCCATCTTTCAGCATCCCTTTCTTACATCATTCTTCTTTCTTCTTCCTCTCCTCCAACATCGAACTCTTCCACACACTCCTTCCTCCCTCTTAAAGACACTTCATCAACTCTTTTCTTTCTTTCTTTCCATTTACCACACTCTACGATCCTGAATTTTTTGTCCTTTTATTCCCTAAAATGGCCAAAGGAACTCTTTTTATTATTGTAGATTGTTAAGCTCGTGTACTTGTAGAAAAAGGGAGGAATTATTTACTCTTGCGTTCCCCGCCAAAGGAATTCTCGTATCCAAGCAGGCGAAATCTTTATACTATCCTGCATCAGTGTTTTGTCTGCAATAACTGTTAAGTCAGAAGGACTTTTCTTTAGCAAAAGTTTCGTTATCCAATTCTGGTTAACCACGCCGGAAAAGGAGCTCTAACCCAACGAAGATTTTCCACCCAACTATTTGGTTGAAGCATCTTGTGTATGACGTGTGGAGATACTGCGCTGTAGGCCTCTATTTCAAGTCTTAAGTAGCTGAGATTGTCTCCGCTGCCCTTCCCGCAATAGTCTGGGCTGTAGGATACTAAAAGGATTATGCGATAAGGCTTCGGGATAGTGTTCCAGAGGTTGAGGAGATGAAATTTCAAACGAAAGCTAGAAAGAACGAACGAAACGAAAAATAAGAACAGAAAGAAAGAATTAAGAGAAAGAAATAAAGAATGAAAACGAAAGAAAAGTAAGAAAATAATAGAAATAAAAGAAGAAAAAAAAAAAACAAAAGAAAACAAAGAAAAGCAGAAAGACAAGAACAGAAAAATAGAAAAGTAAAAACGAAAGAAATAATGATAGAAAGACAAGAAAGAAAAAAAGGAAGAAAGAAAAGGATGCAGAAAAATGAGAAAGGACTCATTGTTCTCATTTACGCTTTAACTTTTAAAAGAGGGAGAAAAATAAACGAACAGAGAAAAGGAAAGAAAGAAAGAAAGAAAGAAAGGAAAGGACGAAAGAAAGAGCAACAATCAGTTGGTCGTTTAAAATTGAATGTGAGAAAAGGGAAAGAAAAAAACTAAACACACGTTAAAAGGAAACTGGAAAGAAGAAAAATAGGATGACCTGCCATTTTTCTTCACGTCTGGTAAAGACATAAACAAAGTTTACCAATAAATAATCAAGCAAACAAAAGGTTTTGAATGCTGGTATGCTGCTGCAGAATATCTTCAAACTCTACACTACACTTGTTTAAGGTCGGATCTATCGGGCAACATTTATTTAAAACATTTTTCCTCCTTTCACACGATAAAAAAGGACAGAAAGTAACAGTTTGCTTCACAAATGAAGGACCTTCGTTCTTCGGCAACTCGTGGTCTTAATGCAAAGCTGAAACGAGAGGAGCTTGCCTGAGCTTGACTGATCTTAACCCTTCCCCCGCTATGGGGGCGTCCAATTTGACCCTGGTTGATGGATTATGCCTGACCCTGGTTCAGTGCTGTTTCAACGTCTTTTTGCTAGGTCCGGGTTTTAGGAGTAAACAAGTGCACTCCTGCATGTCTATTTGTTTGTTCGACTTCGTGTTTGTTTGTTCTTGTTTGTATATTTGTTTTGTTTTTTTTTAGTAATTGCTTGCATATGTGTTTGTTCATTTTGTTTTGCATTGTGTTGTGGTGGTGGTGGTGTGTGTATGTGTGTGGGTGTGTGTGTGTGTGTGTTTGTTGTGGTGGTGGTGGGCCGGGGGTGGTGTGTATATGTGAGTGAGTGTGCGTGTGTGCGTCCGTGTGTGTATGTGTTTGTGTGTGCGTGTGCGTGTGTGTAGGTGGGTGTAGAGGTGTGTGTGTGTGTGCGTGTGTGCGTGTGTGTGTTTCTGTCTGTCTATCATCAGGGATGTTGCTAGGAAATGTTTTCTTCGGCGATTTGGCCGAAACAGCCGTGAAACTTTCGGCTTTTTACAGAAAGTTTCGGCTCTCTCTTCCAAAGCAGTCTCACATGTTTTTTTGACTCGATTCACTACGTTAAAGTGTACCCTCCACCTCCATATATTAAAGGTGTTCTGTGGATGCATATCTTTGTAATAAAACATGATTTTAAGAGTAGAATAACTTCAATAAGAACATTGAAAAGAAATGTTATTTTCTTAAATTTTAGACACACAAAAACAATAAAAAGTTTAGACTGTCCCTTGACAGACCACAATACTGTCAGAGTTTCTGGGTTTAACCTTAGTAATTATCGAATCCTCACCTAAACTGCAAGCGTACAGCACAGGAATATCGCAAAAATGGACAAAATTGAGCCGATTCACCCGTGAAAACTTCGGCTCGGCGAGCCGACATGACGGACAGTTTATCGGCTTTTTTATAAAAATTTCGGCTAAAAGCCGAAGATCCGACCCAAACGACTCTCTTGGTCGTAAACGTTCTAACAGTGTAGTTAAAAGTAGCAAGTAATCGCAAGTCTTAAAATATCATACTTCATCAGACGTTCAGGAGAAGACATAAACATGTTTTAAATCCGCATCCCTTACAGCAGTTACAACAAAAAGTACTGCAACAATCTTGGACGTTTCCGCCGCCATTTTGGCTTAGAACAAAAGTACTGCCACAATCTTGGGCGTTTCCGCCGCCATTTTGGCTTCGGTGGACAGAGTAGTGGCCCTTTAGATCTCGAGAGTTGTGGCCCTTTAGATTTCGAGAGTAGTGGAACCTTTAGATTTCGAGAGTTGTGCATTTGGCTCTTTAGATTTCGAGAGTAGTGGACCATTTAGATTTCGAGAGTAGTGGACCTTTTAGATTTCGAAAGTAGTGAACCTTTTAGATTTCGAGAGTAGTGGAACCTTTAAGTGTCGATCTGTGAGATAAGCCTGTTACAACTCCACAAACACACCAACAAAAAGTAAAAAAACCGCTGTGTAGCTTCGCAAACGAACAGCAAATGACATGTTGTTCGAGGCGTTGGACCATGCAACTAATGCATCAAGTGGGCGTATCCGGAGGCTTGAGTTGGATAAATGCTGTAACAGGCCAGCGCCTTCAGTGGGAAAAGCGGTAATTATAAGAACTACAAATTAAAACAATGACACAGGGTTACCGCCAACATTGTTTCCAGTCTTGTTGTCTCCCCATAACTGAAAGGCATGATTTGATGACTCACGCACCTAAGAGATTTGTCTTCCTCTTAGAAGGCAACCTTAAGTTATATTAAACCAATGACTACATAAAACGCATGCGCAGATATCTCTATATTGTCGCCGAATTGTCCGCCTTGTCTGGAGAACTGCGAAAAAAGCTATTCTTAGAAAGAATAAGGAAGCTGCGTGACGCACACCATCCCAGTTAACTTGAAGTTTGGAGAACGTTATACACTTTTAATGGGCTGATGCATCGCCGGAGCATGAATACAATAAAAATCAAAAGAAGGGGAAAATAACGGAATTTTTTTTTTTTTAAGGTAGTTGTATGGCAGTACGTAAGAAGAAGAAGAAGAAGAAGAAGAAGAAGAAGAAGAAGAAGAAGAAGAAGAAGAAGAAGAAGAAGAAAAAGAAGAAGAAGAAGAAGAGCAAATTAAAATACCGCTATAGGATAAAGTGTCACATATCTAAAGGAGACAGCTGAAAACGATGCGGTATTACATAATCAATGCTACAAAATACGCTTACGACCTGCTAAAACAGTACTCTTTTAGAGTGCACATAGGTTTCACTCAAGGCCGGTGTAGCGTCTCAAAAGTACTCCCTCCTCCCCCCACCCACCCGCCGCCTTAAAAGTTCTCCCTCGTAGAGAACTTTTAGAATATCCTAGACTTACTCCCCTCCCCTCGCCTCCCCTCCCCTCTCCCAAAAGTACTCCCCTTCATTCAATGTTTATTTATGTATGGTTCCATGTTTTTACAAGGGAGAGTAAGCAAAGACCATCCTGCAAGGCACAGTGCAAGGAGGTAGAAGAAGAGGGAGACCGAAAAAGAGGTGGGAGGACAACATTCGAGAATGGACTGTTTTGACACTGAGCGAAGCCATAAGGGTTGCTGAGGACAGAGAAAGATGGAGTACGCTGGTTAAACGATCATCTGTGGTGCCCCTACGATCTCCGAGATACGGGATAGGATAGGACAGGATAGAGTAAGCTTACTTATATAATAATAATAATAATAATAATAATAATAATAATAATAATAATAATAATAATAAACATCAGCCCAAAAATTATTGAAGTCATCAAAAGCCTGTATGACAAGGCTACCAGTGCAGTCCTCCACAACAGAGCCATCGGGAATTGGTTCAGAACAACAATCGGTGTGCGTCAAGGATGCCTACTCTCTCCAACACTCTTCAACATCTTCCTAGAGAGCATCATGTCGGATGCTCTTGCAGACCATGAAGGCACAGTCAGCATAGGGGGTAGAGCAATCTCCAATCTTCGTTTTGCAGATGACATTGATGGATTGGCTGGAGAGGAACAAGAACTTGAACAGCTGGTACAGAGGCTTGACACCACCTCCAAAGCCTATGGAATGGAAATAAGTGCAGAGAAGACCAAAATGATGACCAACAACACCAATGGCATCAATACGGACATCAAAGTCCAAGGCCAATCCCTCGACACAGTGCATAGCTTCAAATATTTAGGAGCCATTGTATCAGACAATGGGTCCCGACAGGAAGTCCTCTCCAGGATCGCACAAACAACTGCTGCCCTGACAAGGTTGAAGCCCATTTGGAAAGACAGAACCATCAGTCTACATTCCAAAGTAAGACTGCTGCGCTCTCTGGTCATCTCCATCTTCCTATATGCTTGCGAAGCATGGACCCTCACAGCAGATCTCCAACGAAGAATACAAAGCATGGAGATGAGGTGCTACAGAAGACTTCTGGGCATTTCCTATACCCAACACATCACCAACGACGAAGTCCGACAGACCATCACACAAGCTATTGGACAACATGATGACCTGCTAACAGTGGTGAAGAAACGGAAACTTCGGTGGTATGGCCACGTCACCAGATCATCAGGCCTTGCAAAGACTATTCTGCAAGGCACAGTGCAAGGAGGTAGAAGAAAAGGGAGACCGAAAAAGAGGTGGGAGGACAACATTCGAGAATGGACTGGTTTGACACTGAGCGAAGCCATCAGGGCTGCTGAGGACAGAGAAAGATGGAGTATGCTGGTTAAACGATCATCTGTGGTGCCCCTACGACCTTCGGGTTACGGGACAGGATAGGATAGGATAATAATAATAATAATAATAATAATACAGGACGCTATGTTCGCGCCTTTCCCCAAGGCTCAAAGCGCGGCGATCTATACCAACATGCACGCTCACCTGTCTCATTTACCCTCACACACACCAAATACACATACATCACTCAAACAGGTGGTGTAAAGGCAGGGAGATCGCTATTAGAAGACGGAAGAAAATCGAATTTTTATTTTTGAAATGTTTATATTGACTGCATCCTATACCATTATATCCCAAATATACTCTACCTCTCCAGCTTCCTTCTCTTCCTTCTCGCCTAAAGGAGGCATTTTAATGATACACACCCCTCTCCAGCCCCAATCCCCATAATCACATCTTTCCACCCTCCAGCCCGCTCTTGATTCTTCATAATTCTTCCAAATTCTTGATTCTTCTTCTCTCTATGTACCCTTGCTTGTGTGTACGTGCACTATTGGGTCTGCGCATCCGCGCATGCATGTATACATACAGAGAGAGAGAGAGAGAGAGAGAGAGAGAGAGAGAGAGAGAGAGAGAGAGAGAGAGAGAGAGAGAGAGAGAGAGAGAGAGAGAGAGAGAGAGAGAAAGGTAGCCGTTTTGTGTGGGCGCGTTTTATGAGGTCTAAAAACACCCTTTTTTCAGTACTCAATTTTATTTATTTCAAATATCTCAATACTACAGCCATTTTAGCTGATTACCATTCACACCATAATCATACTACCTCCTCCATCAAACATCACACTCTTCACTATACTGTTTTCCTCCCCCACAACCATCACCCACCCTTCGCCAGTAATGTGTCCAAGACTCAAACCATTCTAATGTACAATTGTTATGAGTGGACAGTGTTTTCCGATCAATAGAACATGGTACATAACTTCGTTTGGTTTTTTTCTTCGTTTTTTTAATTTTTAATATTTAATTTCGATTTGTTTGGCTGCACATGAACTAGCCATGGGTTTATCTAGTCATTCTTGATACTCAAGACTACTTTAGCTCAAGCCTAATGAACAGAAGCCCCATCTTTATTTCACAGTGCAGCGCACACACATTGAAAAGGTTATACAATGTACCCACCCTAATTTGGGGGCCATGCTACCATAAACACACAAGATGTTTTCCCCTCCACTCCCCTCACCCCCCCCCCCCCGCCACCCTCCCTCCCCTCCCCCTCATCACAAACCACCAAGTCACCAAAGAGAACTCGCTGTGTCGTACCCAAGGAGATTGAATATAACTGCAGAGGGCGTGACGTCATGTTCTCTCCTAAGCTAGTAAAGCCACTTCGATGCGCACCGTAGCCACGCCCCTTAATTGCAAAAACAGAGTTTTTCTCTAATCGTCATATACTTTTTGTGTCAGTTATAACTTTAAATACACATTTGTGTTTGCGGGATTTTTTTAAAAATTAAGAATTGTACAGTGTTTATTGTACCGCTTTGCAATAAACATGTACTAACCCTGCTCCTCCACATTTGTGTGGGGAGTACTTTGAGATATCTCACAAGCACACACACCATTCGAGAAGATTTTTTAAGAAAACATTGGATGGGGAGTACTTGTGGGATGTCCCAAAAGTACTCCCCCATTGTCCCATGAATACTCCCGGGGAATAGTTCCGGGAAAGCCAAGCTGAACCAGAAGTACTCCCCTCTCTAGGCTTGGGGGTAGGAGTGTGTGTGTGTGGAGGGGGGAGGGGAGGGGGAGGGGAGGGTTAGTTCTTCTGGGATTATCCAGAACTACTCCAGAGAATAAACCTAGGTCTTTCCAGAAGTACTTCCCGGGAATATTTCTGGACCAAGGAGGGAGTAATTCTGGGATGCCCCAAAAGTTCACTCCCCTCTGCATTTCTTTACATTTTTAGCTTTGTTGAAGATCCGTTGGATCTCATTTTTGATATGATGATGATGGTCATTGTTGTCAGGGTGGCGACGTGGTGATCGTCCTTAACGCTCATGCAATAGGACGTTAAGCATCGTTTTCCGTTCCGTACAAAAAATGTTATGTCTTGCTTGTTTGTAATTTTTTATTTTATTTCTGTTTTTAAAAAAAAAAATAAAAATGCACTTTTTCACAGGGATTGTACTTCTGGGAAAGAGAGGGAGGGGGTAGGAAGGGGGAGGAGGGGAGTTAGTCTGGATTTACTCCCCGGGGAGAACTTCTGGGTTATCCCATAAATATACCTCGGGGTAGTACTTTTTAGGGTGAGTACTTATGGGATGCTACACCGGTCGAGGATTAGGCATATTGGGTCTGACGTCCCAGACAAACGCCTGTGACACCTCACTCTAATACAGCTAGGACCAAAATTACGTACACGGCATGACGTTCCGGACGAGGGTTCATGGCACATTTATTCCAGAGGTCATACTAAAAGCTTTCAATCAAATCTTATAGAAAAGGGGCATGAATATTGTTCCCCCAAGCCTATATTACCCCAAGACTTTGCTCCCTAAGGTACATTCGCCAAAGTCCATGTTTTTCCCCGTGGGCTGTTTCCCTAGGTCCATGTCCATGTCTATATGTTCCTCCTGGTCTATGTTTGTTTGGGGGATCCCAAGTCTTTGTTCTCTTTCCTCGCCCCCTCCCCTACTCCTCCCAGGTCCAGGGCTTTAGGAGAACCCTGGGGAACATGGATTTAGATTTGAGAAGTGCAGTCCTGAGGGAACAAATGACTTAGATTTGGTTTGGGTAACGCAGTCCAGAGAGAACACATTATTTAGATTGACTATACTATACTAGAAACTAGTCCTACAATGGTATGTGGTCGTACTCAAAGACCAACTGATTTCTGGTTTTTCTCCGTCGCAGTGTAATAAAAAAGCCCAGCACAAAAGACTACCACCGCTATTCATATTCTTGCCTTGTCAACAGTCGACAGGAGGGGATGGGGAAGGGGAGGGGAGCTTCTAGCTTCTTTAGTCGTAGATCTAGCCAAATTCAATATCGGTAGTCAGGAAGAGAAAGAAGCGAAGACAAAAAAGAAGTAGACAAATTCGAGCGAGGATGAGGTAATGGAGGGAGAGGGGCAGAAGGGGGAGGGGGAATAAAATGGAGGTGGAGACTGTCAAAGAAGGACAGTTGGGTGAGAGGGTGGGCTTTGGGTGGGAGGTTAGGGTTAGGGAGGAGGAAGGGTGAGAAGGAAGACGCATAAAAGAGAAGGAACATTATGAAAATATAAGTACTATGGAAGAAGGAGAAAAAGAAGAAGACGAAGTACAATTTAGAAGAAAAAAAGGGGGGATAACAAATTGAGTTAGACTTTCTTTTTGAACCATTGCCGTGTTTTAAAACCACTATGAACATTACACAAGACGATGTATACAGACCTTCTTCTGTTCGTATCTGATGGCCATCTTGATTCTGGACAAATCTCGAGTATCGGATCCTCCGTGTAAAGCCGCCATCACTTCCTCGTTGGACCGGCACAAATCCAACAAATCCACCGCGTAACATTTGCACGTTTCGCACAGGCTCCGGTATTCGTTCTGAAACACCATAAAACACCGTTTGGGTGGATTACAGAGATAATGAAACGATCTGTCTGGATACCTTACGGTACCCGGATTTATCTGTAAATTACATTGTCCGCATTGACAGCCCAAGCCGTGAAATCCCTTCCATTTGTATGACCTCTCATTGATAGAGCAGGCACAGGTAGGTAGGTCCAGTATAAATGCATACAAAGTGGGAATTTTTGTGATAAAGTGAATAAAGCACAGTAACACTAGAGTTTGGGCGGTATAAACAACACCCCGATCTACCTGCGTAACTCCTTTCACAATGCCACGTATACCACTGATGGTGTTAAAATGCACCGTTTTTTTTGTTTTTTTTTTGTAGAATGTGGTATTCAATATTGGGATTTCTGTGATTAAACCGAAACAAACAGTAACACTATACAGTTTGAGCGCATAAACAATGCAGCGATCTGTATTCAGAACTCCAATAACAAATCCACATCCTGATGGCGATGAAAATATGCCGTTTTTGTTGTTGTTGTTTTTCTTTTTGTTTTAAACATGTAATTTGAAAACAAAACCACCCACATTCAACGCATTTAGCTGCGTCTGCCATTGGGCCTGAAAACCGAATTATCGGGGGGGCGGGGGAGGAAAGAAAAGAATGTGCATGTGTGATAGGCTTGATATTCCTTTTCTATAATTGTATAGATTTTGCCACCCTTCCCATAGGAAAACAAGAATGAACAATAATTTCAATTCACATAT
Organism: Oncomelania hupensis; assembly: GCA_036898135.1. Lineage (NCBI taxonomy): Eukaryota > Metazoa > Mollusca > Gastropoda > Littorinimorpha > Pomatiopsidae > Oncomelania > Oncomelania hupensis. Next base: position 38,640,227 of record CM072517.1, on the reverse strand, counting down.
CATTTTTCATTCACATAAAATTAATCTATTTTCCTTGCATATCGGCAGTAGCAGCTAAATCATCTGTTCATCAAACGGCACGCTTGCTGTCACAACAAATTTGTGTTGTTCCTTTCTCTTTTTATCCCCATCCCGCCTCCTCGATACTCCTTACCCCTTCCCCCCCCCACACTCCCCTTTTCTTTTATTCCACAACCTCGGCGTCCGTTTGTCCAGGAATAAGGAATGTTTGCTGACAAAGTGTCAAATATGTTTGAAAGCAGTGCAGTGTTTTGTAAACAAACTCTTTGAGGGCTAATGTAGCGTCGATATTTTCTCCTTTCGCTGCGTTCGTTTTGTAATTCGATGTTATTGCTGTAGTTATTGATAATGATGATGATAATGATGATGATGATGAGAAGGAGGAAGAGGAGGGGGAGCAGGGGAGGAGGAGGATGAATAAAAGTTGAATCAGAAGAAGAAGAAGAAGAAGAAGAAGAAGAAGAAGAAGAAGAAGAAAAAGGATGATGATGATGATGATGATGATGATGATGATGATGATGATGATGATGATGATGATGATGATGGTGGTGGTGGTGGTGAAAAAGAAGAAGAAGAAGAAGAAAAAGAAGAAGAAGAAGAAGAAGAAGGAGAAGAACAAGAGCAAGAACAAGAAGAAGGTGGAGAATGATAATGATGATGATGATGATCATGATGATAACAATGATGAAGATAATGATGATAACGGTGAAAAAGAAGAAGAAGAAAAAAAGAAGGAGAATGAAGAGAAGAAGAAGAAGAAGATGATGATGATGATGACGATAATAATGATAACAAAGAAGAAGAAAAAGAATGATGATGATGATGATGATGATGATGATGATGATGATGATGATGATGATGATGATGATGATGATGATGATGATGATGATGATGAAAAAGAAGAAGAAAGGAAGAAAAAGAAGAAGAAGAAGAAGAAGAAGAAGAAGAAGAAGAAGATGATGATGATGATGATGATGATGACGATAATGGTGATGAAGAAGAAGAAGAGCAAGAGAAGGAAGAAAGAAGAAAAAGAAAATAAATATGGAGAATGAGAAGAAGAAGAAGATCATAATGATGATGGTGATGATGATGACGATAATAATGATAACGAAAAAGAAGAAGATGATGACGTTGATGATGATGATGATGATGATGATGATGATGATGATGATGATGATGATGATGATGATGATGATGACGAAGAAGAAGGAGAAGAAAGAAGAAGAAGAAGAAGAAGAAGAAAAGAAGAAGAAGAAGAAGAAGAAGAAGAAGAAGAAGAAGAAGAAGAAGAAGAAGAAGAAGAAGAAGAAGAAGAAGAAGAAGAAGGAAAAAAAGAAGAAGAAGAAGATAATGATGATGGTGATGATAAAGAAGAAGAAGTAGAAGAATAAGAAGATGATGACGATGATAATGATGATGACGACGATGATGGTGATGAGGATGATGATCCAAAGCATTATCCATTAGTTAAAATTGTTTCTCCCTTTATCGAATTCCCCTTCTGATGATAATGACTATGACGACGATCCAACGACGATGACGACAACGAGCAGATGATGATGATGATGATCAAAATGCTGATAATGATGAAGCAGAAGAAGAAGAAGATGAAGATGATGGTGATGATGATGATGATGATGGTGATGGTAATAATGATGACCCCAAGCATTATTCATTTTCTCCCTTTCTCGTTTTCTCCTTCAAATAATGATGACGATGACGACGATCCAACGACGATAATGATGATGATGATGATGATGATGATGATGATACCCCAGGTATTTGCCACTGGTTGAAATTGTTACTTTCCTTCTCTAGGACCCCTTCTCTTGAGATGTGCCAATTGCTTTGGAAAATGTGTAGCTCAGAAGAACATTATTATTATTATTATTATTATTATTATTATTATTATTATTATTATTATTATTATTATTATTATTATTATTATTATTATTATTATTATTATTTTGTATGATTGGCGCATATTGATATGGATCCGATTCTAATGCCGATGAGTTGCAAGATTTTCAAGATGGGGAGAGCAGCGGCTGAATGTAAAGGAGAAGAAAAGAATACTACAAAATGGAGGAAGGGCCATATGCACTCGGGAAGGGCCATATGCACTCGTGCAAAATCATCATCATCATCATCATCATCATCATCATCATCATCATCATCATCATCATCATCATCATCATTTTTCTTCTTCTTGTTCTTGTTCTTCTTCTTCTTCCTCTCCTCTTTCTCCTCCACCTCCTCCTCCTTCTTCCCCACGTCCTCGTCCTTCTTGATACTGCAAAATAGACACGAAGCACAGCCATGCAAATCATGTCAACTTTCCCTTTTTGGCTTTTCATCGCGTCCTCTTCTACTTCTTTTTCTTCTTCTACTCTTCTTTCCTCCCTTGTCCCTTCCCTTCTCTTGAAATCCAAAGCAGCGGAAGAGAAAATAATTCCTATCATTATCAAGTCTGTTTGTCCCTAAGAGGTTTGTATCTCTTAAGGACGTTACGTAAATTTCTGGTCCCCGGACACAATAAGGACGATAAATCAGCCTTGTTTTATAGTTCCCTTTCTGCTTCATCTTGGGTACAACTACATTTGCACTGCCTCACTCATCCTCTTTTCCTCCCTAGTACCCATTCTCTGTTACCCAGCCTTAAACCACACCCATTGTGTTTCCCCTTTTGACAGCGCACTTATTGCGGTACGTTGGAGTCTTGGGCGATTTGATCCCAATCTTTAGCATAGAATGTGATATGTTTTTTTGTTTTTTTGTATTCACTTCTCTTCAGTTCTTCATATTTGACAATTTTAGGCAACATGGCCAGTCCAGTTCAACTGTGTTTTCTGTAAAGAATTGTTTTCAAATTCGCAACAACAATAAACTTCTTTTTTTAATGTCAACAACCAACAAGCCATCTTTTTTTTAATAGGCACATTCACAATTTAGGCAGCTTCGGGTCAGTGTAGCAGCGAGGACTTAAAAAGAGTAAACGATACTTGCTCTCGCTTTTCTTTTCAACCCTCTCTCCCTCCTCCCCCTCTCACCCACCTTGATCTCGCGCCCCCATTCCTCATGTTCTCTCTCTCCCTTTCCTTCTCTCTTT
>CM072517.1:38479594-38632094 GCA_036898135.1 Oncomelania hupensis | reverse complement strand
GCAAGGGCATCTGACATGACGCGCTCTAGGAAGATGTTGAAGAGTGTTGGAGAGAGTAGGCATCCTTGACGCCCACCGATTGTTGTTCTGAACCAGTTTCCGATGGCGCTGTTGTGGAGGACTGAACTGGTAGCCTTGTCATACAGGCCTTTAATGACTTCAATAATTTTAGGGCTGATGTTGTACACTCTCATGGTTGCCCACAGAGCTGCCAGCCAGAATCGGTCAAACGCGTTCTTGAAGTTTACAAACACATGATAAAGATGTTGTTTATGCTGTAAGTATTTCTCGCAGAGTATTCCGAGGTTGAATCTGTGAGAAAGATCTACAACACCAACAACGTCTATATCATGATTGTGTTTGTAGACTTCAAGAAAGCGTTTGACCGAATTTGGCATGCAGCCATGAGAGTGTACAAGCCGTAAACTGTACGTCAAATGTGACCACTAACCTCATAAGGTGTGGCCACCGTAAAAATTGCGGTCAGTTAAAAATTTCATAATCCTATGCATAAACCGTAAAACGTAAGCCAAATGTGGACACTACTTAAAGGCCCGGCCACATTGACCTATAGCACTCCGCCACACTTCTGTTACGCTTATGAATTCCTTATGTATTTCCTTGCATAATACAATAGGCTAATGTAAAGATTCACAAGGATCGCGCATGTTTGATTTCTAATGCAAAACTACGTTAGCCGAGCTTACGAAGACCAATTAGAAGCGACAGTTGTGACGTCACGAGTTTAGAGATCAAACTAAACTCCTCCCATACGCATGATTACACGCAACACAGGTTGTCTGCTACAGACGACTTGGCGAGCTAAGGCAGTTGACTTCACTTGTTGCGTGTCGATTACTACCTCCGACCCAATGCATAAGCCGTAAACCGTAAGCAAATTTGCCACTAAACTCATAAGGTGTGGTCAAAGTTCCGGTCAGTGAAAAATATCATAACCCAATGCATTAGCCGTAAAAAGTAAGCCATGTGTGGCCACTACTTTAGTCACCGAGTAAAAGAAAGTCTCTGAGGAAAAGGGAAGTCGTTTAGTCTCCGAGCCTCAGAATGCAACGAGAAAGGTTTCAGATCTGATGCTGGTGCTGCTGCTGCAGGAGCAGCTAGCAAGCTGATTCATGTGTATTTGGCGTGTCTCGCATGGACCAGTGATAGCTTCCGTTCGCTTTGCAATCCAATATCATCTTTGATGCAATACAGCTAACAGCACACTGTGTTGCGGACTTAGAAGTGTGGCACTTGCTATAACCTCCTGTTAAGTTGCGATAGAAAAACATCTCTCTCTTTTTTTTAGGGGAGCGGACGGGGGAGGGGAGCTGGGTGATGTTAAATGGTTAAGAATATACTTTGTTTTTAGGGCTAGAGTTGTGTGTTGAGATGATGTCCATCTCCTCTACCAAAGCTGCTCCTATCCACAACTTTCGATGAAGCTTAAGATGGGAAAAGTGGAGGAAGTAAAGCTGAATTTGCAGGAACAAAAGAGCCACCGCTTAAGAATTCCTTCCCATCATGAAATAAACTGAGATGAACGCTCATGCTTAGAAGACAGCAAATAGTCCAACGCTATATTTTCAAGAAATAGTGGTCATCGGAATGGAGTTCCTCGAGTCAACTCCGCCCGAACGGAAAACAACATTAAAAGTAGATTGAGATATTTTACCAGAGGCATTCCGGTTTCTATTGCCAACCACCTTCAAGACGCTGCAATTTAGAAAAAGTGGAGATTCAAATTTGAAAAGCAAATTTGCCCGACGTATAGATGTTGAGATGTAATTTGCAGTATCGCAAAGTATTAGATTATACCTGCAATGTATTCAGTATTTCGCTAAAACCAAGTTCGTTGAATGTCAAGTAAAAAGTGAATAAAGGAGATTTCTAAAAGCTACTGGGGTGAAACTAGTCCTGGCGCTTCCATCGAAAAAAACAACAACACCAACAATTAATGTTTACAAAAATAAAACGCTAGCGGCTGATAATGGTCAGGGCGCTTTCGATCGACAGAAGGTAATTTATACACAAAACCAAAGCTACTTGGGTGATAATGGTGTTTCGATTAGCCTGAAGAATGGCCTTCTCTTAACTGTTAAGAAACTCCACGATTCACTTTAACTTTCTCTTCATTCAGCTGACTTGATCTTCCCTTCCTGTCTAGAAGGGATAAGAAACCCCATGACTTGGCCGGGAAGGCAGAGTAGAAATAACCTAGGGTAAGACTGAGCTGGGATGAAATTCAAAGAAGATAGAAACGAGAGCGTTAACAACACAGTGACTGTATGGAGACTGCTTCCTCGAATTCGAGGACTAGAGGAAGAAACAAACTTAAATATCGATTGCCTATTATAATTACACAGGCGGCGGAAGCGGGGGGGGCAAGGGGGGCACTGGCCCCTCCCAGAAAAATATTGGGGGGGGCAAACCTATACATTTGCCCCCCCCAATATTCAGCCCCTCAAAAAACATTATTTGGAGGTTCAAACCAATATTTTCCCCCTTTCTCTGGACTGATGCAAGTTAACAATACCTGTGCTGAGACCATTTTCAAAGCACTGAAGGACTGCTTGATCAGACTTGACTTGCCTGTGCAAAACTGCGCCAGGCCTACGACGGGGCGAGTAATTTTCAGGGTCATGTGTCAGGAGCTGCAAAAAGATTCAAAGATGATATCCTTGCTGCGACTGAAGAGCTGGCGACAGTTCTTCAAAGAAAACAAACGACTTTTGATGACGCAGTAAACGCTGCTGACATTTGCCTGAGAACACTGGAAAGCATGCGGAATGAAGACATTTTTTGCTGACATCACAACGAAAGCTGCAAATTTGAGTGATGAGCCCTGCGTTCCTAGACAGAAGCTGCCTCCACGAAGACTGGACGATGGCTCACAGGGTCACAGCTACTCTTGTCCATCTGCTTACTACAGACAGCAATAATGTGATGCCATTGACAACATCAAGGAACATTTAAAGAGCCGGTTTGATCAAATAGCTCTCGACTTACCAAGGAAAATTGAAGTTCTTCTAAGTGATGGTGCAGCAGGGAAGAGACCAGAAATTCCTCAAGAAATCAAAGATACATATTCCGCTGACATCGACTTGGACAGACTCAAAACTCAGCTAGAACTCCTCCCATATGCACTGGGTGACATCAGGAAGACGGCTAACTCTAGGATCACCATCTTCCAAGCACTGCCGGATGAACTGAAAGCTTCTGACACTGTGCGACGGATGCTGAGTGAAGGCTGAACGCAGTTTTTCAGCCCTAAAGCGGGTAAAAACATACCTTTGGGCAACGATGACGCAGGAGCGTCTAAATAATTTTTTCATAATGCATGTGTTCAAAGACAAAGTAGATCAACTAGACCTAGCGCAAACTGCTTACGAATTTATCAATAGAAATGAACGCCCTCAGGCATACTTTGGAAAATTAACGGTGTAATTTCCCATGCCAAATGACATGCATGACTGCTGTTTTTGTTACTGTGATGGATCAACATTGTCAGGTTAGTTTCTCTTCCTTTCTCTCTACCCTCCCCCATCGCCTACCTCCCTCCCTTCTCTCTCTCTCTTATATGCACAGTTGTAGAAATATATATCTTTTTTTCTCTCTCACATAGTGTCTATGAAAATAGTTCCAATTATTTGGAGTAAATGTCCAAGGCCGGACCGGGGGGAGGGAGGGGGAGGGGTTACCTGGGTTCCAGAACCCCCATTCCCCCTCCAAATTTAAAAAAAAATTGGAATTTTTTTTAAAAATGCAAAAAGTTTCAATTAAAAAAAATTGTTTTTAAAACATTGCAGGTTTTAGTCACTTTTGGTCCAAAGTACAGTTTTTTTTATAGTCAATTCAACGGAAATCCTTTTCAAGGGATCCGTTGAAACGTCCAAAGCGTTTCCCCGTTGAAACGACCAAGTAACCCAACTCCTAAGCCTAAATTAGTAAATGCAGACATAATTTCTTGTTCTGACCGCAAGCCTCTTCCAGCACCTTCACCTTGATACTGCCCTAATCCACCAAAAACGACTTTTTAGAAATGTTAATTAAGATGCTAAGTTGATAATTATGACAATTCGTTGTAACGAACATCCACTGAAACGACCATCGCTGAATCGTCCAAAAATATCGTTGAAATGGAAATCCTTGACAGTGAAGCTGCAGAAAAGGACAAAAGATGTTGTCGATGCCTACAGGGAAATCAAAGAGGTCAGTAACTGCATGTCTTCTATTAGAAGAGATGTCGACACAGCGTTCGTTGCCTGGTTTGGTGAAGTCAGCAAAATGGCAAATGCTTTGACAACTGGTGTTATTGTTCCTCGTCAAGCATCCCAACAGACTCTCCGTGACAACCAACCTGCGGCCACTCCAGAAGAATATTTCAAGATTAGCATTGCCATTCCTTTCTTGCCAACTGAATTGGACTCGAGGTTCAAAAATGCTGGCCTAGCAGTTGATGGTCTCTGGTGCCAAGCACTTTAATAGACAACCAGGATGGTTTCATGCAGTTTCCAGAAGGGGTGAAGACACTGGCAATGTTGTGGGAGTCTGACCTACCAGAAAACGATACCCTTGATGCAGAATACCAACGGTGTGTTTGCAAATGGCGAAGTGCTGCTGAGAATGCGACAGCTGTCATCCCATCCACGGCATCAGAAGCACTGAAACATTGTGACAGGGATTTTTATCCCAACCTGTTCATCATGCTAAAGAACCTTTGCACCCTGCCTGTCACTACTGCCAAGTGTGAGCGTTCAAACAGTCAGTTGCGCAACCTGAAAAACTATCTGCGCTCTACAATGGGGCAACAGAGACTCAATGGACTTGCTTTACTAAAAGTGCACAGGGATGTTGATATTGACTTCAAAGAGGCAGTGAACTGTTTTGCCAGAAGATACAATTCACAAATGGTACTAATGCCGAGGAACCTAGTGCAGCAAGACTGAATTAAGTGAAAGCAGGGCAGTGATGTTCATAAACTACAAGGTAAACAACAAAAAGTAGTGAATAATAATAGTAAACAAAACATCTCTGCTGATAAATAAATGTTTGTGTGTTTGGTTGTTGTTTTTTTCTTTTAAGGGAGGGGCAGAGGATAATTTTTGTACCCCAGAGTTTGTTAGTTCAATTGTTCAAAAAGCTCAAAGTCCCGGACCATCACAAAAGGCTTTTTCAAGGTTCAGATTGCACCAGAATGCACCATTTTGCATCCTTGAAAAAAAAAAATTCCGGGGGTGCATGCCCCCGGACAAGGGAAGGCTCGGCGCTTCGCGCCTTCGCTGAATCTGTAACCCCCACACGCCCCCCCCCTCGACTTGTCCCAGGTCCGGACCTGATGTCAGTGAATAAAATGTGTGTGTGCCCCCCCAATCCTGAGCAGCTTCCGCCGCCTGTGAATTAACGAAAGTGTAAAAAGGTAACGACTGGGGTTTACAAAATGTCGTCCTCAAAATAAAAAAATAATTACTTAGGCAGGGCAACTGTAGTATAAAGTTGAAGATTTTCTGCAGAAGCACACCAGCATGGGCGCAACAAGTATGACCTCTTTTTGTGGAGACCTGCGCTGTACACGACTACATCATCATCATCATCATCATCATCATCATCATCATCATCATCATCATCATCATCATCATCATCATCATCATTCAGAGCGCAACTCTCCAAACTAGTGTGCACAATTGTTGTTGTTGTTGTGGTTTTTTAAATTACGCTTCAATTGTTTCCTAGTCATCCCGATCGACACGACATTACTGTTTCTACTCTAGGGGATACGTCAGTGGTCGCGGAGCTGGTGAAACACAGAAAACTTGTCTGTGATGTGCCACCACAAGATTTATCACTCCAACACGCCAGAGAACGGTCTTGCATGGGGAACGTTCATTTTGTATGCAGCTACACCATGGCAGAGGATGAAGAATAACAAAAGCTGCAACTTGAAGAAAGACTGTTTGTAGTGACGAATTGCTGTGTGGGCTTGGCGAGAGGCGACAGCGAAAAGCTTATTCAATGTTGCATGCATGCGATAACGAATAGCCAAGACGACGATAATTTTCTTAAATTCTGCAATTCCCTTTCCTACGACCAGGCTATGCATGCTATGTCCAGTGTTTTACGCAGCCATCTGTCTTGCTTAATCATTACATAACATAACATGGTTATTGCTTTAGGTCCAACGGACTGCTTAATCATTCTTCACAGTTATAACACTTATTTCAATTTTTTTAAATAGTTTTTTTTGTGTTTGTTTGTTGGAGAAACTGTTTTCACAAAATAAAACAGGAATTCCATATTGCATCAATCATTATTTTGCCTCTAACAGTATTATTTCCGTCAATATACAGAATCTGTAATACAGAATTCAGTGCAATATTTTAATTTCACGTCTGTTCACAATAATGTTTAGGAAGACCACATGCTTTAGGCTGTGTTTGATTGTCTTGTCAAAGCAAGTGGGAACGTAGTGAAAATGATAGCATCCTGAACAATAAACCTTATTGGTACCTATCCTTCTTGGGAAAAAGGTGAAAATAGGAAATATCTATCTCCCGTTCTCTGCGGCCAAAGGTTTCTGTTTGTGGACTTGTGCTGTAGATACAGAGAGTCATTTCGCGGCGTTCTCAATTCGTCAGTGTTATCAGCTGGGCTTGAGGAAAATCACGCGTCTGAATTTTCCCCTAGCAATATGCGAAGATGCTTGAGTGAAATCCGGAGGAAACGCATCTTCCTGCGAAACAAATGTCCCACAAATTGGCTGGCAGGCACCAGAACATGGGAAAGAACGGGGGGCGGGGAGGAATGGAGGACAAGGGGAAGCGGGGGATATGGGAAAGGAAAAAGCCGTTATCATTTTGAATTTCCTATTGGACTAAGATAATTGTCTTAACTAAGATAAGATGTTATGTGCTTTGGGAATATTTCACGGATTTTATTATTGACGTGATTTGCAAAAAAAAAAAAAAAAAAGGTCAGGCAAGTGAAACTATCAGGAAGTAAGCAGCCACAGATAACAGCACAGCTCTAAAAGACACAGATTCGCCCATAAAATGGCGACGATCCTAAAAGGCGCATGTGGGTCCGTAAAAGGGAGGGAATCCTTCATACTATACCAAGAGGCAAAGCGGGAATAATTACTTTCCCACTCAGCCACCATGATCAGATTGATTGATTGGAGGGAATCTGCGCTGGCCTATCCATCAACACGAGCAGCATCAACATGCCCTTTCTGCACAGAAAGAGGACTGTACTCATTGATTTCCTGGGTATGAACCGCTGAAACCGCAAAACTTTATCGATACCTACTTGATAACGATCACGACGGCGACGACGACGATGACAAGAACGATGATGATGATGATGATGACGACGATGATGATGATGATGATGATGATGATGATGATGATGATGATGATGATGATGATGATGATGATGATGATGATGATGATGATGACGACGGCGGCGAGCGCGACTACGATGATGAGGATGAGGATGATTATGATGACGATGACAACGACGATGGGTTGCGCAACAGTGTAATGATTAGGGAACAATACTGAAGGTTACAAACGTTACAACGCACACCAATCACTCCAGTTCACCTAATTGTGAATGGTTACCTGGTTCTTTCGAGATGCCTGGAAAGTAAAAGTACTGAAGAAGGGACCCTAACATCTTGTACTCAGAAAGAAGGCAGAAAAATGACTTGACAGGAGTCATTTCACATTTTTAGTACCGTAGTTTATAAAATAAATTTTCACGATCACAAAACACTATTACTTATAGTTCATTTCAGAATTGATTTAGACTATGTTAGGTTTTCTTGATCTGTAAGTCTATATAAGTCTACACAATCTCAATTGAATTTATCCAATTCGCGTGCTAAACGCCGAATTCAGCAAACCCCAAGACCGCCCCACGAGGGGATAAATCTTTAACGATTCTCTCCCTTTTAAAGGGCCAAAGTATCCAGAATGTTACTTTACTTTGTTATCGTTGTTGTTGTTGTTGTTTTTGTGACACTGAGTTTACTTGGGAAATTGCATTGATGTCCCATTAAAAGATGATACAAATAATAATCGTTGCTGCTCAAAACCGACCGTTACTCTTTTAATTTTAGTCGTCTTCTTCTTTGTTGTATAAATAAACAATTAACTCTGTGCCAATCATACATATTTTCGCAGCTGTTTTATTTTTTTAAAATAGAATAAACCTTGATGCTATTAATAGGCACATAAAACTTAAATGAATACATCGATGTATATCAAAACTGAACTTTTGAAAGAAATGTAATTTGGGAGGGTGAGGGGTAGAAGATGGCTTAATATGACTCTTTCCAGTGGGGCAACACTCGCAGTAAATTTCAAAAGAATGTGTGACACTGAAATGTGTGATCTTGGGGTCCTTTAACAAACTCCAACTCCCTCTCCCCACCCCCAAATCAACCACACGCATCCCTCTCTCAGATACCGGGAGCTAGCTATACGTAATCGGTGGTAGGACCCAGTGGTGGTACCCTGCGACCCTAACATTATCTCCCTCAATTCCCCCAAACCTTAACACACACACACACAAGCACCTACCCCACCCCATTCTTCCTCACCATTCCTTTCACCCTCTTCTACTTCCCTCAGCACATTTCAATCAATCGAAGTCGGAAATAATTTAAAAAAAATAAAAATGAAAGTCAGCACATTAAATTTTATTTTTTTTATCACCAATAAAGCCCTTGTTTGTTGGTTTTTTTCTGTTAATTTTTAGCAGTGTCCACTTCTCCCCAAGCTGTCTTTCTCTCACTCAAACACTTACACCCACACACCCACACACAAACACTCCCTCCCCCCCCCCGCACACGCATACACACTCACACACACCCCGCTTGCACACGCACACACACACATACACTCTCTCTATTATCCCTTTCCCACCTCCTCCCCCCTCCCTTCTCATCTCCCTTTAGCCATCTTTTACTACTACTACTACTACTACTACTACTACTACTACTACTACTACTACTACTACTACTACTACTACTAAGGATATTGATATAGCGCTTTTTACCAATGAACAATATCAGCTCAAAGTGCAGTAGGCTACTCACGCATTCATTCTAAACATCCGGCTTCATACAAAATAAAATCAGACACTTGCTAACGAATAAGAGACGATGGAGGGAGGGAGGGAGGAGGGGAGAGCTAAGGATGGGTGATGGACCACTCCTTTAGTACTTTATCGCGGGGTCAGCCTCTTCGCCAGTAAGGACAGAGTGTGGGAAGTACAGAGATTAATTCACTCAGCTTTTTTGTTTTCTCTCCAGAGGCCAAGAAGTGGGTACAAACCAGGTTTGGGACAAGGAATAGTTGCTACCCACAACATTCTCTCTCTCTCTCTCCCCCTCTCTCTCTCTCTCTCTCTCTCTCTCTCTCTCTCTCCTCTCTCTCTCTCTTTCTCCTCTCTCCAAATCCCATTCACTATATTCTTCTCCATCCCTCCCCCTCCTTCTCAAATCTTTCTCCCTAACTTTCATCAGGGACGAACAGTTTCGAACACAGAGTACTTAACATTGCTTCTCTCTCTCCCAATTGGAGAGGAACAAACAGAATTATACATTTTAAACCTTGAGAGGGGAGAATGTGCGTTCAAAAATGATGCAAATGCCTAATTAACTCCAGGTCATGACTATTCGCTTGAAATAATATTCATACTTGTTTGCTCGTGCTTAGTATTTGCGGAATGTGAATCTAAACGTTGTGTACGAGCGTTCAGAAGGTCGTCTGAAGTGCTAAGACCGTAAACCTCCCTTTAGAATGCATGGGCTACTCCTGCCCACAGATTTATTTATTTATTTAATCACTTTTGTATAGCGCTTTTCCCGCTCAAGAGCCGCTCAAGGCGCTGGCCGATACAGGATCTAACTCAGGCCGTCCCTGCGAAGCCCACTTGCAGCCTTTGGGCGCACTGTCTGACGCACAATCCTAGGCGACCGGGGATGGGGAGAAGGGGCTTAGCTAGTTTGTGTTGGGTATATTTGTGTAGCCGGCATTCACCCGTCTAGGGCATGAGCGTCAGGATCTTTAAAGTCCAGGCGATAGGATGCGTGCGAGCATAGACTAGATCTCGGTTCACACTCTCATCCGAAGGAGTAGGAGCGCATTGTCTCAGTTTTATTTAATTGTTTTTTTTTTCTCTTTTACTTCAGGCGTTTGAACCCCTGCCTGTATTACATTACATTACATTATTGTTGCTTTAGGTCCAGCGGACTCTTCCGAGCCAAATCAGGACCGGACAATCTCCGATCCGCATAAAAAATCTGCCGAAACAGCCCTTAGTGGTAACACCGAAAGCTCTCCACCAGCCAGTCACTTTACAATAAAGACATCCCACGCAGAGGACGGCTGAGGCTTCACCCCAACTTATCGAACCCCCGTTTACAAAAACAAAATAGAAAACAAACATCATTATAAATTATCAACAAAACACATACATATAAAATGCCTACATTGCTAAATAATAATTTACATCATAGGAAGCCCTAGTGACCACCTGGCAGAAAGCATCCAATATTCCCAAGATGATCCAACAGACCTCATACACAAATAAGGAGTCTTGTCCCGGAAGAGTTTTCAAGAAAAAAGGTAGATGACTGGTCTAGCGAAGAAGAAGATAGTATAGCAGATTGATAGAACACAGTAGGAATGAGAAAGAGCAAATGAGAAAGACAGCGACAGTGGGAATTTAAAGCACTAAATTTCCAGAAAGTGGGGATACTATTTATACTGAAACCCCCGGCACCCCAACGGGGGTACCCCTGCCTGTATAGGCTGCATTGTTATCACCTGACATTCGAGTACAGGGCCTACACCACTGAGCTTACTGCGCTCCTAAATAAAACGCCTCCGAGCATACCAACATACTCACCACATGCTTAAATCCAACCTCCCCCCCTCCACACCACATTGTTCCCATCCTCCCCTTCATCCTTCCATCACGATCACCCTCCCCCCACCCCGCACGCATCCATCCACCTCCCACAAAAAAAGAAGAACTCAAAAATAGTTTTAATATCGTACCTAGCCATCGGTGATGGCTGACAATGGTAGCTTGGGCTTAAGGCTGTCAAACTGATTTCTATCCTCCCCCCCCCCTCCACCTCTTTCACACACACTTCTCCTGTCAATGTATTAGTGTGTGTAGTTTGTGGTGGCCAGTGGACCAATGCCCAGCTCAGGGGGGGAGGGGCGGGGGGGGGGGGAGGGGGCTATCAGCAAGGAAGCGAAGGGTAATGAAGTCAGACACTTTCCTGGTTTCCCCAAGTCATGAATGAAGTCATGAATCAGCCACCAAGCACTGAGGCGGGGACAGGCGCCGAGACGTTTCAGCGCTACGACATGGATTCTGACCATTTTGATTCTGGGGACGGTACACTTCAATCCCCGAAGAGAGCGTCGTTACGTGGAAAGTAAAATCGAAATTTTGGAGGGAGAGAGAGAGTGAGAGGGAGAGAGAAAAAGAGTCTGATTTTCCAGGAGTGTTTCTGTACAGTGTTAGCAAGTGATTGACATAAAACACAACGAGCGAAGCACACAAACAAAGCAAACGGCAAAATAAAGACGACAGAAGAGTGATCTATTTCACTGGACAGAGGGAATAACCTATTTCATTGGACAGTAGAACAATTTATTTCATTGGACAGCAGAATAACCTATTGCGTTGGAAAGTACAATAATCTATTTTAAAAAAGAAAGAAAAAACTCTCAACACTTAAAGTAAGAACACATTTTTTTGGTTTATTAAAAACTTTTTTCAGGTGTACAACACTGGTCAAGAATAAAAACAATAATCTATTTCATTGTACAGCAGAATAACCTATTTCACTGGGCAGTAGAATAACATTTTTAATTGGACAGTAGAATAATCTATTTCGTTGGAGTATGGAAAAACCTATTTCATTGGACAGTAAAATAACCTCTTTCGTTTCATTGCGTGGATTAAATCAAATAAATGCTGTATTCTATTGCACCTAAACGTTGGCAAGAATTGTGCCCAGTTGTCTGGGCGTCAGACGCTGCGCCCAAATGCTGCAAGTGAGCGAATCGGGCGGCTTGAGTTATTTCCTGTATCGACCAGCGCCTTGCGCAGCTCTTGAGCTGAAAAAGCGCTAATATTAGAACGATGAAATAAAATAGGAAAGAATTGAGATCGGAGAAAAACTAGAAAAAGCAAGAAGAGCTATAGAAATAAGCGAGAAGAAGAAGAAGAAGAAGAAGAAGAAGAAGAAGAAGAAGAAGAAGAAGAAGAAGAAGAAGAAGAAGAAGAAGAAGAAAATGACAGAAGAAGAAGAAGAAGAAGAAGAAGAAGAAGAAGGAGGAGGAGAAGAAGAAGAAGAAGAAGAAGAAGAAGAAGAAGAAGAAGAAGAAGAAGAAGAAGAAGAAGAAGAAGAAGAAGAAGAAGAAAATGACAGGGTAAAATGGTGGAAGAGACGATGACGGAAAAGGCGGATCGTAAGACGGTCAACTTTGATTTTGTCACAGTGAGTGACAGATGCTAGGTCCCGCAACACAGCCTGGAATCTATTTTCCAGCACAGAAAATGTCTCCATGTTGCGGTACGACATGCAAAGCGGCAGCGGGCTTAGTAGCATAAGGCGATCGTTTCTCTAGAAATAAGGTTTTGATAGCGTCTACACGAAACGCGGAAGAGGCATCAATGCGGCATACTTCTCTTCCCGATATTTTTTTTGCCGACTGGCGATTATTTTACCGCTATCCACCAAATGGAATTATGTGCTTATGAGTAAGCACGGCATTTGTGAATGACAAAAATATGGTTGGGTAAAATACTGGGAGCATGTAAGTGGTCTCTGCATGAAGAAGCGGACTGCAGTGCTTATACCATCTAGAACATGTGCAATGCTGCAGCATAACATTCCTAAATGACCTGGTTTAAACTCTTTTAGTCTGCGTCTGTACATACCATTCTTGTCAAGAATTAAAAGGATTGCACGACGACGACGACGATAATGATGACGATGATGACGATGATGATGATGATGATGATGATGATGATGATGATGATGATGTAAATAAACGGCTCTCTGTATAATCTATACGTCATTCGGCAATACAGAATCTGCAAGAAGTGCTAGGGACGAAACGCCTGGTTGCGGGATGCAGGCAGATGACAGTATAAACCGAGGCCTAGCCTAAACACGCACGCATTCCCAATCACGGACTTGAAAGATTCTGACGCTCATGTTCCAGACGAGTGAGCGCAAGCTACACAAATATACCCAGCAAGCACCAAGTCCCTTACTTTATTACCCCTGGTCACCCAGCATTGTGTTCAGTTGTCAGGGCGTCAGACTATGCGCACAAAGACTGCAAGTGGGCGCCTCGGGCAGCTTGTGTTAGATCCTGTATCGGCCAGCGCCTTGAGCAGCTCTGGAGCTGAAAAAGCGCTATATAAGAATGATTAAACAAATAAATAAATAAATAAAATAAAAAATAAATAAATAAATAAATAAATAAATAAATAAATAAATAAATAAATAAATAAAGATGGCGACGACTGACACGTTTTAATGGTGGGGGATGTATGTTGGGCTCGAACTCTCAAACTCTCAAGCATAAACTCAGACTCGTCCAGCCACGTTACTCTGGCTTTCTTTTTTTTTCAGAAGAAGAAGAAGAAAAAAGAAGAAGAAGAAGAAGAAGAAGAAGAAGAAGAAGAAGAAGATGATGATGATGATGATGATGATGATGATGATGCTGATGATGATGATGATGATGATGATGATGATGATGATGATGATGATGATGAAATCAAATCGAAAACAAAACACTTTATCATCGAACCAAGAGAATCGAAATGTCTTCATGCGTGGAGTGTTAGCGTTATGTTTCATCATTGTGGAATTATTTTTGTGCCCGCGGTATATCGGGGCCTGTGCCTTGAGCATATCTTCAAAGTTGGAAAGCGCGATATATAATAAAGATGATGATGACGACTATGAGGACAACGACGACGATGAAGATGATGATGATAATGATGATGATGGTGATGGTGAGAGATGATGATGGTGATGATGATGATGACGACAATGATGATGATGATGAAGATGATGATGATGATAATGATGATGACAATGATGACGATGATGATGATGATGATGGTGTTGTAGATGATGATGACGACAATGATGATGATGATGATGATGATGATGATGATGATGATGATGATGATGATGAACGTCATGCAGGATCTTTAAAGTCCGTGCCATGAAATGTATGCGTGCACACACCATTACACCTCGGGTTAAAATCTCATCCAGTACGATATGAATGTCTACACAGACAGGGTGAGTGTGCCATCAACGATGTTATTGATCACAACAGCCTGATTAGGCGCTAAACATATACAACAATCTCCAATATTCAGTACGTCCATATATCTATGCTACCACGCTAACATGATGGGAGTTCTGTTGTCCTGATCAACCAACCCTCTGTCGCTGGTAATTGAGCAAACCGACTTGAGGATGATGGCCTTAAATCACCTCCAAGCTTTTAACATGCGCTTTATCTCGCACTTAATCGCCTGCCTGCCTCTCACCAGACAAACCATTACACGTCTGCTTTCTTTAAGATGCTCTGTTTGGGGTTGCAGATTTTAAGTGCTCTGTGGGTAATGCGTTGGGCATCACCTGTGGCTAGTTAAAATATTGCAAAAGATATAGTTTACAGTTCTCTTATTTAAGGTCGACTCATTTATTACAATGATTTTTTTAGACAATCACTCATATTCATACACATACTCAAGTGTCGGGTAGCGCAGTGGTTGGAGCACTCGCTACTATCTCGCAAGTTAAGCACCGTCCAGTGCGGTTAGCACTTGGATGGGTGACCGCAAAACGTGAAGCGACAAATAACAACGCCCCCAGTTGACTCAACTGTGATTGAGTACCTACTCTCTTAAGGGGAAGGTAAAGCAGCGAGGGAGAGAGATGGGCATCACCCTCATTACGCTGGCCCAAGATAAGTGTGATCTCCAACATCACGCTCCCCTACGGCCACAAGGCTATGGGACTACCTTTACCTTTACCTTTACCATATTATACACATACTCAAATACACACACACACACAAACACACACACACAATACTCTATACATCCCAAAAAGTTTTCTTTAAGTCAGAATTTAAGACAATGCAAGTTATTTTGTTTTCGATATCCCTAATCGTACAGTGTATTCATTATTAATATAATCAGTGTTTTTTTAGCAATACATCTTTTGCTGTGTATAAAGGCAGCAACGATGTACAGAACACTCAAATATTAAATTAGGAAGGATGTTTTCTTTCAGATGTTTTAAAGTTGGGGACATATTAGCTCGTTCGGTAACGAATCTTCTTTGATAATGTAATTATTAATACTATAGTTATCTAATTGCTTTTTCCATTAATTGATGGTTTCCTTTTGTGACTTATTCAAGCTTGGGAAAGAGATTGTCTACCTTACATTTGTTGCTTTGACTAGCCTTGGGTGGCTCCTGCGGTGTAGAATCCTTGGGTGTGGTCATTGGGTAATGCAGGACAAGGTGACACGACATTTGTTCTCGCCGGCTGACCATTCGTCTTCTGCTTTTGGTGGTAAGCAAGACTACATTGTCAGCAGGCATTTTATGCAGGTCAGTGGCAGTGACTTTGTTACACTGTTTTTTTTTTTTAATCAGTAGTTGATTCAGCCCCGAATGCTTGAATCCTAATAAGTGTAACTCAGATTCGTTTATCCACACAACCTGTTCACTCAGCAACAAGGCAGGAGTCGTCGTATGAAGTTTTCCAACTTTTTTTTAAGCTTACATCAACAACTGCATACAACCGCTCAATCGCTCCTTTTTCAACTCTCACCTATCTTTTTTGAAACAGTGCGGCACTTATATAGTCTCTCTATACTCTAGAGAGTATTCGAACTTTCAAGGGTAACGCAATTACAGCCAATAAGAATAAAATTCGTCATCAGAACTATGCACTGTCTTACGTCATATAACTTTATTTAGGTTAGAAGCATCTCGTAGCTACCACTAGATCTATCTACACGCTTCGATCGATGACAAACAAGCAACCCCAGAACATTTTTCAATAATATCGAGCAACGAAAATTATCAACATTATACAAAGCTTCTTCCATCTACAACGCAAAATCAAATATAAACACACTCTGTTATTGCATGCTTTGCAAGACAAAACGATCGGATCTATCGTGCGCGTCTCAAACGTAACAGACTTGTATGGATTGTCGTGGCACTAGTTGCCGGCAACCCGGTTTACTACTAACACGCTTCACCGGTCTTACAGGGCAAATATGTTTATGTCCCTCTTACGAGGGATACATGAAAAATAACAGCTCTGGTTGGGCCGTGTTCTCAAGGTGGTGGCCGAGAGACGGGAAGTTAAATGGGACAGACTCATAGAGTCATCAGTTGTTTCTTTCAAGATGTCATGGGGTTGCGGAGAGCACGTTTTCTCGAGAATGCCATAGCATAATAAATTTGGTCGTTTAGAGTCCAGCTGTGTCCATTTTTCTTTTGATAGGGTATTATTATTATTATTATTATTATTATTATTATTATTATTATTTTTTTTTTAAATCGTTCTTATATAGCGCTTTTCCAGCTCAAGAGCTGCTCAAGGCGCTGGCCGATACAGGATCTAACCCAAGCCGCCCGAGGCGCCAACTTGCAGCCTTTGGGCGCATCGTAATAACGCTCCAGACAACTGAGCACAATCCTGAGCGGCCAGGGATGGGGAATAAGGACCTAGGTGCATGCTGGGTGAGTTCTTGTCACCGGCACTCACCCGTCTAGGACATGAGCGTCGGGATCTTTAAAGTCCGTTATGATGGAATGTATGCGACACAGACTAGGCCTCGGTTTATACTCTCATCCGAAGAAGTAGGAAACGGGAGTAAAGTGTCTTTCCAAAGGACACAACACAATTCCCCGGCCTGGGCTCCTACCCAGGACCTTCAGATCCGGAAGCCAAAGTATGACGGCCTACTAGCGCCAAAACCGAGAGTTACCATTATCACGAGATAATTAAAATTATCACGTGTTCTGTGTAATTTACAAAGATATAGGTAATCCGCAGTGTTAATTAATAATTATCAGTATTTGCCACGCTTTCCTAGCGCCAAAACCTGATAATTATAAATATCATGAGATAATTACAATTATCAAGAGATAATTACAATTATCAAGAGATAATTACAATTATCACTGAAAATTATAAATATCAAGATAAGCATGCGCGGCCCGATACGCGATGCGCATGCGCGGCAGAGGCACTGTTCCCAGCACGCCTGGGGTTTTGGCCCTAGTAAAGCGTGGCCAAAACTGAAAATTAGTAATTAACACTGTGAATTACCGGTATCTCTGTGAATTACACAGAACACGTGTTAATTACAATTATCACTGATACATGTAAGTTTTGCAGGTTTTGACGCTAGTAAGCCGCCTTGCCAGAATTAAGCATGATCACGTGAAAATTATAATTATCAAGTAAAAATTGTAATTATCATGTGATAATTACAATTTTCAGTTTTGGCGCATTTCCAGGCGGATTAATAGAGCCAAAACTGAAAATTAAACATGATCACACGAACATATTTGTAATTTTCAATGATAATTGTAATTATCTCTTGATAATTGTAATTCAACTTCAACTTCAACTTCAACTTTTTATTGGCTCCAAATACATAGAGAAATTGCTTAGCGCATAGAAAGAACATATAAAAACCCGTTACAAATGTAAAAGACATTTAAATTTTAAAAAGACATTCACGCAACATCGACTCGCACACCGTCATTGTATCACAGCAAAAGAATATCACACTGCTACTTTTTGTATCACATCACCTGTGTTATACGGGAATTGTACCTGAAATTTACGGCTAGCTCTGAAGGTTCCGACCCAAAGTTGAACATGTGTAGTGGTGATGTGGTTGTGCTGCTAAAAGTGTTGCTTATTGCTGAGTTTCCATGAATGACGGATACCGTATGTCTGCAGGGGAGAGGGAGGTGCGTATTTTATTGGTACGTAGTGTCCGTGTATGTGAAGTGAAGTCTCGTGTGTCGCTTGCCTCTAATCTAGTCTGCTCGTCTGCACAACGGGTTTCCCAGGGATACCCATAGGGGAGACAACTTCCCGGATATAAACACCGAACAGCTGAGCAGTCATATATATGCAAAACATTCAACCACAAAAGAGCAATTGAATGGGGCTAATACTATTGAGTAATAATATCAATAATAAATAGAAGGTCGTTGTATTAAAAAGCTAGTTTAAATCGCAACATATTGGTGTCTAAAAGTTCAGTCGCAGAACATATAAACATGTAAAACCCTAAAACAGTTACAGGAAATAATAATACTAACAATACTAACAAAACAATAGCAATAATAATAACAATAATAAATTTCATATATGCACTGTGTATCATACTAACAAAACAATAGCAATAATGATAACAACAATAATAAATTACATATATGCACAGTGTATCATCCTGTTCAGTGCGCACTGAGACACTACCAATCTCTGAGACAATTAAGAAGATCTAGCATAACAATTATAAGACTAAAAACAAAAAGCAACTACATGTTTCAACAGTCTCAGTGATCAAATACAGGCACAGATGTAGTATAAAGACACAATGACAATAAATAATAATGATGATAGGAGCACTACTACACTATACACATGGTCACATTACTGCAAAATGTAGGTTATGGGGGGTAGGGGCAGCTCATTGTTCCAGCTACCTTATACCATTCAGGACCGAGATGGCGGATGGTATGAAAGACTTCTGCATGCGGGAAGTTCTACACTTGGCAGCACGGTACCTACGCCCAGATGGCATTAGTGCGAACTGATCATGCAGGGGGTGCGACTCATCTCCAACAATTTTGTGTGCTTTGGTGATGGTTCTGTGGTGCACCAATTCATCCAGGCTTGGAAAAACAACCCCCACTACCCTCTCTGCCTGTTTGACTACCATTATCCCATGATATTTGCAATTATCACATGATAATTGTTATTATCAGGTTTTGGCGCTAGTAGGCCGCCATACCAAAGCTCTACAATTAGGCCACCGTGCCTCCCTGTGGGTACAGTTAATATTCGTGCTGTAGCAAAGGTGAGCGTTTCCGAACACTGGATGAGCATGTAGAGACTGAATTACTACCTCAGTGTTCCCAATGAAGATTTGCTGCCATAGTTGACAGCATAACACTGCCCTATACTTTGAAAGTAAGGTGGTGTTTCACCCGTCCCCTATACGCTTAATATGTCCGGGGACGTAAATTTACTCAAAAAAAAAAAAAAAAAAAAAAAGAAAAGAAAGTAAGGTGAACGTCTTTGTGAAGTCTAGTCGTGCTATCGCCATCCTGCTATTTTACTTTGCTCTTGAGGGACGCTATCCTTGATAATTAAGAAGTGAGGTAAGGTAAAGATAAAGGTGTTCCCGTACTCTTTCTGTCGTTGTGAAGAGAGGCGTTGGAGACCTCTCTTGTCTCTGGGCCAGCTCAATGAAAGCGGTCTTTCTCTTTATTTCTCTCTTTATTTCTCTCTTTATTTCTCTCTCTTTCTCTCTCTCCTCTACTATTCACAACTTTCCGGCACCTCTCATAAAAACTCGTGGGTATCGCCATTATAAATCAAAACGAGGTTAGAGTGAAACCAAGTTCCGGTCTGGCTTGTTTTGCTTTTATCAAAGCTTGATGCGTGACTTTCAAATATGGCAAATTGCCCAAAACGACGATTGTTAGAGCCAGAAAACGAGTGGGATAAGTATAAAAACGGTGGAGGAAGTACATGCTCAGTGAAAGAATGCAAAAACAATCGTATAGGGTTGTATTTGTGGCGACTTCGGAGGTGCGTTGATCTCTACCTCATGGTTCATGGAGAGTGCGTGTGTCAGGAGCCCTACAAACTGCACACCCCTTCAAATAGTGACCAGATAAGAGAGTGGCTGTCAAAACTACATTTAAAACGTTCACCGAAGACAATTTTTGTCTGTTCCTTTCATTTTACTGACCGAGAGCCCACCATTCAAAATCCATCTCCCCAGCTGTTTCTTGGTTACGACAGCAAAGTGAAGATCGGCAGAAAGCCACCACTTAAACGCCAGTCGTCAGATGGAAGAGCTAGTGATATAACGATTAAAGAACGATCATCGACAGAAAGTGAAACAGGACCTGAAGACTTGTAGTTTTCCATAGCTTCGCCGTCGCAACCTTCACAAAACACGAAGTAGTTGACTATGTGAGGGTACGATACCGGTGGCCAGTGACACATGTTGTCTTCCCACTGTACACTTGACTGTCACAACTGGGACTTCAAATCCATCAGGCATTCTCTGCAACACTTTCTCTTTTATGCTCCAACCAACGCTTTCTCAGGTGATTCGACATATTCTTGAATATTTGGAAATAACTCACTCAAAACACTCGGATAAACAATACGCGGAGAAAGAAATCGGAAGTATGTTTCACGGTAACGGAAAGAGTTACCCCTCTTACATGGGGGATTCCCGTTGGTGCATAGGATAGCAGAAAAGTGTGAATACTCGACTCTTCCAATAATTTCATTCTTCCAATAATCTTTTAAGTGAAAGATTAGAAGATTAGACTTGTGAAATTAGTCTACTAATCATGAGTCTAATTAGTCTAATGAAAAATGCGCTGTGTAAATGCAATTTATTATTATTATTATTATTATTATTAATTATTATTATTATTATTATTATTATTATTATTATTATTATTATTATTACTATCTTAATCACGAATAAAGTTTCTCTCTCTCTCTCTCTCTCTCTCTCTCTCTCTCTCTCTCTCTCTCTCTCTCTCTCTCTCTGTGTCTGTGTCTCTCTCTCTCTCTCTCGAACCCCATCCCCAGCGGAAAAAAATAAAAATAAAACTTGGTTGGAGTATGGCACCCTCAAAGCTACAACGGCCATGTGTGTTTTTACAGCACATTGTTATTCTGTTTACGCAATCTGGTAGGGGAAGAGTGCGAGTGCATACACCCTTAAGAACCCATCACTCAGCAGCACGCGCTCCTTAACTTTACCTTTTAACGGCGTTTGTTCTTTGTGGTGTTTGGCACACTCACGCGCTTGGATAAACCCATGAATGTATTGTATTGAAGATGTATTGATTGATATATATTTTTTTGGGTGTGGTGCCGCAGCATACACGTGCAACACATCACGATGAGCTTGTGTGTGTGTGTGTGTGTAGGAGAGCGCGCGCGCGTGTGTGTGTGTGTGTTAAAAGGTTTGCTGCATCATGTCTGTTTTATGTGAGTCAATCTTAGATTCTTGGCATATGTACTTGTTGCAGAATAGTATGCCATCACAGACCAAATTTGTGTGAAAGGACTGTTTTTATACATGTCAATTGAATTTTGTCAATCTTAGATCCCTTTATTATACTGGTAATCATTCAAGATTCAAGATTCTTTATTGTCCAAACACATGGCATGGATATTTGTTTAGCAGTGCAAGAAGGAAGGAGATAACAACATCAAAACTATTAAAAACATAGACATACAATATTAATACATTTGATATACTATCAAACACAACTTCCATACCAAAATACAAATCTATGAACACTAGCACACATGCATAAACAGATATCCAGTCACAAGATACCATTTTTCAAGCAAGAGAGACACACAGTTTGGGCAGTGTAGACCTACTTGAAGCAAGTGGTAGCACATTTGAAACAGAGTGTAGGGCCCTATTTCTCTTTTACTGTACTGTAAAAGCAGAAAACAGGTTTTCTGGTTCTGTACCAGCCACACCTCAACACGACTTATGTGTACGTGTGAGTGCCTGCCAACGAACCCAAACAACAATAATTTACTTCTGTTTACCACGTCGTTTGGACTGTTTGTCTCTGACGTTTTGTTGTTGTCATTTTGTTATTGCTGGTTCTTTATTTAATTTTTTAAAATTATTTTTTGGGTGGAGAGGGAAGGATTTTTGTTTTGAGTCTGATTACTCATGACCGTGTTAACTTGCATACAGTTGTAACAATCACATCACCACAAGATAGTTGCAAAGCACTGGCGTACTAGAAAATTGACGTGAATTTGGCTACAGCTGCTTTTTGTTCCGCTAGGCTTGCTAGAGCTTCCAGTAATAGTGGAATCCTATGCAAGCACATCGTATAGTACTGCGTCTGCGTTGTAAAATTGAGAACTCGTCGCATCACCAGAAAAACCAGGTTTGCTATAGTTCAGGAGTTCCCCCCCCTCCCCTCCCTCTCCGCCCCACCTTCTGGATTAAGTTCTGGACGTCTGCACTGTAGATCTGTTCAGGACACTTTTTTCCCCTCTTGAATACGTTCTGAAAATCTGCACTGTTGGGGCAAAATGACGTTTATTGCAGAAAAGACCGCATAATTACGTTAACTGTTTGTTTCCGAAACAAGCAAAACACCACCGAAATATCACATTCTTCTGTCGTAATCTGCAACTAACGACACACATCCTCAAAAACAAGGTAAACGTGCAGACCTCTTTGTGCAGATTATGTAGATATTTTCTTTTCTTTCATCATCATCACTATCGTCATTGCCATTATCATCATATTCCTCATCCTCTTTGCTAAACTGTTCATTCTTTGGCAAATCCTTCAGCAATTTGATAAAAGCTGATGTATTTGAGACAAACATCAGTGCAACGTGCAACCCCGCTGAGGCAGACATGTAGAGAAACGGTAAAAGGAAGAAGACAAAACAGTCGGAACCAGCAAGACTATGCGCGCGCATTCGTCAAGCACAGCACGTGCACGGTGTCATAATAAAACAACGTTGCGCATGCGCAGCAGAGAGGACCTAAAACGATTCTCGTGTGAGGATTTGTCGCACGTGACTAGAAATGAACGCAATGCGCGTGCGCTGGACCTTTTTTTCCCCCGTTTTGAAGCAACGATCGTGCCAGATTGCGTCTTACAACCACAAGGGCTTTCAAATCTTAAACGACTCTTAACATTCTTAAACAAAAATCTATAACGTAATCGAAGCACCATTGGAAGTGTTAATTAAATGTTCGTGATGTTTTACATTTATTTTTATTTTTTGTTCACACTACTCAGTTCGGTCAACCAAACTATAAGACTCGAAGGAAGTGCGGCTTCACTAGAAATACGGAAGAAGATTTACATGAACCATGTAACATGCTCAGGGTGAGAGACTTCTCCAGATCCACCATCAACAGACTCACTCGCGGCAAAGATTGGTGTGTAAGAGAATGTGTACTGAAAGCAAGTAAGTTGGGAGAGGGAATGAGAGATAAGATAAGATAAGATAAGATAAGATAAGATAAGATAAGATAAGATAAGATAATAATTTCATTTTGCAAGGGTAAAAGAGTAAGCGCTGGATGCGCTTTTTTACATCTTGCCCTTGGGGCTTTAACAATAACTATTAAATACAACTCAAGGTTATAACATTCACATCATCAAACAATAACAAATAAACAAAGTTATTATTAGATAAAATCATTTTCAAACACTTGAAATCAAATTAATGTTGTTAATCTCAATCAACAACATTAACAATTAATGTGTATTTAATTTTTAATGTCTTTTAGGAGACGTGTTCTAACTGAAGTAAATTTAGAGGCTGGAGAACGGACATCTTCAGGAAAGTTATTCCATAAAGTGGAACCGGAGAGACAGAGAGAGAAAGAGATAGAGACATATAGTGAAAGAGACAGATAGACAGACAAACAGACCGAAACAGACTTAAGAATTTAAAGCATTTCACGGCATCGGGTCCATATGCATACTGAGGTAGGGAGGTGAGGAAAGATCAAACAGAAACAGAGAGAGAGAGAGAGAGAGAGAGAGAGAGAGAGAGAGAGAGAGAGAGAGAGAGAGAGAGAGAGAGAGAGAGAGAGAGAGGGAGAGAGAGGGTTGGGGGATGAGGAAGAGAGAAGGGAGACAGAGTGAGAGAAATGCACAGAGAGAGAGAGAGAGAGAGAGAGAGGGAGAGAGAGAGAGACAGACAGACAAACATAGACAGAGACAGAGAGCGAGACTACTATACAGCAGTCAAGCTTATTCACATGGAATTCACTTTGTAAAATATTTATTTCACCACTTTCAGCTAAACAACCTTTATTTAGGAGCATGTTTTATAAATAATAATTGTTTACAAACAATGTAAGATTTCTTTAAATAATATATTTTGTCGGTAAATATCTTATTATTTACCTAAGCAATATATTGTTTAGGTAAATAAAATCATGATATAGATAAATTATGCATTATATAGTTAACGTAAACAAATTATTATTTAGAAACACAATCTGCTAAATTATGCATTATATAGGTATATAATTCCTTATTTAGCAGCAATGCCTTGTTTACATATAATATGTTCTATTTACGTAAAAAAAAAGTATTATTTAGGTAAATAATAAGTTATTTACGGATAAAATATATTATTTATCGAAATCTTACATTGTATGTAAACAAATTATTATTTTGAAAATACGCTTTTACATAAATATTGTTTAGCTGAACGTGGTTAAAAAAAACACCGAAAATTCGCAAATAAATATTTTACAAAGCAAAGTCCATAATTATATTCAACCCAGCCAGACCGCAATGAATTTGACCAATACCTAGTCCAGTCAGGCGCAAAGGCATGTCCATCAATATCCGTCGTAGCTTATCACACAAAGAGGGAGGGGGTGGGGATGACCTTCATCACCCTGGTTGCCTGATCACCTTTTCTATCTGGACATTGACCCCAAGCTGGCCCCTAGAGAATTGGCCCACACAAAACCGTCAATAACTGTCTCAAGGACGACGGTCATTACCTTAGCAGGACCATTCTAGAAAGGATAGTAGATGGACACGGCACTGCTGCCGCTATGGCGTATGTTATACGACATTCTGTAATATCATATGATGTCATGTTACTTCGCTTGTTTTTATTAGTTTCATGTTACGTAGTTCAAAAGACGAGATTAAGGAAGAAAATGATAAAGGAGATATGAATAAACGCAGCAGACTAAACATGAATTTCTGTAACAAGAGGACCTGTTTACCCTGCACACTTTGAGAATTTGCCCTGTTTAGTCAGTTAGACTTAGAAGGTTACTGTTAGTCCCTAGCAGACGACAGAAGTGATCATGCGTAACGTAGTTGTAGCCTGACGCCCGCATAACAGTGACATCATCGCAGCTGACGGTAGAAGGCTTTGAATTATACAGCCACTCAGATTTCTTCAGCCAATCCGAACACAGCACCGGTAGGTAGAACCACTTCTGACTGGGTAGGCAAAGGCTAGGTAGAGGGTCATTTGTGTTGAAAGCTTTGGACAGTATACAGGGTTGTGCAGAATTTCGTCTCATATGTTACAGACGAGCAGGCGGTATATCGTGAGCCCAACTCAGCAAACGACAACAACCACGTCGACTCGTACAGTTGGCTGCCGAGGCATCTACAGCATTGTGCGCAGTGTGACAGACGGACCAGTTTACCCTGCTTACTTTACGTTGTAGCCTTGTTTAGTCATTGTAATCTTAGAATGTTAATGTTAGGCTGCAGCAGACGATGGAAGTAATCAGGCGTAGCAATGGTATAATGCCGTGTACACACAGTGGTAGCTGACGGTAAGAGCGAAGGCAATGACATCATCGTAGCTACGTTAGGCGAGTCGATTACCAGCCAATGAGAACACAGTTGATAATGGACTCAACCAGGTCTGGCTGATTCAAATAGAGAGATAGAACTGCAGTCGTTTTTGAACCGAGGAGCAGTAATCAGTTACACAGTTAGCAGTAAGATCTCTCCTGAATAGACCAGGAAGCAGGACTTGAGAATCTTAGAATTCAATCAAGTAGCCACGAGCCTGACTTTGTCAAACAGGTAAATGAACATACTTCTGTTTCATCGTGATATATTTATATTATTGTTGAAATTATGTTTGTGGATTTTGCTATGCATAGATTTGAGTGTTAATCCGAATTTGCCTTACCACGTGGAAAAGCCGAACACGTGTTAAGCACGACCGGTTTGGACGCCATGTTGTATACCTGACGGAACCACTGTTGTTGAACCTATATGTATGTTTGCAGACCAGTGGCTGTACCAGTGAATGTTTATAATATTAATAATTCTTTATGTGTATAATTATCCACGATTTATATTTATGTATGTATAGGAAATTAGAGTTGAGATTCCAGTGGACCACGGACGTAGCAGAATGTTCGTCGCTTACGTATAGAGATGTGGAGCTATCACTGAGGGCTACTTTGGCTTTCAGTGAGACGCTCTGCACAGACCTATTATTCAAGGTTGTGCAGAATTTCGTCTCTTGTGTTACAGACGAACAGGCGAGATATAACGTGTGCCCAACTCCACAGAAAACACGAGTTGGCTGTGTATCCTCTACAGCACAGGACTGAGAGAGCTCCCCTGGAAAACACTCTCCAAGACAACACAGATTGTCAAGGAACCAAACTACACGACGACCCAGCGTGTACCAGAAGCTACCTCATCAAAGGGCTTCAAACCCGCTCCACACAAGCTAAGTGCCCAGGAATCAGTGCACTTAAACTGGTAGCAAAAGGACCACAGTAGTCCACTCTTCAGAAAATAGTAACAAGGACCACAGTAGTCCAATCTACATGAACTCTAGTAGCCAGTGCCCTATGAAGACATAACAGCTGCCTAGACTATCAGCGATCGAATTATTTGCATTGACTTATGACCTTTTAAGGTAGATTAGTACATCGAAGATCTTGTATAGAGTAGAAGAAATAAATGTGAGATTTTAACTGTTATCAAGTGGCTGGACTACATATGATTCATAGCCTTGTAAAAGCTAGTGTAACAGTGATCTTTTACCATTTTTTCTATCTATCTCTGTATCCCAGCCTTAACACAGACCGAGCTAAACAAATAAATTTATTAAAGTAATTCACCGGGTGACTAACTAGCGGTTCCCATCGAATAAAGCGTGAGGGTTACAGCATTCCATTGTGCAGAGCCCAGCAACCCATAAACCCCACGTGACACGCAGATAGCCCACCCGTCGGACACAAGCAACGACAACACAGCGTGTCATAGAAGCGACCTCAACGCAGCGCTTCAACCCCACAGTTAAGTGCAACAAGAAACCGTGCACTAAAACTCAGTATAAACAGG
The DNA here is from genome assembly GCA_036898135.1 of Oncomelania hupensis. NCBI lineage: Eukaryota > Metazoa > Mollusca > Gastropoda > Littorinimorpha > Pomatiopsidae > Oncomelania > Oncomelania hupensis. The sequence goes on along the minus strand of CM072517.1, from coordinate 38,604,860 downwards.
ACCACAGTTGTCCACTCTTCAAGACTTCTGACCCTTACGGCAGAAAGTAGCCAGTGCCCGATGAAGAAAAAGTAGCTGCCTAGATTATCAGCGAGCGAATCATTCACATTGACAATTGAACTTTTAAGTTAGATTCGTACTTCGAATATCGTGTATAGAGTAGAGGAAATAAATGTGTGATTTTTACTGTTATCAAGTGGCTGGACTACATATGATTCATATCCGTGTGAAAGCTAGTGTGACAGTGATCTTTTACCATTTTTCTATCTATCTCTGTACCCCAGCCTTAACACAGACCGAGCTAAACAAATAAATGTATTAAGTGAAGTCAAAAGGAGATTACTAGCGATCCCCACCGACTAAGACGAGGAGGTAATAGCAGTCCGTTGTGCAGAGCCCAGCAACAATAAAACCCTCGTCACACTTTCTCTAAAACGCTTCTGCAGGAATTACAAGCCAATTCGATTTTTTTAAAATTATGTAGTGATGTTAAAGTATGTTGTAGTTTATAAGCCTAAGGAGCTATATGATGGTGCCTTGTTAGACGCACAACTTCACGCTGGCATCATGCTCAGGGTGCAGTTTTATATTTCATTCCATACGTCGTCGGCGCCCACTGAACCTCAACAGTCACGAGTCTTTGATTACTACAAACCTTTATCTTCAGCACAGATGCAAATGCAGACCTATTGTATCTTGCAATTAGGGTCAAAAAAATCTATCTCGCGATTTTTGTTCTCGTACTCTTTTCTTCGCTCTTGGTCTTGTCATCCTTTTTCCCATTCCTCTTTTCCTCCTCCTTCTTCTTATTCTTTTTCTTAAGATGTAGTGTCCCACCGCCGTAGCTCAAGTGGTAGAGCGTTCGCCTGGCAAACCGATGACCCAGGTTCGAATCCCGTGGTGGGCGATATAAAAAGTGGCAATTTCACTGTCCATTTTAGCAGTATGATTGCTCTGGTGGTTCAGTGTTGATTCAGGTCCCTACCCCTCTTTCCCTGGGATGGTTATCCCCGTCGGCCATATCGCCAATGGTGGGTGTAGACTTTAAACCTCAATGTTCTTTCTAAGATGTAGATCTTCTAATTCTTCTTCTTCTTCTTGAGATGTAGATCTTCTTCTTCTACTACTACTACTACTACTACTACTACTACTACTACTACTACTACTACTACTACTACTACTACTACTACTTCTTCTTCTTCTTCTTCTTCTGCTATACCTCCTCCTCCTCCTTCTTCTTCTTCTTCTTCTTCTTCTTCTTCGTCTTCTTCTTCTTCTTCTTCTTCTTCTTCTTCTTCTTCTTCTTCTTCTTCTTCTTCTTCTTCTTCTTCTTCTTCTTCTTCTTCTTCTTCTTCTTCTTCTTCTTCCACAAAGGGCCTTAGTGTGAGTTTGGTTGTTTGTCAATGAACTGCTTGAGTGTTGTACCGTTTATGTTCTTGTGTTTTGATTGGCTGCACATGTCTGCACGTGCAGAGTGTACATCTATGCTTCTTCGTGTATTTTAGTAGCTGACTGGAGTCATCCTGTTCAGTCATCATGATGCGTCCATACTACTAGAGAAGGACAGATTTTTCAGCTTCTGACAATCAGAATGAACTAAAGCTACAGCAGGCAGCTTTTCAAAAAAAAATTCGCGGTGTTTTGTTTAGAAAGGGACGGCTGGCCAGTTTAAACAAGGGAAACAACTACTGCTTGTGTTTCCCCTCTCCCACACTCCTCATCCACAACACAAACTTGGTGTTTCCCTTTTACGTTCTGTGTGGCCAACAACTCTTAAAGCTGGTTGGACTAGCTTGGACTAACAAGGTGCTTGGACTAGCGACGAAAGCACTGCCCAATCCTATACATCATGCTACCTAACTGGTCCTCAGACCTTCAATTTCCGCGAGGTCCAGGCCGCAGATTGAAGCAATGAAGAAAAAAACCTGACAGTAGCGCCGCTGCGGACAGGTCGTCAGGGATCCCCTCGTGCTATAGCATCTTTGGTCAATATTGATAGTGGTGTGCCAACGTATGGTGTCCTAACAACACCCCCCTCTCCCTCCCAGCCCACCTTGCCATCCTCCCGACATAGACAAATGGCACCTACTTGTCCTTTCACCCTAGTGTCTTCTGTCTCTAGCTCTTAAGCTCACACTCCTTGTTCTCTCTATATCTCTCTCTCCATGTTTCTCTCTCTCTAATTCTCTCTTTCTCTTTATCTTTTCATCTCTGTTCCTTTCACTCTCTCTCTCTCTCTCTCTCTCTCTCTCTCTCTCTCTCTCTCTCTTTCTCTCTCTTAACTCTTTCTCTCTTACTCTCTCTCACATTTTATTTCGGCAAACCAAAATAAAATAATAATAATAATAATAATAATAATAATAATAATAATAATAATAATAATAATAATAATAATAATAATAATAATAATAATAATAAAACCTAATAATAATAATAATAATAATAATAATAATAATAATAATAAAAATAATAATAATAATAATAATAATAATAATAATAATAATAATAATAATAAAAATAATAATAATAATAATAATAATAATAATAATAATAATAATAATAATAATAATAATAATAATAATAATAATAATAATAATGACAATTTAAACAAGAACGCTGCTCATGGCGAATTACAGAGCATTCATGCATATACACGCACGCCATACACAATGTCTCTCAATGTCTGATTTAAGAGACGAATTTAGTTTTAAGACTCGACTTAAAGATTTCTAATAAAGAAGACTGTCTCAGGTAGTAAGGTTGACTGTTCCAGACGGTGGGTGCTTGATGAGAGAAGGACCTAACACCAAATGATCTTTTCTGGAAAGAGGAAGTCTGCAAGACAAGAGTATGATGTTGTTACCTATATTGTGTGTGTGTGTGTGCGTGTGGGTGCGTGTGTGTGTGTTTTTTTTTAAAAAAAGTATCTCTTAATGTGAGCTTTGCTGAACCGGCTATTGACCAACACCGAACAAATATTTAAAATTCCTCGTATACCGCCGCGGCACTATTAGGGTATAGGATGGTCAATACTGGAAAGGCCTAGATGCGACCTCTCTAAGAGGCAACGTGTATGCCTAAGGGTTACACTTCTCCTTGCACTGTCGCGCTTCCCGCACCCCAGGCTGATGTGAAGGACTGAGGTGACGTAGTTGGTGTTTGATGACAAGACCACGCTGTCACGTTTTACTCCAATAGGCGTTTTTACCGCCGCAAAGATTTTACCTTAGTTCGAAGAACATACGCAATGAAAATGTTCAGAACTTTGGGCATACCACGTGAAATACAGTCTCCATCTAAAAATGAGTCCTGTCACCTATAACACGTTTTCACTGCAAATAATTGTCTCTAAAATTTGTTTGTACAATATAAATGCGTACTGTCGCCTAGAACAAGTTTTCACTGCGAAATAAAGGTCTCTGCAATATCAATATACATGTAGGTTACGCTGCAACATCATCATCATCATCATCATCATCATCATCATCATCATCATCATCATCATCATCATCATCATCATCATCATCATCATAATGCAGAATGCTATCACGCGTATTTTCTTCAATCGAATTCAAAGCGCGGCGATCTGAAGAGATCGCTCTTACAGAAGGCGAAGAGAAATATATATATATATATATACAGGGTGGGCCATAAAAAGTGTCCACATTTTATTGTGCAATAACTGAGATAGAAATTAATATTTTACAACATGTTTTATTCCACGTAGACAACAATGTTAAGGGTTTTGTTTAAACTAATCTTAGCATCTCGCTGGCCTCCATATTCACCAAGACTTGAACCCTGCTGATTATTTTCTTTGGGGATATTTGAAAGAACGAGTGTATACAGACAATCCAAGAACAAGTGAAGAACTAAAGGCAAGCATCAGGATAGAAATCAGAAGCATTCCTGCAGAAATGCTGACAAGAGTTGTGGACAACTTCAACGTTCGGCTCGCAGCTGTTATTCAACAACGCGGAGCATGGATTGAGCACATCATGAACTATTGATTCTGTGACTCTGAAAATGCACAGATTTTGCTAAGATTAGTTTGAACAAAACCTTTAACATTGTTGTCTACGTGGAATAAAACATGTTGTAAAATATTAATTTCTATCTCAGTTATTGCACAATAACATGTGGACACTTTTTATGGCCCACCCTGTATATATATATATATATATATATATATATATATATATATATATATATATATATATATATATATATATATATATATATATATATATATATATATATATATATATATATATATATATATATATATATCGATCGATCGATCGATCGATCGATCGATAGATAGATAGATAGATAGATAGATAGATAGATAGATAGATAGATAGATAGATAGATAGATAGATAGATAGATAGATAGATAGATAGATAGATAGATAGATAGATAGATAGATAGATAGATAGATAGATAGATAGATAGATAGATAGATATTAACATTTAGATTGACCACATCCAACATTATTATTGAAGGAGGGAGGAAATCGGAGTGCCCGATCTGAACAGTCTCAAATAGGTTTGTTCATTGCAGGACAGATTTTAAACTTTAAAAACTTCTACACGCGAGTAAATTTCAAGGGGTGGCGTCTTTCATACCACGATGGCCGACCAGCACTATAGCCTGAAGTCTTGAGTGATGTACCGACTGTAAGATAAGTGTAGGTCTCTGGGTTAATGAATAGACAGTTTGAGTGTATCCGTATACGGAAGATCAGTGTATCTACAAGATCGTGTCGAAATAGATATACTCGTCCGTCAGCATCTACTGATCAATGTTCTATTTCTGCGGACACTAACCTGAGTATCAAAGATACTGATTTGAGCTTATGATTGGCTGAATAATTCGGAATAAATCGTCGCCCTTAGCAGTCTTATATAGTCAGTGTGTTGTGGTAGTCCCTGAAAAAAAAGAAGTTAAAAAGAATCAAGATGGAGTGTTATTCAAATGTATTCCGACATCTGTGTGGAGAGAGAGAGAGAGAGAGAGAGAGAGAGAGAGAGAGAGAGAGAGAGAGAGAGAGAGAGAGAGAGAGAGGGAGGTGTCCAACGAATCAGCGATTCTACTTGAGTGGGACTATTGCTAGCGCAACTAACTACTAATAAAAAAAAGTTGCTACGTTTACTTGAAAAGAAAATGAGCAAAAACAAATTACCATTGTTCTTATAACAAAACAGAAAAAGCAAATTTGACAGTCAGGAAGCTACGCAGTTTCACGTGGCATATTCGAACAAAGATTGGTAGAAATCTGACTAGCCGTTTTTAAGATATTGCGTGCTTTGGAATCTATACAGCTTTTGTGAGATGCAAATGGCTTGCTGCAACCTTGACCATTGACCTGAGGTCAACTGAATGAGTGTAAAACTGCGCAGGAGTCCTACTATTGTTATTATTCGAACCAAATGTACTTTAACATCTACATAGCTGTGATTATCTCGAAATAGTAACGGGCGGACGAAAACACCGACGTGTAAAAAAACCCTCGGTTCCGGTCGATTTGAAAGTATTCCCAGATTTGCTTCTGGGGTTTAAAAAAGACAGTTTTGTTCTGATTATATACGATGTCTAGACCATGGACGCCACACTGTAAAAGAAGATGTAATTCAAAGAAGGAGATATAGATCTGTCCCAAAAATAGGAGAAAGAGACAGTACTGTGGAAAACAGATATTCCATTTTTACGAGAAAGAGACCACAGTCGGTTTAGATCATTCTTCCATGCAGGAAATAGGCCATAGAAAGAAATATACTTTCACTATGTATGGGAGACTCAAATCATTATGCAAATAGAAACTATATACAATACGACCGAAGGCAGTTCAAAGGAATTGATATGAAAGCGGGTACACGATGGATCATTGAATACAAGAGGTTTGTCTACGTGCCTTGGTACTGCTGGCAGATATCGAAATGTTTCGCTGCCAGGAGAAGCCTTTAACGCAACAATATCATGCTTAATAAAAACAAAACAAAAAACAAGGAAGTGGGAAACGGTGGGAAAGAAAATGAAGAAAATGGGAAAGGGAGGAAGGCCGTAATAGGAAGCAAGACAGGGGAGAAGAAAAAAAGCACGGAAGAGGGAAAGAAGAGAGGAAGCACGGACAGGCTGACGAGGAAGAGGAAGAAAGAAGAAGAAGAAGAAGAAGAAGAAGAAGAAGAAGAAGAAGAAGAAGAAGAAGAAGAAGAAGAAGAAAGAAAGAAAGAAAGAAAGAAAGAAAGAAAGAAGTAGAGGAAGAAGAAGAAGAAGAAGAAGAAGAAGAAGCAGGAAGGAAGGAAGGAATGAAAGAAGAAAGAAAAAAAGAAAGAAAGAAAGTAGGAAGTAGTAGTAGTAGTAGTAGTAGTAGTAGTAGTAGTAGTAGTAGTAGTAGTAGTAGTAGTAGTAGTAGTAGTAGTAGTAGTAGTACAGTGGAACCTCCGGTATCCGGCTCTCCGGTAAACGACTCCCTCCGTTATGTGACCTGAAAACTTCTGACGGATTCACTTCCAATAATAAATGACCTCTGGTATGCGACAACCTCGTTTATGCGACCAGCGACCGTGTCTTAAGCCCTTTCTACGACCGTCTTAAGGCAATTTAAAAGAGATCAGTTAATTTGCTGTCTGTCCCTTCGTTTTTTCTCTCATGTTAGTGTACGCCTGCTGTTGTCTGCTATTTCCGGTTCGCAAATAAGGGACATTACTCGCCTACACTGGCTGTCAAAATGGCGTCGAGCAAGAGGAACGTTTTGAGTTTGGCAGAGAGAATGAAAGTAATTGAAAGAAGTGAAAATGGGGAGAGTTGTTTGTCTATTGCAAGAAGTTTAGACGTTAGGAAGATCCAAATTCAGCTCATCATAAAGGATAAGGAATCGGTGAAACTACGATGGGAGAGTGGAGAAAGTGGCGAAAAGGGAAACATGGAAACTGAGAGCTTCTGCACTGACAGACTTGGATGAACGCGTCTGGCAGTGGTTCGACTGTTTTCTATTTTTGAAGTTGTGAATAAAAGACAAAGCTAAAAATGAAACATGTTTTACAGTTTCCTTTGTCACAGAATACATGCTGGTGAGTGTGAAAATTATGACTACATACCCCTCCGAGCCTGACCCCCTCCCCCCACCCCACCCTTTGTTTCCGGTATAAGACCACCTCTATTATAAGACCGTTTTTTCTAAGATTTTGGACGGTCGTATACCGGAGGTTCCACTGTAGTAGTAGTAGAAGAAGAAGAAGAAGAAGAAGAAGAAGAAGAAGAAGAAGAAGAAGAAGAAGAAGAAGAAGAAGAAGAAGAAGAAAAAGACAGAAAGAAAGAAAGAAGAGGAAGAGGAAGAAGAAAAAGAAAGAAAGAAAGAACGTAAGAAGAAGAAGAAAGAAAGACAGAAAAAAAGAAAGAAAGAATGGAAAGGTAAGAAGAAGAAAAAGAAGAAGAAGATAAAAGAAAGAAACAAAAAAGAAATAAATAAAGAAGAAGATCAGAAGTAGTAGTAGTAGTAGTAGTAGTAGTAGTAGTAGTAGTAGTAGTAGTAGTAGTAGTAGTAGTTGTTGTTGTTGTTGTTGTTGTAGTAGAAGAAATCTGCAAATTTATTGGCATAATACATGAATGGAAACAGTAATAAAACGCAAAGCAATGTTTGATGCCAGGTCGTTACACTAGCCATTATTAAACACATTATAAAAGTTTGGGTCAGCAGGGCTATGCTCCCCTAAAGGAAAAAATAGTATAGAGTATTGCTTAGAGCGGTGAAATGGCATCCCAGTAATAAAGACTGCCTGATGAATTGATTGATGTATAGCAAGAGGGTTGACGTCCTGTGGTCAAAGCCTTATCGACCAAGAGGAGTACACTACAGGCGTTTTGTTTTAGCGTAATATATGCGAGCAATTTGGACAAATATTTATGGATAGTAGAAATGCAAATACAACAGAACGTAAATATAAAAAGCAGAAACGGCGTCCTTTTTACCGTGATACATGTGCACAACTTGGACAAATCTTTATATATAGTACTATAGGGGTGCAAATACAGCAGCACTAAAATAAAAATAAAAACAGAGCCCATTTCATCGTGATATATGTGCGTAACTTGGACACGTCTTGTAGATTAGAAGTGCAAATACCACAGAACTTAAATCTAAAAGAGACGTTCATTTTAGCGTGTTAAATCTACGCGACTACACGTCTTTATATATAATAGAAGTGCAAATACAAGAGAATTTAAATCTAAAAAGAAGAAACGGCGTCCATTTTATGGTACAACATGCGAGCAACTTGGACAAATCTTTTTATATAGTAAAAGTGTACATACAACAGAATTTACACTTAAAAGAAAAGGCGGCGCCCACATTGTACCGTGATAGCCTACACATGCGCAACTTGGGCAAATCTTTAAGGATAAAAGAAGTGCAAATGCAACTGAACTTAAATCTAAAAGAAAAGACTGCGTACAGTTTAGCGTGAAACATGTGCTCAACTTGGACAAGCCTTTGTGTGTTTTACAAATGCTAGTACAACAGGACGTTACCCGAAAATGGGATAAATTTTATTTACGATCAACGGCAGTGGAACTTGGGTGGACAGTTTTATTCTCAACAACAACAGTTGCACAATAGAATTCGCATAGAAAGGTTAAGTAGGCTTAACACTTGCATGGAATACTCGTACGCAAATGTCCTGATAAAAAACAGAGGAATGTGGATGGAAGAAGTGTTTTATTTCAGCGGCTCCCCAATAGAACCAGCCTTCAATATTACTTCTGGTCGAAAATAGAGAGTTTTGAGAACTCATTGCGTCATATTTATTTGTTGTTAGCCCGTATATTAAAATAAAACTATTGACATTTTATTGAAAGTGTTGGTAAAGTAGGTCCGAATTTTCGTGCATGTAGCAGTGTAGCCTACGTCATTCCCACAAATGGAATCTATGGACCGTCTGGTTGATGAAAAGAAAGCCTTGTGTCTTTGAAAGGTCCATCTTTACGGTAGTTCCTCTTTCAATGTTAACTAAATGAACAAATTCTAGACTTACATGCAGCAGTCCACGCTTGCCATCACATCACCACAAAACTCGGTTTTCATCAAACCGCTTCCATTTCAACACGGTGCCAATGTCGTCTGCCAAATATTTGAATGGACAGCGTAAAAAGACAAACAGAACGCCCACTACGAAACTGGTCTTCAGTCTACGATCACAAGTTATTGAGCTAGGCTAGACGAGTTGCGCTTTCGTATCAACGACTGCACAACGTTGCATGAGCTGCGACTGTTTGGCAAGGGAGTTTAATGACAAGGAAGAATGATTTCCCTTTCGTCTCGTTTTCGTACTGCCACCAAGATGTTTGATGACAGGAATCATATCGAATAAGTCTCCATGATGGCTCAAGGTGTGCTTGACTAACTCCGGTGATATATTTTGGGGACTACACTGGTTGTATAAGTAACTGTTATTACTTAAAGAGTATTTCCTAGCTGGAGTATTTCCTAGCTAGCCAATTATGAAATGTCTTCAAAGTGTTTTATCTTTCAAGCCCTATAGGCTTACTTATGGACGGTTTTAGGACAATTCCCGACTGCTAAGTTTGATAAAAAATATAATTTCTCGTCCTCTTTTGTCAGTCTTATTTATAGCGCACATGGCTTAAACTATGACTATGTCAGAGACGAGAAAGGACGACGTGGTTGAGTGTTGGGGTAAGGTCACTGGCGACTTGACGTTGAAGTGTTGTTTATAATATAGATGGCTTTAAAGTCTAACACAAGACTAGGGTAGTCAGTAGAGAAGGGTGGGTGGGTAGCGTGAAAGCCTGGTGTAAGAGGAAAGGCTCAAAGGATCACTCGCGACCAGACGCTGAAGATGGAACACTCTTGGTTCGATAAGATCCTGATTAGAATTTGATACTGAAGCATGTCCATGACCAAAACAAGGCATGACTTCATCACACTCACAAACACTCACAAACACACATGCACGCACGCACAAACATACATGCTTAAATACGCATTATCACACGCACACACACACACATACACATATACACACGCGCGCGCGCATATATAGGTCAGTCTGTAGAATACTCGCATATTGAATTGAAGGAAAGTGATTTGAACCCTCAGTGGTAACGGAAGATCCTTATCCCAGGAGTCGACTTTCTGTAATGACTGACTCTTTATACGGCGTTTTGCTTTCTCCCACCCTCCCTTATACTCCCTCATCCGTGACGTTTAGAGAAACAACCCGCCATTCTCCCAATAAAACTACAGAGTTGGAGCGATCGCCTAGCCCACCGCGTACCGATGACCAAGGTTCGAATGCCGTGTTGAGCAAGATAACTGTGGTAATTTTCACAGTCCCCGTCTTAGCAGTATGAGTGTTTGGTGGTTCAGTGTACCCCCTGCTTCCCTGGGATGGTCATTCCCATCTGCCCTATCGCCAATGGGGTGTGTAGATGCTAAACTTCCACGTTCATCCGTCTCTATCAAGAAAAAGCAAATGATTGTGGTACACTCAAAATGTCACGCATTCACCCAAGTTGATCAGAGTAACTCATGGGTTTGGGTGTTTAACAGTGCACTCATTGCAGCAAGTTGGCGTATTCGGCTCAAGAATGCGGGCAAGGTGTGTAACAGTGCGCTTGGAGTCTTGCTGAATTTATTTATTTAGTTATTTAAACGTGCTTATATAGCGCTTTTCCAGTTCAAGGGCTGCTCAAGGCCCTGGCCAATACATGATTTAACTCAAGCCGCCCGAGGCGCCTACGTGAAGACTTTGGGCGCATAGCCTAACGCCCAGACAACTGGGCACAATCCTTGGTGACCGGCTACGGAGGAGAAGGGTCATAGTGCCTGCTGGGTGTTTTTTTTCCGTTGCCGACACTCACCCGTCTGGAACATGAGCGTCAGGATCTTTAAAATCTGTGCCATGGAATGCGTGTGCGCACAGACCATACCTCGGATTATACTCTCATCCGAAGGAATGATTCAGGGGGCTGAGGAGTCCGGGGCATGAGACGGTACGTTAGGGGTCTTGGGCTGCTTAAGTCCGATTCTGTTTTACGGCCAGCACCATAAGCAACCCATGGCAAATGCGTTCGTAAGAACTGCGGCCTTTACTGTAGTAAGAAGAATTTGTGTGCACCGCTTTGCAGCGCAGTTATGTGACTGCGCCGCGCTTATGCACATTCAGAATCTCTGAGCTTGTTGAAGCATACTCCAGTGTAGTTTACATTCATAGTTTAGCAGGCCCGGACACTGTACATGTATATGGCTGGTGTACTGATCCCGTCTCTGCAATCATCATACAGATTTTCAGGAGACTTTACGAATTTTTGCCAATCAAGCGAGGAATAAATCCTTCAAAGTCCCAACTCGAGTATCAGGGACCGGATAAAGCAGTCTAATGTCAACAACTATACAATATAATAACAGTTAGAGCAAATAGTATGGAGAAGCAATTAAAGCAGTTAAGTATTTATACAGTAGAACGTTTGTAGGTTAAAGCGGTACTTCACCTACAAGAAGTCCAACAGCCACTCGTCTTCAAGTCACGCTCTTAATTGTTTCCATTCATTAAGTTTAGCGCTTTTCCAGCTCAAGAGCTGCTCCGGGCGCTGGTCCGTACAAGATCTAACTCAAGCCGCCAGGGGCGCAGTATTAGGCGAATCGTCTGACTCTAAGACAACGGAGGCCATCCTGGGCGCCCGGAGATGGGGAAGAAGGGACTTAACTGCGTGCTGGGTGTATTTGTGTATAGCTGACACTCGTCCGTCTAGGACATGAGCGTCATAATATTTAAAGTGCGTGCCATGGAATGCGTGCGTGCACACACTAGACCTCGGCTTATACTCTCATCCTTTAACTAATGATGGTATGTAGTTTATTCTTACCTTGTACTCTTTCTCAGTTTCAGCCAAGGTTTGAAGACACTTGCTGAGTTCGAAGGCGGTCATGATGGGGTCATCGCAGGACAAGGACAGATAGGCCGTGGACGCCAAACCTCTGTACGCATTCAGCCTGGACCTCGAGTGGACAAACCTGCGTCACACAAAGAGAAGGAATCAATCTAAAGAGATGGCTGGCTGCTGGTCGCTCTCAACGTGTGTAAAGTAAACTAATAGGCAGAATGGTTGATGAAAAGTTAATAATACATTCAAGGAAAAGACGCTCCAAACAAAACAATACAAAACAAAACAAGATGGCAAGCCATTCAAATCTATTCCCAGACACTTCGCACACATAGTTGAAATAAAAGGCCTTTTTAAAAAGTGCTAATTTTCGTGGGTCTGTTCTGCCCGGGTTTTATCATACTGAAGTAACATGAACCAACGAACAATTGGTAAAATAAAAAATTTAAAACAAGCTAAAATTTTACAAAATCGGTTCAGCCAGTTCTGACGTAGCCTACATTGTAATACGTGTTTAGTGGCGAGAGGGAAACTGTGTGGGCCTACAGAAGGGATGTGAAGATGTCACGCGCTTTGGTTGAATTTTAATCATGATTATCTAGCCAAAGATCGTTTTTTACGCTTACAAACATGTGTTTTTGATTGTTGGTTTTTGAAAAATCTGTTTGTAAGTTCTTAAATATGCAGTTATTTATTTATTCCATGCCGTTTATCTGTTTGATGCTTGCTTTTACCTTCCTGCTCATGATCCATGTGCGTGCGTGCATGAGTGTATGAGTGTTTGTGTTCATTCTCTATCACATTTCTTTTTATTTTCAAACCTGAGTGCATCTTTATGTTTTATTTCATTGATGGTTATTATTATTATTATTATTATTATTATTATTATTATTATTATTATTATTATTATTATTATTATTATTATTATTATTATTATTATTATTATTATTATTATTATTTATTGTTATGTAGTTTATTGTTGCCTTTATGTGCATTGTCTGTCTTGATATTTTATGCGATTTGAGCAGATATGTTGTCTGTTAGGGGCGCTTAAAATTATTATTATTATTATTATTATTATTATTATTATTATTATTATTATTAGTAGTAGTAGTAGTAGTAGTAGTAGTAGTAGTAGTAGTAGTAGTAGTAGTAGTAGTAGTAGTAGTAGTAGTAGTAGTAGTAATAATAATAATAATAATAATAATAATAATAATAATAATAATAATAATAATATTATTATTATTATTATTATTATCATCAGTTGTTATAGTAGTAGTAGTAGTAGTAGTAGTAGTAGTAGTAGTAGTAGTAGTAGTAGTAGTAGTAGTAGTAGTAGTTGTTGTTGTTGTTGTTGTTGTATAATCATGTTTGTATGGTGGCCTAAGGAGTCAAAACACATTCGTTTGTTTCCGTTTTGTGGAGAAAAATGAAGACGTTTGGACTAGCTGTGTGAATGGAGTGTATTATTTTATTCTGAGTCCCAACGAGCTTGTCAAATATTCTGACGTACAAAGCAGATTTCTTTCTTGTCTGTCAGTAAAATAAAAACAGTTCAATTCATTTCCAAAATTTACTTTGGAGCCTTTTCACATGTAGCCTATGTGGTGTGTCTCGCATGGACAAACATAACAGTAGATCTAAGAACTTAAAGTTGAACCATTACCATAAAAAGTGACATTACTAAAATTAGTAAAAGTTACCAACTGCGAAAATGTAAAGTATACAAATCAATGTCTATTATTGCGGGACTGTGCAATAACATTTTAACAGATTCTTCAATATTGATGCTATTTTCTTTACATAGGGGAATTAAAATAGGAAATACATTTTTAAAAATATGTTTAAAAGATATTAAATGTAAACAAGTACACAATTTTTTGGAAAACTTCGTGTTCCATGAATTCACCCTTAGTTTGTTAATAAGTCTACATAAATGTCTTGGACAAGAAAAATTTCAATCTTCTTACTGTAATGTATATATAATTTCTTTTAAAAGGTTAATAAATCAGATAATTACGGCTTTATATTATTATTATATGTGATGGAATTGTAAGCTTTCATTGCTCCTTGTTTAGCCAAGGTATCAGCTACATCATTCCAATAAATGCCGGAATGAGAAGAAATCCAGCAAAAGGTAAAATGGAAACAAAAATGGGTTGGGTAACTTGGGTTTGAGCTACGGGGGAGCAAGCGGCATCTACTGAACAAGCACCAAAAAAGGAAAACCCGTGTCGGGGTGGAGGAAACATGATATAGTACAACATTTGCCAAGCGTTTTAACTTTCTCCTCAGTCCCAGTGGGCGTGGGTGGTTGTACGTATCGCTTCACCCAACCAGTGACGCAGTTATTTGCACGAGCGATATGTCGATATAGCTTGACCACAACGAAACCTGTCAACATTCAAGGTCCGGTTTCACAGCCTTTTTAGCTAACGCCGTAGGACGTTTTGGACTCTGAACGGGGACTTTGCGGTTGCAGTGTTTTCAGGTGAGAACGCAACCAAGTTTCTTCTCAAATTGGTGCATGCATGGTCCAAAGCCAAAGCCAAAGCCAAAATCAAGATGGTTGGGTTTCTGACGTCTTTGCTTTCTCTACCGAATGGCGTATTTCTATATACTGTTCATAGACGAATAAAACTCTCTCTCTCTCTCTCTCTCTCTCTCTCTCTCTCTCTCTCTCTCTCTCTTTCTATGCGCCCTGAGCATGCTTTGACAGCATGGAATATCAGCGCAATTAAGAAAAAGAATGCTGCTAAGCCTATGTTGCCGGCTCGATCATTATTCATGTATGTTGTAATTTTCTGGCATTCACGAACTCAGCGACCTTTGGCCTTGACCCCTCGACCTCAACCTCTGATTTCGCGGTGGTTCAGGGGTGTAGTTCTGTCTGTCGTGCTGCAGTGTCGCTGGGGCTAAGTAGGTGTGTGGGTGCGTGTTTACGCGTGTGCGAACGGTGTGTGTGTGTGTGTGTATTTAGGTGTGTGTGTGCGTGCGTGTGTGTGTGTGTGTGATCTCGATTCCGAGACATATTCTTTGTAACTTAACTTGGCGATATAATTACTTCACTTGGCTTGATTTGATCAACTTTTGTTGATCACTGTCCAAGGTCTCAGGGGCGTCCAGTGCTAAGGAAACATTACCTTGTTCTGATCTTTTATAGCGCAGATCACATTTTACAGAGCTGCTCCAAACTTTTGACTTCAGAGGACCATGTCCTGAAGATCATTCGATTGTTGTGATGCAACATCACTGATAGGGACTGTATTATGATTCCCAGAAAATGTGTTAGAACTGTTTTGAATGAATGTAACATATAACATTGGTGTAATAGCATTGGCATGACTGCAGCAGGTTGCAGTATTATTAGCCACACACACATTAAACACACACACACACACACACACACTAAATTCCTTTTTGATGGATTGGCTGGAGAGGAACAAGAACTTAAACAGCTGGTAAGCCTACAGAGGATTGACACCACTTCCAGAGCCTATGGAATGGAAATAAATTCAGGTAAGACCAAAATGATGACCAACAACACCGATGGCATCAACATGGACATCAAAATCCAAGGTCAATCCCTCAACACAGTGCATACCTTCAGATATTTAGGAGCCATTCTATCAGACAATGGGTCCCGACAGAAAGTACTTTCCACGATAGCACGAAAAAACCTGCGGCCCTGGCAAGGTTGAAGCCCATTTGGAAAGACAGGAACATCAGTTTACATTCCAAAGTAAGGCTGCGGCTCTCCCTTGTCATCTCCATCTTCCTATAAGCTTGCGAAACATGGACCCTCACAGCAGATCTCCAACGAAGAATACAAAGCATGGAGCCGAAGATGAGGTACTACAGATGAATTCTGGGCATTTCCTATACCCAGCACATCACCAGCAACGAAATCCGACAGATCATCACACAAGCCATTGGACAACACGATGAAATGCTCACAGTGGTGAAGAAACGGAAACTCCAATGGTATTTCCACGTCACCAGAGCATCAGGCCATGCAAATACCATCCTACAAGGCACGGTGCAAGGACGCAGAAGAAAAGGGATACAGAAAAAGAGGTCGGAGGACGACATTCGAGGATGTACTGAGCGAAGCCATGAGGGTTGCTGAGGACAGAGAAAGATGGAGTACGCTGGTTAAACGATCATCTATGGTGCCCCAACGACCTTCGAGTTACGGGATAGGATAGAAAATGATATTTTATGTATGTATTTATTTTTATGACCACCACCTTCAACTCAGCTGTGACAGATGCCGCCACTGAGATCCTTGGCAAGCACCGACCAAAGAAGAAGCCGTGGATCACACCTGAACTTTTGGATCTGTGTGATAAATGAAGAGAGATAAAAAAAGAAAAAGAACACCTCACAGGGAGCTGATGTCTACCGAAAAATCAACAATGACATCCTAAAAGGCATGCGCACAGCAAAGGAGACTGTTCTTCTATCCAGTTATAGAAGATCAATGCCAGGAAATAGAGAACAGTCTGAACAAGAACAACAGCAAGAAGGCCTACCAGACTGTGAAGCGGCTGACACGTGTCAAACAACCCAAAGTCTCCACGATCCAAAGCAAATCTGGCATATGCCTTACAGAAGAACAAGCAGTCTTGGACAGATGGACAGAGTACTGCTCTGACCTTTACAACCATACACCAAATGGAGACCCATCAGTTCTAGCATGTCCCGATAACAGAGAAGAAGAAGAAATCCTCCCAATTCAAAGGGAAGAAGTTGAGGCAGCAGTGCAATCGCTAAAGAAAGGGAAGTCAGCGGGTGTGGACAACATACCCGCGGAACTGCTACAAGCAGGAGGAGAAGCGATGATTGATGCCCTCACCATTATCTGTTACAAGATCTGGCAGAGTGGGGAGTGGCCTATACCATGGACCCAGTCGCTTGTCATCACTCTTCCCAAAAAAGGTAACATTCAGGAGTGTGAAAATTAGCGCACCATCAGCCTCATCAGTAATCCCAGCAAGGTCCTGCTGAAAATAATACTCAACAGGTTGAAACCCCAAGCTGAAAAAATCATAGCTGAAGAACAAGCAGGATTCAGGGCAGGGCGAAGTACCACTGAACAGATTTTCAACCTCAGAATAATCTGTGAGAAATACCTACAGCACCAACAACATCTATATCATGTGTTCATAGACTTCAAGAAGGCGTTTGACCGAGTCTGGCATGCAGCTCTATGGGCAACAATGAAAGTGTACAACATCAGCCCTAAAATTATTGAAGTCATCAAAAGCCTGTATGACAAGGCTACTAGTGCAGTCCTACACAACAGCGCCATCGGGAACTTGTTCAGAACAACAATCGGTGTGCGTCAAGGATGCCTACTCTCTCCAACATTCTTCAACATCTTCCTAGAGCGCATCATGTCAGACGCTCTTGCAGATCATGAAGGCACAGTCAGCATAAGGGGTAGAGCAATCTCCAACCTTCGTTTTGCGGATGACATTGATGGATTGGCTGGAGAGTTACAAGAACTTGAACAGCTGGCTTGAACAGGCTTGACACCACCTCCAGAGCTTATGGAATGGAAATAAGTGCAGAGAAGATCAAAATGATGACCAACAACACCAATGGCATCAACACGGACATCAAAGTCCAAGGCCAATCCCTCAACACAGTGCATAGCTTCAAATATCTAGGAGTAAAATGGAATCAGAAAATGGGTCCCGACAGGAAGTCCTCTCCAGGATCGCACAAACAACTGCTGCCCTGACAAGGTTGAAGCCCATTTGGAAAGACAGGACCATCAGACTACATTCCAAAGTGATACTGCTGCGCTCCCTTGTCATCTCCATCTTCCTATATGTTTGCGAAGCATGGACCCTTACAGCAGATCTCCAACGAAAAATACAAAGCATGGAGATGAGGTGCTACAGAAGACTTCTGGGCATTTCCTATACCCAACACATCACCAACGACGAAGTCCGACACACCATCACACAAGACATTGGACAACATGATGACCTGCTCACAGTGGTGAAGAAACGGAAACTCCGATGGTATGGCCACGTCACCAGATCATTAGGTTTTGCAAAGACTATTCTGCAAGGCACAGTGCAAGGAGGTAGAAGAAGAGGGAGACCGAAAAAGAGGTGGGAGGACAACATTCGAGAATGGACTGGTTTGACACTGAGCGAAGCCATCAGGGCTGCTGAAGACAGAGAAAGATGGAGTATGCTGGTTAAACGATCATCTGTGGTGCCCCTACGACCTCCGGGTTACGGGACAGGATAGGATAGGATAGGATTATCTATTTATATGTTTATTAATTTTATTTTTATTTATTTATTTTATTTATTTATTTATTTATTTAGTTTGTCGAAAGGGGTCTAATATTACTATGGTGAAAATTTATTAAATTTTGAAGAAAAGAATTTTTTTTAAAGCTCAGATAACCAGCATGTTTGGAATTCAATTAATTTCAATTCAATTCAATTCAATTCAATACAACTTTATTTATCCACATAGGGCAATTACAAGATTGGAATGGATAGTATAAGTCAGGAACGACCCTGCGTCGTCCACGTCGAGCGTATTTTGCGCACACACTGAGTATCACAGGGTGTTGAGTGTCTCCCGCGCCTGAACCAGATCAACCTCTTGACATTGTGTGTTTTTTTCGCGTTCACTTTCGATGCCCAATATTGTGTGAGGTGGTGCTCAGTGAAGGTTGATGGTCAAGCGTCCGGTGGTTCGCCGCTTCATTAAACGCCAATCAAAACTGTCTGTCCGCCAAGCTGGACACGATTTCATCATTAGTAACGCGTCTACAGTCACGACAGCAGTCACAACATCTCCGTCATAGTATTGGTCGGCTATATTCTGCTTAGACAACCAACACCGTACTTCGCCCTTTGCAGGCTCCGGTATACCATTAATTTATCTTTCTAGTCTCTTGTCCTGTCAGGAGGTTGGGGAGATATGAGGCACAAAGCGGCAGATACTCTTTCCCCAGCCAACACCCCCTCCCCGTTCCGGCCAGCTTTGCCCGCGGGCTTTGAGAGCTGCAGAGAGAAGTATGACATGCGAGCGGTCATAGATGTTCGGACATTTAATACAGCATTTTTAGTATTATTACATAAAAAGGAGGAGGGGGGGGGGGAAGACAGAAGAAGGTGCATGATTACGGATTATTAGTCTTTGGATGTTGGAGCCTCTTAGTTCTGGAACCGCCTGGCATGCACCAACAGTAAAATCCCAAACTACTCTGAACACGAATTAAGCTCCATTTATAACACCTCACCCCAGCACCATTCCTAACAACACACAACCAAATTCTTTTATGCATTTGTTTTACGAATCAAGGACCTTTCAAATGTACACAAAACTAACAAGTTATTTTTCATTCTCGACTTTGTAGAGGCCTATAATAATAATCGACTATTAATGTTGTTTATCTGCATTTTGAGTAAGGGAGCGCGTATGGAATTTCCATGCAATAAATACAAGGTTTATAAAATAATTCGAAGGTAATATACAAGCTCTTGGGTTATAAGGCCTTTAATACGTAGTTTCATAATACCTTAGAGATGTTGTCTTACAAAATCAACGGCCAAGCTAGGGGTACAAAACACACAATACCAGCAGTTGACATTCAATCCCCTTTGGCATGGAAACACCACCAGTATTTTGATTCCGAAGTCTCTTGTGTACGGAAACCCATATTTTGGCGAGAATTTGAGAATTTGGGAAGGTGGGTTGGGGTATAGTTGATGTGTGTTTGTGTGTGTGTGTGTCTGTCTGTCTGTCTCTCTGTCTGATTGCCTATGTATAATCGCACGCTCAAGGGGTTTATCTGTGTGTGTAAGTTTGCTTTGCGTGTTTTTCTACACGCTGTTTTTTCCACGCAAAACGCAATCAATCTATCGGTCTCCGAGGGCTGGCGGTTATCTGACATTATGGTCTGACCTCTATATCAGTGATCGGGGGGAATGCCAGCACTGCCAGGCTTTGCAGGGTTAAAGAAATGTCAGGACTGGGGATCGTAGCAAGAAATCAGGGTAATTGTTTTAGCTTTAGCCAGGAAGCCGTTTGGTAACATCCCTGGCGCAGTAGCACACAAATAATCCTGTGTACAATAATGTTATTTATATAATCAGCTTTGCTTGCCAGTGCCCTGGACATACACCAGGTATACAGAGCTCAAATATTATCCCAAATTCAGAAATCCAAAATAATTGGCGTTTTGTCTAGGACTGTCTTATGATAACAGACCTGCTGCGCCGCATGTTGACGTTTTATTAGTCAGACACACACACACACGCACACACACACCTACACACACACACACACACACACGCGCGCGCGCGTATTCTCACACACACACATTAAACACACACACACACAAAACATACACACACACAAACACAAACACACACATAACAAAACAATTTAATATGTTTGAGTAGTTGTATAGTCTTGTCAATCTTCGTTGTATCAAAAGTAATGTTAAAAAATTTATCAGTATTGTTGCAAGTGTCTTATTACGCGATCGTATATCAAGTATATTACTTTTTAGTGTTCTTTGCTATTTTGGCCAGGAAATACTTTTTTTGATTAAAGTCCTAGCGCAGACTCGCGTATTATATGTTTCGCACACATAATAATTAATGTTACATATACAATGTTACACGCTTTCGCTAGATAGATCTGGAAACTTCGATCGATAATAAACAAATAATTCCAGAAAATTCTCAACGATACTACAACAATATCGATCGACGGAAATTATCAACATTATACAAAGCTTTTTCTAGCAACAGCGCAGAATCAAATCACAGGTAACGAAATAAACGTTATTATTGCACGCTTTGCAACAGAAAACGTTCGTAACTATCGGGCGTGTCTCAATCGTAACATACAGGCATTATCAGTTCTGCTACCAGAGCTCTAAAAAATTTCCACAATTTTTAAACAAATCCAACCATGAGATTTAGGTCAGGAAATCCATCAGAACAGGGCAGTTGCAAATACGACATTCAGTGCTCGAACATTACAATCAATGTTATTATTTCAATGATTTAAAAAAAAAAAAAAAACTTTTTAATAGTATTTTTTTAAATAGTAAAGATAGCTACATTACATTACATTACATAATTTTTGCTTTAGGTCCAGCGGACTCTTCCGAGCCAAATTAGGACCGGACAACCCCCAATCCGCATAAAAGATCTGCTGAAACAACCCTAGTGGGAAAACTGAATGCCCTCCACCAGCCAGTCACTTTACAATAAAGACATCCCACGCAGGGGACGCTGAGGCTGCACTCTAATTTATTGAACCCCGTTTACAAAAACAAAATAGAATACAAACATCATTATAAATTATCAACAAAACATATACATATAAAATGCCTACATTGCTAAAAAATAACATCATAGGAAGCCCTAGTGACCACCTGGCAGAAAGCGTCCAATATTCCCAAGCTGATCCAACAGACCTCATACACAAACAAGGAGCCTTGTCCCGGAAGAGTTTTCAAGAAAAAAGGTAGGTGACTGGTCTAGCGGAGAAGAAGATAGTATAGCAGATTGATGGAACAGAGCAGGACTGAGAAAGAGCAAATGAGAAAGACAGCGACAGTGGGAATTTAAAGCACTAAATTTCCAGAAAGTGGGGATACTATTTATACTGAAACCCCCGGCACCCCAACGGGGGTGTAAAGATAGCTTCCTACATTATTTATAACAAAACAATAGCAACAACAACAACAACAACAGCAACAACAACAACAACAAAAAGCCGTGCGTTGTGGCCACGTAGTACAGTTTAAAGCGGGACTAACTTGCATTGTCCACAATCTTGCAACCAATGGCGCCTGACTGGTGTGGGGTCGATCCAGCGTCTGGGCGTTATGTTTCTCCGTATATTATTTACTTTCGACTCGGGCAACCTCTCGGAGGTTTTCTCCGGGTACTCCGGTTTGCTCCCCCAGCAAAATTTAAAAAAGAACGGTAGATTGGATTTGGGCGTGCTACAGGCTGCGACTGCGCCTTCCCCAGGTGAGGCGGCCCAGAATTTCCGGAAAAAAGGGACAATAAAGTGCCCCCCAAAATCTATACTCATTATTTCAAAAGTACGGTTGCAATTAAACCTTTTTTTGCGAAAGCTCAATTTCTCAGTCATACATCAATTCAGCAAAAGCGATCGACCAATCGATAGACTAATGAAGGAAGTAATCAATGAAATAATCAATAAACAAGAGAGATAGTTAAGGTTGTAGTGATCTCGCCCTAAGAAAGGGGACTGGAGTTAAAACGACAGCGTCTTGGATATAATCGTTGTTAGATGCTGTCCTCCATGGAATTAGGGAATGAAAGAAAAGAACTCCCTCTCCCTTCTCCAACCCTCCAGTCCAACTCTTTAAAGGGAGACAATAACAACTTACACTTTTTGTCTCCCTTGCTAGCAGTCACCCTCTTCTCTAAAACACTTAATCAATAAGTCAACCAACCAATCCTCCAGTCAGCCAATCACCCTGTTACGTTTGAGACCCGCACGATAGATCCGATCGTTCTGTTTTGCAAAGCATCCAATAAGGGAGTGTATTTAGCTTTGATTTGATTTTGCGTTGTTGTTAGAAGAAGCTTGGTGTAATGTTGATAATTTTCGTTGGTCGATATTATTGGAGAATCTTATAGAATTACTTGTTTACTGTCGATTGAAGCGTGTAGATAAATCTAGTGGTAGCAACGATATTCTTCTAACCTAAATAAAGTTATATGACGTAAGTCAGTGCATAGTTCTGGTGACGAATTTTATTCTGATTGGCTGACGTTGCGTCACGCTGGAATGTTCGAATATTCTCTCGATTATAGAAAAACTAGATAGGTGATGCACTGTGTCTGAAAAGAGGTGAAAGTGAAAAAACCGATTGAGCGATTGTATGCAGTTGTGTGATGTACGCTGAATAAAGTTGGAAAATTTCATACGACGACTCCTGCCTTGTTGCTGAGTGAACAGGTTGCGTGTATAAACAAATCTGAGTTACACTTATCAGGATTCAAGCATCGGGGCTGAGTCAACAACTGATTAAAAAAAAGAACAACAGTGACACTCGTTCAATGAAAAAAAAATCCAAAAAAAAATAGTCTTCTCACCTGTCAAACGTCTTGTGGTTAGAGCATTCAGTGCAGAAGCAGAAGTAGTGATGGGGTCGCTGGATGGTGAAACCCTTCTGGATCAGCATATGGACGATGTCGAAGTTGTTGCACTGGGCCGCTAGCACGATGGGCGTGATGTCGGGCGCGAAGCTGACGCTGTTGTCCTCCACGTCGTAGACGCCGTGCTGGAACTCCAGCTGGATGCGGGTGCTCTTGTCCGAGTACAGCGGGTGGCTGAGGACCATGTCGCAGATGCGGACGTTCTCGGCCTTGATGGCGTGCAGCAGTGCCTCCTCGATGGCGTCCATGGACGACTTCTCCAGCAGGTAGGACACGCAGTCATAGTGCTCGCCCAGCACCGCCAGTTGCAGCGCCGTACGGCCCAGGTAGTCACGACAGTTGACGTTCAGCTGCCACACAATAACACATGCCAACATTCATTTTTAACAATTATATATTTGTTAATTAATACGTATTTTAGCTAAATTCTTCAAACCGCTGTACCTCATCACAACCTTATTAAGGTCCCAGTGTTTATTTCAAATTAATATTACGTACTGAATATATTAAATAGCACGCATAACCTTCCTTCCCTGCACAAAGGTAGCCTACACATTTTACCTTCACTTCACAAACACAAACATAAACTACTTCCCCTGCTCCGTAGAAATTGCTCACTGCCCTAAAATAAGACTAACATTTGAAAAGACATGGAACAATCCAAAATGTACTCCTACAGAAGCACTTTAAAAATCAAAATAGTAGGCTATCTTGTAACAAAACCGTGGATGGTTTGTTAAGAATTTTGAGAACTAATCTGCTGGCACAAATTCACTTATATACAGCAGAGCAAACTAACGATTGATGCTTTTACATGATGTGTTTTAATCTTCTTCCTATAGGTCATCGCTCTACACACAGACCAACAAACCAACTAAATTTGGCGTTAAGCCGCTAGCATCACATAGGTAAACCTTAGTCAAGGATTATACAACCCATTCAACAAAACAACGGTTAACTTGATGCTATACAACTTCTAGTCTGAAAGGTAATAACGGCTTCAGTTAAAAAAAAAAAAAAAAAAAAAGAGACTCGCAATGCTTGTCTGCCTATAAACCTATAGTGCTTTTTTACATTTTTTATTTCTACACTTAAACCTCTGAGGCACGAGTGGAAGAAAAAAACAACACCCATACAATCCATTTAGTTGTGTTTGTTGTTGTTTTTGTTTTTGTTGTTGTTGTTTTTGTTGTTGTTTGGAAGAACTAAGCCCTGAAGCAAGCTAAAGAGTGATTCCTATTTTCAACAACAGCAGCAGCAACAACAACAACAACAACACAAACAACAACAACAATATCCAGCTGCACCTTTCGATTATATTGTCTGGGAGTGGGTGCATCTGTCCAACAGGACAGCAAAGCGCTCACTAAATCAGCATCCCGTGTGGGAAGATTACTGCAGATTAGTGAGTTCCGTTACATCAATTTCGACACATTTAGAAAGCGTTTGCCCCTCCCCCCCAACTCCCCATTAACTTCCCTACCCACACACACATACCTCACCCTACGTCCCTCCCCCCATGACATCTTGTTGTCTAATGTTCACGGAACCCGATTCTTTGATCGTGGAGGGGAGAAGTGCTAGCCTAAGAAAAAGACGGATTGGATCTCGAAGTTTCTTTCTCTCTCAGAAGACGGTCTTCTTTTTGTCTCCCTAAAAAAAAAAAAAAAAAATCTCTCTCTCTCTCTCTCTCTCTCTCTCTCTCTCTCTCTCTCTCTCTCTATCTCTCTCTCTCTCTCTCTCTCTCTCTCTCTCTCTCTCTCTCTCTCTCTCTCTCTCTCTCTCTCTCTCTATATATATATATATATATATATATATATATATATATATATATATATATATTTGACGCCACACCCGAACCCACTTTTCTCATCCGATCCCACCTACACATCTTTATTTCCAGCATGAAGGATTATTATTGCTATTCTGATGTATCCTACTCTCCACCCCACTATCATCGGTTCACCTCCATCCCACCCCCTTCGTCAAATGTACCTGAACACCCATCCACTCCACTCCCTAAAGAAAAAGGAAAGAAGATGGAGAAGAAAAAGAAGTAAAAACAGAAGGAGGAGGAGGAGGAGGAGGAGGAGAAGGTAGAGGAGCAGGAGAAGAAATGGGAGGAGGAGAAGAAACAGAAGAAGAAGAAGAAGAAGAAGAAGAAGAAGAAGAAGAAGAACAACAACAACAACAACAACAACAACAACAACAACAACAACAACAACAACGAGAAGAACAAGAAAAAGAAGAGATTTGTGGGGGAAAACAAAATCACAAACAACTCCACATCAGACCACCGCCACACATCCAACAACCCAAAGAAAGAGGGAGAACCAAAACAAGAGGTAAGAGAAGAATAAAATAGGAAGAAAGACTATGAGAAAAATAGGTATCCGTGTGTAGAAAAAAATAAATAGTTAAAAACCAAGAAAGAAAAACAAAAAGAAACTGGAAATCAAGAGACAGAAAGCAAGGAAGAACAATGGCTTTAGAGAGAGAAAGAGAGAGAGAGAGGGGGGGGGGAAGAGGTAATGAGATGGAAACACACAGAAAAAAATCAATTAAAAGGAAATGATTTTACAAGCAGAAAACAGGACAATTTTTTAAAAAGCAAGAACAAATATAATTATAAATAATAAACCTAAATAAGCAAACACTGAACCTCGCTAATTGAGGCATCAGCAAACACACACACACACACACACACACACACACACGCCCACACATAAGAAACCATGTGGAGTTTCATGTGTGTGTCATCAGAACGTCGTTTCTACATGCCCACACACACAAACAGCCGAGGTTACACAGTATTATCATGACTTTCCCGAAACGCCACCTGTTTTGTGCTGACAAGGGGTCATATTTCGTCCCCATTTTTAAGTACTTTGAAGTGTTCGAACCCTAACCCTAACCCTAAACCAGCCCTAACCCTAAGGGATCATTGTTCTGACGTCAAAACAAGTAGGCATGTCAATACAAGTTATGTAGATGTTCACTGATTTGTCCAGATAACACTGTGTAAACAAGGACACACACACACACAAACACACACACACACAAACACACACACACACACACACACACACACACACCACACACACACAGAGGAGCGCCGATGTTAAATATTATGATCGTAATACCTGTCCATTTTCTTCCACGCATTGTTCTAAAGCAACCAAATGACCCGTCTCCGCTGCCAACAGCAACCGTCGCTCTGAGTCCGTCAGCGGCACATCACCAAAGATGCCCCGTGCAACCTGCACAGCCAAAGAACTCTGGATTTTCTCATTTGATCCAACAATGGATAATTTCTATAATAATATTACATCTTAATCAATTCTTTTGAATTACCTTTTATCCCATAGTTATATAGAAGCTTAAGCTTTTGATGTTTGGCCAAAGAGAGATATGTAACTTTCAAAAAAATATTTATCATTTACTTGTCTTAACTGTACTTTACAACTTGAGCATCCTCATCATCCTCATCATCCTCCTCATCATCATCATCATCATCATCATCATCATCATCATCATCATCATCAACAACAACAAACCAGCAATTACAACATCAATCACAACAACAACTACAACAGAAGCAACAGCTACATCAACAACAAGGATTTTCATACCGTCACGCAAATATTAAACATGACGTTGATGTCTGTGAGTGTAAAATAATCATTAGCTAAATTAATAATCATTAACAAATAGGATTATGTTATGCTACGCCAGCTTAATGCAGTAGAAGGCCAACGCTGTCTACGATAATTAACTATTGATGAACACAGTGGGGAAACTTGTTACAGACGAAACAAATGCATTGCCTTCAATAATGGTATTAGAAACAGTCAATCTAAAATTTCAAAAATAAAATTTCGCCTTCTAATAGCGATTTCCCTGCCTTCACGCCACACGTTCCAGTGATAGGAGTCTGTTTGTTGTGTGTGTGTGATGGTACATTACATTACATGGTTATTTCTTTAGGTCCAACGGACTCTTCCGAGTGTGTGAGGGTGGGTGGGTGAAACGTAAACACGTGTGCGTGTATGTTGGTACAGATCACCGCGCTTTGAACCTGATTGTTGATTAAAGGAAAAGCGCGCATATAGCATCCAGTATTCTAAGAATTATTATTATCACCAGGGCAAAAGAGCGACGATGATTATATCCTCCCCAAAGGCGACATGTGTCCCCCAGCCCTCATAGAGATGCGTGTTCTACATAACCTTCCATATCTTACAACGAAGTTGAAGGATAAGTTCATCGAGACTATTTTTTAACTCATCATACCCATTGGAAGGGATTTGCCCAATCTTTAATAAAAGGGGAGGACTCGCCCACAATCACTGCGACCATCTGTCTCAATGGAAGCACTCAACAGAAGGAGCTGAAAACCTTCCTGTTCACTAGCACAGTTGGCCATCAGGGTTATTCGTTTTTGTTGTATTTTTTTCTGAGCGCACTGAACATGCTGCTAAATAGTACGAAGAAATAACGCTTTAGAAGTGGTCCACATCAACATACAAGGTAGACAAAACAGTTTCTGTAGAAAACAAGCGATAAAGGAGCCTGGTCTAAAGAGATGGAGCTGGGTCAGTTTATTGATAGCATCTTGGATATACAATACTTAATCGAGGCTATCCTCCATGTGGAATAAAAGAATGATAGGACAGATGTGTCTCCCGTGCTCTGCTGCCAACGGTTTGCGTCTGTGTTATATATACAGATGGCCATTTGCTGTGTTCTCAGCTCGTCACTGTATCGTCTGGGCTTGGTGAAAATCCTATCCCTTCCTATCCTATCCTATCCTATCCTATCCTATCCTATCCTATCCTATCCAATCTCGTAGTTCAAAGGACGTTGGGACACCACAGAAGATCGTTTAACCAGCGTACTCCATCTTTCTCTGTTCTCAGCCACCCTCATAGCTTCGTTCAGTGTCAAACCAGTCCATTCTCGAATGTTGTCCTCCCACCTCTTTTTCTGTCTCCCTCTTCTTCTGCCTCCTTGCACCGCAAGGCCTGATGCTCTGGTGACGTGGACATACCATCGGAGTTTCCGTTTCTTCACCACTGTGATCATGTCATATTGGTGTCCAAGGTGAAAATCAAGGGGACTGATTTTCCAAAAGCACGAGAAAACGCCTGAACGGAATTTCTCAGGGAAAAAAAACCATCTTCATGCCAAAAAAAAGTATCCACAATTTGGCTGATTGCCAACGGGAATGAGAAGGAACCTGAAAGAGCATACATTGCCAAAATTAGTTCTAAACTCTAGAGTTGCAGTCTTGGTAGTTGTGAACAAGGTTATGTTTAGAAACACGTCACCATCCAGTTCTTACCTTTTCCACATCCGAGTTCTCCCGTCTGCTGTGCTGTCGTTTGTCCTGCAGACTGTTGTGGTGATGATGGTGAGGAAGGTGGGAGCCTGGGGGGCCCGGATGAGAGTGCGTGGAGGGGTGAGGGTGGTGATGAGAGTTGTAAGAGTGGTTTCCGGTTATTACTCCTCCTCCTCCCCCTCCCCCTCCGCCTCCGCCTGGGTCTTTCCCGCAAGTGTTGGGGCGACTCTTGCTCTCGCGAGAGTTCTTCCGGTGAGCGTTGAAGGAAAACTTCCGGGTGAAAGACGACCGACTCATCTTTGACCGTTTTTGTTGTTGTAGGTCACAGTAAGGTCAAATTATATTGTGGTCAAGGCCAGGCTCAAGGCCAAGAAAGGTCACTTCTGCTCCGCCGTATCTCCTCGGTGGGTGGTAGAAGTGAGGTCAAGGTACTAGTACTAGTTCAGCCATTGTAGTGCTCCGGGTTTGAGTCTTTCCAGGCCCTCTAAACAATGATGAAGGTTAAGCACAGACTAATGGCTTTGCATTTCAGATAATTGTCCAATGTTGCGCAGTACGCAATCGAGCAGCAAACAGGGGAAATTGTATAGTCGGCATGTCACCTGTGGACAAACCAACAATGTATTCAGAATTAGTAACATTATAATAGTCATCATCATTCATCGTCATCATCATCATCATCATCATCATCATCATCATCATCATCATCATCATCATCATCACCGGTGCCAATAATATTATTATGCTAAACAATCAATATAGACAACGAAAGGACAAACTCCGACGTGTAATAATAATAATAATAATAATAATAATAATAATAATAATAATAATAATAAGAAGAAGAAGAAGAAGAAGAAGAAGAAGAAGAAGAAGAAGAAGAAGAAGAAGAAGAAGAAGAAGAAGAAGAAGACGAAGTAGAAGAAGAAGAAGAAAAAGAAGAAGAATTCTAATAACAATAATAGGGTCGGCAGATGCGAAAATGCGCATTCCCTAATGGCCTGTCTTAACTGGAAGGTTCGCGGGGGGATGGGAGGGGGGAGGGGTAACAGATAAAAGTTTTTGAACCTCCACGAACCTTCCACCAACCTTCCAGTTAAGACAAGTCATAAGTCTGGAGGCGCACACGCACGCGGTATCACAAAGTGACCAGTCAGATGAGCGCAGGGAACGGTAGGGAGCTCTGTGCGGCACGGTACGTCGCTAGGCGATGCAAGCAGGAGTAACATAACCTTGTTTGTTTGTAGATTATAGTCACACGACACTTTCGCATATAGGTGACTACTGGACCGATTTATACTGACACCAGCGGGCCAGTTGTTGGTAAAGGGGAAAATAATATGATCACACGTTGACCAATCCGGGATTCGAATCAGCGACCTTTCGGTTACTAGCAAGACGCTCTTACCAACTGAGCTACCCGGCCCCACTTCAACATAACCTTTTTTTTTATTTATTTATTTTAATCAGTTTATAGTCCACTCTCTTCCCGATAAGGATTTTCAGAGAGGAGACTGTAACATAACCTTGCAAATTTTTGTTTCTTTATACTCTATGCGAGCGCGGACCGGCAGCTAGTGCAGGTGTCCCAGAACGTGGTTTGGCATGATCAAATAATGCGTTTGCGCAAAACAATGCCCTCATCCCAACATGATATACGTAGACCCCGAGTGTATCCAACGTTGCAGCCGCGTAAAAGGATTTGAACTATCCTATCCTATTCTATCCTATCCCGTAACTTGGAGGTCGTAGAGGCACCACAGATGATCGTTTAACCAACGTACTCCATCTTTTTCTGTCCTCAGCAACCCTGATGGTTTCGCTCAGTGTCAAACCAGTCCATTCTCGAATGTTGTCCTCTTACCTCTTTTTCGGTCTCCCTCTTCTTCTGCCTCCTTGCACTGTGCCTTGCAGGATGGTCTTTGTAAGGCCTGATGATCTGGTGACGTGGCCATACCATCAGAATTTCCGTTTCTTCACCACTTTGAGCAGGTAATCGTGTTGTTAAATGGCTTGTGTGATGGTCTGTCGGATTTCGTCGTTGGTGATGTGCTAGGTATAGGAAATGCCCAGAAGTCTTCTGTAGCACCTCATCTCCATGCTTTGTATTCTTATTTGTAGATCTGCTGTGATGGTATAGGAAGATGGAGATGACAAGGAAGCGCAGCAGTCTTACCTTGGAATATAGGCTAATGGTCCTGTCTTTCGATATTGGCTTCAACCTTGCCAGGGCAGCAGTTGTTTGTGCGATCCTGGAGACGACTTCCTTTTGGGACCCATTGTCTGATGCAATGGCTCCTAACCTAAATATTTGAAGCTATACAGGGATTTGTACGGGTCATTCCAACTTTTTTTCTTGGTTAGTAGACACTTTAGGCTAATGTCGGGGTTTTATAAAATATACCCAGTTCTGCGATTGTTTTTAAGCTGTCCAGCGCCACGCCTAATAAACTTACAAGTACTTTATATAACGATTCAAGTTAGTGTAGTAACCGTTCTTTTAGTAACTAATATAATCATTATAAGTCCCTTACGTAATCATTGGCAGTTTGGGGTGTCGTTTTGCCAACGTATCGCTTTGCAAGGAGTGGTTTTATTTCAGCCTTGAAATTGATAGGATATGATAGGAAGGAATTAATGTTATAGACTACTAATGTGGCCGAGCGGAGTATTTGACTCCCATCTCTCGGCCAACACCTTAAGAACACGGCCCAATCCGAGCTGTGATTTTTCATTTATCCCTCGTAAGAGGGACATAAAAATATTTGCTCTGCAAGGCGGTGAAGCGTGCTGATAAGTGCCAAGACAATCCATACAAGTCACTGCCACTGACCTGCATAAAATGCCTGCCAACAGTGTAGTCCTGCTCACCACCAATAGCAAAAGACGAATGGTCAGCCGTGGAAAACAAATGTCGTGTCGCGTTGGCCTGGATAACCCAATGGCCACTCCAAAGAATTCTACACAGCAGGAGCCACCCAAGGCTAGTTTAACCAACAACCTCTCTCCCAATCTTGAACCAGTCGCCTCCTTTTCCGCCACAGATCCCACAGCTCAAATCGAACCATGTCCTCGTGGTTTCCCAGTTCCCAACAGGTATGTTTGTAACCGACTCTGACTACGCCCAGTCAGTCCACATTCACTGACTTAGCAGTGAAAAACTGCCTTCAACAGTTATAACGGTCCAGCATCATCCTGTTTCCGGACGTTGTGCACCACTTGTAGCCCAGTGGAGTATTTGACACCCGTCTCCCGCCACCAACCGGAGCTGTTATTTTTCATGTATCCCTCGTAATAGGGACATAAACATATTTCCCCTGCAAGGCGGTAAAGCGTGTTAATAGTAAACCGGGTTGCCGGCTATTAGTGCCACAACAGTCCATACAAGTCACTGCCAATGACCTGTATAAAATGCCTGCCGACAATGTAGTCCTGCTCACCACCAATAGCAGAAGACGAATGGTCAGCGGGGGAGAACAAATGTCGTGTCGCCTTGTCCTGCATAACCCAATGGCCACTCCAAAGGGTTCTGCACAGCATGAGGCACCCAAGGCTAGTCTAACCAACAAATGTAAGGTAGACAACCTCTCTCCCAAGTTTGAACCAGTCGACTTCCTTTCAGCCACACTAACATAAGTAGGTTACATAAAATATAAAATAAAATGTACATTAATTGTTATGACTTCATTGGCATTACTCTCTCTCTCTCTCTCTCTCTCTCTCTCTCTCTCTCTCTCTCTCTCTCTCTCATGTCTGTTTCTCCTCTCTCTGTCTCAGTCTATCTCTCTCTATATGGGGGGGGGGGGGGGGGTGTGTTTATGTTCGTGCGCATCCGTTAATTTGGGTTTGATCAGTATTAACATTATGCTTAATGTCATTACACAAATAATGATTATGTATTCAAACATTAACAATAATCTCAGTAAATTATTTTGATAATTTCATCCTTGTATGCTACTGGCAACACCTAACCAAATACCTGTTAATAGCTTCGAGTGATATTTGTGGTTTGGCTTATAAAGAGTAAGTCGAACGCATTAAAAGGTCCCAATTTAAAGGTGATGTTTACTTTTGACGAAAACGGATTTACCCTAAAATTCGCATTGTTATAACATTAAGCACCTATAAAATAAAGTGGGCTTTTGTTGCTCAAAACAAACGCTAACGTTAGAATTTTCCATTTAGGTTATGCCTGGGAGTTAGTTAGTTAGTTATTCATTGCTTACAGGGTCCAGCGGACAGCAAAGAGCCCAATTAGGACCGCAAAGTCAAGACCACAACTTCGCTGAAAGAGGACTCACCCCCGATCCGCATAAAAGATCTGCCGATACAACCCTAGTGGTAACACTTAAGGCACTCCACCAGCCGGTCACTTTACAATAAAGACATCCCACGCAGGGGACGCTGAGGCTATACTCTAATTTATCGAACCCCCGTTTACAAAAAACAAAATAGAATACAAACATCATTATAAAATATCAACAAAACACGTACATATAAAATGCCTACATCGACAAATAATTACATCAAAGGAAGCCCCAGTGATCATTTGACAGAAAGCATCCAATATTTCCAAGCTGATCCAACAGACCTCACACACAAGCAGGGAGTTTTGTCCCGGAAGAGTTTTCAAGAAAAAAGGTAGGTGACTGGTCTAGCGAAGAAGAAGACAATATAGTAGATTGATAGAACAGAGTAGGAATGGTAAAGAACAAATAAGAAAGACAGCGACAGTGGGAATTTAAAGCACTAAATTTCCAGAAAGTGGGGATACTATTTATACTGACCCCCCCGGCTCAACCACGGGGGGATGCCAGTTAGTGATTTCCACTGATTTAACGGTACATCGATACCAAAGCTATGTGAACTTTGACACTATTTCTGAATGAACCACGCAGTTTAAAGACTCTGTCTTTGGTGTCTGATGTAGGGTAGGATCTATTTTATCAACCTATAAAACGAGCAAACTTACGAGAAATTTATGTTTACATGTCCTGTCTGTTACCGGGTTTGGTAGCTGCTGTTTGGAGCTCAAGAATGTTGACTGGCTAGCTAACAGGCACAAGAACTACGGAATTTATTATTAAAAAAATACATATACTTTCAAAAGAGCTTTTTGCTTTTGTGTTCTTATCCTATCCTATCCCGTAACTCTAAGGTCGTTTGGGCACCGCAGATGATCGTTTAACCAGCGTACTCCATCTTTCTCTGTCCTCAGCATCCCTCATGGCTTCGCTCAATGTAAAGCCAGTCCATTCTTGAATGTTGTCCTCCCACCTCTTTTTTCGGTCTCCCTCTTCTTCTGCCTCCCTGCACTGTACCTTGCAGGATGGTATTTGCAAAGCCTGATGCTCTGGTGACATGGCCATACCATCGAAGTTTCCGTTTCTTCACCACTTTGAGCATGTCATCGTGTTGTCCAATGGCTTGTGTGATGGTCTGTCGGACTTCGTCGTTGGGGATGTACAGGGTATAGGAAATGCCCAGAAGTCGTCTGTAGCACCTCATCTCGATGTTTTGTATTCTTCGTTGTAGATCTGCTGTGAAGGTCCATGTTTCGCAAACGTCTAGGAAGATGGAGATGACAAGGGAGCTCAGCAGTCTTACCTTGGAATGTTGACTGATGGTTCTGTCTTTCCAAATGGGCTTCAACCTTGTCAAGGCAGAAGTTGTTTGTGCGACCCAGTTTTGGTGTTAAGCTTATTTTTTTCTGTGGGGTAACACTCACTGTGAATGTTAAAAGGATCCACTTGAGGGGGCGTGGTCAAAGTGGTTTCTTATAAGGAAGCTGTCAACTAACAGATTTAACAACAATCCAGAAGAGAGAAAAAAAGGCAATTGCCAAAATAAACAGAAAACATACGTAAGAAAAGAAGAATAGATCGATAAAGGAGGAGGAGGAGGAGAAGAAGAAGAAGAAGAAGAAGAAGAAGAAGAAGAAGAAGAACTGGGTAGGAAAAACAAAGAACAAAAATTAGGAAGAAAAC
The DNA here is from genome assembly GCA_036898135.1 of Oncomelania hupensis. NCBI lineage: Eukaryota > Metazoa > Mollusca > Gastropoda > Littorinimorpha > Pomatiopsidae > Oncomelania > Oncomelania hupensis. Next base: position 38,570,431 of record CM072517.1, on the reverse strand, counting down.
ATGAAGAAGCAGGCCGCTCAGAAGAAGAGGGAAAAATACGCAGACAATGGAAGAAGAAGAACAAGAACAAGAACAATGAGAAGAAAGAACAAGAAGAAAAAAGAACAAGAACAAGAAGAACAAGAAAAAGAAGAAAGAACTAAAAAAAACATGAAGAACAATAATAATAAGAAAAAGGCAGCTGAAGGTACAAACTGCCAAATAAAACAAAAGAAAAGAAATAAAGCTAGACAGATACAAAATGCACGATGTATACGGTTTAGAGAAGGGAAAAGTTGCAGATGTAATGCATGCAGGCCTTGTATCTAATCCACCTGAAGATTCCTCACAATATCCCCGAAGTGTGACCTTTTCTGCTACAGGCTTCTGGACCGCGCTGGCGAAAATATGCTTTGAATCAAACGCCTATTCTTACGTCTGCGGGAGATTTGTCTGTACAATGCTGCACAAACACTGTGGCAAGGAGAAGGAAGTTGGACACGAGCACGTATTAGACTATTACAGGTACTTCTTACTTTCTTGGTGTTGCGTAAGCCTATAATGAGAAGATATAATGTTATAAACACGTTGTAATGGTGCTAACGACGCTAATCGCGCATTATTCGCTCTTGGCTGCTGTTTAATCCCTCAGTCTGCCGGGCCGTTTGGGAAGTGCAAGGGATGCTGTCGTGGAATGTATTCGCACACATCGGTTTGTTGCTGTTGTCAGAGGAATTACATGTCCAGCGCCGTCCACGTTTTTACATCATTTATTCAGTTCTTTCCTTTACCTTTCTTTGCATTAGCTCTTTCTCTCTCTCACGCACACACACAAGTATGTAGAACATCAAAATTGGGTTTTATTAAGAATGTACGAATCGGAAAGTGTTTTTTTGATGGAAAGAATCCAAATTTCTTCTAAAAATGTAAGAATCTAATGCAAAATTTAGTTCTTTTTTTTTTTCTAAAAAGTGGAACTAGTTCGTCTCCTATAGGCGACAGGTCGAACTTTCGTCAAAATTTTCCCGAGTGACTGGATTTTCTCCGTCCTGGATAGAGCACTCCCTTGTACTTAAAACACCCTCATGCACTACAACTGCACTCCCATGCACTAAAAGAGCACTCCCGCGCACTTAGAAAAAAGTGGGTGGCTGGAAAAAAAGTGGGTGACTAATACACAAACCCATTCTCCGCATAAAAAGCAAGGTCAGTCACCCATTTCAAGGCTTATGTGTACGCACTCTCACACACACATTGTGTTTTTTTTCTTCTGAGGTAGGTCTTCATTTTATTTTAGAAGCGGACTACCCCTTACAACACCGATGAAATCAATCTTTATTACTTCTTTAGACTGGAGCTTCTAAGAGAGCACACATTTTAGGCCGGAGTCTTGTGAATGAGGGACACTGAGTGACACAGATACTGTACATCAGATCCTACAGTTTCGATTTCAGGCGTCGGCAGTCTCTGTGTCTGTATTAGTACATCAACTGGGTACCTATCACTTCTGGCTTCAGGTCGAGGGTAGGAAGAGGACTCAATTAAGTAAGCAATAAAGAAATTTAATTTAATTTTTTTAAAATCTTACTCCTGTTAAAGTCTGTGGTACTTAATGTGATGAGTGATGGTAAAGTTGTGTGATGGATAGATTAACCTTGTACTTGACGGGAGTGGTACAAACTATAGTTGAGAGAGGCAAGGTCCCAAAACTCCATTCATTTCCTAAGTACGTCTCCATCTTGTCGGGACTTTTTGACTGATGGAGTAGATCCTTCCCTTGTCCCTTCCCCCCACCCCTCTGCCCATCTCACTTCTCTCTCTCTCTCTCTCTCTCTCTCTCTCTCTCTCTCTCTCTCTCTTCTGACTGCACCGGTGAAGGACAGATATCCAACACTGGATCTTCGCCACCCGAACGCTTTCAAAGGAATTGGAAATTGGCTTGATACGGTCCGTCACTTTCGTTAGTGCCCAACCCTCTAGCTACCCGTCCTCCTCACTTTCTCCCACACATACCCCCGCCTCTCTCTCTCTCTCTCTCTCTCTCTCTTTCTCTCAGAGTGGGCACATTTAGAACATTTAATCAAAGAAAGTGTGTACATACCCCAAGATAAAAATAGTTTCTAAATACGCAGATAATGAAGACCGAAGTTTTAATTGGGCACATGTTATAAAAGATAGCAGTTCTACTTGCACAGATAGAAAAAAAAACATCCAAATGAACACTTTAGATAAGAAAGTTCACAAATCCACACGTTAGAACATGAAAGCAATTCCAAATGTACGCGTTAGAAGATAGAAAAGCAGTTCTTCTACTAACGCAGATGTAATAGAACAGCAATTTCAAATGCACGTGTTAGAAAAGAAAAGCAATTCTACCTGCGCAAATAGAATAGAAAAGCAGTTCCAAAATGCATTTGTTAGAAAAGAAAACAGTTCCACAAATGTTCTAAACTCGCAAATGAGAAAGAAAAACAGTTCCAAATGCACACGCTAGAAAAGAAAAGCAGTTCCTAAATATATGCTTTGTTTAAAAAAAAAGAAAAAAAAAAGGTTACAGTTCTAAATGCGCAAGTTTGCGTTAAAAATCCTCTACAACATGTCCACCAAATCTCCCGCAAGATTGGCAAACGGGAAATGAAAAGAGACCGCAATAAGGGTGAGAAGGCAAAAAAGTAATTTGATTTGTTGCGCCCGTTTAGTTTGTTTGCTGTTGCCCACAAAGGATCAATGTCATGGAGCTCCCGTTTAAGCCCTCCTGACTTTCTTCTCCTTCGTGCGCTCTTGTCGTCGTTGGCGTCGTCATTGCCATCGTCATCATCATCATCATCATCATCATCATCATCATCATCATCATCATCATCATCATCATCATCATCATTGCTGTCGAGGTAATACACATTGCTGCGATCGGTACAAAGTATCGCCAAAACTCCCGCTAGCAGCAGGTGAAAGTATTCCCTCCATCCCTTCAAAGTATACTTTAGGCTCGCTGCTAGCCGCGGATGCGAAGCGCACTACTGTTTAAAAGTGACGGAAAGCGGAAAGAGTGGAATATTGCTACAAGGGTTCGGGTAAGGGTTAGTTGTAGATATATCCCTAGCCCTTGCCCTAACCCTTTTCTTTACAAAAATGCTTTTACCGTCCCAAAAACCCATTTGCCTTCTTAGATTCTTAAATTGTATGAAACCAAGTGAGGACACTATCCGGCGTCAATAAACGGTTTGAAAAAATTCTCAGACGGTTCGTAAAAGAAAGTTGACCTAGAAACAAATACAGCGTGACCTAATTCGTCGCCTAGAGGAGACGAAACTTACTTTTCCGTTTGTAGTCTTTCACCGACACTGTAACTGAGCAGGCTGCTAACCTCGCTTGCCTCCCTTCAATGGACAAGGGACATACTTTGGCCTGCTGCGCAGCGTGTGCCTGGAGTATACTTTCTTTCGATCGCAGCTATGTGCAATGGGTGTGCTGTCGTGGTCATTGTCTTCATCATCATCATCATCGTTTTCATAATCATCATTATTAATATTATTATTATTATTATTATTATTATTATTATTGTTATTATTATTATTATTATTATTATTATTATTATTATTATTATTATTATTATTATTATTATTATTATCATCATCATCATCATCATCATCATCATCATCATCATCATCATCATCATCATCATCATCATCATCATCAATTTTCCTTCTCCGCCTACACAGGATAAAAAAGAGTTTCCTCTTATATTGCTCTTATATAGCGCATTTACAAGATCAGAGAGCTTGTCAAAGCGCTGGCCACTACTATCCAGCAATCACACAATAGTTTGCTGAAGTCAGGATTCTAACCCACGCCGCCCTAGACGCACGTACACAAGTCGTGCGCTCTGACCACTGAGCTATTCATGCCGCCAGGCTAAGCATGTATATAGCAAACCTAGTTGTAAACGGTGACCAGTTACATGTAACAGTGTTTCTTCCATCGTTCTGCTGGTTCGCCTTCCTGTCTAAATTGTTCCTTTCTTTTTTCCCTTCTTCTTCTCCTTTTTTATTCTTCCTTTTCCCTGCCTCTCTTCAAATTAATGCCTTTCCTCTACTCTTTCCCTTTGCCTTTTCATTCTCATACCTCCTCCCCCTTTTTATTCAGTGTTCCCATTTTTTTAAAAGGGTCCCAGGACTACACAGTTCAGCTTCACATCGCAGATCCCCTTCAAATTGACGGCGAGTGTTTGGCACCCCTACTGGAAAAAAAAGAAAAAGATTCAGTAAAAAACAAATTTCGCTCAAAAGTACATATTTGATACTAATCGGAAATTCATGTGCCTATTTATGTGCCTATTAATGGAATCAAAGTTGAAACTAAAAATAGCACATCAGCGAAAGTGTTGATAGCCGTCACAGTTGTTTTAGCGATAGACTTTGTGTGTATAGTAAGTGCAGTTGTTTTGTTTATATCTCAAAGAGCATGCGCCTAACATTCAAAGCTTAGCGGTCGGTTTGAGCAACGATTTTCCATTGTATCATCTGATAATGTGACAACTGTAAACTCACTACCCCCGTTGGGGTGCCGGGGGTTTCAGTATAAATAGTATCCCCACTTTCTGGAAATTTAGTGCTTTAAATTCCCACTGTCGCTGTCTTTCTCATTTGTTCTTTCTCATTCCTGCTCGGTTCTATCAATCTGCTATACTATCTTCTTCTTCGCTAGACCAGTCACCTACCTTTTTTCTTGAAAACTCTTCCGGGACAAGACTCCTTATTTGTGTGTGAGGTCTGTTGGATCAGCTTAGGAATATTGGACGCTTTTTGCCAGGTGGTCACTAGGGCTTCCTATGATGTTATTATTTAGCAATGTAGGCATTTTATAAATGTGTTTTGTTGATAATTTATAATGATGTTTGTATTCTATTTTGTTTTTGTAAACGGGGGTCGGATAAATTAGAGTACAGCCTCAGCGTCCCCTGCGTGGGATGTCTTTATTGTAAAGTGACTGGCTGGTGGAGAGCTTTCAGTTTAACTACTAGGGTTGTTTCAGCAGATCTTCTATGCGGATCAGGGGTTGTCCGGTTTTGATTTGGCTCGGAAGAGTCCGCTGGACCTAAAGCAATAATCATGTAATGTAATGTACATGTAATGTAAACTCACTATCACACACAAAGTAAACAAAAATCTTTGAACCCCTGGCCTTTTATTCTTATGCTTCTAATTCTTGTTATTGGTTATTTAATGTTATTTAAAGCGTTCTGACATAGCACTCTTCCAGCTGTAGAGCTGCGGTAGGCGCTGGTCGGTACAGGATCTAACTCCAGAAGCCTTTGGACGCATCTGTTGACGCTCAGACAACTGAGCACAATTCTGGACGACAGGGTAGAGGCGGGAGAAGGGACCTAGTGCATGCTGTTGTGTGTATGTGTCGCAATCATCTTTCTTATAATTGACAAATGAGGTATCAGCCACAGCGACTCGTGCTGAAAATGGCCACAGCTGACAGAGCCCCAACGCATCACCAACGATGAAGTCCGACAGACCATCACGCAATCCATTGGACAACACGATGACCTGCTCACAGTGGTGAAGAAACGGAAACTCCACGTCACCAGATCATCAGGCCTTGCAAAGACTATTCTGCAAGGCACAGTGCAAGGAGGTAGAAGAAGAGGGAGACCGAAAAAGAGGTGGGAGGACAACATTCGAGAATGGACTGGTTTGACACTGAGCGAAGCCATCAGGGCTGCTGAGGACAGAGAAAGATGGAGTATGCTGGTTAAACGATCATCTGTGGTGCCTTTACGACCTCAGGGTTACGGGATAGGATAGGATAGGGACAGAGCCCCGACTAGAGGAGAGCCCCATTCTGCTTCGTCTTTCGTTTTCTTATCGACAGCCTGGAAGTTTGAGTGACTAGATAGATAGAGGAATTATTTGTCAGTGTGCGACCGCATTCACGTCACCCTATATCCTAGTTAGTACCTTTACTATTACCGCTGGCCACGCACCGTTGACCATAACGGTTGTCGCTGCAATGGGTATATACGCCATGCGCCCTTATTCTTTTCAGAAGGACGCTCCCTTATCACAACAAAAAATCAAACCAATAGTGTACTTAATAACTACTAGATAGCTTAGAGGTGAGAGCACACTCTCCGGTTTAGGTGATGATGATGATGATGATGATGATGATGATGATGATGATGATGATGATGATGATGATGATGATGGTGATGGTGATGATGAAGGAGACTTATAGAGCGTTTAACCACGAAGTTTTGAACAAAATTAAAGCAACGCCCAATGCCCTAAAATTATTTTTTTTAATGCACGGTCGTCAGTCAACAAAGATGACAACACACTATAATACCAACAACAAGGAAGAAGAACAAGAAGAAGGAGAAGAACAAGAACAAGAAGAAGAACAAGAACAAGAAAGATAAGAAGAACAACAAAACAAAAGTTTGAAGATTATGTAATGATAGCCTTGCTATTTGCACATTGTTACGTAACTAATAATTATGATTATGAAAGTTTTATTTCTGCAATCCACACCACCTCCCTCCCCCCCCCCAAACTCCCCCAAACCCCGCCCCAACCCCAATCCCCAGCAAACCAAATTTATGTGTGCCTTACATTTCTGTACTTTCTTCTTCCTTCACTTTCTCTTTAAACTCCGCGCTCTAAAACCTCTTTCACTCTCACTTCCGGGACCTACAAAATCTCACCCCTCATGCCGCCATAATTCAACAGGAAATTCTGGCATTGCTCTTTCGCTTTTTGCCAAGCTAATGCATCTAATCTGCCTGGGATGCGTGCCTATATCTGTGCACCTTGCGTCAGATGGGAAATTCGAAACACGCGCGAATAACAAAACAGACAAAAGGTTAAGAAGAAGAAGAAGAAGAAGAAGAAGAAGAAGAAGAAGAAGAAGAAGAAGAAGAAGAAGAAGAAGAATGAATGAATGAATGAATGAATGAATGAATGAATGCATGAATGAATGAACACTGAGAATTAACTTCTACACCCCCCATTGGCGATATGTCAGACTGGAATAACCATATCAGAGGACAAGGGTTTTGGGACCTAAATCAACACTGAACCACCAGAGCAATCATACTGCTAAAACGGACAGTGAAAAACTGCCACTTTTTATTTCGCCCACCACGGGATTCGAACCTGGGTCATCCTTGTGCCAGGCGAACGTTCTACCACTTGAGCTACGGCGGTGGGACAGAAGAAGAAGGAGAACAAGAACAAGAAGAAGAACAAGAAGGTGAAGGAGGGGTTAGTGGAGGAGGAGGAGGAGGAGGAGGAGGAGAAGGACGATGAAAAAGAAGAAGAAGAATAAGAATAAGAAGATGATGATGATGATAATGATGATGATGATGAGGAGGAGGAGGAGGAGGAAAAGGAGGAGGAGGAGGAGGATAATGATAATGATAAAGACGCTGTATGTAGGACTATTTAGAAATACAAGGGATCAGACATAATATAGATACACTTACCACCATCCCAACCCTACCAATCACCCATTCCTCTCTACCCCACCGCTCTTTCTCTCTCTCCTCTCCTCAACCTCTTCCTCTTCTTCTTCTTGTTCTTCTTCTTCTTCTTTTAGTCACATCTCACCTCTATAAATAGAGCTGCTACCAGACAGTAGACAATATTGTATTGCACAGTGCATCTAAACAAGTGTTTGTGTGTGGCTGAAGTATGGGACAGCATGCAAGAAACAGCTATGAATAGAGATGCCTAATTAGTCTTCAGCTGATTAAATCAGAGGTACTCCCCAGGAGACCCTCTTCTACCAATAAAACATCATTGCCCCCTCCCTCCTCCTCCCCCCCCCCCGCCTCCCAACCGTCCATCTCCACCCCACGACTCAGATATACATCCACAACCATGCCATCTAACCATCACCCCTCCCCCACCCCCATAAACAATTCCTGTTCCCTCAGTTTATTCTCCCATACATCCAAACGTTTTAAGCATCAACATTTTATATCGCTCTCTCTCAAGATAGTGTTGTAACCGTTCTTTTTAGTAACTGGTATAAACATTATAAGTCATTTGCATAATCATTGGCGGTTTGGGGGTGTGGCATTGCCAGCAAATCGTTTTGCATTGTGTGGTTTTATGGCAGCCTTAAAATTGTGTCAGCAGGAATTAATTTTATACTAATTAAATTTATAAATAGGTTACATTAAATACGAAATTAACAGTACAATTTCTATGACTTCATTATTCTCACTCTCTCTTTCTCTTTCTCTCTCTCCCTGCCTTTCTCCCTCCCCCCTCTCTCTCTTTCTCTCCCCCCCCCCACACACGCGCACCCAACTCCCTCCCGATTAACTTATGGACCCTAATTTAGGTCATAATAAACTTCCATAATTTACGTTTTGCTTAGCTCATGATGCACTGTGATCTTCCTTTATGCAACGTGGTTGGAAAAATTCTTGCAAAAATCAATCTCAGATCATTTTTTAGGAGCCGAATTACGTTTTTTAATACAATCTCTTAAGTACTTTTTATTACTGGAATTGTTATATTGATTACCATTTTTTAAAGCTGAATTATTGACAACTGTTTTACCTGCAGGAACAGTAAGAAACGGGATAGTTTATTATTTTGCAGAGGTCAACAAACGCAAGTCAAAATTCTGTCGTGGATTTAGCGTACAGTTGAAATTTAGGAGTTTTATATACACGAGCGCCCTTGCAAGAATCTATTTTTCCTAAACTAAAATATTTTACGCGAAGTAATTTTTTTTTACATTTATTAACAAAATTACTTTATAATTCAAGTGCAATTTTTCATCCCAGCAAGTAGGTAAACGGTATTGTGTTACAGAAAACAACAACCTCCAGTTGTGCAAGAGCTAAACACGCTGTTTTAATGCCGAGGACACTGTAGTAACTAGATATATACAGTGCAGTCTCTAGCAGTCAGTTAATGTCTACGGTATGATTATTTCAGTCAGAACAAGTTCTTGCACCTCAAAAAATTATAGTTTTGCTCAACAGTGTGCGCGACAGCGAACCAGTTGAAGCATTTAACGTTGAGTTAAGCATACAGAGGTTCAAAACTGGGTTGACGGCCACGAGTGACGGGGAAAAATAATTATTTTGTAATTGATTGATTGATTGATTGTTGCTTTAGGTCCAGCGGACTCTTCCGAGCCAAATCAGGACCGGACAACCCCCGATCTGCATAAAAGATCTGCTGAAACAACCCTAGTGGGAAAATTGAATGCCCTCCACCGGCCAGTCACTTTACAATAAAGACATCCCACGCAGGGGACGGCTGAGGCTTTACCCCAACTACTCGAATCCCCGGTTACAAAAACAAAATAGAATACAAACATCATTATAAATTATCAACAAAACATATACATATAAAATGCCTATATTGCTAAATAATAACATCATAGGAAGCCCTAGTGACCTCCCGGCAGAAAGCGTCCAACACTCCCAAGCTGATCCAACAGACCCCATACACAAACAAGGAGTCTTGTCCAGGAAGAGTTTTCAAGAAAAAAGGTAGGTCATTGAGCTAGCGAAGAAGATGATAGTATAGCAGAGTGATAGGACAGAGCAGGAATGGGAAAGAGCAAATGATGAAGACAGCGACAGTGGGAATTTAAAGCACTAAATTTCCAGAAAGTGGGGACACTATTTATACTGAAACCCCCGGCACTCCAACGGGGGTACTGTTGCCGCAGTGAATCGGTCATTCCTATAAAGGAAAGACAGGTTTTCAACTGGGGCTTTCACTTTTCCCTTTATAGGTTAGAACAATCTACAGTGGCAAGATTGCTCATGACCCTAAGGGGTAATTATTTTGTAAACACAACAACAACAACAACAACAGAAGGACCATACGACACAGGCAGACGCACCTCACTTCCTGAGAATATAAACCGAGGACTAGTCTGTGCACGCACGCATTCCTTCGCACGGATTTTAAAGATCCTGGGGTTCCTATCCGGGCTCAGGCGTTTGAATGCCAGCTACACAAATGCACTCAACATGCACTAGGTCCCTTGTCCCGCATCCCCGGTCGCCCAGGATTGTGCTCAGTCTCCTGTCGGTCAGATTATACATCTACGGCAGCAAATAGGGATCCTGTATCGGCCAGCGCCTTGAGCAGCCCTTGATCTGGAAAAGCGCTATATAAGAACGTTTGTATACACAAATTAAATTTCCTTCTTCTTCTTCTTCTTCTTCTTCTTCTTCTTCTTCTTCTTCTTCTTCTTCTTCTTCTCCTCCTCTTCCTCCTCCTCCTCCTCCTCCTTCTTCTTCTTCTTCTTCTTCTTCTTCTTCTTCTCCTCCTCCTCCTCTTCCTCCTCCTTCTTCTTCTTCTTCTTCTTCTTCTTCTTCTTCTTCTTCTTCTTCTTCTTCTTCTTCTTCTTCTTCTCCTTCTTCTTCTCCTTCTCTTTTTTCCTCATTCTTCTTCTTCTTCTTCTCCTCCTTCTTCTTCTCCTTCTCTTTTTTCCTCATTCTTCTTCTTCTTCTTCTTCTTCTTCTTCTTCTTCTTCTTCTTCTTCTTCTTCTTCTTCTTCTTCTTCTTCTTCTTCCTCCTACTTCTCCTTAAATCATTTCTCCCCTCTACTCCTTTTCCGCCAAAGTGACTGAGTCACCTGTCTTTAAATCACATAGAACATAGAACATAAAAAATTCTTCATTATAAGTGCATTTATATAAAATAATATGAACCACTATTATAAAAGCTTACAACTTCTGCAGCTTCCCCGCACCCCGTTAAATCAGACATATTTGGTTGCTTCGGGTGCCCGGATGAAAAATGTCCAATTAGTTTCACACGACAAATCAGCCAAATGAGCATCTCCCAAATGGGAATATGATGGAAACGCATTGCTGTGGCATTCGTACTGAGTGTGAACAGTCGACAAGGGAGACGACGTTGCCATGATGAAAACGAATGGTTGTAAGGGTGATACGCGGACTGCCTAGAATCGTGTAGGTAATTAGCATGATCAGCGCGGCATGCACTGCCGCAAACTGCTTTCGATAATGCTTGTGTTTGCAACGCCTGTAGCCATTGCAAACTAAACTCCTCACCATAGCACGTTACAGCGCAATAAACGTTACGTCGGCAGATCCACCCTCTCTCTCCTTTGACCCCCTTATTTGTTTTTCTCTAAAGCGCCTCTGTTAAAATTCCGTGCTACCGATAATGTTGTGTGTGTATGTTTGCGTGTGCGCGCACGCGGTCGTGTGTAAGTGTGTGTGTGTGTGCGTGTGTGTGTGTGTGTGACAAATTGCTTTGTTGTCAAATTAAAAAGATGTAACGATGGGCAATCATTGCTCCAACAGACCGCTGAGATCTTAATTTTAGGCGTCTCTTTCATGTTGTGTAAACAAACCTGTGTGCCTTATTAATACACAGTAGATGTTGCTGCGGTATTATTTTTATTTATTTATAAAAACCTTGGTGCTATTAATAGACACACACAAAAACAAATAAATGTATCGCTTCCCTCTCAAAACGGTACTGTTGAAAGCTTAATTTATTTTAACTTAAACTTCTTTTTTCGATCTGACAACACCCGCTGTGAATTTGAAGAAAAAAAATACATCTTTTTTTATTTTTATTGGAAAGCACTACAGTCTCAAAGCGTACGCAGCTCCATCCCAGCTGCAGCTAATTCTGACCACAGTTTTGACAGTACCATGTTAGGCCACAGGCTTTGAAGTCTCTCCTTACTTTCAATATCACTACTATAGGTACTTATTCTACAAGGTCTTCAACTCTCCCACTTTTATTTCAGCGGTCGCACCTTTCCCTCCCCTTCCTCCTCCCAAAAAAAAAAAGAAAAGAAAAGAAAAAGAACAAATAAGAAACGCATTTCCTACCCTTTGTGTCCATTTCAAACTCAAACGGAGGGTGACGACGAATCACAAACACTCACAGTAGCACATTCATATCACTTCAAACAATGTCAGTGTTACGTTGAAACGAACGAAAGTGTGTCTAAAGCGCGCACGATAGATCTAATCGTTTCGTTTTGCAAAGTATTCAATAATAGAGTTTATTTACCTTTGATTTGAGTTTGCATTGTTGTTAGGAGAGGCTTTGTATAACGTTGATAATTTCCGTTAGTCGATATTGTTGTAGAATCTTCTGGATCGGCTTGTTTACTATCGATCGAAGATTCGGGATAATTGTAGAAATTTGAAGGAACGATCCGGAAGGAGAAGAAATGTGTAATGACGTAAGTCAGTGATGACGATCTTTTATTCGATTGGTGGCAGTGCGTCATTTCTACGGTATTCGAAATCTTTCCGGAAAAGAGAGAGGTTATTTAATCGTGTGCCGAATTGCTGTTGGGAGATAGTAAAGTTGTTGATAGTGATTTGGAGAGTTGCTGTGAAAGTTGTTGAGTTGAGTTGAGAATTGTATGCAGTTGTTGATGTATGCTGAATAAAAGTGGAAAACTTCATACGTCGACTTTGTGATTTGTATGCTGTTTGGACAGGCTGTGTGAATAAACGAATCTGAGTTACACCTTATCAGGACTTCAGCATCGGGGCTGAATCAAATACTGATAACGAAAAACACCATCATCGAACTGAGTGTAACATTTTGGGGGTCAAGCCGCGATTCACGCCATAGCCAAGGGTTCAACTGCTACAACAAGCGAGTCAACGTTACGAGAGGCAGTCATCGAGGGTAGCCGCCAACGAGTTGCGTCGAGAGGGGCCAACACACTGGGACTACATCACCGATAGGTTCGGGTTGACTGCAAGGGCGTGTAGTCGCCGAAGAGTTGCTTCGTGAGCGAACAACAGAGCGGGACTACGTAGCTGCCGCAGGACTACGTCGAGGGACAGTCTCGGAGCTACATCGCCAGTGTTACAGAGAGCGGCGAGCGGACGTCGCGTCTACTTCAGCACAGGAGCGTATACATCAACACCAGCGTGGTGCAGCGTCGCATACGACGAGGACAGCGGGGCCTGCGTCAGCGAAGGCGACTAGTGACAAGCATCAGCGCTACTGCAGAAAGCGTGCTGTTCTAGAACAGTCTAGAAAGGTACAGCACAGTCAAGAACTTTCCAGAAAAAAAGAACTCTACAGTCAAGAACTTTCTATAAAAAGAACTTTCCAGAAAAGAACTTTCCAGAAGCATCAAGATGGCTGACTTCTGGCAGAAAGGGATGCAACTGAATCTAAAAGGCAAACAGCTGACGGAGTACGTCAAGTCTCAGGAGAGAATACAAGAAAGAGAAATAGAGGAGCAGCGACGTCGTGAAGACAGAGAATCAGAGGAGCAGCGACGCCGTGAAGAAAGAGAATTTGAACTGAAGCGTCTGGAAATTGAACAGCAGCAGCAAGAAAGAGAGCGTCAGTACCAGCTAGAGTTGGCGCGTATCCAAAACAATCAGCGTGCGCCACAAGTCACCAACGACCATACGGCTCCAAAATTGCCAGCTTTCGTCGACGGGAAGGACCAGATTGACAGTTATCTGGCGAGATTCGAAAGGTTCGCCGAAAGCTCCAACTGGCAACCTCGAGACTGGGCGATTCGACTAAGTGCACTTCTGACAGGGCAAGCGCTCGAAGTTTACACCAGACTGTCGAACGATGACGCCAAAAACTACGACGTCTTGAAAGAGGCCCTATTGCAGTGCTATAACTTTACAGAGAAGGGCTACCGTAAACGCTTCCGTGAATGCCGGCCTAAGTCAGACGAGACGCCAAAGCAGTTTGTGGAGCGCCTGTCGTCATATCTACACAAGTGGGTGGAGTTATCAGGCGAAAGCAAGTCTTACGACAGTCTCCATGACCTGATCGTGAAGGAACAATTTCTCAATGCCTGTCACAAGGACCTAGCGACCCACTTAGAAGAACAAAAGCTGCAGACGCTTAAAGATGTGACTGAGGCTGCTGAAAGATATCTCATCGCTCATGGGAAAACCCTGGGGCCACCCAGCGCGACGAAACATTTTCAGAAGACTGGAAACCATGTGAACCAGATCCAGGGGAGCCAGACGAACCAGAGACAGACGGACTCCACGCCTCCTCCCAGGGAAGGGCATTCAAGAGGCTGTTTCACTTGCAACGCTGCAGACCACAGAGCGGCTAACTGTCCTCAAAACAAAAGTAGCGGACAGCGGAGCAGTACGGACAATGCAGCGGCGGGCAACCGACAGAGACGTTTCTCCAATCTACGGCAAACCAGTAGATCTGACCATCAAGTGTGCGGCGGGAGCGTCATTCTTCCGAGTGAGACCGAGCGCGCAGCTACTCCCGCGGACGTGCAAGAGTGCATAACCGATGGCCAACTTCTCCTTGCCAACGGGAAATCCATCCCCGTCGTCGCCAGCGCAGCTGTGACCGTACAGAACATGCCTGTTTCCAAGGGACGCGTCGGAAATCATGAAGTGACTGTCTTAAGAGACTCTGGCTGTAGTGGGGTCATCGTCAGAGAAGACCTAATCGCTAAAGAACAGTTCACTGGCGATTCAAAATGGACACTTATGGCCGACAGCAAATGTTTGAAAGCGCCAGTTGCGAAGATTCAAGTCAACACCCCTTTCTACGTAGGCGAAGTCGAAGCGGTTTGCCTGAAGAAGCCGCTATACGATTTGATGATCGGGAATATCGACGGCGCGAGACGACCCGACGACCCCGATTCAGAATGGAGTCCTGCCTCAACCCAACATGTCGAAGTTGCGGAGGAGGATCCGTTGCCATTTCCCGATGGAGACCTTTCAGAGCTGCTACGGGACAATGTGGTTACTCCGGCTCAGCCCTGCCGACCAGAGATCGTCGGTGCCGTTACAACCAGGGCCCAGGCCAAGAGAGACAAGACGTCTACGCCACTGAAGGTCGCCGACAACTCCAAAGCTGCCATCGTGGACAGAGATAAGCTGATCCAGCTCCAGGAAGCTGATAGCACTTTAAACAAGTACAGGAACCGCCAAGACCACGTGACCAAAGGCAGTGGTACGGTCTATTTTGAGGTGAAGGCCAAGATCCTGTACCGAATCTTCCAGCACCCGAGGGTCAACGGAGGTAAACCACTACGTCAAGTACTGGTACCATTACCCTTAAGGCGCCAGGTGATGGAAGTAGCGCATGACTCAATCATGGGAGGTCACCTGGGTATCAAGAAGACGTCGGATAGAATCCAGGCGGTATTCTACTGGCCAGGACTTCATGCGGACGTCAGCCGTTTCTGCCGATCGTGTGACATTTGCCAGAAGACCATACCTCGAGGAAGGGTCCCTAAAGTGCCAATGCAGAGAATGCCTTTGATCGACCGACCTTTCAAGAGGGTGGCCTTAGACTTAATCGGCGAAATAAGACCTCCGAGTGAAGAAGGTCATCGATGGGTACTGACTTTAGTAGACTATGCGACTCGGTACCCAGAAGCAGTGCCACTGAAGAAGATTGACACTGAAACTGTAGCAGAGGCACTGGTGGACATGTTCAGTAGACTTGGAGTGCCTGAAGAAATTCTGACAGACCTCGGGACGCAGTTCGTCTCTGACTGCATGAAGGAGGTCAACAGACTGCTGAGCATCCGGCATTTGACTACGACACCCTACCATCCAATGTGCAACGGGCTTGTCGAAAAGTTCAATGCTACGCTGAAGTCCACCCTGAAGAAACTGTGCAGCGAGCAGCCCAGACAATGGCATCGCTACATCAACGCCTTACTTTTCGCCTACAGAGAAGTACCGCAGGAGTCCACCGGCTTTTCTCCGTTTGAGCTGCTGTACGGAAGAACCATCCGAGGGCCGATGCACATCCTAAAAGAACTGTGGACGAAAGAAGTAGACACCCCAGAGGTGAAGAACAGCTACCAGTACGTGTTTGAGCTACGGGAGAAGCTGGAGCAGACTCTCGAGATAGCCAGAGAAAACCTGAAGAAGTCCCAGGACTGTGGAAAGCACTACTATGACCGTAGGGCTGTGAACAGGAAGTTTAAACCTGGCAACAAAGTGCTGGTGCTGCTACCTACTGATCATAATAAGTTGCTGATGCAGTGGAAAGGCCCGTACGAAGTGGAGACCGTGGTGGGGATCAACGACTATAAGGTGAAGGTCGGCCAGCATTCCAAGATATACCACGCCAACCTCCTTAAGCTGTACGTGGAAAGGCCATCAGAGACTGTGCATGTGGCAACAGCAGCTGAGATCGACAACAGCTTTGACAGCGAGGAACTGTTGGAACTGGGAGACTTCCATAGCAAAGAAGGCATCAATGATGTTAAGCTAGGACCAAGCTTGACGGAAGGTCAAAAGAGGGAGCTCAAGGACCTTATGGGCGAGTTTCCCCACAACTTCAGCGATGTCCCTGGCTCTACAACTTTGGTCGAACACGAAGTCCACCTCACTTCGAATATCCCTGTTCGATCCAAGCCCTTCCCGATCCCTTTCAAGGCCCGTGAATCCTTGAAGAAAGACATCGATGAGATGCTGAAGATGGGCATCATCAGGGAGTCCAGTTCCCCCTACGCGTCCCCTGTCGTGGTTGTGAAGAAGAAGGACGGGAGCAACCGAGTATGCATCGACTACAGGAAGGTTAATAAGATCACCGTCTTCGACCCTGAGCCGATGCCTACCGCAGCAGACCTCTTCCGCCAATTATCGGGGAGTAGAATCTTCTCAAAGATTGACCTCAGCAAAGGTTATTGGCAAGTCCCCGTGCGTCAACAGGACATACCAAAGACTGCTTTTATAACCCCTGATGGGACGTACGAGTGCCTAAGGATGCCCTTTGGCATGGTCAACAGCGGAGCTACCCTGAAGAGAGGGATGAAGAAGATGCTCAAAGGGATGGACAATGTCGTGTGTTACTGGGACGACCTGCTAGTCCACACTCGCACCTGGGAAGAGCATCTGCAGACCTTGAGGGAGCTGTTTCACCGTCTCACAGAAGCCAACCTGACCGTGAGACCCAGTAAGTGCATTCTGGGGACTGACAACGTAGACTTTATCGGCCATTCGCTGAAAGAAGGACAGAAGGGGCTTCTTTTAGAAAACGTCACCAAGATTCTGAACGCTCCACGTCCCCAAACCAAGAAGCAGGTGCGATCTTTCCTGGGGTTGGCTGGATACTACAGGGAGTTTGTACCAAACTACTCCGCCATCACAGCACCCTTGTCGGACCTGGTGCGGAAAGGCTGTCCAAACCAAGTGCAGTGGGGACCGTCTCAGGAGAGGGCATACCAGACTGTGCGCGACCTCCTTTCGAAGGATCCGGTGCTACGACTGCCCGATACTTCCAAGGAATTCGTCTTAAGGACAGACGCAGCGGACGAAGGCATCGGCGCCATACTGATGCAAGAACACGAAGGGAAACTATTTCCGGTCAGTTACGCCAGCAAGAAGCTGTCCAGGGCTGAGAAAAATTACTCGACCATGGAGAAAGAGTGCCTTGCCATCATATGGGGAATCCGGAAGTTCGAACTGTACCTTCAAGGAGTGAAGTTCGTGCTGCAGACTGATCATAAGCCGTTAACTTACTTGAACTCTGCCAAGTTTGTGAACAGTCGCATCATGAGATGGGCTATGTACTTGCAGAACTTTAACATGCGAGTAGAATCTATCAAAGGATCAGACAATGTTGGTGCGGACTTCCTCAGCAGAGTGTGTGAGTAAAAAACATTGACCGTGTAGATAAACTGTGAACATTGACAATATCCGGGCGGATTTGAAGATGAAAACCGTTGACTCTGTGTGAATGAGCTGAGAACGTTGATAGTGTTCAGACAGGCTGAGATAAGTCTTAATTCTGTACTTTGTTTGTGCATTACGTTTCAACGTTGTTGAAAGAAATTAAGTAAATTTCTTCTTGAGTGGGGGGTTATGTTACGTTGAAACGAACGAAAGTGTGTCTAAAGCGCGCACGATAGATCTAATCGTTTCGTTTTGCAAAGTATTCAATAATAGAGTTTATTTACCTTTGATTTGAGTTTGCATTGTTGTTAGGAGAGGCTTTGTATAACGTTGATAATTTCCGTTAGTCGATATTGTTGTAGAATCTTCTGGATCGGCTTGTTTACTATCGATCGAAGATTCGGGATAATTGTAGAAATTTGAAGGAACGATCCGGAAGGAGAAGAAATGTGTAATGACGTAAGTCAGTGATGACGATCTTTTATTCGATTGGTGGCAGTGCGTCATTTCTACGGTATTCGAAATCTTTCCGGAAAAGAGAGAGGTTATTTAATCGTGTGCCGAATTGCTGTTGGGAGATAGTAAAGTTGTTGATAGTGATTTGGAGAGTTGCTGTGAAAGTTGTTGAGTTGAGTTGAGAATTGTATGCAGTTGTTGATGTATGCTGAATAAAAGTGGAAAACTTCATACGTCGACTTTGTGATTTGTATGCTGTTTGGACAGGCTGTGTGAATAAACGAATCTGAGTTACACCTTATCAGGACTTCAGCATCGGGGCTGAATCAAATACTGATAACGAAAAACACCATCATCGAACTGAGTGTAACAGTCAGCTCCAAATCAACTGCGAATTTATTCCAAAACGTAGTCACAAAAGCGGGTCCAAATTTTGCCACCATTGTCTGTGCCACGCCGGAAACCTAACCACAGTTTTGCGCGCTCCCATTGGTCGCCTAATAATACACTCTATTAGGCCTATAAGCCGACTACTCTAACGATGTCAACAAATGACCGTTCTGAGCGTCCCAACAACCAGTAACAACAAATCACAAATTTAGAAACTTATTTCCATTAGCGTGTATTTCGACGAATGAACGCGAAGGATAATTTTGAAGAGAGCCGATCCCGCTATGGCAAATTGGGGTAAAAAATGTCGGACCAGCTTTGTGACTGTGTTTAAAAAAATATATAAATTCGCAGCGAATTTGGAGCTGATATCATCATTTGAAGTAATATGAATGTGTTGCTATTAGTGTATGTGATTCCTCGCCACCCTCCGTTTGAGTTTGAATTGGACACAAAAGGTAAGAAAGGCGTTTTGTGAGAGGAAGAAAGGGGGGAAAGGGAAGTCGCTGAAACGGAAATGGCGAGTGGAAGGCCTTGTAGAATATTTATAGTGGTAGTAGTAGTAAGAAGAGACTTCAGAGCCTGTGATTCGGCTTGTTACCTGACTGATATAGCTAGCCTTTTTAACAATAATAAGAGGCGCGGATTAGATTGGATCGGAATATTTTTTTGTTGTCGGTATTAAAAGGATTGGATCGGAATGTGTATTTTGCAATAATGTCGTTATATGATCCGCTTCCTATATAGCGCCTTTCCAACTAAAGAGCTTAAACTTAAGGCGTTGACAGAAAACAGGATCCAACTCAAACCGCTCATGGCAATCACATCGTTTGCTTTCGTACAACTTGGATTCGAGCCTGTGATCACTGAAAAACAACGTATAGTACATGCCTTCGGCTTCCGAGCCTTAAGTCTAAGAGGAAACATGATTGAAGTGTTTAAAATTCTTAACAAAACGTATGACCCCAAAACCACAAGGTCCCTATTGTGTTGAAGGCTGTTCAACCCGAGGTTATGAATATAAATTAACAAAAAAGACTGTTCATACTAGCTCGTACCAGCACGTCTTCACTAAAAGAACTAATAACACATGGAACAGTCTTCCAACGGTTATTGTCACAGTTGGTACCACAAATGCATTAATTAACAATTGGTCTAGATATGTTTTTTTTTAATTTTATATATAGCGTAGTGTACTCCACTGGTTTGAGTGGAGATTTTCTTACCCTACTTCCCTCTGGTAGGGAAAATTCATCACACAACTGAGGCCACAAAACCTGCCAGTGCGACAAGTGATAAGTGTGCCCATATACGCGCGTCTATCTACATGTAGGGGGCAAAAGGCTGATAGCCTACGATGCCATCACTAGCTCAGCTATCCGGTATCCTAGCAGTCTCGACAGCCTGCGGGTCCCTGCAAAATAATGTGCAGAAGAAACGGAAGGAGGAGGGCGTGTTCGGAGTAGGGAGAAAGAAAAGCCCTCTAATGGTGTCCACGTTTGGGCCCACTTCATAGCATATCCTTTGGACTGGTCAGTTGCTATGAAGAGCATCCGAGTCCAGCACAGTTTACCATCTATTAATCGAATCCTTAACCTGCCAGGTGGTCAATAATGGTATTGGATGCAATCCAAAATGTAAAAAAATAAAAATAAAAATGGATTAGATTTCCTTTCAGTCTACTAATAGCGATCTCCGTACCGTTACACCGCATGTTTGAAATGATGGATGATTGTTTGTTGTGTATGTGAGAGTGCGTGGAACATGTAAGCGTGTATGTTGGTACTGACCGTTGTCCTTTGAGCCTGACTGGCCATTTGGGGAAAAGCGCGTATATAGCATCCATTAATAATAATAATAATAATAATAATAATAATAATAATAATAATAATAATAATAATAATAATAATAATAATAATAATATTATTATTATTATTATTATTATTATTATTATTATTATTATTATTATTATTATTGTTATTGTTGTTATTGTTATTATTATTATTATTATTATTATTATTATTATTATTATTATTATATAAAATAATATTTATTTATTTATTTATAATATAATTTAATTAATTAATTTCCATATAATAATTACTAACTTATTCGGGACCCGGCGAAATGAAGAACTATCAAGGTCTGTCAGTGGCTTTATGCGCCTTAAATCAGAATGTACCATGGGGTTATGTGCGCTGTATAAATAAAATAAAATAATAATAATAATGTCATAAACTGGCTAGTTTTAACTCTGCTCATTGACTATTCAGCCTTGGGTAGTAATTGTAACAGTAGAGAGTCAGTATAGTACACAGCAGCAATTAAAGTACACACCGCGAGCCCGACCCACGCTGCGCAGTGAGTCAGCACTTGAGTTTTGAATCGGACCGTTTAACCAATGAGAGCTCAGGTAAGCGGGTAGAGCAGTTCTGACTGTGTCAAATCCTCACACAGTTTTGATCAGTCGTGTGTGAGACGAGGAAGAAGTAACATCTACTTAGCTAGCAGAGAACTATCTTCACTCATAGACCAGGAAGCAGGACTTTAGAATCTTAGAATTCTCTCAAGTCATCACGGGCCTGAACTTGTCAAACAGGTAAATGAACACCCTTCTGTTTCATCGTGATATATTTATATTATTGTTGAAATTATGTTTGTGGAAATTGCTATGCATAAATGTGAATGATTAATCCGAATTTGCGGGACCACGTGGAAGAGCCTACCACGAGGCGAAACACGACCGGTTGCGCCGCCATGTTGTATGCTGTACGGAACCACTGTTGTTTAACTTATATGTATGTTTGCAGACCAGTGGCTGTACCACTGAATGTTTATATTATTATTAATTCTGTATGTGTATAGTTAGACACGATTGATATTTATGTATGTATAGGAATTTAGAGTGAGATTCCAGTGGACCCCGGAAGTAGCAGAATGTTCGTCGCTTATGTATAGAGATGTGGAGCTATCACTGAGTATGGGGCGCCATGTGTCCATTTATTCTATGTGACTATTCTATACATAGAATAAATTCTATGCACATAGAAAGCATTCTATGCACACAAAAAGCATTCATTAGTTGAAATTCCATTTATAAAAAAGAAACCAATATTGTAAGTCATAGAATAAAATTCTTTGTATAGAATAACATTCTATAACATAGTGTAAAAATTCTATGTCCATAATACAATTCTATGTATAGAATAACATTTTATAATAGAGAATAAGATTCTATGTATGTAATACAATTCTATATTATAGAATGCACTTGTATGCATAGAATTGTGTGACGACACGAGTTTTCAGATGGTAGGGAGAGATACACTTTTTACGAAGTTACACTTCTCTGTATATCTGCTGTACATAGAATAGCGTGACCGATTTACTTTTGCGTATGAAAGTGCAGTTTCGTAAAGTCCGTGCGATTCATAGAAGATAGGGAGTCGGCCAATTTCGAATAGGGGTACGCGTAATAAAGAACGTGCATACTGACGAGAGCTCGACTGTTTTGCTTGTGGCCGGCGCAGATTTTGAAGGGCAGAGTGGTTTGAGATGCTATTGCGTGAGGAAGGAATTCTAACGAGACAGCAGCCCTGTGACAGAGGTCATCGTAGTGTAGGGTACTGTTGGAAGGGTGTGTGTATTGTTTTATAGCCACCCAAGGTCTTATGCCCTCGTCGGGATAAGGATGTGTAGAATTCGAAGGAAGATGGTAACTGCCATTCGCCAGTGAGTGTAGAGTTCCATACTTAAGGTGCGTGTGGTTCTCGATTGAACACCCACCAAAACTTAGTGTCTGTAGCAGAGCTAAGGTGTCCTCATCCTCAGAATAAATGTTATTTGGACAGTGAAATAACGAGCAAGAGAAAGAGACTCTCAAAAGACTAATCCATTGTGTTGTGCCAATGTTGTGACAGTGTTGTGTCGTGTTGTGGTGTTGGGGTAAAGGGCGTCACGAGCCGAGGCCTGTAAGGTAAGCAAACCCTGTCGTTCAATTCTCTAGTGGCGCGCTCCGAGCACTGCGTACGTGTATGAGTGGTAATGAGTGTGGGGAAGGGGATGTATTTTAGGATGTGTAATGAATTTTGTTGATTTTGTATGATTTTCCTATGATTTTCTTATTGTATATGTGATGGGGAAAATGTCGTTGCTGTTGTTGTTATGGAAGTGGGTCAAAGGCGACGATGGGGAATATAGAGAGGGAGAGAGAGAGTGAGGGTGTATGTATGGAAAGAGCGATAGAATGTAGTATGCTGAAGAAGGATGAAGTGATGATTATGAAGGAAGCATGTTTACAGTGTGGATGAAGGGAGGTAATCGTGATGTGCTATAATTGTTGGGGGTGACGGTGGTGATGAAGGGGGGTGGAATGAATCAGGACTGTGAGATGGTAGTGTGGTTGCGATAATTATGTATATTTATATAAACATTGGTTTGTAAAGAAGATGCGAATTATTTAGCATCAAAGGGTGATTTATATTATTGAAATTTGTGTATAGTATCTTATATTATTATTATGATATTCATAGCTATACAGGTCAAGATGGCGGACGGAGGACGGCGTGTTATGTTATATTATTTAGTGTTTATTATTTGGTGGGCATATTGTTAAGACTATGTATATGTCAACAGGGGTGGGCTGATGAGCTGATGATGATTATTACATCTACGTGTTTATTTCTACGCATTAATCCCACGCTGTTGCCTTTGATGTGCCTGTTGTGCTGTACTGATGTTGATGTTGTTGCCGCTGACTGGGTCCTAACCAGCCTGGGATGTACCTTTGCCTCTACGACACAGTAGTGTTGTGGTGATTTCTTACACTGCTGCAGGTTTTGCCTTGTATCGTGGCAACACACTCCCAGGAGGTTTTCATGCCTAATTCATGCACACACAGACTCACATTACACGCACCTAAAAACATATCCATTTAGTTAGAAGAATCATCCACTTTGTGAAAGAGACTGTTAGCTCTCTGAGCTACTTTACAAGAACATTGAGACATTACTTCTGTGCCACAGCTTTGTCTAGCTAATAGTTCATGATTCAACGCCATCGCTTGTTATTTGAAGACTTGCATTTTGAATTGATTTGTTGATTTTGATTTTCTGTATACACTTTGTAAAGAAACTGTTGTTATTTAGTTCTATTTGGGGTTTGTTGCAAGGGGAGGTAATTGTTAGTTAGTATTGGGACGGGGGTCTGTTTAGGGGTTGAGGGAAGGTTAGTTCCCATTTGTCCTGTGTTTGCTTGTTGATTGTTGAATAAAAGAGTGTGTGTTTGTACTCTGGCATTTTGTGTTAGTTTATTTTGTTTGAGTTTATTCTTTTCACTCGCTTTATGAGCTGACGTCACTGAACCCGCTCGGGGGACGTGACATTTTTGGTGTCAGAAGTGGGATAACTCATTTATTTTGTTAGGGTATTGCCAGAGGTGTATGTTGTGTGCTTGAGTTGTTGTGTGAAGGGGTACGCAGCGGGCGGTTGGCGGGAGTGTGGGTGTATTGCACTAGGGAACACACTCGGAGTGCAGCATTAACGGGGAATTGGATTGCAGGGTTCACTTGCTCGCCTTCAGGGGTACGACGGTGAACGATTCCTCGGCTCCTGTGACTGTTGTGTTGCGTATTCATTCTGTTAGGTGTTTTTATCAGTTAGGTGTTATTTGTTTTGTGTATACTAACATCTGTTCTTCCCTTCTTTTCCGACATGGCTACGCGGGATGCTCGAGCCGCGATGCGCCGCGACGCTAGGACTCGTAAGGAGGAGGCCGAGCAGGAGGAGCAGGACTTCCGTGATGACGGCTCTGTGACAGGGTTGTTGGAGGAACCTTACGCAGTGAGTACTCAGACCACTGTGCCTAAGATGTATGCCAGATCGCCCGGTGCACAGAGCAAAGTCGAGGTCGCGCTCAGTGATAGCGAGAGATTTAGACAGATTGGGGAAAGTCTGGGTTTCCGTGATGGAGCGCTAGCGCACTATGTGGTTAGCGAGATGAGAAGGGAGGAAGAACGGAGAGAGAAGGAGGAAGAGAAGAGGGAGAGAATGAGGAGGGAAGCAGCAGAGAGGTTAGTTAGGGAGGAAGAAAAGAAAGAAAGAGAAGATGAGCGTCGACGTCTAGAAGCTAGATTGGAAGCTAGATTAGAGGCTGAGAGGGAAGACCGACGTCGGTTGGAGCAGAGGATAGAAGATGAGAAGCGTGAAGAGAGAGAGGCTAAGGAAGAGGAAAGGAGGATGTTTGAGATGAGGCTAGAGGAGGAACGTAGAGCCAGAGATGAAGACCGAGCTGATCAGAGGGAGAATAGGGCTAGAGATAGAGGGGCAGCATACTCAGTCAAGTTGAAACCCTTGGAGGAGAGGGAGGATGTGGAGGCCTACCTCCAGATGTTCGAACGGGTGGCAGAGATTCAGGGTTGGAGGAGGGAGGTATGGGCGGTTAGGCTAGCGCCTTTGTTACAAGGGGAAGCCCGAGATACGTACCTTCGTCTAACGGCTGAGCAAGCCCAGGATTTCGACATTGTGAGAAACGCGCTGCTGAAACGCTTCAGGAAGGACGCCGACTACTATCGTAGGCAGTTTCGAGAGGCCAAGAAGGAAGCTGCAGAGACGTTTCCTCAGCTAGTAGTAAGGCTAGGGTCGTTAGTGAAGAAGTGGTTTTCGCTCGCCGGCAAAGACATCACCGACGTAGAGCAGGTACTAGACACCTTCATTGGAGAGCAGCTTTTCTCCATTATGACTACCGAGTTAGAGATCTACGTGAGGGAGAATTTACCTGAGACTAGCCATGCCGCAGCAGAGTTGGCGCAGCGCGTGGTAGATGCCAAGCGGGCAGCATCAGCACCGGCACCCGTACTACCCAGTCAGAGACGCAGTTTTCCCAGACGACCGGAGGCTCCTCAGCAGCCTAGCAACAGGGGAAGTCAGGGTCAGAAGGTAGGGAGGACGGAAGGGGGTAGTGGGGTACGCCGTTGCTACCGATGTGGGTCGGAGAAGCATGTGGTCAGGGACTGCAAGGTCAAACCTCAGACAGTAGGCCAGGTTACAGTGGGACGGACTATTTCCACGGAGACCGCACCTCGGGCTAGCGTGTGTGCAATCAAACCTTATGATCCATGGGGCCAAGGTAGGGCGAACGGGCAGGACGTTCGGGTATTGAGAGATACGGGGGCGGAGATAGGGGCAGTCGCGAGCAGGTTAGTCAAACCAGCTGATTTGACGGGTCGGACTGTCGAGATTTGCTTGGCGAATCGATCGAACGTGGGTCTGCTACCTACAGCTTGGGTGGAGTTGGATTGTGCGCTGGTCAGGGGGAGAGTAGAGTTGGTGGTTTTCGAGGACGGGCCCGATATCATCCTGGGTAACTGGGTAACGTTTGATAGCGGGGAAAAGAGTCCTGTTTCCTTGTTCGGAGGTGAGTGCGCAATGGCTGCAGCAGTGCAGACTCGGGCGCAGGTGAAGGCCGAGAAGAAGAGGGAGGTACCCTTAGCAGTGGTCGAACCATCCCAGATCTCTGTTAGCACCCCAGAGTTGATCAGGATGCAAGAGACTGACGAGACGCTCGCGAAGGCGAGAACGTTGGCACAGAGTGGTGGGGCGATAGCGTCAGGTAGGGCGTCAGCTGAGTTTCGCAAGAAGAAGGGGGTGTTGTACCGGGTACACACGAAGAGAGGTAGCCAGGTCACGCAACTGGTAGTCCCGAAACAGTTGAGGGGGGGGATCCTTCAGTTGGCTCACGATCCACCCATGGCTGGGCATTTGGGAGGGAAACGTACCAGGGAGCGGATCTGGGGAACATTCTATTGGCCGGGAATGTGTGCCGAAGTACGGAGGTATTGCGCCAGTTGTCCTGAATGTCAGAAGGTAGTACCGAGGGGACGGGTGAGGAAGGTACCACTACAGCAACTTCCGCTGGTGGACGAGCCATTTCAGAGGGTGGCGGTAGACATTGTGGGACCCATCAAACCCAAGTCAGATCGGGGTAACATGTACATCCTAGTGGTAGTAGACTATGCCACACGCTATCCCGAGGCTGTACCGCTCAAGGGCATAGAGGCAGAGAGGGTGGCAGAAGCGCTGTGGGAGATTTGGTCGAGGGTGGGCGTTCCTAGGGAAATTTTGACAGATCAGGGGACGCAATTCATGTCTGAAGTCATGCGGGAGATGAACAGACTACTGTCGATCCATGGGAAAGCCACCACGCCGTATCATCCACAGTGCAACGGTCTGGTTGAGCGATTCAACGGGACGCTAGTGTCCATGCTCAAGAAGTTAGCCACAGAACAACCTACAGCGTGGGACCGCTACATTCCAGCGCTACTATTTGCATACCGTGAAGTAGCACAGGAGTCTACAGGGTTCTCTCCCTTCGAGCTCCTATATGGAAAGACCGTGCGGGGACCGATGGCTGTATTGCGAGACCTCTGGACCAAGGAAATACAAGAGGAGGAGGTGAAATTGAGTAGCCAGTACGTGGTGGATTTGCGTAACCGCATCGAGGAAACATGTAAGTTGGCACAAGGAAACCTCAGAACCGCGTCAGCCAAGCAGAAGCGGCACTTCGATAAGAAGGCGAAACGGCGTTTGTTCAACGCGGGGGATCAAGTGTTGTTGCTGTTACCAGAAAAACACAACAAGTTGCAGCTAGCATGGCGAGGACCGTACGAGGTGATCGAACGCGTGGGAGAGTGCGACTACCGGATCAGGATGCGTGGGAAAAGTAAACTATACCACGCCAACCTCCTGAAGAAATTTCATACCAGAGCGACGGTGGCCACGATCGTTGTAGACGACGAGGGGGTAGAGGAGGAAGAAACTATGCCGGTGTTTGGGGATATTCCCGTAATCACCTTGACAGCATCAGAGACACCCCGCGACGTGAAGATGGACGACAACTGCCCAGAAATACGGGAAGAATTGCAGGAGCTGGTGTGGCAGTTTGAGGATGTCCTAACCGACTTGCCGTTACGCACTACACTGGACGTGTGCGAAATACGTGTGGACAGCGACATTCCAGTGAGGACGCGGCAGTACCCACTTCCCCATTCGCATCACGAGACCATCAAGAAGGAAGTGGAAGCGATGCTAGCGATGGGCGTTATTGAGAGGGCCAGTTCGCCATACAGCTCGCCCATCGTATTAGTAAAGAAGAAGGAGGGCACGATGCGTTTCTGCGTTGATTTCCGGAAGTTAAACAAGCACGTCGTATTCGATGCGGAACCATTGCCGAACATCGACTACTTGTTTTCCAAACTGTCAGGGGCCAAGTATCTCACCAAGATCGACTTGACCAAAGGTTACTGGCAAGTGCCTATGAACAAGGGAGATAAAGCGAAGACGGCATTTACAACGCCAGAGGGACAATTTCAGTGGACTGTAATGCCATTTGGGCTGAAGACGGCGGGGGCAGTCTTTTCTCGCATGATGCGGAAGTTGTTAGCACCCCTGGAAATGTCGGAGATCGACAATTTCGTCGACGACTTGTTGGTAGCCACCATTACCAAGCAGAGACACCTGGAATGCTTGGCACGTCTTTTCCTTAGGTTGCGTGAGGTGCAGCTATCCGCCAAACCGTCAAAGTGTTACCTGGGTTTCCGAAGAGTAGAGTATCTTGGGCACGTGGTTGGACAGGGAGAAATTCGTCCTGAGGTGTCAAAGATGGAGAGAATCCGAGATGCACCACGACCAACGACCAAGCGGCAAGTGCGCTCATTTTTGGGTTTAGCCGGATACTACAGGCGGTTCGTACCCAACTTTTCAGCGATTGCTTCACCACTGCATGATCTGACCAAGGGAGGCAAGCCAGGGGCGGTACAATGGACCGAAGCATGCGAAGCTGCATTTTGCACACTGAAGGAGAAGCTGTGCTCTGACCCTGTGTGCTGTCTGCCGGACTTCACCCTACCGTTTGTGCTACAGACAGATGCGTCGGAGGATGGAGTAGGGGCCATTTTGAGCCAGGACAGGGGACAGGGATTACAGCCTATTGCGTGTGCAAGCAAGAAACTGTCAAAACCCGAGAGGAACTATTCGACCATTGAGAGGGAGTGTCTAGCGTTGGTGTGGGGTGTGCAGAAGTTCAGTC
This sequence comes from Oncomelania hupensis, assembly GCA_036898135.1. Classification (NCBI taxonomy): domain Eukaryota; kingdom Metazoa; phylum Mollusca; class Gastropoda; order Littorinimorpha; family Pomatiopsidae; genus Oncomelania; species Oncomelania hupensis. Next base: position 38,541,885 of record CM072517.1, on the reverse strand, counting down.
AATACCTGTACGGACGTACTTTCGTAGTGCAGACTGACCATATGCCACTGCAGTACCTACAGCAAGTGAAGAACACCAACAGCCGACTGATGAGATGGGCACTTCAGCTGCAACCTTTCTCAATGTCTGTGGAGCACATTTCTGGGAAGGACAACGTTCCAGCAGATTTCCTCAGCAGAAACGCTCAGTAGGTAGCATAGGGGATAGTGAGAAATTCGCGTCGTAGTTAAGGTTCTTCAAGGTGTTAAGAACTGGGGGGGGGGTTGTGTGACGACACGAGTTTTCAGATGGTAGGGAGAGATACACTTTTTACGAAGTTACACTTCTCTGTATATCTGCTGTACATAGAATAGCGTGACCGATTTACTTTTGCGTATGAAAGTGCAGTTTCGTAAAGTCCGTGCGATTCATAGAAGATAGGGAGTCGGCCAATTTCGAATAGGGGTACGCGTAATAAAGAACGTGCATACTGACGAGAGCTCGACTGTTTTGCTTGTGGCCGGCGCAGATTTTGAAGGGCAGAGTGGTTTGAGATGCTATTGCGTGAGGAAGGAATTCTAACGAGACAGCAGCCCTGTGACAGAGGTCATCGTAGTGTAGGGTACTGTTGGAAGGGTGTGTGTATTGTTTTATAGCCACCCAAGGTCTTATGCCCTCGTCGGGATAAGGATGTGTAGAATTCGAAGGAAGATGGTAACTGCCATTCGCCAGTGAGTGTAGAGTTCCATACTTAAGGTGCGTGTGGTTCTCGATTGAACACCCACCAAAACTTAGTGTCTGTAGCAGAGCTAAGGTGTCCTCATCCTCAGAATAAATGTTATTTGGACAGTGAAATAACGAGCAAGAGAAAGAGACTCTCAAAAGACTAATCCATTGTGTTGTGCCAATGTTGTGACAGTGTTGTGTCGTGTTGTGGTGTTGGGGTAAAGGGCGTCACGAGCCGAGGCCTGTAAGGTAAGCAAACCCTGTCGTTCAATTCTCTAGTGGCGCGCTCCGAGCACTGCGTACGTGTATGAGTGGTAATGAGTGTGGGGAAGGGGATGTATTTTAGGATGTGTAATGAATTTTGTTGATTTTGTATGATTTTCCTATGATTTTCTTATTGTATATGTGATGGGGAAAATGTCGTTGCTGTTGTTGTTATGGAAGTGGGTCAAAGGCGACGATGGGGAATATAGAGAGGGAGAGAGAGAGTGAGGGTGTATGTATGGAAAGAGCGATAGAATGTAGTATGCTGAAGAAGGATGAAGTGATGATTATGAAGGAAGCATGTTTACAGTGTGGATGAAGGGAGGTAATCGTGATGTGCTATAATTGTTGGGGGTGACGGTGGTGATGAAGGGGGGTGGAATGAATCAGGACTGTGAGATGGTAGTGTGGTTGCGATAATTATGTATATTTATATAAACATTGGTTTGTAAAGAAGATGCGAATTATTTAGCATCAAAGGGTGATTTATATTATTGAAATTTGTGTATAGTATCTTATATTATTATTATGATATTCATAGCTATACAGGTCAAGATGGCGGACGGAGGACGGCGTGTTATGTTATATTATTTAGTGTTTATTATTTGGTGGGCATATTGTTAAGACTATGTATATGTCAACAGGGGTGGGCTGATGAGCTGATGATGATTATTACATCTACGTGTTTATTTCTACGCATTAATCCCACGCTGTTGCCTTTGATGTGCCTGTTGTGCTGTACTGATGTTGATGTTGTTGCCGCTGACTGGGTCCTAACCAGCCTGGGATGTACCTTTGCCTCTACGACACAGTAGTGTTGTGGTGATTTCTTACACTGCTGCAGGTTTTGCCTTGTATCGTGGCAACACACTCCCAGGAGGTTTTCATGCCTAATTCATGCACACACAGACTCACATTACACGCACCTAAAAACATATCCATTTAGTTAGAAGAATCATCCACTTTGTGAAAGAGACTGTTAGCTCTCTGAGCTACTTTACAAGAACATTGAGACATTACTTCTGTGCCACAGCTTTGTCTAGCTAATAGTTCATGATTCAACGCCATCGCTTGTTATTTGAAGACTTGCATTTTGAATTGATTTGTTGATTTTGATTTTCTGTATACACTTTGTAAAGAAACTGTTGTTATTTAGTTCTATTTGGGGTTTGTTGCAAGGGGAGGTAATTGTTAGTTAGTATTGGGACGGGGGTCTGTTTAGGGGTTGAGGGAAGGTTAGTTCCCATTTGTCCTGTGTTTGCTTGTTGATTGTTGAATAAAAGAGTGTGTGTTTGTACTCTGGCATTTTGTGTTAGTTTATTTTGTTTGAGTTTATTCTTTTCACTCGCTTTATGAGCTGACGTCACTGAACCCGCTCGGGGGACGTGACAAATTGTATTCTATAACATAGAATGAATTCTATTACAAAGAATGAATTCTATAACATAGAATTTATTCTATGTGCATACAATTCATTCTATAACATAGAATGAATTCTTTAACATAAAAAAAAATTATATGACATAAAATGAATTCTATGTGCATAGAATAAATTGTATAACATAGAATGAATTCTATAATAAAGAATGAATTCTATATGCATAGAATGAATTTTATAGCATAGAATGAATTCTATGACATAGAATTCATTCTATGACATAGAATGAATTCTATAGGCATAAAATGAATAGTATAACATAGAATGAATAAGATGACATAGAATGGATTCTATGACATAGAATGAATTCTATGACATAGAATTTATTCTATAGAATAGAATGAATTCTATAACATAGAATGAATTCTATAGCATAGAATGAATTCTATGACATAGAATTTATTCTATAGCATAGAATGAATTCTATGTTACAGAATGAATCCTATGTCATAGAATTCATTCTATGCTATAGAATTCATTCAATGCTATAGAATAAATTCTATGTCATAGAATTCATTCTTTGCTATAGAATTCATTCTATGTTATAGAATTCATTCTATGTCATAGAATTCATTCTATGTCATCTTATTCATTCTATGTTATACTATTCATTCTATGCTATAGAATTCATTCTATGTCATAGAATTCATTCTATGTCATAGAATTCATTCTGTGTCATAGAATTCATTCTATGTCATAGACTTCATTCTATGTTATAGAATGAAATCAATATATACACTTTTTTTTAAAATAGTAAAAACTGGGGCACTGTCAAGGTATAGAGAAAATTTTTTATTGCATGGGACTGTATTGCAGAGAGATATACACATTGCCACATCCCATCACCACACCACATCACTCTACATCACACTGCACCACAAATGTGATGGGTAGGTGTGGTGGAGTGATTAGGTTATGTGACGATGTGGTCTGATTCACTGCTTTTAAGGCATAATAGAACGTACTGTATTGCAGATACATACATACACATTACCACATCACATCACCACACTACATCACTCTAAATCACACCACACTGCACCACAAATGTGATGGGTGGGAGGGGTGGGGTGATTAGATTATGTGATGTGATTCACTGATGCCATGATATGTGCTGTCTGCTGCAATGTGAAGATGTGCTGCTGCTGTGATGTCGGCTGATGTGATGTGATGATTTGTTGATATGATGTGATTTTATGTGGTGGTGCGTTTTCATGATGATGGTGATGAAGCAATGTGATGCAGTGATGTGATGTGATGATGTGATCGATGTGGTGATGATGCGATGTGGTGATGTGTCATACAATATCTTTTTTTTAATTCTAAATTTTGTTACAATTTATTAGTTGTGTTTTTTAATTTTATGTGAATGAAATGAATTATATGTATATAGAATTAATTGTATAACACAGCAAGAATTGTATGACATAAAATTCATTTTTTTAACATAAAATGGATTTTATTCGCAACACTGAATACATTCTATTTTCATAGAATTGTTTTTTAACATTTGGTGCACATAGAATGCATTCTATGTTATAGAATGTTCATTCTATAACATAGAATGTTCATTCTATAACATAGGATCCATTCTATAACATAGAATGTTCATTCTATAACATAGAATGGTCATTCTATAACATAGAATGGTCATTCTATAACATAGAATGTTCATTCTATAACATAGAATCCATTGTATAACATAGAATCCATTGTATAACTTAGAATGTTCATTCTATAACATAGAATCATTTCTATAACATAGAATGTTCATTCTATAACATAGAATGCTCATTCTATGCGCAACTAGGTCATTCTATGTGAAGCGAGGCTGTGACGTATAAAGGGACACGTGGAGCCTTTGCACTCGCGTGAGAACTGAAGAAATGGCTGACGTACCAAGCGCTCTGCGGCTTTATCAGACATCATAATTTCGTGAACAAGCATTTAGGTTTCTTGATGCGGACGACTTCGACGGTATAATTAGTGTGAATAGATCGCTTAGCAATAAAAATAATTGACGTCACACCCTCCCCCCCCCCCTCCGCCCCTGCGTGCTTGCTTTTTTCATTACAATGTGCTGAGGTTCTGTAAGGGTTTATAGTGACAAAATCTAATTAAATAATCAGTTCTTTTCGCTCAATACCGAAGAAATAACCGTACTGTACACTCATAAAAAGCAATAATTAATATATTTAAAGGTCGAATATTGCTATACAACTCTGAGACATAATAAATTAAAGGTTCATAAAGCTGAATATTGCAAAAAATCTATTTCACCCCAAGCGGCCCCCCAGGGCGCTATGCACAAAGACGTGGCGGCCACGTGCTGCGGGATTAACACAGCGTGATCGAGTTTGAAAATGGTGAAGTACACAGCTGCGTTTGGATGCTCTAACTCCGACGTAAAACCTTTCTGCAAAGAAAAGAACATTTCCTTTCATCGATTTCCACTTCGAGCGCAAATGATGAAGCACTGCATGTCGTCAACTCTAAACTGAATGTCATCGCTCTGTAATCATTATTGCACGAGTGTGCTATGTTCAAAACATCACAATATCCCAAAATGTTCTCTATACCTTGACAGTGCCCCAGTTTTTACTATTTAAAAAAAAGTTTTTATATTGATTTCATTCTATAACATAGAATGAATTCTATGACATAGAATGAATTCTATGACATAGAATGAATTCTATAGCATAGAATGAATAGTATAACATAGAATGAATAAGATGACATAGAATGATTTCTATGACATAGAATGAATTCTATAATATAGAATGAATTCTATGACATAGAATGAATAATATGAGATAGAATTTATTCTATAGCATAGAATGAATTCTATAACATAGAATGAATTATATAGCATAGAATGAATTCTATGACATAGAATTCATTCTGTAACATAGAATTCATTCTATGCTATAGAATAAATTCTATGTCATAGAATTCATTCTATGCTATAGAATTCATTCTATGTTATAGAATTCATTCTATGTCATAGAATTCATTCTATGTCATAGAATTCATTCTATGTCATCTTATTCATTCTATGTTATACTATTCATTCTATGCCTATAGAATTCATTCTATGTCATAGAATGAATTCTATGTCATAGAATTCATTCTATGCTATAAAATTCATTCTATGCATATATAATTCATTCTTTATTATAGAATTCATTATATGTTATACAATTTATTCTATGCACATAGAATTCATTTTATGTCATATAATTTATTTTATGTTAAAGAATTCATTCTATGTTATAGAATGAATTCTATGCGTATAGAAATAATTCTATGTCATGCAATTTATTTTATTTTAAAGAATTCATTCTATGTTATAGAATTCATTCTTTGTAATAGAATTCATTCTATGTTATAGAATATAATTCTATGCATACAAGTGCATTCTATAATATAGAATTGTATTACATACATAGAATATTATTCTCTATTATAAAATGTTATTCTATACATAGAATTGTATTATGGACATAGAATTTTACACTATATTATAGAATGTTATTCTATACAAAGAATTTTATTCTATGACTTACAATATTGGTTTCTTTTTTATAAATGGAATTTCAACTAATGAATGCTTTGTGTGTGTATAGAATGCTTTCTATGTGCATAGAATTTATTCTATGTATAGAATGGTCACATAGAATAAATGGACACATGGCGCCCCATACTGAGGGCTACTTTGGCTTTCAGTGAGACGCTCTGCACAAACCGATTATTCAGGGTTGTGCAGAATTTCGTCTCTTATATTACAGACGAGCAGGCGAGCTATCCCGAGCTATCCTGTGTGCCCCACTCCACAGAAACGACCAGTTGGTTGAGGAGACTCTACCGCACAAGTCGGAAAGAGCTACCTTGAAAAACACCCTGTCAGACCCCACAGCGTGGCAAGGGAACCCAACTACACAACGACAAAGGTGTACCAGAAGCTACCTCACAGAAGGACTTCGACCGCACCATCAGAAAGTTAAGTGTAATCGACAAAGGTGCACTTAAACTGATCATAACAGGACCACAGTAGTTCAACTCTTCAGAAACTGTAAAACGGACCACAGTAGTCCAAATCTACATGAAATATTATAGCAAGTGCCCGAGGAAGATATAACAGCTGCCTAGACTATCAGCGATCGAACTATTAGCAGTGACTGAGACATTTTAAGTTAGATTAGTACTTAGAGAATCTTGTATAGAGTAGAAGAAATAAATGTGTGATTTTAACTGTTATCAAGTGGCTGGACTACATATGATTCATAGCCGTGTGAAAGCTAGTGTGACAGTAATCTTTTACCATTTTTCTATCTATTTCTGTACCCCAACCTTAACACAGAACGAGCTAAACAAATAAATTTATTAAAGTAATTCATAGGGTGACTTACTAGCAGTTCCCACCGAATAAACGTGAGGGTCCATAATTCCATTGTGCAGAGCCCATAAACCCCACGTGACACTTTAATTGGCGAGCCTAGCTAGGATCTGTGTATAATAGGAATTGGGTATAATTGGATCTAAGTACAATAAAATTAGATAACAGCAGTAGTAGAATAACTTAGAATAGTGTAAGGGTATAACACTGATCAGTTGTGGTGCACTATTCTTTAGTTAAAAACTTTTTTGCTTCAAATATTTTTGTGCCTGTATGTTGCATTGTTCTTTTGCAGGTTTTGCTTTAGTAACTGTTGTATGCCATTTGACTTTTGTTTTATTCTATTATTGATTACGAATTTTATGGTCTTTGCATTGTTGTTATTGACTTGCAATATTGCTAGTGTTTTGGTATTCCACGTGATTCAGAGGTTGTTCATAGACACGTTTGGCAATGTCGGACCCAGTGGCCTTGAGATTGCGTTTCAAGGAACTAGGAGTAGCAACAACACATGCCAAGAGTTGTCGTCCGTGATGACGAATAGAGTTATCCCAAAGTGTGTCCACAGAACAGTAGTATGAAATTACGCGCTATTTCTAAGCGAAAACTTATCAGAAATAAATAATTTTAACCAATAATTATTAATGAAAGCCTGTAGCTTCGTTTTTTTTGCAAAAGGAGACGTCCGCGTCGTGGTAGCCGAAATGGCAAGTGAAAAGATGGGTTTTATCGTGATAATTGTTATTAAATAATAAGAATCCTCGCTAAAACTTTGTGTACAGATAATCGAATGCACTATTTCCACGTCAAAGCAAAAAAAATTTTGAAATTCCACCGTAAAATACTTGAAAAAGTGGTTTTTAGTTCCTGCACGTAGCATCAACACATGCCAAGAGTTGTCGTCCGTGATGACAAATAGAGTTATCCCTCAGTGATAGGCCTAATAACTCTGAATGATAGGCCTATTTTATGCTTACACACTTCAAAACATGGATACTATATTACGGTCAGTGCTTCAAAATACAAATAATTTCTCATGCATGATACATTAAGTTTGAGTTGTTTTTAATTTGTTTACAAAGATCACATCGAGGACTAACTTATTAAAGCGTTAAATTAACATTCTGTCCAATATATAAGCAGGCCATCGGCCGGTCACCTAAAATTGAAAAAGAGCTGAAACTGTTGATTCGGCGTTTTTTGTTTAATGGCTATTAAAAAAAAGTTTTCCACTTATGTTAAAAAATTGAATTTGTTTTGCAATATGCCTGTTATCCTGTATTAAATTTAGGCAAAAAAAATTTTGGGGGGGCGTTTCGAAAAAATGATGTGTTGTTGCTACTAGGAGAAGCTTTACACTTAGCAGGGGGAGACCTAATTGCGTATATCAATGCAGAGGTAGAGAAACAGGAAGCTAAGGCAGAGAGAGCAGCAGAGAGAGAGGCGAAGAAACTCGAAGCAGAACAGAGAAAAGCAGAACTAGAAGCAGAGCAGAAGAAATTAGAGGCAGAGAGAGAAACGAGGAAATTAGAATTAGAAGCAGAGCAGAAGAAATTAGAAGCAGAGCAGAAGAAACTAGAATTAGAAGTAGAACAGAAGAAGGCAGCATTAGCAGCAGAGAGAGAAGCAGAAGTTAGGAGATGGGAGTATGAGAGGGCAGAAAAAGAAAAAGAGAGGGCGGAAAAAGAAAAAGAGAGGGAAGAAAAGGAAAAAGAAAGACAGCATGAGTTAGAGCTAAGAAGATTGGGATCAGGAGCTTCAAGTTCTTCCTCAACCCCTTCCCACTCAGATCAGCTAGAGGTAGCCCCCAACCCCGTACAAGGAATGTCATTTCCACTGGGAACATTCAATGAGAGAGAAGAAGGTCTAGATCTCTATCTGACTAGGTTTGAGCGTCTAGCAACAGAGTACAAACTAGATCCCACTCATTGGTCTTTCAAGCTTAGTCAAGGGCTTAGAGGAAAGGCTTATGACATCTACAGTAAGCTACCGACTGACAGAGTGACTGACTATCACAAAGTAAAAGAGGCACTCCTAACGGGATTCGAACTGACAGGAGAATGCTACCGGCAAAAGTTCCGCACCAATCGGAGAGTGAAAGGAGAGAGCTATGCGCAGTTCGCGGATCGGTTGTCCACAACGCTGGATAAGTGGATTAGCCAGTCAGCCACGGCTAAGACGTATGATGGACTGACAGAACTGTTAGTATGGGAACAGCTACGGGAAACCATGACCCCCGAGCTGAGAACATTCTCAGTAGAACAGGGCGCGGAAAGACTGGAAGATCTGGTCAAGGTCGCAGATAGGTACGTGGCCGCACACGGAGAAGCCAAGAGCTTCAGGCGAGACCTAAAGCCTAACGGGAAAGAGGCACAGAAACGAAGACCTAACCGGGAAGAGCGCACCGCGAATAAGCCGAATAACCCCAGACCTGGGCAAAATAAAGGACCCAACACGGAATTCGGGAAAAGAGGTCCCGCAGAACAGAGACGGTATTGTTCGTTCTGCAACAGAAACAATCACTCCACCGCAGAATGTTTCAAGTTGGCCGCACAACGTAGGGAAGAGCGCGAAAGCCGGCCAGCGCACAGAGTTCTAACTCAAAGCAGCGGTAACAAGCCACACACTATCGGAGATCACCCATCGGTGACAGACACGGTCAAGGTCAACGGAAAAGAAGCGAACTGTCTGTATGACACAGGTCTATCATACGACGCGATAGTTAGCGAATCTCTTGTATCGCGCGCGGACTTGACAGACAAGACAGTCGACTTACAAGGAGCAGACTTGACGAAACCGACGACTACTTGCCCAATAGCTTGGATCGAAGTAGAGAGTAGGTACGTCACAGGACGAATCCAAGCAGCAGTTTTACAGAAACCCCTGTATGATCTAGTGCTAGGTTGTAGGTATGTGTTCTTAGGCACGCCCCCTAAAACTGTAGAGATAGCTGCAGTGCAAACCAGGGCCCAAGCTAAAACCCAACCACCCCAGCCCGAGTTCGCTCCGAATCCAGGACTCGAAGAGATCAAAACAGCACAGAAAGAAGACACCTCGATAGCGAAGTGCTTCCAGAAGCTACCCAAGGCGCACACACCCCCGCACAAGGGAGACTTCTACATGGAAGAGGGAGTTCTACATCGACAAGGAGATGGAGATCACACCCAACTAGTACTACCAGCCACCCTTCGAGCCCAAGTACTAGAATTAGGCCACAGCATGCCACTCAGCGGACACATGGGAATTGGAGCCACAGTGCAGAGAATCAGTGCACACTACTATTGGCCAGGAATCACGGAGGATGTCAAGCGCTACGTGAAATCTTGCCACCAATGTCAACGATATTCCCCGCGACATCACACCGTACCAGTTACCTTAGGACCATCGGTAGTAGTCGGCGTGCCATTCCAGCAAGTCTCAGTAGACATAGTAGGACCACTGCCCATGACCAAGAAGAGGAACAGATTTCTACTCACACTCGTCGACGCATGTACGATGTGGTGCGAAGCAGTCCCATTGCCAGCGATCGACACCAAGAAGATTGCAGATGCACTCATCGCCATCTTTACCAGAGTCGGATTCCCGGACAGCATTAGAACGGACAACGGATCTCAGTTCACCGGCCGCCTGATGCAAGACGTGTTCGAGTTGATACAAGTTCATCACATTCGCACACCACCATACCACCCAGCCAGCAACGGACAAGTAGAAAGACTGAATGGAACCCTTCTCACCATCCTCAGGAAAGTCGCAGACGACAATCCAGAAGCGTGGGACACCTACGTGAATGCGGCACTGTTCGCATACAGAGAAACGCCCCATGCAGCCACAGGCTACACCCCGTCAACTTTGCTTTTCGGCAGACCTCTAGCAGGACCGCTAGAAGCCCTACGCAGAAGTTGGACGGAAGCCAAGATAGACGACACACCCAGAGGTGCCACCAAGTACGTCGCAGACCTGCAGGAAACCCTCAAAGCAACGTGGAAGAAAGCTGGTGAAGCACTGAAGAAGGCAAGAGCCCGTCAGGCGAAGTACTACAACCGCCACGCGAAGGACAGAGAACTGCAAGTCGGCGATCAAGTGCTACTCTTACTTCCAAGTGGAACCAACAAGCTGGACATCGCTTGGAGAGGACCGTACCGGGTGACTGCCAAGAAATCCAAGACAGTCTACCAAGTAGAGGTGAACGGGAGAGCCCGATACCACCACATCAATCTCCTCAAGAAGTACACGGACCGACCAGCGACCCCCAGCACTCACAACTTGTTAGCCATCGCCATCGCGGAAGAAGGAGAAAGCATGGAGACCAATGCAGTAGAGTATCCCCTGCACTCCAAAGAAACCTACAAAGACGTGATACTCAACGGAGACCTAGCCGCTAAACAGCGACAGCAAGTACTACAGGTCATTCGACAACATCAGACTGTGCTAACAGACCGACCAGGGAGGACAGACCTCGTCGAAGTAACCTTAACGGTGACCGACCCAACACCCGTCCGCCAGAAGCTCTACCCGATGCCACTGTCACAGCAGCGAGCCATCAAGGAAGAGATAGACACCTTACTGGCAGCCGGAATCATCTCAGAGTCTACTTCACCCTACAGCGCAGGCACGGTATTGTTGCGAAAACCCAACGGAGAGCATCGACTGTGCATCGACTTCAGACTCCTGAATGCGGTAACGCAGTTCCAGCCAGAGCCACTCCCGGACCAGACAGACCTATTTGCCAAGCTACAGCGAGCGAAGTACTTCTCACGCATCGACCTCAGCAAAGGATACTATCAGATACCAGTACAACCACAAGTCCGAAAGTACCTAGCGTTTAGCACTATGGAAGGACACTTCGAGTTCAATGTACTTCCATTCGGACTCCACAACGCACCCAGCATCTTCAGCGCAATGATGCGGAAACTCCTGGCACCCCTGAGCAGCGAGCACCTACACTCGTTTATGGACGACATCCTCATCGCAACACCTACGTGGGAGGAACATGTCACGCTCCTACAACAACTACTCGCCCGCCTCAGAGACACGGGATTGACGGCAAGACCCACCAAATGTCAGATTGGATTCACAGAACTAGAATTTCTGGGACACACTATCAGTCAAGGAAGCCTGCGACCGGTAGAAAAGACAGTGAAACGCCTACTCGACGCTCCTAGGCCCAAGACCAAAAAGGAAGTACAGTCGTTTCTAGGACTCTGCGGCTTCTACCAGAAGTTCATCCCCAACTACAACAGCATCGCCGTGCCACTGACAAATGGAACCCGGAAAATCGCCCCGGACAAAGTCGTATGGACAGCCGAATGCGAGACAGCATTCCAAACACTCAAGGACAGAATGACATCGGCGCCAGTACTCCACCTACCCGATTTGACTCAGCCATTCGTTCTTCGCACCGACGCAAGCGACTTAGGCCTCGGAGCAGTACTGCTACAGCGTGACCCCAAGAATGCAGAGACGTTATTCCCTGTCGCCTACGCCAGCAGAAAATTGAGACCCGCCGAGACCCACTACGCCACGTCGGAGAAAGAATGTCTTGGACTAGTCTGGGCCATACAGAAGTTTCAACTCTACCTGTATGGGACCCACTTCACAGTTCAGGTGGACCACCAACCACTATCGTTCCTGGCAGCCTCCAAGTCTTTGAACTCTCGCCTGATGCGATGGGCACTCACCCTTCAGGCATACTCATTCCAAATCGAGTACATCCCCGGCAAAGAGAACCACGGAGCCGACTACCTCAGTCGCCATCTCGTTGAGGACACAGCAGCTGTCGCCCACCCAACACAACTAAGGGCCACAGCACCAGAATTCGTCCCCGCCCAGTAATACCCTGTCACTAGTGTCCATAGCTACCTGGCACAGCATTGCAGCTCAGGTAGAGCAACTTACTTAGTTTGTACATAGGACCCTAGGATAGTGCAGCGTTAAACTAGGCTCTGTAGTAGAAAAAGGTCGAATCCAGTAGTCATCGCCTTTTTTCAGTTGAGGGAGCCTGTCATGAACTGGCTAGTTTTAACTCTGCTCATTGACTATTCAGCCTTGGGTAGTAATTGTAACAGTAGAGAGTCAGTATAGTACACAGCAGCAATTAAAGTACACACCGCGAGCCCGACCCACGCTGCGCAGTGAGTCAGCACTTGAGTTTTGAATCGGACCGTTTAACCAATGAGAGCTCAGGTAAGCGGGTAGAGCAGTTCTGACTGTGTCAAATCCTCACACAGTTTTGATCAGTCGTGTGTGAGACGAGGAAGAAGTAACATCTACTTAGCTAGCAGAGAACTATCTTCACTCATAGACCAGGAAGCAGGACTTTAGAATCTTAGAATTCTCTCAAGTCATCACGGGCCTGAACTTGTCAAACAGGTAAATGAACACCCTTCTGTTTCATCGTGATATATTTATATTATTGTTGAAATTATGTTTGTGGAAATTGCTATGCATAAATGTGAATGATTAATCCGAATTTGCTGGACCACGTGGAAGAGCCTACCACGAGGCGAAACACGACCGGTTGCGCCGCCATGTTGTATGCTGTACTGAACCACTGTTGTTTAACTTATATGTATGTTTGCAGACCAGTGGCTGTACCACTGAATGTTTATATTATTATTAATTCTGTATGTGTATAGTTAGACACGATTGATATTTATGTATGTATAGGAATTTAGAGTGAGATTCCAGTGGACCCCGGAAGTAGCAGAATGTTCGTCGCTTATGTATAGAGATGTGGAGCTATCACTGAGGGCTACTTTGGCTTTCAGTGAGACGCTCTGCACAAACCGATTATTCAGGGTTGTGCAGAATTTCGTCTCTTATATTACAGACGAGCAGGCGAGCTATCCCGAGCTATCCTGTGTGCCCCACTCCACAGAAACGACCAGTTGGTTGAGGAGACTCTACCGCACAAGTCGGAAAGAGCTACCTTGAAAAACACCCTGTCAGACCCCACAGCGTGGCAAGGGAACCCAACTACACAACGACAAAGGTGTACCAGAAGCTACCTCACAGAAGGACTTTGACCGCACCATCAGAAAGTTAAGTGTAATCGACAAAGGTGCACTTAAACTGATCATAACAGGACCACAGTAGTTCAACTCTTCAGAAACTGTAAAACGGACCACAGTAGTCCAAATCTACATGAAATATTATAGCAAGTGCCCGAGGAAGATATAACAGCTGCCTAGACTATCAGCGATCGAACTATTAGCAGTGACTGAGACATTTTAAGTTAGATTAGTACTTAGAGAATCTTGTATAGAGTAGAAGAAATAAATGTGTGATTTTAACTGTTATCAAGTGGCTGGACTACATATGATTCATAGCCGTGTGAAAGCTAGTGTGACAGTATTCTTTTACCATTTTTCTATCTATTTCTGTACCCCAACCTTAACACAGAACGAGCTAAACAAATAAATTTATTAAAGTAATTCATAGGGTGACTTACTAGCAGTTCCCACCGAATAAACGTGAGGGTCCATAATTCCATTGTGCAGAGCCCATAAACCCCACGTGACAAATAATAATAATAATAATAATAATAATAATAATAATAATAATAATAATAATTCTTCTTCTTCTTCTTCGTCGTCGTCGTCGTCGTCGTCGTCGCCGCCGTCGTCAACGCCACCACCACCATCATCACCATCATCATCATCTCCATCATCATCATCATATCATCATCATCTTCTTCTTCTTCTTCTTCTTCTGCAGCATTTGCTTGGGTATTTATGTCCGCTCTATGAGATTTTGCTTTCTGAGATGTGGGCATATCCATCTACAACATGCAGGAGCGCGGTACTAAAGATCTGCATGCTTGCTGACCCTCTATAACCCTGCTTGTTCAGTAAAGTCCTGAGGAGTGGAAGAACAACGCCAACGTGTTCATGATGACCAAGGGTTGATGGTCTATTTCTATCATATGTTGGAAAGCTCAATACGAGACAACAAACATCACGACCTCTAGTGCTAAATACCAAAAACTAAACATAGTGTATTACATATTAAGTACCGAAGTACTGATTAAACGAAACCTTTGTTCTACTGAATAACCACCACAGTTGCAGCAATGACGGTAGAGGTTGCTTTAACTATTATGGATCCTCAATAGTACAGCGGTAGAGGTCCTCGTTAGCATGAGCGGTAGCTACAGTCCTTTGTATCATAGTTATGACTTTTTAAGTTTCATGCATTAATTGTCCCTTTTTATTGGGAAATTATGGACCGGCTGCCCTGTGGAAAGCGTAGTTGCAGCCTTGGTGCACCCAAACCCAATCTATACCTAATATCATTATTATTTATTTCTATGTTTATTTTTATTTTGCTTGGGGAGCAAACCGGTGTACCCGGGGAAAACCCCCGAGATGCTGTCCGAGTCGAAAGTAAGTAATTATTTTGGAGAAACATAACGCCATGAGGCAGGACCGATCCCACACCTGCATGTCAGGCGCCATTGGTTTCTCGCCTGTGGACAAGGCAAGATAGTCCCGCCTTAGACCACGCGGCTACCATGCTCGCAGATAGGGCGGCTACCGCTAAGCTTTCAGGGATCCACTACCGCTGTGCTATCGAGGATGCAATACTTCCGTCCAAACCCTTTTGTGAATAACTGATTCAGGAAAAGAAAATAAAACAACTTCTGCCAGAGAGTGAACATGTAAGCTGAAGCTTATCTCTAATTTGAGTCTATAATGCTTAGTTAACATGTTACCACACTCGCCTATCACCTACTTACCTCATTGCAATGCCTAACGTTAAACTATTAACAATATGAGTCTGTCATTTGTGTTTTCCAGATGGTGCCGCTAACTGCCCCACTGACCTACAGAACTGGCCTTACTGGCTTCATCCCCGCTGTTCTTTATAAGCACAGAGAGAGAGAGAGAGAGAGAGAGAGAGAGAGAGAGAGAGAGAGAGAGAGAGAGAGAGAGAGAGAGAGAGAGAACGAACGAACGAACGAGTTTATTCCATATAAGGCCATAGCCCCTTTTGGAAGGGGTGTGTAAACAAATACAAACAAATCAACAAATTAATGAGCGGAAAGAGAGAGAGAGAGAGAAAGAGAGAGAGCGACAGAGACAGAGAAAGACAGAGACAGCTAGAGAGACAGAGAGAGACAGACAGACAGCCATCAGAGACGTGACAGAGAATCGCACTCACACATACGCAGAGAGAGAGAGAGAGAGAGAGAGAGAGAGAGAGAGAGAGAGAGAGAGAGAGAGAGAGACACACACACACAGACAGACAGAGACAGACAGAGAAACGCACTCACATCTTCACACTGATAGATAGAGCGAGGGAAAGAGAGACGCACACACAGAGAAAGAGGAGCTCGCGCGAGCTCACTCTCTCATACACACACAGCATACAGACACACAAACAAACACATACACAACAACACATAGACACACAAACAAACACATACTCTCTCTCTCTCTCTCTCTCTCTCTCTCCCTCTCTCTCTCTCTAACACACTAACACATAAACGTGTGTCGTAGCCATATTAACAAGTACCATAACCCAGTATTTAAACAGATTCCTTTTGATTCTTCCAGAGCTCATTGCCTGTTCACAGACGGTGAAAATCCGTGTACTGGCGGACAGACAGCCTTCGTTTACTTAAACAGGGTTCAACGCCGTTCAGCTACTATTTACTGGTAGCTCGTTTAAAGATCTGACGAAGGCTTTCCTGATGTTCTGCCACTGTTTGCTCTGGCACAGACCACACCGCGTTCCAGAGCCTCCGATGGCTTATTCCTAAAGAAAAAGGTATTAGGAGGAAAAGGGACGGGTTGAGGGTAAAAGAGTGCTTCCGCTTTTCCCTAACCTATAAATGTCACATCAGTTAAATATCTTCAAAACGAAAGACATAATAATATTTGCGTAGGTAACACAACAGTTCTATAGCTCCGTCCTTCTTCTCATACATCGCAATTGCCAATCATACCATACAGCTTTTCCATCGTTCGTGGTTTTTTTTTTCAAGTAAGCTTACTTGCTCTTAAAATACATCAATCCTGGTGGCAAATATCGCCGGTCTATATAGGCCCTACTCCACCATCTTGCATAAATACCCTTGAGCTGGAGCTATTTTCCAATATTTGACTTGAATTTAAGCGGGTTGTTTTCCAGAAGTACTACATATGGGATTGAACATTCCCAGCCCACACTGTATGCTAACCAGTCCATCCGTACGTTTTCTCCGCAAAACAAATGAAAAGTGCGTCTTATGTACTCGAAAGAGGGGTGTACTGGTTAAAGAATATACGACAGCTCTGTCAGTTTACTGCTGAGGTAATTTTGAAATCCGATATAACTTATGTACTGCGATGCATTCACTGAAACAACAAGAAGTCTCAGACTAACCCTGTGACAACAACAACATCTATAATTCATTCTGAACTGGGAGGACTGTTGTATTATCTGGGACAATGTGATTTAAGCCGATTCCCCGCATCAGACCTCTGATTTGCAATGGGCGGTCCTAGTAAAGTGCTAGATGTATAGGTTACTTTTATTTTAATTATAGCATGCCCTTTTCCACATCAGTGAACCATATATGTTGTCGGTATCGTACATCGGACTTGAAGCTCTCGTTTCATTATCACACTCTCTTCCACCACAATTGTATCGTTGGAAAGGCTTTACAGATCCACACACGAGATATGTCTTGTATAGGCTTATATTATGGTATTTGAAGAAGAAGGCAAGGTTATGGTATATCGTCGCTGTCAGACGAAAACCTCGTAAGTCCCAAAATGGCGGTTTGGAGTTAACTTCATAGTTGTGACCCTTGGTCTCTTGCCCATGTTCTGTGCTAAGCTCAAAATTGCGTCTCGAATAGAAAGTTAATACAAATCTATGAAACCAAACCTTGTATCTCTCTACTGTCGGACCAAACCTCGTATCTCGATATACCAGTT
Source organism: Oncomelania hupensis (assembly GCA_036898135.1). NCBI lineage: Eukaryota > Metazoa > Mollusca > Gastropoda > Littorinimorpha > Pomatiopsidae > Oncomelania > Oncomelania hupensis. The sequence goes on along the minus strand of CM072517.1, from coordinate 38,524,157 downwards.
TTTTATTGTAAAAAGGCTGAATTCTTTTAAGGGACAAACCTCGTATGTTTAGATACGAGGTTTTTACCGAACGTTTTCGCGGTAGGAAGTGACAATGACGCAACATACGCGGTTTTCTTTGTCGCAAAAGTTTGGAGTTTGGACGAAAATTGGTAAGTACAGAGCACACATAACACTTTGAGTCGTTTGATTTCCTTCACAATTAGACAATGAATGTATGGAAAGGCATTGAATCATGTAGTCTTGAGTTTACAGTGGTTTTAAGTGGTGAAAGACTGATCTCTCTCTCTCTCTCTCTTTCTCTCTCTCTCTCACTCTCTCACTCTCTCTCTCTCACTCTCACTCTGTGTGTGGTTGAAGAGAAAGGGACAGTTCTGGAGGCGAAGAGAATAGATCTAGTGTGGGGAGGGTGAAAGAGATTTCTCTTATATAGCGCACTTACAAGCTCAGAGAGCTTCTCAAGGCGCTGGCCCGTAATATCCAGCAATCACAAAATAGTTTGCTGAAATCAGGATTCGAACCCACGTCGCCCAATACGCACTTACACAAGTCGTGCACTCTGACCACTGAGCTATCCCTGCCGCCAGGGTGTACGTGGAGGTCACTGGATCTGTGGGACGGATGTTAGATCTAGTATGTAGGCTTAGACTGAGTAGATCTCCATATCGCTTGTTTGCGAGAGGGGCGTACAGCATACATTCATTTATTTAAATCGGAATAAAACACTTGAGATTGTTTATGTTAATTAATTTCAGAATCTACGTCGATGTCTGATAACGGAAATCTGTCGTCTGGGACCCTCTGCGGAAAGTGTAACCTGCCACACACCCCTTGCTCATCATTTGATGATTTTGCGGAGTGGATTTGTAAAGTCTGCAACGAACCTCCCAAAGACCCTGTGGGTTCGGGCACTAAATACAATAGACCCAACGTTTCCCGGCGTGTCGTAAGAGGCGACTAACAGGGGTGATGTTAGCACGGCATCACTGGGCGAAAGTCTTCTACACAGAAGTCACCGGCCAGGGCGGAGTAACCTCACGTTACTACAGGTTCAACGATCACGTGCTCAGGGCCAAGGCGAGCCACACTGTATTCGTGGATTTTGGCTGTGGCCAACAGCCTGGAGAGGATTGGGCACCGCAAGGTCTTTTTTGCCAAAGACACACTACATGATGAAACTATCCACTAATTCCATACCGGATCGGTCGTCGCCCGGCTCAACAAGGACCGCGCCTTCCGTTGGCCACCAGGACGGAGGTGATAAATATGCTACTGATGGACAATATAGCAAGATCCGCACGAGAAACAACATCGCCATAGGAACCTGGAATGTCAGGACCCTAACTGCGAAAGGAAAATTAGAAGAACTGGCCCACAAGCTGGACCACTATCGATGGAACGTTTTATGTATCGGCGAAGTGCGCTGGAAAGGCCTAGGTAAAACAACGACCGACAAAGGCCACAAGCTCTATTTCAGCGGTAGAGATGACAGGCACGAACACGGCGTTGGATTCTTGGTCCACAAGAACATTCTAGCCACTGTCATGGGTTGCCGCCCAGTATCCAGTAGACTCATTACCATCCGTCTGAGAGCAGCCCCTTTCAACATCACCATCATCCAGGCCTATGCCCCAACATCAGACTATGACGACAGCGAAGTGGGGGATGTTTATGAAAATCTACAGGCGGTCCTTGACCAAGTGCCGAAGAAGGACATAGTCATAGTGCAAGGCGACTGAAATGCCAAGGTTGGCCAAGATGCGCACCACAACTGGGGAGACACATGTGGACCCAATGCAACAACAAGACAAATGACAGGGGTCTGAGACTCTTGGAGTTTGCCAGATACAACAATCTGATACTGGCAAACACGCTTGGTCTCCACAAAAACTCCAGACGATGGACATGGCACAGTCGCGGCGGGGAGCATCACAACCAGATCGACTACATCATGGTCAAGAAACGCTTCAGATCAAGCATCAACATTGGCAGGACACGCACTTTTCCAGGAGCCGACATCGGAAGTGACCACGATCTCGTGATGATGTCTTTCCGGCTCCACTTGAAGAGAGTAAACACAGCAAATTGCACCAGACTGAAGTTCGACCTGGACAAACTGCAAGACCCGGAGGTGGCAGAACTATTTCAGGCCACAATTGGAGTGAAATTTGCACCACTGCTCATTTTGGGGGCTGGTGAAGTAGATGTCAACACCATAACCACCACGTTCAACTCAGCTGTGACAGATGCCGCCAATGAGATCCTTGGCAAGCACCGACCAAAGAAGAAGCCGTGGATCACACCTGAACTTTTGGATCTGTGTGATAAATGAAGAGAGATTAAAAAGAAAAAGAACACCTCACAGGGAGCTGATGTCTACCGAAAAATCAACAATTACATCCGAAAAGGCATGCGCACAGCAAAGGAGAACTGGATAGAAGATCAATGCCAGGAAATAGAGAACAGTCTGAACAAGAAAAACAGCAGGAAGGCCTACCAGACTTTGAAGCGCCTGACAAGTGTTAAACTAAACAGCCCAAAGTCTCCACGATCCCAAGCAAGTCTGGCATATGCCTTACTGAAGAACAAGAAGTCCTGGACAGATGGACAGAGTACTGCTCCGACCTTTACACCAAATGGATACTCATCAGTTCTTGCATGTCCCGAGAACAGAGAAGAAGAAATCCTCCAAATTATCCGGGAAGAAGTTGAGGCAGCAGTGCAAGCGCTGAAGAAGGGGAAGTCAGCGGGAGTGGACAACATACCCGCTGAACTGCTACTGATTGATTTATTGTTGCTTTAGGTCCAGCGGACTCTTCCGAGCCAAATCAGGACCGGACAACCCCCGATCCGCATAAGAGATCTGCCGAAACAACCCTAGTGGGAAAATTGAATGCCCTCCATCGGCCAGTCACTTTACAATAAAGACATCCCACGCGGGGGACGGCTGAGGGTTGACCTCAACTACGCGAACACCCCGGTTACAAAAACAAAATAGAATACAACCATCATTATAAATCATCAACAAAACACATACATATAAAATGCCTATAGTGCGAAATAATACAATCATAGGAAGCCCTAGTGACCACCCGGCAGAAAGCGTCCAACACTCCCAAGCTGATCCAACAGACCTCATACACAAACAAGGAGTCTTGTCCATGAAGAGTTTTCAAGAAAAAAGGTAGGTCTTTGATCTAGCGAAGAAGAAGAAAGTATAGCAGAGTGATAGGACAGATCAGGAATGGGAAAGAGCAAATGATGAAGACAGCGACAGTGGGAATTTAAAGCACTAAATTTACAGAAAGTGGGGATACTATTTATACTGAAACCCCCGGCACTCCAACGGGGGGAACTGTTGCCGCAGTGAATTAGTCATGCCTACAAAGGCAAGACAGGTTTTCAACTGGGGCTTTCACTGTTCCCTTTTTAGGTTAGAACAATCTACAGTGACAAGATTGCTCATGACCCCAAGGGGTGCTGAACTGCTACAAGCAGGAGGAGAAGCGATGATTGACTTCACCATTATCTGTAACAAGATTTGGCAGAGCGGGGAGTGACCTTCAGGAGTGTGAAAATTACCGCACCATCAGCCTCATCAGCCATTCCAGCAAGGTCCTCCTGAAAAATAATACTCAACAGGTTGAAACCCCAAGCTGAACAAATCATAGCTGAAGAACAAGCAGGATTCAGGGCATGGCGAATTACCACTGAACAGATTTTCAACCTCAGAATAATTAATGGATTGGCTAGAGAGGAACAAGAACTTGAACAGATGGTACAGAGGCTTGACACCACTTCCAGAGCCTATGGAATGGAAATAAGTGCAGAGAAGACCAAAATGATGACCAACAACACCCATGGCATCAACACGGACATCAAAGTCCAAGGCCAATCCCTCAACACAGTGTATAGCTTCAAAAATTTAGGAGCCATTGTATCAGACAATGGGTCCCGACAAGAAGTCCTCTCCAGGATCGCACAAACAACTGCTGCCCTGACAAAGTTGAAGCCCATTTGGAAAGACAGGACCATCAGTCTACATTCCAAAGTAAGACTGCTGCGCTCCCTTGTCATCTCCATCTTCCTATATGCTTGTGAAGCATGGACCCTCACAGCAGATCTACAACGATGAATACAAAACATGGAGATGAGGTGCTACAGAAGACTTCTGGGCATTTCCTATACCCAACACATCACCAACGACGAAGTCCGACAGACCATCACACAAGCCATTGGACAACTATATGACCTGCTCACAGTGGTGAAGAAACGGAAACTCCGATGGTATGGCCACGTCACCAGAGCATCAGGCCTAGCAAAGACCATTCTGCAAGGCACAGTGCAAGGAGGTAGAAGAAGAGGGAGAACGACAAAGAGGTGGGAGGACAACATTCGAGAGTGGACTGGTTTGACACTGAGCGAAGCCATCAGGGCTGCTGAGGACAGAGAAAGATGGAGTATGCTGGTTAAACGATCATCTGTGGTGCCCCTACGACTTCCGAGTTACGGGACAGGATAGGATAGCAAATGCCGGAAGATACGGTATTTCTGTGTTTGACGTTTTGGCAGCTTGTGACACCTATAAATATGGCTTTCCTGCGATCTTTGACAACGTTTTCCTCTGATTTTGTGTTGTACCAGGGTCTGTTGTTTTATTCAAAAACCTCGTAACTCAAACTTTTTTACACAGTTGTAAATCGAAAACCTCGTAACTCTTCATTTGCTTCCAGTTCTCAACGGAAAACACTTCTTCGACTTTATATCCCATACTGCCAAATTTCTAGACTTTTCATACTTCCTTTGAAGTAAAAAAGTCATTGGTTTGGCGTTACCCGACTGGTTGAAACAGTTTTTATCGATTTTCTCAAAACAGCAAAAAATGAGATACGAGGTTTTCGTCTGACAGCGACGATATGCAGAAGAAGGCTCATATTGTGGTATATGAAGAAGAGGAAGAAGAAGAAGAAGAAGAAGATCTCATTAATAATAACAACAAAAGCAATTACAGCAGCATGCATTCACAATTATGAGGCTATGTCAGAGTAGGTCGTCTTCAGGTTGCCATGACTGCACCTTAATCCCTCGTGCCAAGCTGTGCTCAATTTAATGAGCTCATTAAGATCATTACTATGTTGTTTTGGATACAAAAAAACACGTAAACTTTTCAGATGTTGTATTTCGGTATTTGTTGATCTGCATGCTCCGGAATGACGCGTTTCGCGTACTATAATGTGCGCCACACTCGGTATCGTCGCGGCTAAACCATATCAATCTATCTATACTTCGGTTGGGTGGATGGGAGCAGCTGCGGACCGAAAAGAGACTTTTCTTTTTTTATATATATACCACACTTTCATGTTGCAACTTATATAAATTCGTATTACGTAAAAATCATTTTTAATTTTATTTGTCTTAGTACAATCCTATATTGGTAGTTAATCTAATGTTGTCTAACATGGCATTATCAATTTTAATGTACACCTTTAATCGTCGGTGTTGAGCGTGTGTGGAGTATGTCTAGTTAGATGTGTGTATCATTTATGTGTGTGTGGGTGGGTGGGTAGGTGGGTGGGTGGATGAAGGTTGCGTTGTGTAAGAGAAAGCGTGAGAGGGGGAGAGTGGGTAAGCGCTGGGTATGGGGGTCAGTCAGTAAGATGTGATAGTTTTTTTTTACATGAATGTTTTACCAACATCACAGTATGTTCCAGGTGCTTTTGTAAATATGGCGAAATAAAGTCTGCTATCTGTTAATAAGTGTTATCTAGAGTGATAATTGTTGAGGTTTCCTAAGGAGTGTCGATGGCAAAGAAACAGCGATCCAATAGACCTGGGGCAGGGTGTAAGTTTGATTTTATGTGGGAGGGATGTGGAGGTGAGAGTTCAAAGTGGTGAAGGCTGGTGGTGTATTATTATTATTATTATTATTATTATTATTATTATTATTATTATTATTATTATTATTATTATTATTATTATTATTATTATTATTATTATTATTATTCTTATTCTTATTATTATTATTATTGTTATTATTATTATTATTATTATTATTATTATTATTATTATTATTATTATTATTATTATTATTATTATTATTATTATTATTATTATTATTATTATTAGGGGTCAGCATAGGTCAGCATAGGGGGCAGAGCAATATCCAATCTTCGTTTTGCGGATGACATTGATGGATTGGCTGGAGAGGAACAAGAACTAGAACAGCTGGTACAGAGGCTTGACACCACCTCCAGAGCTTATGGAATGGAAATAAGTGCAGAGAAGACCAAAATGATGACCAACAACACCAATGGCATCAACACGGACATCAAAGTCCAAGGCCAATCCCTCAACACAGTGCATAGCTTCAAATATTTAGGAGCCATTGTATCAGACAATGGGTCCCGACAGGAAGTCCTCTCCAGGATCGCACAAACAACTGCTGCCATGACAAGGTTGAAGCCCATTTGGAAAGACAGGAGCATCAGTCTACATTCCAAAGTAAGACTGCTGCGCTTCCTTGTCATCTCCATCTTCCTATATGCTTGCAAAGCATGGACCCTCACAGCAGATCTCCAACGAAGAATACAAAGCATGGAGATGAGGTGCTACAGATGACTTCTGGGCATTTCCTATACCCAGCACATCACCAACGACGAAGTCCGACAGACCATCACACAAGCCATTAGACAACACGGTGACCTGCTCACAGTGTTGAAGAAACGGAAACTCCGATGGTATGGCCACGTCACCAGATCATCAGGCCTTGCAAAGACCATTCTGCAAGGCACAGTGCAAGGAGTTAGAAGAAGAGGGAGACCAAAAAAGAGGTGGGAGGACAACATTAGAGAATGGACTGGTTTGACACTGAGCAAAGCCATCAGGGCTGCTGAGGACAGAGAAAGATGGAGTATGCTGGTTAAACGATCATCATCTGTGGTGCCCCTACGACCTCCGGGTTACGGGACAAGATAGGATAGGATTAATAATAATAATAATAATAATAATAATAATAATAATAATAATAATAATAATAATAATATTATTATTATTATTATTATTATTATTATTATTATTATTATTATTATTATTATTATTATTATTATTATTATTATTATTATTATTATTATTATTATTAATTAATTAATTAATTAATTAATTAATTAATTTATGTATTGATTTATTCCCTTCTTTTCTATGCTTTCTTTTTGGGAGCACATTTCTTTGGGTGTTCTACATTCTTTCTAGGCTACCCTATTGATTCCTTCAGTGAAAAATTATTTTTCCCCAACACGATTTATCTTCAGTTTCAACCATTCATTCAACCATTTATTCATTTATTTATTCAATCATTAATTCCCCACACCCACCCTCCCAGTTGTTGTTGTTCGTTACCTTGTTTCTTTAAATGACAACTACGCTATTACGATGACAAGCGAAGATGACGACGATTATTCTCTTTACGGCTAACAGGGCCGGATCTGGGGGGGGGGGGGGGGGTTCCTTGGTTCCGGAACCCCTCCCCTGGCCATCCGATGTACCTCAGAAAGAAAAAAAAATATATATATATGTAGTTTTTTTTAAGCTCTTAATTAGTTTATTTATTAGATGACCAGCCAATATGGGACATTAAACTCAAAAACCAACCAACCAACCGGAATGTGTGATGAATGGTGCAATTTACGAACATAGCAAAATTTTCCCACCTTCGTCCGGCCCAATACCATACCATCACTTGGAACCCCCCCCCCCTCCCCTTCTACTAACCTTGATCCGGCCCTGGCTAATATGGTGATGAAGAAGACGACGACGACGACGACGACGATGATGATGATGATGATGATGATGATGATGATGATAATAATGATGACGACGACGACAGCGACGATACGAATAACGACTATACAATAACGGTTGTTGGTGATCGTAACTTAACCTCCGCTCGTGCCCCATATTTTATTCTGTTTCCGATGCGTTTTAGAGTGGGAGCCGGCTAGCGGTCCTAAACTATGGATGCGTGCGTGGCATTTCCGCGTAGCTTTTAATTGTCGCCCCGATCTGCATGTATTTGGCGTGCTGATCTAAATGAATTTGGTCAGAGAGTTTGATTTTGAATGTAGTTTGGGGAGCTGGTCTGAATATATTTTTCGAGTGTGGAACTGAATAAATTTTGGAGTGCGGATATGAATGGATTTGGAGCGCGGGTCTGAATGGATTTGGTGTGCGGGTCTGAATGTATTTGGTTTACGGGTCTGAATGGATTTGGTGTGCGGGTCTCAATGGTATAAATGGATTTGGTGTGGTGGTTTAAATTTATTTGGTAATTTGGCCTAAGTGTATTTTGAATGTTGGTTTATTTGAATGTTCCTGGCGTGTAGCTTTAAATGGATGGATTTGGCGTGTTGGTTTGGATGGATTTGGCGTGATGGTCTGAATGTATTTGGTGTACAGGTCTGAATGTATTTGGAGTGTGGGCCTGAATGTATTTGGTTTGCGGGTCTGAACGTATTTGGTTCTCGGGTCTGAATGCATTAGGACCCGATCACTCCTGGGAGGTTTGGCTAGACATGGTCAAATCATTAAAATGTATCACGTCAGTCCAATTGAATCCATGCCTACTTGAACAGCGCACGATCCCCTGACGTGATTACACAATGGTCTACGTAAATCAATGGGCATAGAAATACTTCAACGTCTTCGGTAATTCAGTAGGTACACAATGCATTCAACCGTTTAGAGTTACATTTCAAAAGATGTAGCCTTACTGAGCATGATACAGTATAATTCAAGCATTAGCGCTATATAAAATCCCACTATTTTATTCAACCAAGCATTGAAATAAATGAACACGTTTAAGGTCGACATACTTTAGTCGAGACTTGAACACGAAACATCCAAAGCTTTGCCACTTTAATACTGAACTTTGAGTTTTAACACTTTTAAGGATTTTAGCAACGAGAAGCTACGAAGAAACGTATCGCTTATCGGTCTGCGTTACGTTTAAGCTTATATTTGAGTGAATAAGACTTCACAACTGAAAACCAACACGAACCCACACAGAGTGACCAGCGAAAACTTTCACACGAGTACATGTTTAACATCTTCAAGAGCTTCAAACCTAAACCTTAAACCACAAAACCCCACCGCCTTAACTGAAGTGGCGTTCGCCTGACACACCGATGACCCAGGTTCGAATCCCATGATAGGCGATATAAAATGTGGCAATTTTCACTGTCCATTTTAACAGTTTGATTGCTCTGGTGGTTCAGTGTTGATTCAGGTCCCTAGCCCTCTTTCCCTGGGATGGTAATTATCCCCGTCTGCCATATCGCCGATGGTGGGTGTGGACGTTATACCTCAATGTTCATTCATTCATTCAACCACAAAACAACCGGTTTACTCAAATAGTTTTACCAAAAAAAATCGTTATTGTCAAATATTTCAGTTTAACAGGCTCGAAAGCTTTAAACGGAGAAACCGCAGAAATCGGTTCACTTATAACACTTGAACACAAAACAACCCATGCAGACCCCTTTTAACTAATATTTGAGTTTAGTTCTTTCAACGACTTCAAAACGAGAAGTTACAAAACAAAGTTGGTTTTGTTGAACTATATAATATGTATTTGAGTTGAACAGCTTCGAGAAAATAAATACACACACACACACACACGCACGCACACCCACACACGCACACACACATACACACACAAGAAACCGTACAAAACAGTTTGCTATACACTTTCAATCGATCTTTTTCTTTACAAGTAAGTTTCTGTCGACTGGGTTTTAAAAACAAAAATCTATCGGAATGACATGTAAAAAGGTTAGAAGGAGATCCAACACACCAGATTAAAGGATTCTCTATACAGTTATATACTTAGCTAAAACCCTTAGTCCAGAATTATACGAGCCAGCTCAATGCTATAGGTTAAAACGTCAACATCATCTCCATTGCTTTAGCTTACCAAACAGCTCGGGGCTATGTCTGAAACCGTTTCATGGCGACGGCTGGAGTGTTTTATTAGTCTAAAAGCTTTCTGATCGACTAGATCATAGTAATCAAGGTTTTTGTTCATAAGGGACTTGCCACGATCAGCCAACGTGCATGCACACGGCTATAGACAGTCCGAATAGATATTATATATTATGTCCTGTCTTTCAAGTTCTGGTGCCTTCTATTACGGTTTGCTTTACAAATCTGCCCATTGGACATGCTGCTGCAGCAGGGGTGAGTCAATGAGTCAAAATACACAACATATTGGAGGCTGGGACCTATCGCATAAACACATTACATGTATAGCGGCGGTTTAAAAAACTTCAGGCTGTGTTTCAATCTCTTTCAAAGTGGTGTGCTGCTGCGTTATTAGATGAAAAAAAGTGTCATATCGTTCATACAAAAACCGCGGAAAAGAGAATTATATTGATACCAACGATAGACTAAGGTGTCTAATACAGGACTCAGAAACGCCAGACATTATTGTCATCATTATATATAGCTGCATTGCCATCATCGTCGCCACCACCGCAACCTCCACCTCTATCACTACTATGTGTTACACTGTTTTTATTTTTATTTTTATCAGTAGTTGATTCAGCCCCGATGCTTAAATCCTGATAAGTGTAACTCAGATTCGTTTATCCATGCAACCTGTTCACTCAGCAACAAGGCAGGAGTCGTCGTATGAAGTTTTCCAACTTTATTCAGCGTACATCAACAGCTGCATTCAATCGCTCCATCGCTTTTTCCACTTTCACTTTTTTTTTCAGACACAGTGCATCACCTAAATAGTTTTTCTATAATCTAGAGAACTTTCAAATATTCCACCGTGACGCAATTACAGCCAATCAGAATAAAATTTGTCATCAGAACTATGCACTGTCTTACGTCATATAACTTTATTTAGGTTAGAAGCGTCTCGTAGCTACCACTAGATTTATCTACACGCTTCGATCGATAGTAAACAAGCAACCCTAGAAAATTCTCCAATAATATCGACCAACAAAAATTATCAACATTATACAAAGCTTCTTCCAACTACAACGCAAAATCAAAGCAAAAGTAAATACACTCTGTTATTGCATGCTTTGCAAAACAAAACGATCGGATCTATATCGTGCGCGTCTCAAACGTAACACCATGTTAACGTTACAACTAGAATGCTTCTTTATCTTCGTTGTTAGGAAGCTCATTTGCCACAGTAAGTCTGTATAATTATATTTTGTTCTTAAAAAAACCTGTTTTATTGCCAGTGCCTTGATGGCATGTATTTTCATGGTGTAGATCATTACGTACAGTGATGAGACACAGAGAGAGGGTAAATGCTCTACTATAACCACCACCACAACCAACTACTGCGCCACGTGGGTTCAGTCTCAATCAACTTTTTTGGGGGGTGGGGGGGGGGTGGTGGTGGTGAGGGGTTGGGGAGGGATGTTGGGTAGGGATATGGGCAGGGGGGTGGGGGGTACATTTGGATGTTTGGATTTTTCATTGGTCACCAATGCAAGCGAAATTCGGGCTGTCTTCTCAGCAACAGCGCGGCAGCCGCAAGTGCAGCCCCACCCAGGACAGGGGTTGGGGGAACATGACATAAAGTGCATGCTGGGTGTATTGGCGTTTCTGGTACTCACTCGTCTAGGATATCAGCGTCAGGATCTTTAAAGTCCGTGCAGTGGAATGCATTGCGTACACAGACTTGAACTCGGTTTATACTCTCATCCCAAAGGAAGGAGTAAGACTTGCGACTATCCGGAGGAACCATACCGGCTCTGATTGGCTGCTATTTATAGCCCCAAGCTCATTTGCATGTCGAATCTAGGGCACTGAGGTCTACATTGCTGAATCTTCGCCGAGTGACGAAAGTATTGATTTTGCCTTTCAAGAAATAAAGTTTACTTTCTCCAGAGCGCAAAGGAGAGATGATTGCTCGTAAATAAAATACTATTTTCTTTTTTATGTGATCTAGAACGATTACTTTATGCAAGTAGTTAGTCTACTGGAACTTGATAATTGACGAATTTCTTCAAGCAGTATCTGATTGTATCTGATCTGGATTTAGAATTCCCGCCGTGGTGAATTGTAGGGCGGGTACTCATAGATTTGTACACCTCCTTTATAAATCGTGAAATATATTGATTTCACCCTGTTTGTTTGTGTGTTTGTTTGCTTGTCCGCAATCAAATGTCATTCAATACTGAACTGTCAGTGGCCATAGGCATATGAATGTCCTTAGCACTGTCACTGTTTCAGTGTAGTATAATAAACTTGGTGTAATAATGCATTCATCTTTATTGTTTACCGACCATTCTCGTAAATGAGTAAAAGTATACTTTAATTATATGACTTCCCACTCCCCACCCAGCCCCTATCACAACAGCATCTATATCATGTGTTTGTAGACTTCCAGAAAGCGTTTGACCGAGTCTGGCATGCAACTCTGTGGGCAACTATGAGAGTATACAACATCAACCCTAAATTTATTGAAGTCATCCAAAGCCTGTATGACAAGGCTACCAGTGCAGTCCTCCATGACAGCGCCATCGGAAACTGTTTCAGAACAACAATCGGTGTGCGTCAAGGATGCCTACTCTCTCCAACACTCTTCAACATCTTCCTAGAGCGCATCATGTCAGATGCCCTTGCAGATCACTAAGGCACAGTCAGCATAGGGGGTAGAGCAGTCTCCAACCTTCGTATTGCGGATGACATTGATGGATTAGCTGGAGAGGAACAAGAACTTGAACAGCTGGTACAGAGTCTTGACACCACCTCCAGAGCCTATGGAATGCAAATAAGTGCAGAGAAGACCAAAATGATGAACGACAACACTAAAGGCACAAACACGGACATCAAAGTCCAAGGCCAATCCCTCAACGCAGTGCATAGCTTCAAATATTTAGGAGCCATTGTATCCGACAATGGATCCCGAAAGGAAGTCCTCTGCAGAATCGCACAAACAACTGCTGCTCTGGCAATGTTGAAGCCCATTTGGAAAGGCAAGACCATCAGTCTACATTCCAAGGTAAGGCTGCTGCGCTCCCTTGTCATCCCCATCTTCCTATATGCTTGCAAAACATGGACCCTCACAGCAGATCTACAACGAAGAATACAAAGCATGGAGATGAGGTGCTACAGAAGACTTCAGGGCATTTCCTATACCCAGCACATCACCAACGACGAAGTCCGACAGACCATCACACAAGCCATTGGACAACACGATGAGCTACTCACAGTGATGAAGAAACGGAAACTCCAATGGTATGGCCACCAGATCATCAGGCCTAAAAACGACCATCCTGCAAGGCACAGTCCAAGGAGGTAGAAGAAGAGGGAGACCGAAAAAGAGGTGGAGGACAACATTCGAGAATGGACTGGTTTGACACTGAACGAAGCCATGAGGGTTGCTGAGGACAGGGAAAGATGGAGTACGCTGGTTAAACGATCATCTGTGGTGTCCCAACGACTTCCGATCTACGGGATAGGATAGGATAGGATCCCCCCATTTATTATTTTGTTCTATTATTATTATTATTATTAGTAGTAGTAGTAGTAGTAGTAGTAGTAGTAGTAGTAGTAGTAGTAGTAGTAGTAGTAGTAGTAGTAGTAGTAGTAGTAGTAGTAGTAGTAGTATCATCATCATCATCACGTTCATAAAAAGCATTAATAATAGGGTCAACAACAGTAAATAATAATAATAATAATAATAATAATAATAATAATAATAATAATAATAATAATAATAATAATAATAATAACATTGCTGGACGCTATATACGCGTTTTCCCCCTGAATCACCAATCAGGTTCCAAACATACACGCTCACATGCTACACACACTCTCATGCACACAGCATGCTAGAACACATTTATCTCTGAATCATCTGGTGTAAAGGCAAGGAAATCACTATTAGAAGACAAGTTGAACATAAAATTTAATTTGAAAATTGTGATTTATGGCATTCAATATTATTATTTTTATTATATGTCTTATGTCACTGCATGATTTGTAAGTGAATTCGCTAAACTGACCTCTGAAATGAACCGCTTGCGAAACATGGACCCTCACAGCAGATCTACAACGAAGAATACAAAGCATGGAGATGAGGTGCTACAGAGGACTTCAGAGCATTTCCTATACCCGGCACATCACGACGAAGTCCGACAGACCATCACACAAGCCATTGGACAACACGATGAGCTACTCACAGTGATGAAGAAACGGAAACTCCAATGATATGGCCATGTCACCAGATCATCAGGCCTTGCAAAGACCATCCTGCAAGGCACAGTGCAAGCAGTTAGAAGAAGAGGGAGACCGAAAAATAGGCATGGGATAGGAGAGGATGGGAAATGAACGGGATATGTAATAATTATCGTTCATTATTATCAAGTCGTCGTAATCATCATTCGTCGTCATCATCATCATCATCGTTGCTGTCGTCATACAATCGTTTATGTATCGTCGTTACCATTGTCGGCATCTTATTATTATTGTTGTTTTGCATGTCTGGAAGAAATTTTTCCAATGTGTACTTTTGGATGAATACATCTCTTATGTCTTATGATATGTTCAACGAGGTGGGTGGTTGTGCCGTTCATGTACGTTAAATGTAATTATTGTTAACCATTAACCACCACTCTCCCCTTTCTTTTATTGTTTTATAAACTAAAAAGCCTTCTGGGCAAAGGGCCTGAAAAACTTGATCAAACCTTTTAATAAAAAATAAATTAACAGAAATGTATATTCTGCATCATTTTTCGCTCATCTCCGAACAAACCGTATATTAAATGCTTTTAAGGAATTGTATATTTTGCATTATTCTCTCTCTCTCTCTCTCTCTCTGTCTCTCTCTGCCTCTCTCTGGCTCTCTCTCTGTCTCTATCTCTGTCCGTCTGTCTCTCTCTCTCTCTCTCTCTCTCTCTCTCTCTCTCTCTCTCTCTCTCTTTTTTCTGTTTCACTTTATGTTTTCATGTAGCCAACATTGACACCACTTTGATACTATGGTCAAGACTTTTTATCGTCTCTGCAATTTCTCATTACTCCAACTGGACCTCAGTAAATTTATACTTTCCTACCAAAGGTTAAACAGAGAGAGAGAGAGAGAGAGAGAGAGAGAGAGAGAGAGAGAGAGAGAGAGAGAGAGAGAGAGAGAGAGAGAGAGAGAGAAGTCGCGCGCCAATTAGAAAAACAAGGAAAATAATCAGCATCAGCAAGCTAGGTTTGCATTCAAAATAGTATCGGCAATAGCAACTCCCCTCAAATGCTAAAATAAATAAAATAATAGCAAATCTAATGCAATCATGTCGCTGACAGCATGGTTTTTCTTTCCTGGCGGACCTAAATCAATAGAAAACAAGCAGGTTCGAGGGAGTGTGTGTGTGTGTGTTTGCGTGTGTGTGTGAAGAAACTAAATGCAGCTGAAAGAAAATGCCAAATAAAAGGTACAAATTAAAAGATTTTAAAAAGTGCCTTTGCGCAAGACAAAATCTATCGGTGAAGATTCAGCAATGAGGGCTTAAGTGCCGGCCTAGACTCAACATGCAAATGAGCTTGGGACTATAAAGTACAGCCAATCAGAGCCGGTGTGGTTCCTCTAGGATAGTCGCAAGTAGGAGTAAGTGATCCCCGATAAGCCTCGCTAGTATACCCACGTTAATTATTTCGCTTTCTGCGAGAATCGAACCCATGCCCAATCGTTCGGCACTTGTAGTAACTTCGGCAATTCGGCGACCACCATCGTGCTGCCGCCTACGCGAACTAGCCCACCTCAATACTACCACCAAAGACGTTCTTATCATGATAGCGTACACATTATGTACATGTACAGGTGTGGCGCTAGTGAGCTTAGTTAAACTGGAGTCACCTTCAAAGTGAGCGATCTGACACTTTGCGAGAAGCATTACGCACCACCTGTATATTGAGACAACAACGGAAGTGTTCCAAAAAATGCGAGCTAGATCGAGTGAAACCTTATAGCATTGCTCAGCATACGTTTTACTGAAAAGGGGAAGAAGTTGCGAGGATGCTCTTTTAAAAAGAAAAGAAAAAACAAATAAAGTGAGATGGTGCTGGTGGGGATGAGGAGAGGGGGGGCTTAGAGGGGAATCTCAATGTTACCACAGCCCTATGTTCCCATATCGTTATGTTCCTATAACTATTTTCTTTCCTTTACCGTACTACCACGCTGCGCACAAGCGCTTGTATCTAAACACCGAGCAATTATTTAAACGCGAGCGCCTCTGTGTTATAAGAGGACCAGTTTAACACAGCACTACAGCTTCTCGCCTTACAAAGTCAGCCTATAACCTTTGTACGCTGACGCTGGCTCAGTTAGGCAGTGACCTCATTCAGCTGACGTTAGCGAGTAACACCCACCCACGCCAGAGTAAGCCTCTTGTGGTCTAGGTTTCCCGGGCTTCCGGCTGACCACAAGGCTAGATAGTGATTCTTTGTTTGAACCGCATAGGAGAAGGAGCTAAGCTCTGAAAGATCTCTCTACCTGAAGACTAAAGCAGGAACTGGTGAAATTTAATTCAACCTAGTTAGCCACAGCCTGACATTGTCAAAAAGACGAGCAGGCATCGTTGGCCCAAAGCAGAAGGAAGACCATTAAGAGTCCACACTGAATTTCAAATAGTTTCCCACCCTTTTGTTCTTTGATTGAAGGCAGCTTGTTGTCGAATGTTAATACTACCGATTAGAAAATATTACACCTCTCTTGATCTGTTTAATTGAATACGTATGACCCAAAAATTAAAAGTCAAAGAAGTGACCGGTTTCAGTTTCGAAGTCTTCATTCAGGTTTTTTCATCTATAAGAAAGTAATTACAAATAATATATTGGAACGGGCTCAAGAAGCTACTATGAAAACTCTCTTGCGCGCATAGGCATTCCCGAGCGCTGAAAGGGCATCTTAAACTGAACTGAACTGAGTTGTTGATAATAATATACTGCGGTTGTAATACAGAGCTGTAAGAACATTGGCATGCGATCTTCTGAACCACCCAACTAAACAAAGAAAAAAAGTTAGTAGTGTCTTTAGGAAGGGCACAGACAGAGAGAGAAACAGAACATGCAAGTTCATTTGCGCTGCGCAGTCAGGTTTCTTTTCCGAGCTTGCACTAAATCCGAATGCGTGAATGCTTCGAAATGCGCAATAAAAGGTGTATTGATTATGGCTAAGTCGGGAAAATCATTCAAGAGTGCAAGTGGAATAAGCTGTTAACTATAGGTCGATGTTTGTTTAATTAATGTTTTTTTATTTTATTTTGTATTTGATTTTAACATTACTTTTTTGGAATTTGTTCTCTCCTCTCCCCATTGAAACAAGCAAATATCACCCTCACTCTCCCGCCCTCCCATTCCCCTCCCCATCTCTTTCTCCTTAATTTCCTAGTAGGCCTATAATATCATTTTGGTGAATAGACGTCAAATGAAACAAATAAATAAACAAACAAAACCACGTCGATGATATCCATAACGCTGACGACTACGCTGATGATAATGGTGATTGTGATGGATTTCAGATCACAATTTTAATAACGGTGATTAGCCTATAATGATGTTGTGCAAATTTCACACACCAACACACACACAACCACACACACATACACACACACACACACAATTCAATACATTTTCATCTCTCTTCCAATCAAAGATTTGTTTCAAGTGTAGCGGAAAGGGAGGCGACTGGTTGAGGCTTGGGAGATAAATTGTCTACCTTGAATTTCTTGGTTAGACTAGCCTTGGGTGGCTCCTGCTTTGCAGAATCCTTTGGGGATGCCATTGGGTTATGCAGGACAAGGCGACACGACATTTGTTCTCCCCGGCTGACCATTCGCCATCTGCTTTTGGTGGTGAGCGGGACTACATTGTCGGCAGGCATTTTATGCAGGTCGGTGTATTAAACTTGTAGCCGAGCGGAGTATTTGACTCCCGTCTCTCGGCCACGACCTTGAGAACATGGCTCCACCCGAGCTGTTATTTTCATTTTATCCCTCAATAGAGGGACATAAAAATATTTGGCCTGCAAGGCGGTGAAGCGTGGTTAGTAATACCGGGTTGCCGGCTACTAGTTCCACGCACTCTTCTGCAAAGTCGCTACCATCGACCTGCTTAAAATGCCTGCCGATTCTGTTGCGGAAAGGGAGGCGACTGGTGGAGGCTTGGGAGAGAAATTGTCTACCTTGAATTTCTTGGTTAGACTAGCCTTGGGTGGCTCCTGCTTTGCAGAATCCTTTGGGGATGCCATTGGGTTATGCAGGACAAGGCGACACGACATTTATTCTCCCCGGCTGACCATTCGCCATCTGCTTTTGGTGGTGAGCGGGACTACATTGTCGGCAGGCATTTTATGCAGGTCGGTGGCAGCGACTTTGCAGAAGAGTGCGTGGCACTAGTAGCCGGCAACTCGGTACTACCAACCACGCTTCACCGCCTTGCAGGGCAAATATTTTTATGTCCCTCTTTTGAGGGATAAAATGAAAATAACAGCTCGGGTGGAGCCATGTTCTCAAGTCGTGGCCGAGAGATGGGAGTCAAATCCTACGCTCGGCTACACAAGATTCCAAACAATACGCGTCAGGAGTACGCGACACAAATAAGCATCAGGAATACGCGACACAAATATCCATCAGGAACGTTTGGCAGCACATTTAAAGTTCTTTTATTTAACGTCTATTCAATTGCTGTAACTGATTTTAAGACATATTGGTGTCTTGTGCGCGGAAGCGTTTGGCAGCACATTGTTTGGAGCTGTCATAGTCTGTCGGCTTGAGTGCTTCGACAGCTGTCTAGTTTTGTTTTTACGCTTGCGTAGTTCTGAAGGATCAACACGGCGTTTAACGATGCTTGGGATCTCTCGGAGTGTGCTAAACGCTAGGTAAAGCAGGCTTTTAACTTAAAGGCCTATGACTGCTTTCTGTCTTTTCTTTCTTTTTTTTTTTTTTAAAATTATGAAAACGATTCATTTAGAGTGCTACAAGGTTCGCGTTAAAGGAAATTGCAATCAACAGATCATTTATATTTTGCAACAAACAATCAAGTAATAACAAAAAATGTGCTAAATAATTTTGAAGTCGATCATTTGTGAGTGGTACTTGGTTGGCGCCTGGTCCAAGGCAATACACAGATCATTATCTCCCCACAAAACAATCAAGAAAGAACAAAATACTCTGCATTAATACTTGCTATCGCAAGGCATGACCAGGTCAGCGCAGCGACTGTATGATGTATTAATTATAAGTTGCTCTTTATCTTTGTTTCAAACTGGGCAAAATTTCAACACAAAGGCATTTCGGGGAAAACAAACGAGGTTAAGCTACAACTTAGTAATATCAAACAGAGTTTATACATGTGACTAATGTAAAGATTTAGCTGCAAAACTAAGCTTAATAACAAGCACGCAAGCGCGTACACATACACAAACACACTATCTTTCTCTCACTCATGCACACACATACACACACAGACACACACCGACACACACACACATAAACACACGAACACATATTCTCTCATTCGTTTCCTCTCTCTCTCTCTCTTTCTCTCTCTCACTCCCTCTCACTCTCTCACTCTCTCACGCACTCTCTCTCCTTTTTGTTTCTCTCTCCTTTTAGATTTATGAAACTGCTAAAAATTTCAGTACAAAAGCATTTTTTGGGAAACGGACCAGGATAAGCTACATCTTAATTATATCAAAAAGAGCTTTTACATGTGGCTAATGTAAGAGATTTACCTTCAAAACTGTAAGCTTAATAGCACGCACGCAGGGCCGCGCTCGCATACGCACGCACACACTCACAAACACGCGCGCGCACACCCACACGCACACACGCACACACTCTCTCTCCCTATTTTTCACAAACACACACACACACACTCTCTCTCTTTCCCTCTCTCTCTCTTTCTCTCTCTCTTTCTCTCTCTCTCTCTCTCTCTCTCTCTCTCTCTCTCTCTCTCTCTCTCTCTCACACATCTCACACATCGCATACATACATACACAAACTCACACAAGTATGTAGAACACCAAGACTGGGTTTTACTAAGAATGTAAGAATCGGAAAGTGATTTTTTTGACGGAAAGAACGCAAACTTCTTCTAGAAATGTAAGAATCTAAAGCAAAATTGGCTCTTTCCGTCTCAAAAGTTGACCTAGTTCGTCTCCTATAGGCGACGAAATAGGTCGAACTTTCTTGCAAAATTTCCCGAAAATTGACTGGATTTTCTCCGTCCCGGATAGTGCACTCCCTTGCACTTAAAACACTCTCATGCACTACAACTGCACTCCCATGCACTAAAAGAGCACTCCTGTGTACTTAGAAAAAAGTGGGTGGCTGGAAAACACTGGGTGACTAATACACTCGCCCATTTCCTGCATAAAAAGCAAGGTTAGTCACCCATTTCAAGGCCTATGTTTCCGCAAATACACTCACACTCACACACTCACCATATTTCACACTGAGCTAACTTAAACACTACTTAACACCAGCACACAACATTGCTGCTGACAGAATGCCACTGTTGCGTAATTGCAGAATTGACGGTGTTCTCCTGGTTGACTAACTGGTTGATTGATTCTTTCATTCTGTTAATTAATTGATTGATTGATTGGTTGATTAGCGCCACTATTAAATTTTCCGAGCAGCTTTGGCAGCTATCTCCTGGTTTGTGTTTCCGCGATACACCCGAACGCAGCGACGTATTGCACGTGCACGCAAAACAGTGATTGACGACACAACGAACACGTTGCATGCAAGCTCATCCATCAATGTGGATTAGACACCATCACTTCCCCTAGATCCATAACGAATGGGGCTCCATCAATAATAATAATAATAATAATAATAATAATAATAATAATAATAATAATAATAATAATAATAATAATAATAATAATAATAATAATAATAATAATCTTCGTCATCATCATCATTCCAAGGCAGAAGCATCTTTACATCTTTCCTCTGGTCCATAAGTTAATTCGTCGTGAAGATTGTTTTTTTTTTTCAAAATCAACTAATATTCAACCAAAGATATTCTTTGATTCAACTGTGATTGTTGGTTATGGGTACGTAACGTGGTATTTTAGTGTGTTCATTTTGACACTGTAATAGCTCCATTTGGGATGAATAAATCTGTATTGTATTGTATTGTATTGTATTGTATTGTCTTGTATTGGTAAGGGTTTCAGTCTGCGAACAAGCGGTAATGTACTAAGCAAAACAATGTTACATTCCTCCGAGATCCTATCAATTATATAGTTGGCACAATGTTGGCAAACATAACAGATTTTGAATTGGCTTTTGATAAATTAAAAAAAGAAGCTTAGATTCAACAAAACTCGTAGAAAGAACCCTACATTATAATGCAGTTAAACCAGAATTGATCAATAATCTAATTGTACCCAGAGGCACCCATGAATACACACTATCGTCTTACTCAAAATCGTGTCATTGTATTGTTGAAAGTCTCATGCCTCGATATTATTAAAACTGGCCTCTGTTGCTTTTTTGTTTGTTTGTTTGTTTTTTTCATTTTTTTCCCGATCCAATTATATTTTTATATGGTAATTGTCATCTTGATTGCGTGCAACATAACCATTAAATAGCCCGCTTCCCTGTTGTATCTTGACGGATAGCCTATAGTTTCAGATCTGATATAACTGATGAAAGAAGGCAGGCAGAAAAACAGACGAAAAGCAAGAAAGAAAGAAAGAAAGAAAGAAAGAAAGAAGAAAGAAAGAAAGGTAGACAGTCATCAGTGGTCGGTATCTTAATTAGCAATGATGACTCCGGTGCTTAGAAACTAATAATGGTTGCGACGATGATGAAGACGACGACGAAGATGACGACGATGACCATGATAATTATGAAGATGACGACGACGATGGAAATGATGATGATGACGATGACGACGTCGATAGACGTTTTGTATCCCTGTTAGTTGGCTATAATATGTAATATGCTCTGTAATAAGGATACAGTTTTACTCCACAACTATAATCATGCATGTTATCTTCTGCAATGACTAATTCCTTTTGCCTACACAGTGTTTTTGTAAGCTCTAACTCTGCCAAGATTGCTCTTCGGAAAGACTTTTTTAGTGCTTATTTATTTCCTTAACGGAAGCGTGCATACATGATGCGCATGTGCACACGTACTTGGCAAGCTCCAATACATTTCCGGTCTTAACGCGAAAATCGAGAAATTTCGGAGGGCCATTTTGTCTGGGCTTTAAATTGCCAATAACCATTCACGCCAATCTGGGCACGAATTTTAACTGTCGTGGAAGGGAATTCTGGGGTAAGGATTTATACAAGCTAGTTTTCAACCGTCAAAGAAACGTGAATGGAAACATTTTTTAAATAAATCTTAGCACTACTTTCGCTCTACGCTGACCGGAGAGTTTTCATTTAGCTCAAAACGTATTTTACTGATCAAAATTTGGGTTCAGTTTGTTGGAGGAAGGTTTATAATTGATCCAAAGATGATAGATTGATCAAGATATGGGACGAGTTTGTTATTGAAAAATATTTGATTAACCAAAACGTGAATTCAGTTTATTAAAAGGCAATATTTTGATTGCTTACATTGTAGGTTCTTATCGATCCCAAAAACTTAATAGATTGATCAAAATATGGATAGTGTTCTTTAAAAAAAAATATCATCCAAATGTTGGGTTGCTTTCTGTTAAAGGTTTTGATTGTTGAAAAGTGGTTGATTTATCACAGTGTAAAATTAGTTTGTTAAAGTGTTATCAATGTTTCAAAATGCGGGTTCAGTTTGTGAAGAAAATAAAAATATTGATTAGTCGAAATACTATAAATGTGATGTAGAAAATGTAACTAATTATTACCCAGTGTTTCCAATGAAGATTTTACGTCAAGTTGGCAGAGTATCACATCACGGGAAATTAAAGTTAGTATCACACTGTTCTATATAATGTGATACCGTCAATTGTGACGGGGAGTCTTCATTGGAAACACTGAGTAAAAAAATTAGCCCCTTTGCTATATGTATGTCTTGTATCTTTGAGTTTTGTGCTGATTTAGATGAAACATTATTTATGTATACGGTCCGACAGTTCCCTTAAAAACATTTGATTGCGGAAGTGATTAATCCGTCAGGATATTTTTTATGTTATCTTGTCACCACGATGGAACAGCCATAAACAAGTAAATAAATAGAATGTGCAATTTGTAACGCGCTCAAATAAATACTAAACCCGCAAGCTTGATATCATCGTAGGATTTTACAGACAAAATTATAACAAGGTTAAGGATTTTGTAGAATCATGTATATATTTCCATGTCCGCACAGATCGTTAAATCAAAGTCTGCAGAAAATAGCCAAGGTGTTGAAGTACTCCGCGTCATGGGGTTCAATAAACACTTTGTACAGGATGAAGTCGAAGCGTCAAGTCAAAAGGAAGACAATTCATGTTCATTAAGACCCAATTTAATTACATTCATTTCAGCTGTTGAAACTTGTAGGGTTTGGAAGGGGGAGGTTGGTTAAGATAAAGAATAAAAGAGAAAAAGGAAAGAAATAAAAAAGAAAGAAAAAAAGAAAAGCAAGAAAGAAAGAAAAAAAAGCATTCTTTCTGTCCCTTTTATTCTCTCTGTCCACTGTACTCTCCTGATCCCGGGGAATTTTCCTCGTTTTTCTCCCATGTGTCTTTGATCGATTTTAATCTGGGCCCAACAACCTCCTTCTTCGCTACTGATATGTGGTTATGTTTTCTCTTCCCTTTAGCTTCACCACCTTACGGACCACCACAGATGCCCTCTGAACGTTTCCAATTTCTGACGCTCTACACTCCTATCTGAATTCTCACGAAACCCTCCCCTCACGTCCTCTTAAAAATAATTATTGTCTCCGCTCTGACTTTAAGTTTCACTTTCCCTCCTAAATATTGTCCGCTTTGAATTCTAGTTTCACTTTCATTCCTAAATTTTGTCCGCTCTGACTTTAAGTTTCACTTTTAGTCCTAAGTATTGCCCGTTCTCACTTTTAGTTTTACCCTCAATCTGAATTCTCCCGAAACTCTGCCCTCAGGCCCTCCTAAAAATATTGCCTCCGCTCTGACTTAAATTTTATTGTCACTCCTAATTACTGCCCCGCTCTGATTTTTAGTTTCACTTGCACTCCTAAATATTGCCCACTCAGACTTTTTCACTTGCACTCCTAAATATTGCCCAACTCTGACTTTTTCATTTGCACTCCTAAATATTGCCCGCTCTGACTTTTAGTTTCACTGTCACTCCTAAATATTGCCCACTCTGACTTTTAGTTTGACTTTGATTCCTAAATATTGCCCGCTCTGATTTTAGTTTTACTTTCATACCTAAATATTGCCCGCTTTGACTTTTAGTTTTACTTTCATTCCTAAATATTGCCCGCTTTGACTTTTAGTTTTATTTTCATTCCTAAATATTGCCCGCTCTGACTTTTAGTTTCACTTTCATTCCTAAATATTGTCCGCTCTGGCTTTAAGTTTTACTTTTAATCCTAAATATTGTCCGTTCTGACTTTTAGTTTTGCCCTCACTCTTAAATATTACTTATTCCGACTTTTAAGTGTCACTTTCAATCCTATATATTGTCCGCTCTGACTTTTAAGTTTTATTTTCACTCTGAAAATATTGCCCGCTCGATCTGACCGTTATCACTCCTAAATATTTTCCGATCTGACTTTTATACTTGCACTCTAATTTATTTCCTAAATATTGTTTCTGAGGCTCCTCAATATTGAGCTTCTAACTTCTCCCGTACCCTCGTCCACAAATCCAGCATATTATTCTCCCAAACTCTGCATCTCTGTCTGTCTGTCTGTCTGTCTATCTGTCTCAACTTCTCTTTTAGGGATGGTTCTGGTTAATTTGACTCGAACCGAAACCCATCGGACATTGGACATCGCAAACACACACCACCTCCTTCGACCTGTTTAAATTCTGCCACCCCACTCCTCCACGCCTCCCACCACCCCACTTCACCTCCCCCTCTCTCTTACTGTCATTTAAACTCCTGCTCCTCGTCTTTCTACCTTCTGCCCCACTCATTCTTGCTTCCATTTATAAAAAAAAAAATCCGCTGCTAACATCCTTATTTAAATTCTGTTCCTATTACTCTCACTTTCACTTACAAAGCCAGCGTTTTACCCTTTCAAATTGGGTCTCTCTAACCTTCACCTTCATGTCGCCTTCAAAGTTCCCGGATTTCGCCGTCTGACCCTCGCCTTCGGCTTTTTAAACACATTGCCTCTCACTACCTCCTCAATTATTGTCCCTCGTCCCAGGGTGCCCAATCACAAAATTCATCCTCACTTTCTTTAAAGCAGCGCTATTTAACTTTCGCCAGTTTCTCCGCTATCCATTTTATGCTTTTCCGCCTGTTGATCCATACTGAAGTTATGATTGGATATTTTGTGTGTATTTGTGTGTGTGCGTGTGGGTGTGTGTGTGTTTGTGTGTAAGAGTGCATACTTTGAGTCGCTTGCTTCATTAAAGCACAACTGCTGCAGAGCAGCGACGCTCCAAAAAAAAAAGAAAATAATAATAATAATAATAATAATAATAATAATAATAATAATAATAATAATAATAATAATAATAATAATCACCACCACCATCATCATCATACACGTCATAATAATAATAATAATAATAATAATAATAATAATAATAATAATAATTAAGAAGAAGAAGAAGAAGAAGAAGAAGAAGAAGAAGAAGAAGAAGAAGAAGAAGAAGAAGAAGAAGAAGAAGAAGAAGAAGTAGAAGAAGAAGAAGAAGAAGAAGAAGAAGAAGAAGAAGAAGAAGAAGAAGAAGAAGAAGAAGAAGAAGAAGAAAGATGAAGAAGAAGAATGACGGAGAAGAAGAAGAAGAAGAAGAAGAATGGCGGTATTTATATTGCGCTCTTTACTATTGAAAGACCAGTTCAAAACGCATGCATGACCAGCCAATAATAACCTCTAGGCTATGTACTGTAAACTATTATATTAATCGAGACCTAAAACAGTTCAGGTGTTAACACACACACGCACACACACACGCACACACACACACACACACCCACACACGCCCACACCACTCCCCAAGTCTCGTCTATTGCCCAGTTAATGATCTTGCCCCATAAACATCGAGTTTTCCCTCTTCATTTACCCACCCCCCACCTCCTTCTTTTTCCCCACACCCACCCAACCTCCTTTTAGACCTGTTTACAATCTTTGACAGAACAGATCGATCACACTCGTACAGAACAGAGAGAGGAAACATCGTTTTATTCGTACCGCCATGCTATGAGAAAACTACAACAAGGATGCCATTTATCATTTTTGACAGATCAGCCCCTGATTTTTGTAAAGCGGTTGTAGGAAAAGGGAATGTAAGGAGAGAAACAGACGGTGGGGAGAGGGGGAGGAGGAAGGAGGGAAAATGAAAGGAAGGTAGTGGGAAATGGGGATGAAGGAAATGATGGTGATCGAGCGGAATTGGGTGGGAGTTAAGGGGGCCGGGGAATGGGGAACTTCTTGGGAGCTGAGGAGAGGCAATCCATGGTCGTTTCTGGCGCTGGACAGTTTTTCATGAATGATTGAAAAAAAAAAGAGAATCGATTACGATCACTTGAACGATCTTGCGCTGACTGTAGAAATATACAGTAGTGTCCCTTGTATTGAGATGCGACGTCTTTAGAAAGGGGGAGGACAGGGGGGGGGGGAGAATGGAGGGGGGAGGGAAACGAGAAAAAAAAGGACAAACCCCACTTCAATAGCTCGAGCGATAGAATCTCCAGACTACTGATTGCATTTGGACGGAAGAGTCTTTACCATACCCGTACGTCTCAACATACCTCACAACCCCACACGCACACACTTCATTCCATGTCCACCAGCCTTGGTCATCTTAATCCTCCTTCTACCCCATCCTCTTCCCATCCCCATCTCCACACACACATTCGACCTCCAGACCTTTCCACTCCACCCGACCCTTCCCGCGTGGGGTTTCCTAATATGCCCCAATTCGAAGGCTTTGTTTACTGTTGGCAAAAAACGGGTTTTCCCTAAAATTCCCCATTGTTTTTACATTACACAATGATAAAGTGGGCTTTCTTTGCTCAAACCAACCGCTAAAGTTTAAATTTTCAATTTCGGTTCTGACAGGGAGTGATTTTCCCTGTTTTAATGGTACCGCCGTGTGCCCTTTGACCCCATTTCTGAGTGAACCACGCGACTGGAAGTGTGCGTCTTTGGTGTCTGGGGTATGGTAGTGTAGGGTAGAGTAGAGTAGGGATGGGTTGGGTAGGGTAGGGTAGAGTAGAGTAGGGATGGGTTGGGTTGGGTAGGGTAGGGTAGAGTAGGGATGGGTTGGGTAGGGTAGGGTAGAGTAGAGTAGGGATGGGTTGGGTAGGGTAGGGTAGAGTAGGGATGGGTTGGGTAGGGTAGGGTAGAGTAGAGTAGGGATGGGTTGGGTAGGGTAGGGTAGGGTAGGGATGGGTAGGGTAGGGTAGGGTAGAGTAGAGTAGGGATGGGTTGGGTAGGGTAGAGTAGAGTAGAGTAGGGATGGGTTGGGTAGGGTAGGGTATGGTATGGTATGGTATGGTAGGGTAGAGTAGAGTAGGGATGGGTTGGGTAGGGTAGGGTATGGTATGGTAGGGTAGGGTAGGGTAGAGTAGAGTAGGGATGGGTAGGGTATGGTATGGTATGGTAGGGTAGGGTAGGGTAGGGTAGGGTAGAGTAGAGTAGGGATGGGTAGGGTAGGGTATAGTAGAGTAGAGTAGGGATGGGTTGGGTAGGGTAGGGTAGAGTAGAGTAGAGTAGGGTAGGGTAGAGTAGAGTAGAGATGGGTAGGGTAGGGTAGGGTAGGGTAGAGTAGAGTAGGGATGGGTTGGGTAGGGTAGGGTAGAGTAGAGTAGAGTAGTGATGGGTTGGGTAGGGTTGGGTAGAGTAGAGTAGGGATGGGTTGGGTATTGTAGGGTAGAGTAGAGTAGGGATGGGTTGGGTAGGGTAGGGTATGGTATGGTATGGTATGGTATGGTATGGTAGGGTAGGGTAGGGTAGAGTAGAGTAGGGATGGGTTGGGTAGGGTAGGGTAGAGTAGGGATGGGTTGGGTAGGGTATGGTATGGTATGGTATGGTAGGGTAGGGTAGGGTAGAGTAGAGTAGGGATGGATTGGGTTGGGTAGGGTAGGGTAGGGTAGGGTATGGTAGGGTAGGGTTGGGTTGGGTTGGTGTCATGAACTGGCTAGTTTTAACTCTGCCTATTACTATTTCGCCTTGTGTAGACATTGTAACATTAAGAGAGTTAGTATAGTACACAGCAGCAATTAAAGTACACACCGCGAGCCCGACCCACGCTGCGCAGTGAGTCAGCACTTGAGCTTTGAATCGGACCGTTTTAACCAATGAGAGCTCAGGCTAAGCGGGTAGAGCAGTTTGACTGTGTCAGACCCTAGCGCAGTTTGAATCAGTCGTGTGTGAGACGAGGTAGAGTCAACATCTCCACAGCTAGAGAAATCTCTTCACTCATAGACCAGGAAGCAGGACTTAGGAATCGTAGAATTCTCTCAAGTCGCAACGGGCCTGAACTTGTCAAACAGGTAAATGAACATCCGTCTGTTTCATCGTGATATATTTATATTATTGTGGAAATTATGTTTGTGGAATGTGCTATGCATAAATGTGAATTGTTAATCCGAATTTGCCGTACCACGTGGAAAAGCCGAACACGTGGCGAAACACGACCGGTTGCGCCGCCATGTTGTATCCCGTACGGAACCACTGTTGTTTAACTTATATGTATGTTTGCAGACCAGTGGCTGTACCACTGAATGTTTATAATATTATTAATTCTGTATGTGTATAGTTAGACACGATTGATATTTATGTATGTATAGGAATTTAGAGTTGAGATTCCAGTGGACCCCGGAAGTAGCAGAATGTTCGTCGCTTATGTATAGAGATGTGGAGCTATCACTGAGGGCTACTTTGGCTTTCAGTGAGACGCTCTGCACAAACCGATTATTCAGGGTTGTGCAGAATTTCGTCTCTTA
The DNA here is from genome assembly GCA_036898135.1 of Oncomelania hupensis. NCBI lineage: Eukaryota > Metazoa > Mollusca > Gastropoda > Littorinimorpha > Pomatiopsidae > Oncomelania > Oncomelania hupensis. The sequence goes on along the minus strand of CM072517.1, from coordinate 38,495,104 downwards.
TATTACAGACGAGCAGGCGAGCTATCCTGTGCGTCCCACTCCACAGAAACGACGAGTTGGTTGAGGAACCTCTACCGCACAAGTCGGAAAGAGCTACCTTGAAAAACACCCTGTCAGACCCCACAGCGTGGCAAGGGAACCCAACTACACAACTACACAGGTGGACCAGAAGCTACCTCACAGAAGGACTTCGCACGCACCATCTAGCAGTTAAGTGCAAAAACGAAGGTGCACTTAAACTGATCGAAACAGGACCACAGTAGTCCAACTCTTCAGAAACTGTAAAACGGACCACAGTTGTCCAAATCTACATGCAAAGTAATAGCAAGTGCCCGAGGAAGAAAAAACAGCTGCCTAGACTATCAGCGATCGAACTATTAGCATGGACTGAGACTTTTTAAGTTAGATTAGTACTTAGAGAATCTTGTATAGAGTAGAAGAAATAAATGTGTGATTTTAACTGTTATCAAGTGGCTGGACTACATATGATTCATAGCCGTGTGAAAGCTAGTGTGACAGTAATCTTTTACCAGTTTTCTATCTATCTCTGTACCCCAACCTTAACACAGAACGAGCTAAACAAATAAATTTATTAAAGTAATTCATAGGGTGACTTACTAGCAGTTCCCACCGAATAAATGTGAGGGTCCATAATTCCATTGTGCAGAGCCCATAAACCCCACGTGACAGTTGGGTAGGTTAGGGTAGGGTAGGGTAGGGTAGGGTAGAGTTGGGTAAGATAGGGTAGGGTTGATTTTATCATCCTAAAATTAAAAACCTTACGAGCCATTGCTTTTTACGGGTTCTGTCTCATACCGGTTCAAATAGCTGCTGTTTTTAACTCCAGAATGTTGGGTGGCTAGCCAACGGATGTTGCTATAAATAGGCACAAAATCTCCGGAATCTATTCATTTAAAACTATATATACTTTCGAAAGAGTTGTTGTTTGCTGCAAGCTTACTTTTTCCAGTGGGACAACACTCACTGTGAATGTTTAAAAAAATCTGTAGAGGGGGCGTGCTCAGAACGGGTCCCTTTAAGTTGCTTTTTTTTTCTTCTGCTCCTCCTTCCTATGCCTTTCCCCGATTCAAAACAAAAAAGTTTCAATTACTTCTACCCTCTTTATCCTTTGCTCTTCTCGATGCAGTGACATTGTCTCATAAACTTTCATCTGCCATGCATATGAGTTCCTGACATACATTTTTGTAAGCTGGCAGGATCCGGGTTCATGACAAGGTAGACTAAAGCTCTTTGAGATTTTCCGACGTTTCTCGCATTTACTTTGTACGTTGCTTAGGAATAAGTGCTGTTTTTTTCCGTTTTTTTCAACTTCAATATTAATGCTTATATAGATCTTAATGCTAAATGCTTATAATTAATGCTTAATAGATCTTAATATCGATGTGCTCTTTTGTCTCCATGATTACAATATAGATGATATTTTTTACTGCATTTGTATTGCACCTTACGTTTTATTAAATTCGTTTTGTGTGTGTGTGGGTGTGTGTGTGTGTGTGTGTCGGGGGAGTTGGGAAGTGGAGGGGGTATAGTGGGGAGGGGGAAAACACGAGCGCTTGGGAGTAATGTTGTCCTTTGTATGGAATGTTTGTTTTTGTGAATAACAATAATAATAATAATAATAATAATAATAATAATAATAATAATAATAATAATAATAATAATAATATTAATAATAATAATAATGATGATGATGATGATGATGATGATGATGATGATGATGATGATGATGATGATGATGATGATAATAATAATAATAATAATAATAATAATAATAATAATAATAATAATAATAATAATAATAATAATAATAATAATAATAATTTATAATGCGTCATATCTCCGTACTCGAGACAGAGCGCTTGGGTCGCACGCATCACTCTAGCTCTCTAAACATGCATCTGGCATACACAAGGACAGTTTCAGTTTTGACAATTCACAAACGGGCATTGAAAAATGAATGACTAGAAGAAGGAAAAATTAGGCAAGCAAGCAACAAATAAAATCAATCAAATAAATTAAACGAATATGCTAGAAAATATGTAATTTGCACTTGTTTGGGACAGCGAACGGTGGTCTTAGAACGACTTGGTAAAGAGATGAGTTTTGAGAGATCCGATTAAAGAAGAGACAGACACAGAGTGGAGAATAGAGTAGGCAAGGCGTTCCAGACTGAAGGTCCTTGAGAAGAGAAGGAACGCAGTCCATACGTTTTGGTTCGGAATAAGGAAATTCTGAAGACACGAGTGTCATTTGCAGATCTTAGGGAGGGCTGTTTATGTACTGTGATGAGCTCAGTATGCAGACTGAAATTGGGAATGAAGACTGTTTACGAATAAGTGTTCTAGAGCTTATTGAGAACAATTTTTTCACAGATTTATAGACAAAAAAAATATCATTTGGATCCAAAAAAGGTTACTTTAGCAGTGGTTTAACAAGGGACGACTTGAAGACTGAAGAGAAAGAACCAATGACAGAAGTGATGGTAGGCGACACAGTGTCTAAGCATTCAATAAGCAATGGGGTGGGGAGGAGGTCTAGTGCACATATTGTTGGTGAAGCACTCAAAATAGCCTTGTTTTACAGTGTCTTCTGACACAGGATGAAACGATGAGAGCGGAACATCAAGGAAGCAACGTTTAGCGACTGACGGAAGGAGGAGGGAAGGCGGGGGGGGGGGGGGGTGAAATTGCTAGTCTGTTTTGGACCTTTGACTCAAAGAAATTCAAGAAACAAAAAGGAAGCTCAACGACAGGGTGTATAGTCGGGAGGAAGGACTGCTTACATTAACCAAGCAACTGGGAGCATACACTGAACAGTTAGGTTACTTGCTTGATGGTCTCTCAGAAATCTTAGCAATAAAATACAGAGTTTTTGCTTTGTGAACAAAACTGGTCACCAGTTTTTTCGCTTTGTTGAACACGTGTTTGTGCACATCTAAACAGTTTTCAACCATTTTCTTTCTGCGCGTCGTCTTTGTTGCTTTGTAGCTTTGACCCCTTAACCGACGGCGTTAACCCAGGGGCTAACGGCGCGGGGTACGGCGACATCCAAAGAGGCGACCACACACAATGATCTGTGGAGAGAACGTTGGTGACGTCAGTGCACAGCACAAGCTGGTCATCAGAATGGTGAATCAGCCAGTCAATAATATGGCCTCCGTTGTTACCTTGTATTGTCTCTATAAGACTGATATTCATTGATTGTCTGCTTGCATCATCATGATTCTAAACAAAGCCGTCTGTCTTTACGCAGTCTATTCCCTTCCCTCCATTTTCCCCCAACCCCTCCCCTTCCCACCCTATCCATTCGCTTCACTGCTGCTCGCGGGAAACTTAAAATATAAGTTAGAAATATAATATCGAGTGTGGGGAACAAAGAGAGGGGAAACACACAAAGCAGTGGCTGAAAGAAGGATGATGGTCTTGGTGGTTTAGCAGAAGCACATTACATTACATTACATAATTGTTGCTTTAGGTCCAGCAGACTCTTCCGAGCCAAATCAGGACCGGACAACCCCCAATCCGCATAAAAGATCTGCTGAAACAACCCTAGTGGGAAAACTGAATGCCCTCCACCAGCCAGTTACTTTACAATAAAGACATCCCACGCAGGGGACGGCTGAGGCTTCACCCCAACTTATCGAACCCCCGTTTACAAAAACAAAATAGAATACAAACATCATTATAAATTGTCAACAAAACACATACATATAAAATGCCTACATTGCTAAATAATAACATCATAGGAAGCCCTAGTGACCACCTGGCAGAAAGCGTCCAATATTCCCAAGCTGATCCAACAGACCTCATACACAAACAAGGAGTCTTGTCCCGGAAGAGTTTTCAAGAAAAAAGGTAGAAGACTGGTCTAGCGAAGAAGACGATAGTATAGCAGATTGATAGAACAGAGCAGGAATGAGAAAGAGCAAATGAGAAAGACAGCGACAGTGGGAATTTAAAGCACTAAATTTCCATAAAGTGGGGATACTATTTATACTGAAACCCCCGGCACCCCAACGGGGGTTAGCAGAAGCACAAACGAACTCATTAGACGCGAGTTTAGCTAGCTCAGCTGAGTGAACAGTGGAGTTTAACGTCCACATCCACCAAAGGCGATGTGGCAGATTGGGATAGCCATCCCGAGGAAGATGGGGCAGGGATTTAAAGGGACAAACGAACGGCTGTCCTATTTTGCCGTCTAGTGGACAACAAAATTCGGCTGCAGCAATATGCAGTGGTACATAATTATTAGTAGTCTAATAGTATCACATAAAAAAAATCAGGAACCATCACCCCCCCCCTCCCTCCCACCTCATAAAGAGCATAATCCGCATCTGTAGACGTTTCATCTATCTGGTGATCCGCCTCTTTAACGTCGGAGAGTAAGTGTCACGCAGTCCGGTTAAGCAACATGAAAGAGGCTGATCATCTCATTCCCGTGTAAAACCTTCAAGGCAAAATCGTTGATTCGTCTATTACCGACCTTACGTTAGTGACAGAAATTAAAGTCGTGCTGGTAGTAGAACTGCTATCAGACAGTATTCGAGATTTGACTACTTCAGCGGCCCACCGTCATTTAAGTCTTATTGAAATTGTAAGTTATTTTTGATTCAATTTGTATGATGGACCCAAATACGCAAATACATTAATTTAAAGGGAAAGTCTATCGATTTCTGCGTAATTCAGTTTGGTTGGTTCAAATTCTTTTTGGGAAAAAAATTACATATAACAGATTTATAATTAATTTGCATGAACCAAAGTACGCAAATTTAAAAAAAAGAATAGACACTCGATTTTGTAATCCCGTTTTTTTTTTAAATAACTTTGTTAAGACTTATGGAGATAGCGATATTTTTAAAATCAAATTAGTAAATAAGCTTAATATATATATATATTTTAAGAAGAAACAACAAATCCACCTTATTAGATCTTTTCCTTCTTCTTCTTAAATTTAGTTTATTTTGATGCCACGAAACACCCGTTCCAACAAAGACCTCGCGCACTTTCCAATCCTCCTCATTCATCGTACTGTTCCAATTTTTTTTCTCTTACCTTCACCATTGCCGATATTCTTTAACCTCTGACCTCCTTCCTCGCTTTCACCGCAGTCCCACAACGAAGACAGATGGCCACCGTCTTCACTTCAACTGCTTCATTTCCGGCTAATCCTGTTTCGGCTATTCCCTCATTGCCGGACTTTCTGTGTTTTCGCTTGGAATCGTGTGAATAGATTGCAGCACCAGTTGACTGACATGTACGAGACGTTTGTCTCTTTAGCGTAAACCAGGTCAAAGCCAGTCAAGTTACTGCGATGGAAGCGTACAGTACGAAATTGCGACCTATCCCGTAACTCGAAGGTCGTTAGGGCACCACAGATGATCGTTTAACCAGCGTATTTCTTCCTTCTCTGTCCTTTACCTGCTACCGCGATTTACGCATAATAAAACAACAAACATGCAAATGTATGTATTACAATTGTTGTATTAGTAATTACATTAATCTAAATTTTGTCAGAGCCAATGTATCCGCGATTCTGTTCTATCTATTTTGCATTTATTCTATATCAAACACATATAAAAAAAAAAAACACGCATACACACACAACGAATGTGCGCACACACACTTACATGCATGCACACACATACAAACACACGCATACGTAAACACAACCCCCCCCCCCCACACACACACACGAACACACCCACACACACACACACACACACACGCAAGACTAGTAGTCATCGGAAAGTGTTTTTTATTTTTACAGGCGCAAAATACATCTTAAAATGTAAAAATTGGATTTTAAAAAATGGCTTTAAACCGTCAAAAAACATTGACCTATTTCAGCGTCTCAACCTAATCCTAACCCTAACTCTTTTACAAATTTGGACAGAAAACGGCCCGCCCCGGATAGATCGTTAACCACTAATGTACTTAAATCCCATGCACTTTAAGATCGTTGCCATGCACTAAAAGAGGACTTCCATGTACTTAGAAAAAAAAAGTGGGGTTCTGGAAAAAAAAAAAAAATTTTGTCAGAGTGGAGGAGGGAGCTAAAAAAAAATAAAAAAAAAAAAACCACATTTTGTGCATACTAAAAAATGGAAGTTTAGCACCACCATACCATGAAATACGCCCACCCACACGTACAAACAAACACACACACACACACACACAACACATACACACACACACACAAGACTAGTAGTCATCGTGAAAGTTTTTATTTTTACAAGGCAACGGCAAGACTTAGAATGAAAAAAGAAGAAAAAAAAACAAACGTCAAAAACATTGACCTATTTCAGCGTGAAAACCCTAACTCTTTTACAAATTTGGAAAGAAAACGGGATGAGAGCACTACAAAAAATAGGATGCACTTTAAGATTTTGCATGCACTAAAACTTCCATGTACTTAGAAAAAAGTGGGGTTCTGAAAAAAAAAAGGGGGGGGGGGGGGGGAGGGAAAGAGAAAAAAGAAAAGTTTAGACATAGATAAAAGAAGAAGAAGAAGACAAATGAAAAGAAATACACACAGAAAACACACAGAAGAGGAGGAAGAGAAGAAAGCGAAGAAAGAAGTAGAAGAAGAAGAAGAAAAAAGAAGAGAAGAAGAAAGAAGAAGAAGAAGAAGAAGAAGAAGAAAGAGAAGGAAAGAACAGTGAAGTTAAAGAAAAAAACACGAAAGACAACAAGAAAAAAAACATAACAATCTTAAACCAACAAAGACAGAAAAAAAAAAGAAAAGAAGAAGAAGAAGAAGAAGAAGAAGAAGAAGAAGAAGAAGAAGAAGAGAAGAAGAAGAAGAAGAGAAGAAGAAGAAGAAGAAGAAGAAAGAACAGTGAAGAAGAAGAAGAAGAAAGAAAAAGAAGAAAAAAGAAACATGAAAAAAGAAAAGAAGAAGAAAGAAGAAGAAGAAGAAGAAGAAGAAGAAGAAGAAGAAGAAGAAGAAGAAGAAGAAGAAGAAGAAGAAGAAGAAGAAGAAGAAGAGAAGAAGAAGAAGAAGAAGAAGAAGAAGAAGAAGAAGAAGAAGAAGAAGAAGAAGAAGAAGAAGAAGAAGTAGAAGAAGAAGAAGAAGAAGAAGCAGAAGAAGAAGAAGAAGAAGAAGAAGAAGAAGAAGAAGAAGAAGAAGAAGAAGAAGAAGAAGAAGAAGAAGAAAAAGAACAAGAAGAACAAGAACAAGAAGAACAAGAAGAAGAAGAAGAACAAGAAGAAGAAATTACAGGAGAGAAAAGGACAAAACGAGGGAAGGACAAAAATCATCATCGTTGCTGACATTAATGCAGGTCTTTGACCGGACTGCTGACCACCTAGACACATTATCCACAAAGAATTCGTATTATATCGAAACGCGCTTCTGATCATCCCTGCTGACTAGATAAGGATACGGGTTACAAGCAATAATTGACGGTATTTTTCGGTTTTCTGTCTTACTAGCTTGTTTATTAGATTGCTCACACTGATCCCGATCACCCTATTATGTTGCAAAGAAAATAATGTGCTTTATTTACTGTCTTCCAGTTAAGTTACGATCTCTAACTGTGTGGAAAATATAATACTCATACAGGTGTTCGAAATGATGATGATGATGATGATGATGATGATGATGATGATGATGATGATGATGATGATGATGCTACTACTACTACAACTATTTCTGCTATTACTACTACTGTTGCTACAACAACAACAAACTATTACTACTACTATTACTCCTCCTCCTCCTATTACTACTACTACTACTATTGCTATTACTACTAGTCTACTTCTTCGACTTCTACTACTACTGCTGCTGCTACTACAACTACTACTACTATTACTCCTCCTCCTCCTCCTCATCCTCCTCCACATCCTCCTCCTCATTCTCCTCCTTCTACTACTACTAAATAAAGAAAGAAAGAAAGAAGGAAAGAAAGAAAGAAGGAAAGAAAGAAGGAAAGAAAGAAAGAAAATTTAAAACTGAATTCTTCGGACAATATTTTATATAAGACTGCAAAGTTTCCACGCATAGTTACCTCAAGAATTATAATTATGTTTTAAATATTCAATTAATTAATCATTTGATAATTAATTAACATTGTAGTCATTCGGTATTAATTAATTAATTCTTTGCACAGTATATTTATACTAATGAATAACCTAAACAGAAAACAGCGAAGTTATTAAGCGTACCTCAAGGATTATAATCATGTAACCCATGCAGGGCCTTACAGCTTTCTCGGCAATTCTACAAACGCCTGAAGCATTGTTAGAGCAAAATATAACACGATCGATCATACATTATTGTGATTCAGCTTTTTATACATACGATACTGTGACATATATCCTGACAAAATAATTATCTGTAATGGTCTATGAAGGATGTGTTCGTGGGATTGGCCTATGGTGTTGTCTTGAGCCTGTGAAGCTGTTTAATGGAGAATTGTTCTATTAAGTCAAATGACGCATTTAATTATGATCTAAGTCTCAAAAAGTCTCAAGATTCAATATTCAAGAATACTTTATTATCTCAAACAGAGAAATTAAGACTTGCTTTGCTGACAGTAGTAAAACAAATTGCAATAAATCTGTAAGAAAAGACAATTACAAACATTCACTCATTAAAATGTTGAACAACGCATAGACAATAACGAAGCAACAGACAACATTGAAATAATAAAATGCATTTTTTTTTTAAAAGTCCCCAATTAAAAAAGACAGTTGAAAGGCAAACTAAATTAATTAAGACAACCAACACACAAACACGCACGCATCACACACCGCACACACCCCCCCCCCCCTTACACACACACACTTATTAAAGTCCAGCAACTCCAGCACAAACGTCTCTGTCAACATTGCTACGGATAAAGAACACTTTATCACAGATCACATAATTATCAAGAAACCGAACAATATATATCACAGTTCAAACCGTCAGACTGCCCAGATATGGAAGAAACACATAGGTAAAAATATAATAAAAATTAAATTAATTTTTTTAAAGGGGGAGGGAAGATGGATGAAATACACTCTCACCCACAAACACGCACAACATAGCGCACTTCTATGTTCATACGGAGAGACACATATTAACGTTTGTCCCTGCTTCTAATTTTGTCAATTGTAATTCAGATCAAACATCATCTGATTCCTTAGAAGGGCCTTATAGTCATCACAATATCTGCAACGGTCTCAGTGGCCAGAGCAGCAGATTTTGCGCGCGCAACTCGGCTAGAAGGCAGTGAATCACTGTAAAAAGAGTCATTAGCGAAAGTCACCTCTTGTCAACATAAAGAATCAGGTTCTTTTCCTGCATGCCCCCGCTGCGCGCACTCTGGCCAAGGGTGGCGCAGAAGCGGAGGAGTTTGGCCACACGCTAAGAATTTATGTTAAAGCAACGTCGAACAGGGCTAGTAGGCCTAATTAGTAGGGCAGGACGGTTTTACCGATACGTAACTCAATTCAATTCAATTCAATTCAATACAACTTTATTTATCCAAATAGGAAGAAGCAGCTCATATTATTAAAATAAATAAATATATAAAGAAGCTTAAAAAACTGTGAAATTTAAAAGTTTATCACACGATTTCATTAGCACATGTCCTACCATACAAACATAAACCAAACACACACGCACACACATACACACACACACACACACACACCCACACACACACACCACGCACATCATGAACACTCACAGCCGACAGTTAAACAGTTAAATCAAATAAAAACATGAAGGTAAGAAAATAAGGTAAGAATATCATCAATGAATCATCAAATCAATCGGTCGATAAACAATCAATCAATCCCTGAATCGAGCCATCGTCGCGCGTTTATTTTTTTAAATAAATAAATAAATATGCTGGACAAGCTATTCCTATCCCTCACAGTCAGACTGTGGAACCAACAAACAAACAAAAAAGTCAGCAAGCTCTCAATGAAAGATTGATAAAACAAGCTGAGAATCTTAGAATCCACAGAGAAATACTTCAGTTTCCGGAGAAGGTACAATCGCTGTTGGCCCCGTTTGACAATGCACTGTGTGTTCACATCCCATTTAAGCTTGCTGTCAAAAACTGTGCCCAAATACTTACATGTGTCAACAATCTGGACATCTTCATTATGAATAACACTTGGCTGGACCACCTCTTTGACTCTCCTAAAGTCAAAAATCATCTCTTTCGTTTTAGTAACATTCATATCCAAAAAAATTATCATCGCACCAATCCACGAAGTCCGTGAGGGCAAAATCATGATCTCCTCCTGGTCCTTGAAATAAATACAACAAAGCTGAGTCATCAGAAAATTTTATGAGAAAACTATTTTCAGCAGTGCTTCTACAGCTGTCAGTATTAATAAAAAATAATGGCGACAGAACACAACCCTGTGGAGAACCTGTGGAGAACCTGTGGAAGTAACCAGAATGTCTGACAAAGAACCATTGACACAGACTCTCTGTTGTCTATTAGTAAAAAAAATTTAAAGTCCAGAGTACAAGTTGATGACTGAGTTTAAAATCAGAAACAAGTTTATCAACCAGAATATGAGGCTGCATAGTGTTAAACGCAGAGGAGAAATCTGCAAAAAGCAGTCTGGCATGCGCCTTAGGCTTCTCCAAATGGGTATACAGAGTGTTCAAGATAAACAACTTGGCATTCTCCACCCCTCTCCCAGCCCTGTACGCAAACTGAAGGGGATTAAGAGCGGCACCAGTCGCAGTAAGAATGAGGGTTTTAATGATTTTCTCCAAGGTTTTCACAACAAGAGATGTGAGAGCGACAGGCCTAAAATCATTGGGTTGTTTGGGGTTGGGTTTCTTAGGTAAACGACATTAGAAATTTTCCAAATATCAGGAATCTGACCAGAATTTACAGACTGCTGGAAAAGGGGCTGGAAGACGCCTCCAAGTTGATCAGCACAATAACGCAGTGTTTTACCACAAATTCCATCAGGGCCAGGAGCTTTACTAACATATATAGACTTAAACAGTCTAGTAACACACTCCTGAGAAATCTCAATATCATGCATTGAGTCTAGGACAAGTAAGTGTCTAAAATCCGAAACATCAGCAGAAAAATCAAGCCTCTCAAAACGATTATAAAAAGCATTTAAAACATTGGGTACATCCATGTCCATCACGCCCTCAAGTTTGACAGTACTTTTTCTAAAAGAGTCCACCTTCTGACTGACAGACGACATAGTCTTAATCCCTTGCCAGGCAGCCCGAAGGTCACCTCCACTATACTTAGCTTCTATTTTATCTTTATATACTCTCTTAGCCTTTCTAATGCAGTCACGAACTTCCCTTCCCTTAACTTAATTATCTTCTTCTCATGGCTAGTCCCTTCAAAAAATACACGCTTCTTTTTGTTTAACACAGATTTCAACTCCTTCGTAATCCAAGGTTTATTTTTAGGAAAAAACAACAGTTTCTTTCACCGGGATTCAGGTTCAGAAACGCGACGATACGGTATACCGGTGCGGGTGTCCAAGGTCCGGATTACTGGGAAATCTCGACAACACATAACGCGACAGTGGGCGACATCTTGTCCGCCCAGAGAGCGAGCCTAAAGCCCAAACACGTGGATAGTCAGCTGTTCTTTAAGAAAAACTTATAAGAACAGCAGCTTATCCACGTGTTTGAGCATGGTACCAGTCGCCAATCCTTCTGAACTCTTAAAGTTCTTGAGAACTTTCCCGTTTAATGTTTTTGTTTTATTTTGATTTTGTGGTTTAAAGTTTGCTGTTGTTCTAAACAGTGATTCATCATAATTTGTTTGGAAGGCGTTCAAGCAATAAAAAAGCTTCAGTTTCTATGGAAATGTGGTTCTTTGAAAGTGTTTTGAAGTGTATGACAATCTTTCTTTTGCGCGGTCACTATTGTCACTGCCATATCCCATTTGATTGTAACACTTTAAATCGCGGTATACCGGTACGAAATACCGATACGACCTAAAACTACCGCGGTAATACCGGTACGACTTTGACCCACGGTACCCAGCTCTAGTAATTAGATGGAAGACCGTTGAATTGTTGAAAGATAACCATGCAGGCAGAGGTTAGAAACTGTTTGACGGCCTGCACTGACAAACCTTACATATACATGCAATTAGGTAATCTGTGTTCTGGGACTATAATCTACACAACGGCAACGTAATAATAATAATAATACAGGATGCTATACGCGCCTTCCCCAAATCATTCAGGCTCAAAGCGCGGCGATCTATACCAACATACACGCTCACCTGTCTCATCCACCCTCACACACACCAAACACACATCCATCACTCAAACAGGTGGTGTAAAGGCAGTGAGTTCGCTATTAAAAGACGGAAGGAAAACCGAATTTTTATTTTTGAAATTTGTATATTGACTGCGTCCTGTACCATTATTGATGGGAGGGAGGAAACCGGAGTGCCCGGAGAAAACCCTCGGTGACCTCAATAGTCTCGTACCTAAATCACGTACGTTCGCCCCTTGCGGGAATCGAACCCGCGACCTTCGGCATAGGAAACCGGCAACTAATCCACTGCGCCACGAGGTCACCTGTACGTACGTGAAAGCGCCCGGCCACCTATTCCTTCCGATGAGAGTATATAACTGAGGTCTAGTCTGTACATGGTACGCATTCCATGGACTTTAAAGATCCTGATGCTTATGTCCTAGACGGGTGAGTTCCGGCTACACAAGTACACCCAGCAAGCGCGGGGGCTCTTATCCTGCCCCATCCCCGGTCGCCCAGGTTTGTGCTCAGTTGTCTGGGCGTCAGACCATGCGCCTAACGACAGCAAGTGGGCTCCTCGGGTGGTTTGTGTTAGATCCTGTATCGGCCAGCGCCTTTAGCATCTCTTGGGCGGGAAAAGCGCTATGCAAAAAACGATTAAATAAATAAATAAACCACTTGAAGTCCACGAAATCCCACAATAATAACAGCTCTTTTTATGATGATGATGATGATGATGATGATGGTGATGATGATGATGATGATGATGATGATGATGATGATGATGATGATGATGATGATGATGATGATGATATTGGTAGTGGTAGCGGTGGTGGTGGTGCGCTCTCTCGTAGTAGACAGTAAAAGCCAAGTTTTACAGTGTGAAGTTTTGGCGTTTCTTTGAACCGAACGGAAATTCAGGACTTAGCTTTATTTCAATGAAAACGATGAAGGCAGCCGACATTAATCATAAGCATTCCGTAACTAACTACCTGTTTCTATACATCAATGAATTTTACACCAGTTGGCACAGCTTAAGGTAAACCTGCGGCTATATGGTAACGAGATATTATATTATTTTGTTAGCTTTGTTCAAGCATTGCTTTGGCGTAGACATGTTGTAGTCTACGACTGGAACACCGAGGGAGACCCATTTTATGAGTTTTGTTCTGTTGGAACACAATCATGCTGACAGTATTGTGATTGCATTGTGTTTATCAGAAAGAAAAAAAAAGGTTCTTGGTAGCAACTTCTAGGTCTGACTCCCTTTGCTTCAATCCCGGCCTATGGGGGTTGATAAAGAGATTCTGGAGGGAAAGAGTATTTTTCCCAGGGAATATCCCTGCGGTGTCCCGAGGGAAATTATTAAATGGGGTGCAACAATCTTACAAAATGCACGACGCGCAGAACGGAACGAATGATCTAACGTACTAATCTCGCTTTTTCATGAGACAGAGAGAGGAAGTGGAGAGAGAGAGAGAGAGAGAGAGAGAGAGAGAGAGAGAGAGAGAGAGAGAGAGTACTCTCTCTCTCTCTCTCTCTCTCTCTCTCTCTCTCTCTCTCTCTCTCTCTCTCTCTCACTCTAGTTTATTGAATAATGGCCGCACGTCTATATCAATGATGGTGGTTTGACTTGCTGCGTCATCGCATTATTATCTTTCCTCAAAGAGTGTTGGCAGGAGTGGGAGAAGAGGGGGGGGGGAGGCGCGCAAAGGGAGTGAGAGGTGCACAGTCAGCATCAGTTTAAACAGAATTCATTCGTTAGCTAATATTTCCGTATAAATAATATAAACATTATTTGTTTTAAAGGTAACCTTTCTTTCCGAAGTTCAGAGTGAACTGTGTAACCGGGAACTAACGTGACGATGTGAGGTAAAGGTAAAGGTAAAGGTAGTCCCATAGCCTTGTGGCCGTAGGGGAGCGTGATGTTGGAGATCACACTTATCTTGGGCCAGCGTAATGAGGGTGATGCCCAACTCTCTCCCTCGCTGCTTTACCTTCCCCACCCTCAAGAGAGTAGGTACTCAATCACAGTTGAGTCAACTGAGGGCGTTGTTGTTTGTCGCTTCACACCTTAGCGGTCACCCATCCAAGTGCTAACCGCACCGGACGGTGCTTCACTTTCGACACAGTAGCGAGTGCTCCAACCACTGCACTATCCGACACCCCGACGATGTGAGGTCGAACGTAAAATCAAAATAAGGGCTACACACCCTCTCCCCTCGCCCCACCCCAAAAAACAAAATTCAACGTCATATATGTGCCGTGCACTATATGTAGGAATGCGCGCGCACACACACACACACACACTGTCGCGAGAGGCTATTTCGACCCTGCACTAAGGCCTGAAATAGTTCAGCCTGCTGTAGCCTTTGTAAATTAAAGGCGCTGCCTAGCAGACGACCCAAGTCAGTTGTGGGCTAAGCATGTGTAGGCTAGATAAAGTAGGCAGTGACCTCATCCTGCTGACGTATAGCCACCACCCCCGATAGACGGCGCTCAGATCTCACGAGAATTCTCGCGGGTTTTTTGCTGATCGCAAGGCTAGGCAGTCATTCGTTGTCTGAACCTCACACGCTCTGACAGATCTCTCTAGCAGAAGACTAAAGCAGGTGACGGATGAAATTCAATTCATCACAGTGTAGCTAGGACCTAACATTGTCAAAAAGACGAGCAGGCATCTTGGTCCACGGCAGGGAAGAAATCCTCCAGAGAGGCGACCCTGACACGTGGCCTGCAAACTTGAGCAGCAAGAGCATTGGGCTCCACTAGCCATAGTCAACTACCAAGAAGAAGAGACAACAACACCGCACCTCTACTATACAGTTAGGTCCACAGAAGAAGTGCCCGAACACTACTCTAAAAGGACTGTGCGATAGTCTACTCATCCAGAAAACTGAATAATAGGACAGAAAGAACTCATGGCCCAATGATGAGACAGTAACACATATCAAGAACAGTAGCTGCATAGACCCATCAAGGAGCGAACTACTCAACGTGAAAATTGGACATTTAAATTAGTGCAGAGATTAGAAGATTTTGTATAGAGTAGAGGAAATAAATGTGTGATATTTACTGTTAACAAGTGGCTGGACTACCTATGTTTCATAGCCGTGTGAGAGCTAGTGTGTCAGCGAATCTATTACACTTTTCTCCCTATCTCTGTAACCCTAACCGCACACAGACCGAGCTAAACGTATAAATGTATTAAGATTAGTCATAGGGTGATTACACTAGCCGATCTCCGCAGACAAAGACGAGTGGGTAATAGCATTCCATTGTGCA
>CM072517.1:38422094-38477094 GCA_036898135.1 Oncomelania hupensis | reverse complement strand
GGGGGGGGAAGATAGGGGAAGGGGGATAGTGGGGGATCAAAAAGAAAACGGACGAATAGGTATGCAAGAGTGCAAAAAAAAGGACAAACAGAAACTGGGGATAAAAAAAGGAATCTAATATGAAAGCAAGGAAAAAATACTACAGAAGAAGAAGAAAAGGTAAAGATATCCCCGTAACTTTTGGGTCGTTGGGGAGGAAAGCGTTTAGGACCTATCTTTTCTCTAGGCCAGCTTAATGAGGGCGGCACCCATCTCCTCTTCCTCGCCGCTCTTACCTTTTCCCCAGTTCTAAACAGATCCAAGTACCCATTCACAGCTGGGTGGACTCGAGAGTGCCCGTGCGCTTGTTTCATTCTTATGCGAGTGTGTCGTTTTTGGTGGTTGCTTTCCAAAGCATGGTCACCTATCCAAGTTCTAACCCGTCCCACGCATCCAAGTACTAACCTGCCCCGGCGTCGCTTATCATGAAATATTGCTAGCCTGTGCCCAAGCCAATACACCACTGCGCCACCTCGCAAACAATACAACCGAGGGTAAAGTACATGTAAAGGGAACGGACCAAAACAAACAAAAAACAACAAAACCCCGAATCTAAAGAACGCAAAATAAAAGAAGGCGAGAGAAGAGAGCGGAAAGGGTCCGGGAAATGAAATTATCAGGAAATTCAAACAAACAAACAAAAAAAAAACAAACAAAGCTGATTTTTAAAAAAAAGACGAAAATCAAAAACAAGATGGTAAGCCATTCAAACGTATTTCCAGACACTAACACACGTAGCCGAAAAAAAACTATGCATTCTTAAAACGAAAAGCAAAGTGTTCATTTTCTTGACATTACATTACATTACATTACATTACATTACATTACATGATTATTGCTTTAGGTCCAGCGGACTCTTCCGAGCCAAATCAGGACCGTACAACCCCCGATCCGCATAAAAGATATGCTGAAACAACTCTAGTGGTAAAACTGAAAGCTCTCCACCAGCCAGTCACTTTACAATAAAGACATCCCACGCAGGGGACGCTGAGGCTGTACTCTAATTTATCGAACCCCCGTTTACAAAAACAAAATATAATACAAACATCATTATAAACAAAACAACAAAACACATACATATAAAATGCCTACATTGCTAAATAATAACATCATAGGAAGCCCTAGTGACCACCTGGCAGAAAGCGTCCAATATTCCCAAGCTGATTCAACAGACCTCATACACAAATTTAATTAATAAGGAGTCTTGTCCCGGGAAGAGTTCTCAAGAAAAAAGGTAGGGGACTGGTCTAGCGAAGAAGAAGATAGTATAGCAGATTGATAGAACAGAGCAGGAATGAGAAAGAGCAAATGAGAAAGACAGCGACAGTGGGAATTTAAAGCACTAAATTTCCAGAAAGTGGGGACACTATTTATACTGAAACCCTCGGCACCCTAACGGGGGAATTTTCTTAACGGTGTTTTGCCTCTGCTTTATCCCATCTACGAAAAAAGGAAAACATGTAATGATAGGCCACGGTCTGAACTATCTGCAATCAAACCATTGTCAAAATCTGCTCAGTCAGTTTTATACACAGCTCAAAAGGTGTTTAGAAATGGGCGAAGCACAATGACCTTGACCTTTAAGAAATTACACATACGAATGATCTAACATGCTTAGCAATCGGTAAAGTATTCGCGAAGTAACAATGAAGAAGTTCTGTTCAGTCATTCTTCGAATAAGGCAAAAAAAAGTGTACTTTTAACAAAAACAGTTAAATTTGGAGTGACGGACCGACGGACGATTGCTACTGAGGGATAGTTTGGAATAGTCTACATATTTATTGAAGCTCCACACACTCTCCTCAGCCGATTTTGGGTTATTGAGCAAAACGTGTTTATCAACAAAATGGCTCCAGTGACCTTGACCTTTGCGGTTGAGCAATTATGATGGCATGGTTGGCAGACCACTAACCTAGGTAATGTTCAAATGAAGATTAATATTTTTTAAAAATCCGTTCATTGGTTCTTGAGGTATGGCTTTCAACGGACCGACGGGCAAACTGACGGACTTGAGCCCGACATCTGGTTTGCTCTTATCTTCTTACCCCTTGGGGTCATGAGCAATCTTGCCTCTGTAGATTGTTCTAACCTATAAAGGGAAAAGTGAAAGCCCCAGTTGAAAACCTGTCTTTCCTTTATAGGCATGACCGATTCACTGCGGCAACAGTACGCCCGTTGGAGTGCCGGGGGTTTCAGTATAAATAGTGTCCCCACTTTCTGGAAATTTAGTGCTTTAAATTCCCACTGTCGCTGTCTTCCTCATTTGCTCTTTCCCATTCCTGCTCTGTCCTATCACTCTGCTATACTATCTTCTTCTTCGCTAGATCAATGGCCTACCTTTTTTCTTGAAAACTCTTCCTGGACAAGACTCTTTGTTTGTGTATGAGGTCTGTTGGATCAGCTTGGGAGTGTTGGACGCTTTCTGCCGGGTGGTCACTAGGGCTTCCTATGATTGTATTATTTAGCAATATAGGCATTTTATATGTATATGTTTTGTTGATAATTTATAATGATGTTTGTATTCTATTTTGTTTTTGTAACCAGGGGTTCGAGTAGTTGGGGTAAAGCCTCAGCCGTCCCCTGCGTGGGATGTCTTTATTGTAAAGTGACTGGCCGGTGGAGGGCATTCAATTTTCCCACTAGGGTTGTTTCAGCAGATCTTTTATGCGGATCGGGGGTTGTCCGGTCCTGATTTGGCTCGGAAGAGTCCGCTGGACCTAAAGCAACAATCAATCAATCAATCAATCAATCTTATCTTCTTTCCCCTTAACCTCCACTCCCCACCCTCTATCTCTCCCCCTCTCCCCCACACCCACTTACACACACACACCCCTTACCCTCACCCGTCTATTTTAAAGTATTACGAGAACAAAAAGGGGGAAAATGAAAGATGATCAACAACAACAACAACAACAACAATCGGAAATGCGCAGAGAAAGCCATAAAGATAGAACGACAAAATATCTAAGAATAAAACAGTACATAGGACTGCAACATTCAACGAAGACAATGAAGAACTAACATGCCTTCCACACGTTTTCTGTAGGCTTACTTCCAAATAACAATATTCCAACATCTTTTGAGTGCTAAACTCACGTACACCTGGAACAAGTCATTCGTGACTCATTATTTGGCTTCATTTAATGAGAATCAAACTGAATAGTCTTAAAATAAAACGACTCAGTTCCATAAGCGTTATTTGTAATTGTTTCATTCGTCATGATGAACCTCTGTTTACTTTCTATAATTTCATTTTGCGTCTTAAAAGGCCCCATTTCCAAGGCTTTGTTTACAGTAGGCGAAAAGGGGTTTACCCTAAAATTCGCATTGTTATTACATTAAACAACGATAAAGTGGGCTTTCTTTACTGAAACCAACCGCTCAAGTTTGAATCTTCCATTTCGGTTCCGACAGGGAGTGATCTCCCCTGTTTTAGCAGTACATTGATACCACAGCCCTGTGACCTTTGACCCTTTCTCTGAGTGAACCACTTGAAGGATGCGTCTTTGATGTCTGGGGTAGGGCTGGACGGTTTTACCGATACGGAACTGTATTCAGGTTCGGAAACGCGATGGTACGGTATACCGGTGCGGGTGTCCAAGGTCCGGTTTACTGGGAAATCTCGACAACACATAACGCGACAGTGGGCGACATCTTGTCCGCCCAGAGAGCGAGCCTAAAGCCCAAACACGTGGACAGGCAGCTGTTCTTTAAGAAGAACTTACAGTATAAGAACAGCAGCTTATCCACGTGTTTGAGCATGGTACCAGTCGCTAATCCTTCTGAACTCTTAAAGTTCTTAAAGACCTTTACCGTTGAATGTTTTTGTTTTATTTTGATTTTGTAGTTTAAAGTTTGCTGATGTTCTAAACAGTGATTCATCATAATTTGTTTTGAAGGCGTTCAAGCAAAAATAAAGCTTCAGTTTCTATGGAAATGTGGTTCCTTGAAACTGTTTTGAAGTGTATGACAATCTTTCTTTTGCGTCGGTCACTACTGTTAGTGCCATACAATACAATACAAGGTTATTGCTTTAGGTCCAGCGGACTCTTCCGAGCCAAATCAGGAGTGCCATATCCCATTTGATTGTAACACTTAAAATCGCGGTATACCGGTACGAAATACCGATACGACCTAAAAATACCGCGGTAATACCGGTACGACTTTGACCCACGGTACCCAGCTCTAGTCTGGGGTAGAGTAGGGTCTATTTTATCAACCTAAAATGAGAAATCTTACGAGCAAACTTCTTTTTGGGTTCTTTCTCTTACTGGCTCCAGTAGCTGTTGGTTTTAGCTCCAGAATGTTGATTGGCTAGCCAACGGCTGTTGCTAATTTTTTTAACACGTATTTGTGTTTTTCTTTTTAGATCGTTCTAGTCACGTTGACAGCAAACACACAGTTGAAAGCCAGTATTTATTGTACTTTTAGGGTCGAGAGGTTGTATTTTCTGTGTTGTGGTTGACGTTGTTGTTGTTATTGTTGTTGTTGTTGCCGCTGCTGCTGCTGACGAAAGAACGCAGCTCAAAAATGCGCACGCCATTGATTTAATGTCTCATCGTAAATAGTATTCCATTTCAATTTACTTAATATATTAGCCATCTGTTTCAGTGTATTTATATAGATTTTTTAAGCTCTTTTTAAATCAAACATACATTTATATCATTTTATTTTAGTTTATTTATTTTATTTTATTTAAAAAAAGTTTTCTTTTTAGTTTTTTTTTAAAAAATGGCATTCAATTTCAGTATATTTATTAAAATAGCTTTCCTTTTCGGTTCCTATGTATTTATATTTATTTCTCCTTATTTTGAGATTGTGAATGCTTTAGGTTAGATTTGGTTTTCTATATTTTTTTTCACATCTGGTTATACCTTGCGGTCATTTTCGATTTAGCTCGAGACTACCTTTTTATAATCAATATTTTTTTAAAAGTGGCTTATAGCAGTGTAGACCCTTTTTCTCTTTTTTTCTTCCCATTTATGCGCTGTCGGCATGTTTTCAGTTATAAATAAAAAAAATAAAATAAATAAATTTAAAATAATAATAATAATAATAATAATAATAATAATAATAATAATAATAATAATAATAATAATAATAATAATAATAATTATCATTATCATCATCGTCATCATCATCACCATCATTATTATCATCATCAACATAATCACAACAATAAAAAAACTACAAATAATAATCGATGCTTGAAAAATAAAATAAAATAATGAATTCTATATAAACGCTAACTTCCTAAATGCATCGGACTCGAAGCGCGGCGATCTGTAACCATCAAACACGCTCACATGTTTCACACATCTTTACAGACACAACAAACACCCAAACGTTGTTCACACTTGTGGTGTAAAGGCATGAAGATCGCTATTAGAAGTTTAAAAAAAAAGGAAATAAGATTTTCATTTTGTAAATTTAGATTGACGCCATCATTAAGGGAGGAAGAACGCCGAGAAAACCTTCGATGACCTCAAAAGTCTAATTCTTAAGTAAATATTTCCGACCTCGGCTTAGATCGACCCCGCAGCCCAGTTGTGCTCGGCCCTGGAATT
The DNA here is from genome assembly GCA_036898135.1 of Oncomelania hupensis. Taxonomy (NCBI): domain Eukaryota; kingdom Metazoa; phylum Mollusca; class Gastropoda; order Littorinimorpha; family Pomatiopsidae; genus Oncomelania; species Oncomelania hupensis. The sequence continues at coordinate 38,471,488 of CM072517.1, read as the reverse complement.
TTGTTTTAATATTTGGCTTACAATATACAGTAAAATCATTAGAATGTTTATTCGCAATGACGATGATTTTCACTATCATATAATAAGAATCACACTATGATTATATGAGCTGTTGACTGGTATTTTCCCTAAGCCTTACGTTACAATATCAGTTAACCACCATAAATGTTTTCAAATTTTACTCTCAACATATTTCTGTTGGTCAAGCATCAAATTGTCATTACACACTGAAATATTTTTCTTACTAACTTTGCAAATATTCATTAGATGGTACGAATTGTGTGTGCGGTGGTAGAACAAAACATATTTACATCATCATTATCATTTTGCGCTGATGATTGGAGGACATTATTTTTGCTTACGTGGAATTCAGTGACTTTGTAGTGTATGTGAACTACTATGCTTTGATAACATTTCATAATCATGTCTTCTTGTGTGCTGCTTAGCATGAAGAACATAGTAACCATGTTCTACATTATTGTGTAAATTTCCGACCCCACTGTACCTGTTTGTGCCTAAGGAGCAAAATGATGTTAGGGCGCATTGAAAAAAATTGAATTGAATTGATGTCTCACCTCTATTCTATCACTTGGGATTATTTATTTTAACAAAATGCGCCGAACTCTCTTTCCATTGAATACACAAAGTAACAAAACATTGTAAACCACGGTTAACCACCGTTTGTTCGTTTACTTCACAGGCTTCACATCAGATTATTATTATCACAGAAAACGCAATCGACGAAAAAGCTATTCACAATGATAATACGTTGTTTCACTACTGTTGTATAATTGTATGTTACCTCACAGTACCCATTGCATCACAATAGAAACTGCAATTTTCTTCTTCGTCGATAGACAGCTATTCACTGGGCCCTATAAACACTGAATATCTATCTATCTATCGACGAAGAAGAAAGAAAGGAAGAAGAAGACTATTACCAATGACTAATTTTGTTGGTTAAAACTATTGTTTTGTAAGTTTGTATTACCGTATGCTCTATATCACAATAAAAATACACCGACTGCAATTGACGAAGAAGAAAGAAAGAAAGAAGAAGACTATGAACGATTACTACTTTTTTTTGGTTAAAACTATTGTTGTATACTTGTATTTTGTATCACAGTTGGTATTGTATATATGAAGAAGAAGTACACAGAGCAATCAATCAGTCATAGACAAATAAATAAATCTACGAGCTGTAAGCGCCGGCACACTGCAGCCATGATTTTAGTTCTGATGGCGTTAGACTATCGCTGGCTGGCAGGCGCCGTAACATTAGCATCTCTCTCTCTCTCTCTCTCTCTCTCTCTCTCTCTCTCTCTCTCTCTCTCTCTGCGACTTCCCTCTCGCGTAGCTCTCGGCAACAGCGCCATGGTGCATAGTTAGTAATAGGGCAGAAAAGAAAATGTAGCAGAGAGAAGTGTGAAGGAGAGAGAGAGAGAAAGAGAGAGAGAGGGAGAGAGGGAGAAAGAGAGAGAGAGAGAGAGAGAGAGAGAGAGAGAGAGAGAGAGAGAGAGAGAAAGAGAAAGAGTGTGTGTGTGTTTGTGTTTAGAAAATAGAAGGAACGAGCAATTAGAAGTAGTGTGGAAGACAAAGAATTGGTAGAGACAGAGAGTGTGGGTGTGTGCGTATATGTGTGAGGGAGAAAGAGACAAACAGAGAGGGGAGTGAAAATTCCACAGAGCCAGAAAGAGAGAGAGAGTATGTGTCTACAAAAATGTCTGACCATGACAAATGCTAGAAGTTTGTCGGAGATGGCAAGAGGTCATAGACACAGTAATATCTGCAAAATTTTAATCAAACCCGTGATCCCTGGAAAAAAAAATAAATAAATAAAATTTAAAAAAAAAGAAATTAAAAAAGATCTGCGCCCTACTGATCAACCTTGTCTACCATTCTGTCAGTGTCAGTTTAGAACATTAAATTCATTTTCGGTTTTCTGATGGTTGAATGGCTGTTTCCGTTACTATCGTCTGCTTTGTGACCTGCTGCTGCTATGTCCGTTTAGAAAAAAATGAAGGAATACAAGGTATTTTATTGCCAAGTGAGCACACAAGAATGCATTTGGTCAATCCTTCAGCATCATTGACACACAGGAAAATGAGAATATGGTCAAAGGGGTCAAATATTGTCGTTTTTTGACAAAGTAAAACAAAACGTCTAAAGTAAAACGACAAGTGTTTGAAGAACTATAGGCTAAACGCAACTGAGACTTTAGTCAAGATACCTTCGCCTTTCGAGGCCACTTATAAGTCTCGGCTACGCGGGTGTAGCTCCACTCTACAGGTGTTTTTGTGTTCCGTACCTTCCTGGCGGCCTCGGTGATAATTCCTGTCAGTGGCGGTTATGGACTTCCGGTACCACCACGTTGAGTATCCAGAGACTGCTTTGAGCCATGCGCTTCTAACTAAAGCGAATTTGAACCGTTGATCAAAGTTGTCCAATTAAGAGAGAGAGAGAAAAAAAAAAAAAAAAAAGAGAGAGAGAGAGAGAGAGAGAGAGAGAGAGAGAGTAATGGTTTTGAATGCCCTGCACAAAGTTCTTCAACTTTACACTATAGTTCCTATCCTATCCTATCCCGTAACTCGAAGGTCGTTGGGGCATCACCGATGATCGTTTAACCAGCGTACTCGATCTTTTTTTGTCTTTTGTCAATGTGGTTGTTCTGCCCAACACCTTATTCCTCTGGCCAGCAGTCACTCTCTAACTATAATCTTTTTGAAAACTACCATCACTGCAGCAACCCTAGACTTTAAAACTAGTTTTGGCAATGAATTCTCTTTCAACAAGCATTTGCACACAAAATACTATACAATATCTCATTCACATCTTTTTTTTTTCAACTTTTTTTTAGGTCTACTTATCGTAGCCAAATATAATTTTCATTTTGTCGTGTTATGATGTTTGAGAAATGTCACTCTAAACGTCGTGTCCGAGGGTTTTAAGTGATTAGATTTTCTGCTATAATCCGTAACTTATAAGTGCGCTATATAAGAGAAATCTCTTTCTTTCTTCTTTTTTTTTAACCTGAATTAACTACTACTCCTCCCCCTCCCCCCCCCCCACACACACACCATTAAAAAAAATATATTGTGTTTATTAAAAAAAAAGATTTACTTAGGAGAAAGCCCTCTATAAATACATTATTATTATTATTATTATTATTATTATTATTATTATTATTATTATAATTATTATTATTATTATTATTATTATTATTATTATTATTGCACAAGTGCAAAGTACTGGCAGTCATACATAGCCAAATTGATGTATTCATACACTTGATTTCCTCCGACACGTTTGCCACACGTAAGTCATGCAACACAAGCGCCTATACCTCGGCTGACCTAGTCCACAATGAAGCACACAATACCTTTAAATGTTGTTTTTGTTGTTGTGGTGGTGGTGGTTGTTATTGTTGTAGAGGTGGTTTCCTTTTTGTTGATTTTGTTGTTGTTGTTGTTTTTATTTCTTTCAAACTTCCACGACAATCAGATAGACTTGGAAACGTATTTATTATACGTTAATCGGAAAGCTTTCACCTCTCATAAAGTGGATTTATAAATAATCCTATGATTATACAAGTGTATTGATACAGTTTGGGAAGGACAAAAATCTGCGATTTCCGTCAAACTTCGACGACCACCAGAAAGAAGTGCAAACTTGTTTTTTATACGCTTATCGGAAAGCTTTCAAAACTGCCATAAAAGTGGATTTGTAAAATGCTCTTTGATTATAGTCTACTATTTTAGTGTATAAGGTTTGAGGGAGAAAAAAAAAGTGATTTCGGTCGAACTTCGACGATAGCCAGAAAGAGTGCAAACTGGCCTTTTTTGTTTCTTTTTTCCAAATATACGCTTATCGGCAATATTTCATTGCCATGAAAGTGAATTTATAAATTCTTCTACGATTATACTATTTTAGTTTAAAAGGTTTGAAAAAAACATACGCTTATCGGGAAGCTCTCAAAATGCCATGAGAATATTAATTTGTTCTATCATTACTAGACTACATGTACTATTTTAGCGTAAAAGGTTTGAAAGCAAATATTATGTGCAGACGCATTTTTAATCTATGAGTATACTGTTAAGTGTAGAAGGTTTTAAAATAAATCAAAATTATGTTTCCGCCTCAACTTTAAAGCCTTAGAGAGGACTGATACAGCGATATAATACTTGATACTCTGGATGGGTGTGTGTGTGTGTTAGTTGTGCGTGAAACGCTTGCGCGCTTAACTTGGCCTTAGGAAATTGCGGGTCTCAAATGGAACATTACTGTGGAAACAGAATGTAGCGCATTACATTCATGCTCACAGCCATATTATGCTCTACTGGCAAACTAGATCGGGAAAAAAAACCTGCAAAGAATGGCTAGAGAGAGAACTCATCCTATCAGCTTCATATTAATCACCATTATCATCATCATCATCATCATCATCATCATCATCATCATCATCATCATCATCATCATCATCATCATCATCATCATCATCATCACCACTATCATCATCCCCATCATCATCATCGTCATCGCTTATCGTTGTCGTCATCATCATCCTCATTAGCATCATCATCATCATCATCATCATCATCATCATCATCATCATCATCATATTATCCTCACCCTCATTCTCCTAATCCTCCTCATCACCACAATATCATCATCCAAAACATCACCCGCAGTATCATCATCTTCATCATCAGCACCCAGCATCATCATCGTCATCAGCAGCAGCAGTAGCAGCAGCGGCAACAACAACAAAAGCAACAGCCGCATCCTCATCCTCATCGGCAGCAGCATCATCCTTCATCCTTCATCCTTCTCCTTCCCCACCACTTCCTCCTCTTCCTTATCATCGTCGTCGTTGTGGTTGGCATTTTGTCCTTCTCCTCTTCTTCATCATCATCATCATCATCATCATCATCATCATCATCATCATCATCATCATCATCATCATCATCATCACCATCATCACCATCATCATCATCATCATCATCATCCAGCCATTCTTCTTCTTCTTCTTCTTCTTCTTCTTCTTCTTCTTCTTCTTCTTCTTCTTCTTCTTCTTCTTTTTCTTCTTCTTCTTCTATCTTCTTCTTCTTCGTCTCCAACTCCTTTACCACAGTCTTCTGTTCTTTCTTGTTGTTCCTCTCCTTAGTAAATTGTGGTCGTGATATGCCCAAGGCTGCGAATGACCTACCAGAAGGCAGGCATTCACACAAATAGTCTGAGATCGCCGGTTTTTCTTACAACGAAAATCAATAGCAGGGTATACTTATGTTCAATGTCCGCTGTAAGGGAAAAAACAAAATGATACGTTTTAAAAGTTCTAAGACAATTGCCGCGCCACATGCTTTCAAAGAACTCCAACCAGTGGACAAAAGATAAGCTTACTGTTAGATAAAAAGGTTTTCAGCTTTGTTTGTTTTTTGTGGGTTTTTGTGTGTGTGTTTTTTTTTTTTAATGGAAAGGGGGTTTTGGGAGTTGCGTAGTAGTTCTAGTACTCAGTAGTACTGATGATACTCAGGATGACTTGAGACTGATTGTGAAAGAATGGCGACGAAGAGCATTCTGTCATACACCCACTGGCTATCATGTTGCAATGACATGAACTTTCTGCAAACTTTGTTCGTTTGTCGGTGGGACTGACTCTTATCTGTCTTTTTCCGTCTGTCTCTGTTTCTCTGTATCTATCTGTCTGCCTATTCTTTTGTCTGTCCGTCGGTTTTTGTCTCTGTCTGTCTCTGTCTCTCTCTCTTCCTCTTCTTCTTCTTCTTCTTCTTCTTCGCTCTTCTTCCAAGAATTGATCTCTACAAAACTAGTCTAGCTTATTCCGGTTCAACTTTGTGAAATAACTTTCCTGAAGATCTCCGCACTCCAGCATCTAAATTTACATCATTCAGAACACGTCTCCTAAAACACATTAAAAATTAAATACACATTAATTGTTAATGTTGTTGATTAATATTAACAACATTAATTTTATTTCAATTGTTTGAAAAGGATTTTATTTAATGATGACTTTGATTATTTGTTATTGTTCCATGATGTGAATGTTATAACCTTGAGTTGTATTTAATAGTTATTGTTAAAGCCCCAAGGGCAAGATGTAAAAAAGCGCAACGAGGGCTTATTCTTTTACCCTTGCAAAATAAAATTGTTATCTCTCTCTCTCTCTCTCTCTCTCTCTCTCTCTCTCTCTCTCTCTCTCTCTCTCTCTGTCTCTCTCTCTCTTTCGCCGTGAAGTTTTATTCCTCAGCCATCAGTGTATCTGTTCACTTCTGCTACAGTTCTTTCTGATAAAAATATAATTTAGAATAAGAGGGGACATTTTTTGTGGGTAGGGTTTTGGGAGGGAGGGCTTATAATATTTAAAGTTATATATTGAAGATATACTGCCAGCCTGTATAAACAAGGGAGACATACATTACCCACATAAAGCTCCCTTATAATTATTCAAAATACGTGAAACTCGACACTGCTGTAAAGGCACGTAATGTATGCAGTGACATACACAATGTCTGTAAACATTCTGCAGAAGCTTCGCTGAGGGATCAATTAAAGCACTAACTTGAATGGCAACCTGTAGTCGTACTGGTGCATATAACTATTAGCCGAGTAAACTATTGCCCATCGGTTCTACAAGCAACCTCCCCACTGTGCAATATAGTTAACATCCTAATAAGCCATTCTGTCAATGGTCCCAGTGCAGATAAGATGAGGTCGCATCAAATGGATCTGTGTGACATTTGATTGTTCCTCTTGACAGAAGCGTGGCTCTTCGGTCTTCCGTCTTTGGGGGGATTTCCAGATAATATTTGGAGTTATGAAATCTAGGTTAGTAGACAGCTTCCCATGCGATGGTATTAGCTCTACCTATAAAGGTCAATGTATCGGTTTCTACAAGTGTAGTTTCATTGCCCAAGCAAAGTGTGACTAAAACTGATATCGCATGGTAATTGACCAATCACAGATTGCAATGTTTCTAGCAAATCTTGGAATATGAAAGTCGTAAGAATACTTTCACGGACTACTTACGACTGTTGTCCACGTAAACGGGAAAACATTCTGCCGATCCTATGTATTGAAGACGAGCTTCTAGATCTAAACTATCAGCCCGATGAAACTATTGATAAGGTTAAGGGCGCATTTTTAATTCTCGACAAGGCTTTCTATGCTAGAAGGCGCTAATAGCACATTTTTAAAAATAATCTCTGTTTCGTCGTCAAACGAAAGCAAAAGTGCACGATCACTGTGGTTGTTTCAACCGCATGTCAACATGAACCTGCTTTCTATTCAGTTCACAAATCTATGGTTAGCACGCAGGACAGAGCTGTCTTCTTGCTGATTTTTACTTTAGATACCGCCACCATAATAATACAGCCGACGAAATGTCAAAAGTCTTATTTATGTGCGGGATAGATAGATACTCAGTGCTTATAGGGTCCAGCGGATGCTAACAAAAACATCCTCTGCAATCATTCTGTGGCATTCATGTCTGTGCGCCAGTCGGTCTGTCCGCTGGCTCCATCGATCGGTATTCAACATTTTCGTTAAATTCCTTCTTCTTATCGCTTTTTTTTAATTGTTTTTTTTTCTTTTACATTATTTCAAATGCGACTTGACATATATAGATGATTTACACTATGCAGTTAGTTTAAGTGCTACTCAGTCTTTCATAGGAATCTTTTTTCCGCTGTGTCTAGGTCGCCAAAGTCCATCATTTTCTAAATACGTAATTGTTACATTAATCGTGGATTGCAGTATTGGTCTTACACGCCTTCCTCATGTAGGCTACGTGTATAAGCATGTCTGAAGATGGAAACTGCGCTAAACGAAAATAATAGGCCTACTTTTTTTCTTTTTAGTCGACACAAAAACAGCGTTCGTCTGAAAAGATCGCCAGCCATAACTGATAGCCTATCTGGCAGGCGTCACCCTAAGTCAAGGACGCCATTTTGTAAACGACTTTGGTGAGCACACAATGTCGTCATCAAAACGGTGCCGACGTCTTGATTTACGTCAGCATTTCGCTATTCCGTTCTTAGCCATAGCGAGCGGGGAAAGGAAAATCAACAACCCAGCCATCGTTTTATACGAGGCTTACAATGGTACCAACGCTGGCCGCCTCAGATTGCATCAGCCCACTTCTTCTTCCCATTGGGCAGAAGGGGATGGGAGCGAGAAAGAACACCAGGCATTGCCTTTTACAAAGGACGAACGTAGAACACAGGAAGGCCACACCAAAATGCATCGGCCTATTCATTTTAGGTGGAGAAGGAGACGGGGTTTTATGGGAGGACAGTGCAGTGCGGTAGAGGAATGGAAGATCACTCGTTCATCCTTTCACTGCATAAGCCGACCAACCTACCGACCTCTTTCTCCTCACCCTTTTCTCTTGTTGTTGTTGTTGTTGTTGTTGTTGTTGTTGTTGTTGTTGTTTGCTGCTTGATGTTGTTGACGACGACGATGACGACGACGGCTACAACGATGTTAATGTTGATGTTGATGATAATGATGCGCTTCGAATTTCAAAATAGGCCTACACCTAGCTGGAGCAAAGTACGGCGTTATCGAAAAAAGGATACAGGTAATTTGTGTGTGTGTGAGAACGAAAAAGTGTTTCTGTGTTTCTATGAGCGAGCGAGTGCGCATTGTACTATGTGTGTGCATTTGTGTGCGTCGCGAATGTGTGGGTGTGTATGTATGTGTGAGTGTGTGTGTGTTTGTGGGTGTGTGTTTGTGTGTGTGTGTGTGTGTGGGCGCGCACGTGTTTTTTTTTTTTATCTAGCGAGAGAACGTGTTTCTATAGTAATGAGTGCGAATGTATGTGTGTGTGTGTGTGTGTGTGTGTGTGTGTGTGTGTGTGTGTGCGCGCGCCAGATAGTGGTACCATTATTTTGTGCATATAATTATCCAAACATGCATCCAAGCACAACTAATTTTGTTTCCTCTCAATTTTTACTTTAATAATGATTTTCTTATGATCTCCAAAGTCATGAACAAAACAATGTACAATTAAGGGTTAATGAAAGAAGCGGCAGGAGTGCTCAGGCGGTTGAGGGCGCAAATTGTATGTGCGAAGATCTGGGACGATAATGGTTCCACACTTAGATGTGAGGTTTGTTATTATCCCTTACGATGGTTAACGTGTTTTATTCACATAAAGTTTTATTATATTGTTTAAATATGTATCGGTGTGTGTGAGTGTTTGTGTGCGCGTGAGTATGTTTGTGTGGGAGCGCGCGTGCGTACGTGCAAGCGCTTAAAGCAAGCATTTAGTTCGTTTTTGCGCTTTAAAAAAAAAAAAAGTATTAAAGCAGTTTTGTTACTTCAGCATACTTTCTTAATGCCGGAGCTGTGTTCACTCTTTTTTGTGTGGAAATGTTTATGCTCTTAATAAATATTGACTGCGTACGTTGATTCATTTATGCGAGATCTCGATGGTCAGCGCCATGAGCAGTTATTAAGCTGAGAAACGCGCTGTATTAAAAAAAAACCGCTTTGCCCAAGACACACACTTGTTGCATGGTTGCGCCATCGACCACTGAGTCACCCAAATCGAATGCCAAGACATTGCTGTATATATCCTGGATGAAGGCAGAAAGACTGATAGCGAATTAAAGTTAAAAAAAGTTTATTAGGCGTATCTTACTTAGGCTTCATACGCAACTCGATAATAGTTGCCAACACAAGATAACACAATGTTGAAGATAAAGAAATTGGAAAAAGTTGATAATGTTCTGTTATCTTATGCAAATCGAATTTCTTGGAAAATCGAAAATTAGTCAAAGCAAATTGAAAAGATTGTAGATTCCTAAAGTCCATAATGATATAGTTCTTACATGCTTGAAATAGTTGTGGTTTTTTTCGTTTAAAGACCATGGTGAGTGTACTTGAAAATGTTGATGACGTTGTCTGTATAAAATAAAATACATCATTCTTGTATATGTTATGATCTTTTTTGTACTTGTGACGTACTTCTCATTTTTGTTTTAAAAGTGCAGAAAGATGATGTGATAGCTAACTGAAGTTAATTCTATTTTCTTTATCGCAGTTATACGAATTTTGAAAAAGAAATCTTTGAAAAAATTAAGTGGATAAAAATATTATATAAACAAAACAAGATAAGGCAAAAGTTATTTAAAGCTGACAGTGTTATAATTTATCACAGTCCCCTAAAAAAAAATCGAACAGAAATATTTTTCGTAGCAAAAGCAATGTATATGAAACAAGATGCAGTAATAGTTAAGTTTAACTAGGTTTACCACTGAACCTGCGGTGAGTTATACGAAAAAAAAAAAGAAGTTGATGATGCAAAATCATAGTGTAGAGAAGAAAAAAACAGAACGCACGTCTTAAGAACAGCTTTTTTTTTTTCTATTTCTTCCGCTTCATCTCATTCTGTTTTTCCACGCAGTTCTTCACTATCTCTGCAATAGACATAGAAATCAGTGTTAATTGCGATAACATTTCGATCACTTTATTACAAAAGCAAAACCGTTAACTTTTACAAACGTTGTAATGAGCTCCGCTCATGTTCGTTAATTACGCCACCCCCACACTGAATCTTATTCTCTCCTCCCTTCCATTCTAGGGCCGATCATGACGCTGGATCATAGGTATCGAGCGAGATCTTTACTCTGCCGATGAGATAGCCTAATGCGCTGCAGCCCTAGGTTAGGTTAGGTAGGTAGATTAAAGTCCCGCGTCACATGAGCGAATAACCTGCCCAGACACAAACTTTGTGTGCACTGGCCCTAATGAGCCAATCACCGAAACAAGGATCTTTGTTCTGAATCCTGCATCGTTAAGAGCATTATGCTAAGGCATCTACTTCCAAAATTTCTATAGTTATCAGACCTGATAGTTCTCCGCGAAATCGCGGAAATCCGCGAAAACGAAAAAAAAACCGGAAATGCGAAACAATCCGCGGACACTTCAATTTATTTTTTTAAAAATTGTTTTGTATCGGAAGACGAAAGTTGCTTTACTCGCTTCCGGTTTTGCGGCGCCATACTTTGTTTTGGAATAGTGGTGCAGCGTTGACTGTTTCTGTGTATATATTTTCGCCGTTCAAGTTGTAGATTTGTGGACGTCATCAGACTCATTGGACTTCAAAATGTCTGTCACAAGGTGTGACATAGTCGCAAGTTCCGCGGAAACCTCTCTTAGATCACTATCAGGTCTGGTTATAGCAGATGTTCATGAAGGAATCATACGGTGTGGCCACTTCTACAACAAATGGTAAGCTATTCGCATGATCTACAAATATAAAGACCAGGTTTGTTGCAGGCTAGACTGTCACTAGGGTAGCCATGAAAATGCACAGGTTTGTCACAAAACACGCAGCAGTAATCTATGACTATAGCTTTCTCCACCTCCTTCAACACCAAATCAACCACTCTATCGTGCCGTTCATTACAGAGCCCTTGAGTTCTTTTTACATCCGTTCAGTGCGTGAGAGTTACGAAGTCTGTACGAAAATTACAGAGCGGACACCTGTCCTGGTTGTCAGGGTAATAAGTGTGGATAACAATGTTGGCTTCCAGCAGTTGTAGCCTCCCCTTACAAACACACACACGCACACCCACACACACGCAGCACACACACAAACACACACACAGGTGTGTAATGTGCATAGACGAATCAGGAATCTCAGTCTGAGTCTCCAAATTTGATTTACTAACTAACTAATTCATGAATGTTATACGTACTGAGGGTAGTGAGGAGAGTATCTTCCTTGTCCCATTTTCAACAACTAAAATATTCAAAATGAGTTACTCTATACTCTTAAATATTTTCCTTGTCACCACGAAACCAAACATCAAAAAATAGGTTATAAAAGGCTTTTCTGACAAGGGCTATCTCAAAACGGCTTTAAATTCTCAATAATGTCAAAAAAAAAAAAAACAACAACTTTCTTCCCTATATCCATCTATCATCGAAGTTTGGACGCTTACTGCGCATCACATCACACACTTTACTTGTATCAAAAACAGCGTATCTAATTCGCTAAACCTCTAAAAACCTAGGACCAAACGTTTTAGATCTCTAGTCTCTATCTAGCTATATCGCTGCGACTACGTAGGATCATTTTTGATATGATTATGATCATCTGTTTGTCAACGTGGTGTGGGTGATCGTCCTTAACGCTGGCGATCATTAGGACGTTAAGCATCGTTCCTGTTTACATTCATAGAGGACATAGAAGGCTGTAAGCTACCCAAGCAAGCTAGAGGCTGCATTTCATCTGTCCTCTACCACTTATATTCTGTCACCCCAACCTGCCTTTTGCACCACTCTAGTTCCTCTCATTTCCACTGCCTGTTCCTCCCCTGCGTTTTTTTCCACTGCGTGGTCCTGGCGGTTCCACACATCACTGCACGGTCCCCACACGAGCTCCACACGACGCACGTTCTGACCCACAGACGCCCAGCATGCGGATACGCGGAGGACGCACCGTATGAGGGCCGAACCGGCGGTGGCAATACAGAAGTTGAAGCTGCTGACGCGGACTGTGGGTGTCACGTGGGGTTTATGGGCTCTGCACAATGGAATTATGGACACTCACGTTTATTTGGGAACTGCTAGTAAGTCACCCTATGAATTACTTTAATAAATTTATTTGTTTAGCTCGTTCTGTGTTAAGGTTGGGGTACAGAAATAGATAGAAAAATGGTAAAAGATTACTGTCACACTAGCTTTCACACGGCTATGAATCATATGTAGTCCAGCCACTTGATAACAGTTAAAATCACACATTTATTTCTTCTACTCTATACAAGGTTCTCTAAGTACTAAGCTAACTTAAAATGTCTCAATCACTGCTAATAGTTCGATCGCTGATAGTCTAGGTAGCTGTTATATCTTCATCGGGCACTTGCTATAAGTTCTCATGTAGATTTGGACTACTGTGGTCCGTTTTACAGTTTCTGAAGAGTTGGACTACTGTGGTCCTGTTTTGATCAGGTTAAGTGCACTTTCGGAGAATACACTTAACTGGCGGGTGGTGCGTTCGAAGTCCTTCTGTGAGGTAGCTTCAGGTGCACCTGGGTAGTTGTGTAGTTGGGTTCCCTTGCCACGCTGTGGGGTCTTGTAGGGTGGTTTTCCGGGTAGCTCTTTCCGTCTGGTGCGGTAGAGGATACTCCGCCAACTTGTTTCTGTGGAGTGGGGTTCACAGGATAGCTCGGGATAGCTCGCCTGCTCGTCTGTAATATAAGAGACGAAATTCTGCACAACCCTGAATAATCGGTTTGTGCAGAGCGTCTCACTGAAAGCCAAAGTAGCCCTCAGTGATAGCTCCACATCTCTATACATAAGCGACGAACATTCTGCTACTTCTGGGGTCCACTGGAATCTCACTCTAAATTCCTATACATACATAAATATCAATCGTGTCTAACTATACACATACAGAATTAATAATAATATAAACATTCAGTGGTACAGCCACTGGTCTGCAAACATACATATAAGTTAAACAACAGTGGTTCCGTATGGTATACAACATGGCGGCGCAACCGGTCGTGTTTCGCCTCGTGGTAGGCTCTTCCACGTGGTACGGCAAATTCGGATTAACAATTCACATTTATGCATAGCAAATTCTTCAAACATAATTTCAACAATAATATAAATATATCACGATGAAACAGAAGGGTGTTCATTTACCTGTTTGACAAGTTCAGGCCCGTGATGACTTGAGAGAATACTAAGATTCTAAAGTCCTGCTTCCTGGTCTATGAGTGAAGAGATTTCTCTAACTGTGGAGATGTTGACTCTTCCTCGTCTCACACACGACTGATTCAAACTGTGTTAGGCTCTGACACAGTCAGAACTGCTCTACCCGCTTGGCTGAGCTCTCATTGGTTAAAACGGTCAAATTCAAAGCTCAAGTGCTGACTCACTACGCAGCGTGGGTCGGGCTCGCGGTGTGTACTGCTGTGTACCTTAATTGCTGGCTGTGTCCTATACTGACTCTCTACTGTTACAAAGACTGCACAAGGCTGAATAGTCAATGAGCAGAGTTAAAACTAGCCAGTTCATGACAGTGGGCGATCCCGATACGTCACTCCTCCTTAACCTCAAACTACATTTTCTTCCTTGTTGGGCTCCTCGGGGCCGGGCGTCGGCCGCGTCGCGTGGAAGGGCCCTCCTCGTCTGGCTTCCGTCGCTCCCGGCCTTTGGCTGCCCTGTTCTTTTACTACAATTGGGCGACGTGGGGTACCCTGTGGAGAGTGGCGACCTCCGGACTACAGGTGTTTCACCCCCAGCGGCCACTTGCGTTCTGGCTACCCACCCTCACGCGGCTTCTGCTTGGCCACCTACTTGCGGCTTCATCGGCGTTTCCCTCTACGGCCTCATCGGCTCACCTCTTATGGTTTGTCCTTGGTTTCTCGTTTGGCACCCTTAGCGACATCTTCGTACCGCTTTAGGCATTTACTCATCGGCTTTCCTACTACACCGACTACTCTGCATCATCATGATTTCTTCTACTGCTTGTTGCAGCTGCCTCGTGCGCTCCATCCTCAAGGGACTTCTTACAGCATCATGATTTACTACTTTGTCTTCATCCTGCTTCTTCTACTTCATTACGCCACCTGATATCAACGGACCTCTTCTACCCAAGTCCCCTATATGCCTAGTGTGTCCGGGGAAGTTAATGTACTTGCCCGCCTGGACTAGAGGCTTTCTATAATGAAAAATAACCCGCACCCTTCCGCCCTATTAGCCGCCTCCATGGCCATCCTCCCTTCACCCCTGGACACTTCGCTTACAGCCTGGCCATTGCGTCCCTCTTGGCACCCTTGCCTCACCTCTACTTCACACTACCGCTGCTGTCTACCTTCTGACCCAACGCATTCCTGCTACTGCAGCCTCGTGCGCTCCCTCTTCATATGACACTCTACAGTATAATGACCTCTTATTACAACGGCCCTCCTTCATCCAAGCCCCATATACGCTATGGTGTCCGGGGACGTTAATCTACATGCCTGCCTGCCTGGACTAGAGGCTGTTTGTACTTGAACGGGCTGCTTGAACCCCAGCAGTCACGTCTTCGTTTGGGGCTCACGCTGGTACTGGAGTGTCAGTCCAGGACATACACTCTTTGACACTGCGGGCAGGGGTGGCAGTCCTGCCTTAGGAGGCGTTCAGGCCCACGGGGTGCGCAATCTGCTTCGTTGGAGGACTTTTACTGTTTCTTGCCATGGAGGTACTGCGGTCGAGACTATTCACGGTTGTCCGAAGACGGAGCGGCTTGCGGGTGGGAGATCCCGAAACGATACTCCACCTCAACTATCAACCTAATTTTTATACCTTCGGTTGGGCGGCGGTCGCACTTCAGCGAAAGGAGCCTCGATGCATTGCTGCCGTCGTCCTCTCCCAGGCTGCCCTTATTCTTTCTCAACGATTGGGTGATGCCGGGACACCTGTGGAGGGTGGCGTCCTCCGGATAACAGTTGCTCGCAACGCCAGTGTCTACCTGCGCCTGCCCTCACTCAGTGTAGGCCCCTCGGCCACACCTCCTCGCATCTCCTTGTCGAGCTATTCCGCACACCCCCTTCCTTGCGCGACTTCACTCTTCAACCTGTGCGCCTACCCTGAGCGATCTTCCTTCAGCGTCGAATTTTATCAACAGCAACGAACGTCCATCTTGGCAGCCCTGTGGAAACTTATATCGAACTCATACATCATTACGACGTCATCTTCACGTCCCCTATACGCTACGGTGTCCGGGGACATTAATCTATTTGGATTGGAATGGAATAGTCTTGCCTCATCATTCGGTGGCAGCGAGTCCTGCTCTAGAAGGCGGTCAGATCCACGGGTGCGCTATCTGCTTCGTAGGAGGACTTCCACTGTTTCTTGCCAACGGTCTGCGGTCGAGAATGTTCACAGTCGTCCGAAGATGGAGCAGCTTGCACTTTGTGGGAGATGTCGAGCCGATACTCCACCTCAAACTTCAACCTTCATTTTCACCGCAGTAGGTTCCATCGATTGGGCGGCGGTCGCGGATCAACGAATGACGTCACGTCGCTCAGATGCTGTCGCTCCATTCCTTGGCAGCCCTGTTTCTATCTCTACTATTTGGCGACGGTGGGATTCCTGTGGAAGGTGGCGTCCTCCGGGCAACAGTTGCAAGGCTCCCTACGTTCTGTCTTCACCTCCTTGTAGGCCCTTCGCTACCACGGCCACACCTCCTCACGCCCCGTCGTGCGGCTTTGACAAACCTCCTACACCTTTTACGCGCCTGCCACAACACTTGTACTTCCGCTTTGAGCGGGCACCGGAACGAACGACATCCTGCGATCAGCCCTATGGCAACTCATCATGACTTCTTATTTATTTTTACCACGACTTCTTATTCCACCACAACTTCTTATCTCCGTCCCCTATATGCGAAAGTGTCCGGGGATGTTAATTTACTCAATGAACGAACGAACTTACTAGTCTTGTCAACATAGGCGCCCGTTCAGTAAGTTAATGCAAGCGAGAATAAAATGTGTGATAGAATTAGCAACTTCTTGTGATCTGAATAAGAAAAAAGATGCTAGGGAATTTTATGAACTATTCATATTTGATATTTGCAGGGAATGCTTAACACTAGAGTGATATACAAGAAAATGAATCTTTGAGTAATCATCATCATCATTATCATCTTCATCTTCATCGTCGTCTTCGTCGTCATCAACATTATCATCAAAATCATCATCGCCATCATCATCATCGTCATCATCGTCATCATCATCGTCGTCGTCATCATCATCATCATCATCATCATCATCATCATCATCATCATCATCATCATCATCATCATTATCAACATTGTCGTTATATGGTGTGCTAAACCATGCATACCTTCATTCTCGTCGGTTTCACGGAAGGCCTCATCGAACAGTTCGCGAGGCAGTTCGTCGACCGGGAATGATGCAGAATTACAATCAAATCCCGTCTCCGCTGTAATCAATCAATTTTTTTTAATCCGACAACAAATCAGTTAGAGAATAAGTCACTTAAACTTAAACTTTGAGTAATTCAGCTTCATAATCTCCGAAGACTTCACTTACATTTTCAAAGCATCATATTAGGGAAAATGTTTATTTATATTTGAACCTCTGTACCAATGAACAGATTTTCAACCTCAGACTAATCTGCGAGAAATACCTACAGCACCAACAACATCTATATCATGTGTTTGTAGACTTCAAGAAAGCGTTTGACCGAGTCTGGCATGCAGCTCTGTGGGCAACTATGAGAGTGTAAAACATCAGCCCTAAAATTATTGAAGTCATCAATAGCATGTATGACAAGGCTACCAGTGCATTCCTCAACAACAACGCCATTGGGAACTGGTTCAGAACAACAATCGGTGTGCGTCAAGGATGCCTACTCTCTCCAACACTCTTTAACATCTTCCTAGCGCGAATCGTGTCAGATGCCCTTGCAGATCACGAAGGCATAGTCAGCACAAGGGGTAGAGCAATCTTCAACCTCCGTTTTGCGGATGACATTGATGGATTGGCTGGAGAGGAACAAGAACTTGAACAGCTGGTACAGAGGTTTGACACCACCTCCAGGGCCTATGGAATGAAAATAAATGCAGAGAAGACCACAATGATGACCAACAACACCAATGGCATCAACATGGACATCAAAGTTTAAGGTCAATCCCCGCATAGCGTCAAATACTTAGGAGCCATTGTATCAGACAATGGGTCCTGAAAGGAAGTCCTCTCCAGGATCGCAAAAGCAACTGCCGCCCTGACAAGGTTGAAGCCCATTTGGAAAAGACAGAACCATCAATCTACATTCCAAGGTAAGGCTGCTGCGCTCTTTTGTCATCTCCATCTTCCTTTACGCTTGCGAAACATGGACCCTCACTGCAGATGTACAGCGAAGAATAAAAAGCATGGAGATGAGGTGCTACAGAAGACTTCTGGGCATTTCCTATACCCAGCACATCACCAACGACAAAGTTCGACCGACCATCACACAAGCCATTGGACAATATGATGACCTGCTCACATAGGTGAAGAAACGGAAACTCCGATGGTATTGCCGCGTCACAAGAGCATCAGGCCTTGCAACAACTATCCTTCAAGGGACGGTGCAAGGAGGCAGAAGAGACAGAAAAAGAGGTGGGAGGGTAACATTCGAGAATGGACTGGTTTGACACTGAACGGAGCCTGAGGGTTGCTGAGAACAGAGAAAGATGGAGTACCCTGGTTAAACGATCATCTGTGGTGCCCCAATGACCTTTGAGTTACGGTGTGGGATAGGATTGTAACCTAATGTAGTAATCAACTATCCATCCATCGTCATAATCACTATCATCATCATCATCATCATCATCATCATCATCATCATCATCATCATCATCAACAACAACAACAACAACATCAACATCATCAGTAGTCTTATTAATACATGTACTATCACCACCATCACCTCCCTCAACACCACTCTCTCCATCGTTCTAACTCACGGTCCAGGTTCGCCATTTGAGGAGCGGCCCTAAAGTTTTGCAGCTGAATATTTCGCAGGCCAGAACCAGCATTTTTCAGCCAGTTCGGGAAGTTCGGCATCTGTTGGCCCTGGTCACCAAGGTTGGGAAAAGGTCCCATGGGCAGTGATTGGCTCGGACCTCCAGGGTTTGACGACTGTCCCATAGCGGGTAGCGGCTGGCCTTGGTCTCCAGCGTTGGGCCACGGTCCCATCCCAGGCAGCTGTTGGTTCCCATCTCCAGTTGCTGGCCAGGGCCCGAAGTTGGGCAGCTGAGCGTTTTGGAGGCCAGTGGTCTGCCAAGGGGCGAAGGCGTAGTCCACGGAGCGCCTCTTACGCCCGAAGCCGCCGCAGCTGACGCCTCCTGGGATGCTGATAGTGCAGTGGTTCTTCACCCAGTTTGTCACTTTGCCGATAGTCTGGGAATGTGAAGGAGTTAAGGTACAAGGCGGTATTCCCCTTTTAGAATTCGGAAACACAGGCATCCTAAAAGGTCAATTAAAGGCCTCCTTTTCGAGTGTTTTTTTTTGGGGTTCTTGTTTATTTGACGCATTTATCGTCGAACAAACATGAGCGAAGTAACTAAAGTACCAGGTTGTTTTTTTGTGTTTGTTTTTCCAAACAATTAATACAAACAATTTTGAAAGAAAAAAAACAATACAAATTGCAACAAGCTAATTAGTGCAAAACAAACTTTAAAAAACAAGGAAGCTGACACATGGGCATCTATAGTGATTAAAAAAAACAACTAAACACTATAAAGTGTACAGCAGGTGCCCGCTTAATGCTTACTTAACCCGTAAACGAAATCAGCTTGAAATAAGTAACCAATACGCAGATAATAACATTTTCAGTTAACCATTAGCCAACGCATCCTTTTAGAAAGAATACATTAATTAAATAAAGTACCTTTTGCTTTAAATGCAAAGAATTTTTGTTGTACATTTTCAGTTAACCAGAAGCCAAATGCATCATTTTAAAAATAATAAATAAAATTATTATTAAACTGTTGTTTTTAATTTTAAAAGTAGGCTAATTAAGTTTTGTTATTGTTGAAGAAGCCTCGCGGCTTTCTACATCGGCTCAAGGTTCATAATAAAGCGAACAATCGTCAATTTATCCATGATCCATAATATTTTCATCCATCCATCGATCTAAATAACACTTTACTGACCTTCTTGAACCAACCTGCTTCAGTGTTGGTGATCAGAACACCACCCACAACCAGGAACAGAATCCATGATACACGCATCTAAAAGGAAGAATAGAAAGGAAAAATATTCTTAAGATTTACAAGCTGTAAAATGGGTCACGTATAATACTATAATAAATGACCACGCTGATTAATTATATCAAGTGGACGAACAATCGATACATTATTGATTGGCTTTTTGTAGTAGTAGTAGTAGTAGTAGTAGTAGTAGTAGTAGTAGTAGTAGTAGTAGTAGTAGTAGTAGTAGTAGTAGTAGTAGTATTTTAAATTACCGTTTGAAAACGTGGTGTTTTTTTGTGTGTGTTTAGTTTACATTCATTGTGCGCGTTAACTGCAGATTCTTGGAGTCTTAGGTCTCACAATGCAATATTGTACATGTAAGTAAGTGTCGCTGTACTCACTTCACTATTTATTGAAAAACATTGAGCGCATAACAATATTTCTGTTAGGCCTACGTAAGTTAACTTTGAACGAATTATTGATTTTGAACGAGTTACAACAAGATCTTAGAATTCCAATGTAAATTTTGCGCTTCTTTCTTAACCTATTTAATAAATTGCGGTTGTTGTTATTGATTTTGTTGCTGTTGCTGTTGTTGCTTTGGTTGTTGTTGTTGTTGTTGTTGTTGTTGTCGTCGTCTTCTTCTTCTTCTTCTTCTTCTTCTTCTTCTTCTTCTTCTTCTTCTTCTTCTTCTTCTTCTTTCTTCTTCTTCTTCTTCTTCCTTTTTTTTCTTCTACTTATTCTTTTTCCTTCTTGTTTTTCTTCTTCTTCTTCTTCTTCTTCTTCTTCTTCTTCTTCTTCTTCTTCTTCTTCTTCTTCTTCTTCTTCTTCTTCTTCTTCTTCTTCTTCTTCTTCTTCTTCCTCCTCCTCCTACTCCTCCTCCTCTCAGTCCGTCTCCTTCTTTATCCCGTGAAATTTAGTGAAACAATCTTAACCTTCTTTTTCTTCTTTTCACCACTTGTAATTCTAAGAAACCATCACAGACGATATCAACAATATAAAAAAGAGTGTTGTCAAAACCATCCAATTAATGGAAAGATGTTTACATTTAGTTATCGACAATTCAGCCTATATTCTAACTAAGGAATACAATGGTTATTCGAACCAACCAAATGGTTATGTCATACTCTTACCATAATTTCAGGTATTACCTTAAGGATTGTGGTGAAGTGGAAGATGTTTTCTGAAACAATTCGTCTAAACACTAGTAGCGAAACTGAAGACAGAAGCAGAAGTGCTGGTCACTATGACAGAATCAAACCTGAGGACAGCAGGTTTTATTTTGCATTTCAAGATAATATCTGGAAGTACTTTGAAAAAGTCGACAGTCAGAACGAGTCTGTGTGTCACTCGATCACTCCATATATCAGTTTGTTTTTAAAAAAAAAAATCTTATATTTCTGTCCTTCTTTCTCTGAGCGCATTGAACATTCTACCAAAACAAGGAGAAATCGCGATATACAAGTGTTCAACATCAACATCATCCACTGAACTGCTTCCTATTACATTACATTACATAATTGTTGCTTTAGGTCCAGCGGACTCTTCCGAGCCAAATCAGGACCGGCCAACCCCCAATCCGCATAAAAGATCTGCCGAAACAACCCTAGTGGGAAAACTGAATGCCCTCCACCAGCCAATCACTTTACAATAAAGACATCCCACGCAGGGGACGGCTGAAGCTTCACCCCAACTTATCGAACCCCCGTTTACAAAAACAAAATAGAATATAAACATCATTATGAAATATCAACAAAACACATACATATAAAATGCCTACATTGCTAAATAATAACATCATAGGAAACCCTAGTGACCACCTGGCAGAAAGCGTCCAATATTCCCAAGCTGATCCAACAGACCTCACACACAAACAAGGAGTCTTGTCCCGGAAGAGTTTTCAAGAAAAAAGGTAGGAGACTGGTCTAGCGAAGAAGACGATAGTATAGCAGATTGATAGAACAGAGCAGGAATGAGAAAGAGCAAATGAGAAAGACAGCGACAGTGGGAATTTAAAGCACTACATTTCCAGAAAGTGGGGATACTATTTATACTGAAACCCCCGGCACCCCAACGGGGGCAACTGCTTCCTATAAAACTTTATCAGGACGTTATCTATAGGATAGTGGCCAGACTCTCGTGCAACCGGATTTCCTTGTTAAACACTTTTGTTGCCATCTCTATTACCAAAAAAACATCGGCTGGATTTTGATAATCTTTGGTATATTGGTACTTAAACTAGTGGCCGATAATTCAGTGTCAATAGTTCCACAGTACCACCTGTTCATTGTGCTTCTGAAAGTTAAAACGGAGGCGAAACAAAGCCCAAGAAAATTAGATTAGCATTTTTGAAAATGCTTTGATCAGTACAACTTATGTTAATCTAATGAATACACATTGATACCAGAAAACATTTATTTCCCCAGCTAACTTAGTGAGTGCGGCAATACATTTAAATGTCTTGACATCTTGTTAATTCTGAAACCGCA
Source organism: Oncomelania hupensis (assembly GCA_036898135.1). NCBI lineage: Eukaryota > Metazoa > Mollusca > Gastropoda > Littorinimorpha > Pomatiopsidae > Oncomelania > Oncomelania hupensis. The sequence continues at coordinate 38,449,276 of CM072517.1, read as the reverse complement.
CTTGAAAATGTTAACACAATTACAACAGGAAATTTCTATAGGAGAACTGGAATCACCCAGTCATGGCTCTCGAACTATGGAAAATACTCGTACAAGGATGGATTGTGTTACTTGGACGCCGGAAGAAGGAAAATGTAAATTAAACAATTACGATCGCAATAACAAATGAGGGTCTCGTGACTGTCCTGAGTTGGTAGGGGGAGGGGTGACGGCGGTGTGAATGGTGGTGAAAGCTATTATGATCCTATCCTATCCTGTCCAGTAACCCGGAGGTCGGGGCACCACAGATGATCGTTTAACCAGCATACTCCATCTTTCTCTGTCCTCAGCAGCCCTGATGGCTTCGCTCAGTGTCAAACCAGTCCATTCTCGAATGTTGTCCTCCCACCTCTTTTTCGGTCTCCCTCTTCTTCTACCTCCTTGCACTGTGCCTTGCAGAATAGTCTGGGCAAGGCCTGACGATCTGGTGACGTGGCCATACCATCGGAGTTTCCGTTTCTTTACCACTGTGAGCAGGTCATCGTGTTGTCTAATGGCTTGTTTGATGGTCTGTCGGACTTCGTCGTTGGTGATAGGTCGGGTATAGGAAATGCCCAGAAGTCTTCTGTAGCACTTCATCTCCATGCTTTGTATTCTTCGTTGGAGATCTGCTGTGAGGGTCCATGCTTTGCAAGCATATAGGAAGATGGAGATGACAAGGGAGCGCAGCAGTCTTACTTTGGAATGTAGACTGATGGTCCTGTCTTTCCAAATGGGCTTCAACCTTGTCAGGGCAGCAGTTGTTTGTGCGATCCTGGAGAGGACTTCCTGTCGGGATTCATTGTCTGATACAATACCTCCTAAATATTTGAAGCTATGCACTGTGTTGAGCGATTGGCCTTGGACTTTGATGTCCGTGTTGATGCCATTGGTGTTGTTGGTCGTCAATTTGGTCTTCTCTGCACTTATTTCCATTCCATAGGCCCTGGAGGTGGTGTCAAGCCTCTGTACCAGCTGTTCAAGTTCTTGTTCCTCTCCAGCCAATCCATCAATGTCATCCGCAAAACGAAGATTGGAGATTGCTCTACCCCCTATGCTGACTGTGCCTTCATGATCTGCAAGAGCATCTGACATGATGCACTCTAGGAAGATGTTGAAGAGTGTTGGAGAGAGTAGGCATCCTTGACGCACACCGATTGTTGTTCTGAACCAGTTCCCGATGGCACTGTTGTGGAGGACTGCACTGGTAGCCTTGTCATACAGGCTTTTGATGACTTCAATAATTTTAGGGCTGATGTTGTACACTTTCATTGTTGCCCATAGAGCTGCATGCCAGACTCGGTCAAACGCTTTCTTGAAGTCTATGAACACATGATATAGATGTTGTTTGTGCTGTAGGTATTTCTCACAGATTATTCTGAGGTTGAAAATCTGCTCAGTGGTACTTCGCCCTGCCATGAATCCTGCTTGTTTCAGCTATGATTTGTTCAGCTTGGGGTTTCAACCTGTTGAGTATTATTTTCAGGAGGACCTTGCTGGGATGGCTGATGAGGCTGATGGTGCGGTAATTTTCACACTCCTGAAGGTTACCTTTTTTTGGGAAGAGTGATGACAAGCGACTGGGTCATGGTATAGGCCACTCCCCACTCTGCCAGATCTTGTTACAGATAATGGTGAGGGCATCAATCATCGCTTCTCCTCCTGCTTGCAGCAGTTCCGCGGGTATGTTGTCCACTCCCGCTGACTTCCCTTTCTTTAGCGATTGCACTGCTGCCTCAACTTCTTCCCGGAGAATTGGGAGGATTTCTTCTTCTTCTCTGTTCTCGGGACATGCTAGAACTGATGGGTCTCCATTTGGTGTATGGTTGTAAAGGTCAGAGCAGTACTCTGTCCATCTGTCCAAGACTGCTTGTTCTTCTGTAAGGCATGTGCCAGACTTGCTTTGGATCGTGGAGACTTTGGGCTGTTTGACACTTGTCAGCCGCTTCACAGTCTGGTAGGCCTTCTTGCTGTTGTTTTTGTTCAGACTGTTCTCTATTTCCTGGCATTGATCTTCTAGCCAGTTCTCCTTTGCTGTGCGCATGCCTTTTCGGATGTCATTGTTGATTTTTCGGTAGACGTCAGCTCCCTGTGAGGTGTTCTTTTTCTTTTTTTAATCTCTTCGTTTATCACACAGGTCCAAAAGTTCAGGTGTGATCCACGGCTTCTTCTTTGGTCGGTGCTTGCCAAGGATCTCACATTGTCACAAGATGCGAGTTTAGACTCTGCAGTAAGGCTCCTACCCTTAAAATTTCATCCTGCTTTGGCCTTTGTATCTTAAAGTCGATGCCTAGCAGACGACAAAAGTCAGGACTGTCCTATGCGTAGGTAGGGAAAACTCTCTCTAAGGTAGGCCTGACATAATCCAGCTGACGTAGATCCAGCCGACACTGCGTGAGGGCGCTAGGAATCACGGGAGTTCGCGGGGTTTGGCTGACCACAAGGTTAGGTAGAGCATTTTTTGTCTGACCCGCACACGAGAAGGACGCACACGCGGAAAGATCTCTCTCAGAAGACTACGCAGGTGACGGGTGAAATTTATTCAGTGCAGTATAGCCATAGCCTGACATTGTCAAAGTCAAAGTTAAAAGCGCTTTATTCCATAAAACCCCATGGGGCACGTGGATACAACAACAAAAAATAAAAATAAACATAAAATAACCATGAAAATCATAAAATACAATATAAAATACATATGTACATATATTACAAAAATAAAAGTTAATCTTTCACACTCGCGTTCTAAGACACATAATAAACATTTACAAAATACACATTCATTATCATCACACAACACAAGCATACTACATAAAACTTATGTCCACACAAGCTGATCACAAATCGCACGCACTCTCTCGCAAGATTGGGTGATAAAGAAGGGGAGAAGGGGGGGGGGGGTACAAACTAGTATTGAGTATTTAAATTGTCATTATTGAAAAAAATAATCACTATTATTACTATCATACAAATCATTCTATTACGTTCTGAAGCAATCTATTATTATTTTCATAAACCTAGCCAGTTTCAACAGAATAGTTTTATTTTTCGTTGAAAATAAATTAGAAAATTTAATAGCATTGGGTCGCACATAGAAAAACCTTTTAAGCAGCTCTTTTCGATCATCGTCGAAATGTGGACATATAAAAATAAAATGAAATTCATCTCCTAACTCATTAAAAGTAGGTATACATTTATTACAGATTCTGTCACATCTCTGGATTCCAAGAAACCGTCCCCTTTGCACTGGTAGCTTATGGTTTAAGGTCAGAAAAGGTAAATGAGAAATCTTGTGTCTCACCGCGATTTATTGATATTATTGTTGGATTATGTTTGTGAAGTCTTGCCATGTTTTATAATTGTGACTGTTAGTAAAACTTTGCTTGACCACGTGGCTGCCCCATGCGACCGGTTTCGACACCACGAGGTAGCCCCTACGGACCTACAGTTATTTCTCACATTGATATTATTGCAGACCAGTGGCTATACCAGAGGAAGTGTACATTGATAATTACTTCTCCATGTGTTTAGTTTAGCCACGATGTATATGTATAAGAATTAGGTTGGAGATTAGAAGATTGTTCCTCGCTTATCTGTATAAGTGGGCATGATCTCACTGAGGGCTGTTTCTGCCAACAGTGAGACGCTCTGCACACCCTTTGTAAGCATGGCGTTGCAGAAACTCGTCTTATGTTTTGCAGACGAGCAGGCTTGGTCCGAGGCAGGATATAGACCACTCAGAGTCAACCCTGACATTCGGCCTGCACTTGAGCATCGAGCACTGCGCTACGATAGCTCAGTAGTAAACAAACGAGACCAGGCGACAACAGCCCTGCACCTCAACGATCAAGTTAAGTGACACGGAAGAAGTGCACAAACACTGATCTATAAGGAATATGCGATAGTCCACTCTTCCTGAAAAAACGAACATTAGGCAAAACCAGAACAAATATATATATATATGAAAGGTGATGATGGTGACGATGCGGCATACAAGGGATGATGAGAATCATAAGGAGGAGGAGGAGGAGGAGACCAAGAACATAAAATGATAAGGTCTTCCATGAGGACGTCACTCCGGACGAGGCAACCGAGGTCGTCAGCGACTACATCCGCTTCTGCGAAGACCTGGTGATGCCAACCAAGGAAGTGAAGAGCTACGCCAACTCCAAACCCTGGGTGACGACAGAGCTAAAACAGCTGCTGCGCGAGCGGCACGCCACACTCAAGGCTGACGACATCCCCACCATGAAGGTACTACAGCGGCGGCTTGACAATAAGATCAGACAAGCCAAGCGGAAGTACATTACCAAGCTGGAGGACAGTTTCAGGCAGAGCAAGTCACGTCAGCGCTGGCTGAATATCACCACCATCACCGGCTACAAGTCGAAGAGCAGTGGGCTGCCTACCAACAGCGGGGACCAACTGGCCAACGACCTCAACAGCTTTTACGCCCGCTTCGATGCCCACGACTTCCACGCTGAGCAGCAACAGTCGCTGCACAGGACCCAGGAGCGTGAGGCCATCCCTATCACTGTCAACGAGGAAGAGGTCCGGGGTCTCTTCAAGAGGCTGAACGCCCGCAGTGCCCCGGTGCCTGACCACATCAGCAGCAATCTCCTCAAAAAGTGCCACGACTCCCTCTCCCCCGTCTTCACCACTCTCTTCCAACGCTCCTTCGATGAGGGCCACGTTCCACTCCTGTGGCGCACGTCGACGCTCGTCCCAGTTCCCAAGAAGAAATCCCCGAAGGAGATGAACGACTACCGGCCTATGGCACTCACATCTGTGCCCATGAAGTGCTTAGAGCGAGTGGCACTTCAGCAGCTGAGAGTCGAGACTGCAATTCATCAGGACTCGCTGCAGTTCGCCTACTGCCATGGCCGCAGCACAGAAGACGCCGTGCTGACGCTGCTTCACCACCTCCAGCAGCACCTCGACAAGCTCGGCACGTACGCGCGGGTGTTGTTTGTGGATTTCTCCAGCGCCTTCAACACCATGCAGCCCCATCTCCTCACCGACAAGCTCCTGACCATGGACGTCAACCCCACCCTCATTACATGGATCCAGTCCTTTATGACCGAGCGTCCGCAAAGGGTGAGGGTTGGCAGCTCTCTCTCCTCTGTCTTGGTAACCAACACCGGTGCTCCGCAGGGCTGCGTGTTGTCACCAGTTCTCTTCACTACCTACACCGCCGACTGTCGCTCCACTGACCCACGCCGCAACATCCAGGTGAAGTTCGCCTATGATACGTCCCTCTTTGGGCTGGTGAACCCCGACGGCGACGAGCAGTGCTACAGGAGCGCGGTCGGCGAGCTGGTGGACTGGTGCGAACGCAACTTCCTGCACCTCAACGTCACTAAGACAGAGGAAATGATCCTCAACTTCCGCCGGCAACCATGTGACCACGAGCCACTGACCACCAAGGGCGAACCTGTGCGACGTGTCCACAGTTACAAGTACCTGGGGACCGTCATCGACGACAAGCTGGACTGGTCACCCAACGTCGACACCACCTGCAAGAAGGCCAGCCAGCGACTGTTCTTTCTCAGGAAGCTGAGGCAGTTAAAAGTGAAAAACGCCATCCTGTTCCTCTTCTACCAGTCAGTCATCGAGAGTGTCGCCCTGTACATCCAGCTGTCCTATTTCAGCTCCGCCAATGAGGGCAACACGGATCGACTGGAGAAAATCGCCACCCAGGCCTCCCGGCTGATGGGGAGGGATGTACAGTCGCTGGCGGGCATGCACGAACGCGCTTCCATCACCAAGCTGCGTCACATCCGCAACAACGAGGCGCATCCCCTGCATGAGGCAGTCGCTGGCTGTGTCTCCCGGCGCATCGAGGGGCGCTTCCTCTCCATGAAGTGTCGCACGACGCGCTTCAAGAATTCATTCCTACCAACAGCCATCCGACTGGCAAACGACACGCTCCAGCGATAAGAATGCTCACCCTTTTAATAAAGAAGGCACTTTGCTTTTGTGCGTTTATTCATATTCATATCTGCTGCAAATAATTATGTAAGATTGTGGCCTATTTTCTACTCATCCTGTGACCAGAGATTTTATCAATTAGTTAATTCGGTTGTATTGTCGTTCTTGTTATTATTATCCTCACTAATTTTGTTCCCCTAGATCATCATGAAGCTTGATTTTGTATCCTTCCTGTTGTTATTATCATTAGTTGTAGTAGTATTGTTATTATTATTGTTATCATTGTTACTATATATTATTTGTCTGTTACAGTGTTGGTGCTGCTGTTGTATTATTTTAAGTAGTTGTAAGCCTATTGTTATTATTATTATTACTTTTATAATTACTCTTATGATTACGTTTATTAGTATTTTGATTATTATTATTATTATTATTATTATTATTATTATTATTATTATTATTATTATTATTATTATCTAGGACGGGTCTAAGGCATGGAAGAATGGCTGAGTGTGAGTAGTTTTGTGTATTGTGGAATAATTACTGTGTGTTAAATGTGTATGCATGGGTATGTGGCTGGACATCTGTTTATGCATGATTGTGTGCTAGTGTTGATAGATTTGTATTTCGGTATGGAAGTTGTGTATGATAGTGTATCAAATGTATTAATATTGTATGTCTATGTTTTGCACTGCAAAACAAATGTCCATGCCATGTGTTTGGACAATAAAGAATCTTGAATCTTGAATCTTGAAGACTGACCATTTCGTGGAACATGTATATTGAAGTGGAGAGGATTAGGGCAATGGGGATTGTGTGATGGTGTTAGTGGTATTAGGAAAGAAAAACAATTTAATTGTTCCTAGGTGACATTGTTGGTAGTAGTGATTAAGGTGTTGTTTGTTATTATCGTGTTGTTGTTGCTGTTGCTGTTTTGTTGATGATAAGGAGGAGGAGTAGGAAGATGTGTAAGTGGAGAAGAAGGAAAATGATGGTACTTACACAGGAGTGAGCGTTCTTACGCGATGGAGTGTGCATGCGGGCAGCGACTCGCGTTTTGTGCTTGTGTGTGTTTGGGGGTGCGTGTGTATGTGTGCGTGTGTGTGCATGTGTGTGTGTGCATGTGTGTGTAATTTCGTGTATATGAATTTGTGTGTACTTGCTTTTGTGTGTGCGTGTGTGTATGTTTGTGCGATCGGGCATGAATGCATGTGTGTTGATACATATGTAGCCTATCTGGGTGTGTTTTATTATGTTTGTTTGTGCGATCGTGTGTGAATATATATGTGTGTGTTTGCGTGTTGGCTTGCGTCCGTGCGTTTGTGTGGTTTCGTATGCAGTTTTTCTACCCGCATGTTGATCTTCCCTTTGTGTATTGTTCTGTCACAGTGAAATTCCTAAAGCAACCCTTTCAGGGCCTCATAATTAAACAATTCTATATGATTGTAATAAAGAGGAAAGAAACGATTAGAGAAATCGGAAAGAAGAAAAAAGATCAGAGGAAAGACAGGAAAGAAAAATGGAAAAAAGGAATCAATGTATCAGAATGCATACACACACCCACACACACACACACACACGCACACACACACACAAATAACACACAGAGGGAGAGAGAGAGAGAGAGAGAGAGAGAGAGAGAGAGAGAGAGAGAGAGAGAGAGAGAGAGAGAGAGTTTAAACAAACAAACACACATAACACACATATTACATATACTTGACGAATTACAACAACAACAACAACAAAACAAACAAAAACAACAGCATCAAACACTCAAACATCGCCAAATCAGAAAGACCAGATCAAGGAAAAAACAGAAAAGCAATAAATTAAAATAGCGGAGAAAAACAAGAATCAAGCGTGATGGTAATCATACACAAGATAAATTCCCAGACACTTTTTTTTCTGTTTCCATATAGGCATCTTTATTCATTGATAGGGCAGTACTAGTCATTTGAGTTTAGTAAATAATCAGATTTAGTTTTCTTCCCCCCATCTCCCCTCCCCCCCAAAAAAAAAAATAAGTGGAGGATTTTAAACAATGCATTTATTTATTTTTGATCATAAGGCCCCAACACTAGTTATTAGGCTTCCGCTTTCCTATCATATCCTATCCTGACCCTAACCCATAACTCGAAGGTTGTTGGGGGCACCACAGATGATCGTTTAACCAGCGTACTCCTTTTTTCTCTGTCCTTAGCAACACACTTGCGCTGTGTTTCTGAACAATAAAATAAGTGTCCTTGGTTTTGGTCTCAAATGCAGCAATACATTTTGTTTTCTACTAATATAATTCTATGGACGTTGACCGTGCCGGATGGTTATATGTAACCATATTTCCTCTCAAGCCTACAGGAGGAAGAAACAGAAGTTGGAATAATTTCCTTGTAGGGATAGTCAATGCACGATGTGCGAGTGTTTATACTGTTAAGGACGAGGAGCAATCATGGGTACAAATTTCATGGCGTGACACGTTTTATATTATATAAATGTTGTATAATTAATAGGGAAGTGAGTTAATATTGTATCAATAATAATGAAGGGACCTGATTGTTTGTGAATGTGCAATAACGCAGGCCATGCGCTGGGACTCAGTGGTTGACAGCAAACCAGATGAAGATTTGTATAATTATTTTAAAGTGATAGCGCTGCTGGTAGCTTCAAGGTTAATGGTCTAGAGTTCCTAGAAAACAACATGACTAGAAGCGCAGGCACGCGCTCCTCAACACATTCGGATGACGGTATAAACCCAAGTCTAGTTTAGCCATCCCAAGGACTAAAACTGATTTGGGATTTTTAAAAAAGGCATTTCAGCAAGCAGTGTTTCTATCATATCCCAAGATAATTTTTTTTAATGATATTTTCTTAGGAATTAGTATTGACTGACATTACCGTCTTTTTTTTTTTTTAAATCCCACTATAAGAAGAAATTAAATAATATCGAGACCATTTTATAGCATTTGCTTATAATGCTTATAAAATGTATGCCTGAAAGCAGTATTCACAAGGATTACAGGATAGTTTATTAAACGAATTTACCTTTAAATCCTTATTGGCAAGAAACCGTTTTTCAACAGTCTCTGAAAACAATTTCTAAAATATTTTAAAGAATACAGAATCCTTTGTTGTCCTAAATATTCACGAGTAGAATTTTGGGAGCAATGTTGTTGTACATATCAAAAAATCAATTTTTGAAAAATAAATGAATTTAAAAAAACACAAATAAATTGAAAATATAAATGCATATACAAAAAAATTATTTCTTCCGTCATGTAACATTAGAATACAGTTTTTGCACTTTTTTCAACGGGATCAAAAGACCATAATCATCTCCAGCATAACATGTAATGTTTCTTTTACAGTCATATCCAGCCAGAGATACTGTTTTCCAACAGCACAAGAGAACATGATAAAAACGGATTTGTAATTATTTGGCGACTGCGTATGAAGAGAAGTTATACAGTCTTATTTGTACAACTTCTTCTGGATCTCGGCACAGGTCATAACAATCCCTGAAATGAAATCAACACTGAAAGTAACCAATGAATTTACATTTGCAAAATAATGTATACAAATAAAGTTACAATTAATTAATTTAGAAGACTTTCCAAGATTCAAAATGTATAATTATTATGCAGATTACCTACCACATGCTGTAGTTTATATTTCACATAGACTGCGTTTTACCACGTAAACTAATTAATTATAAAAAAAAAATGTTGCTGTACTGCGAACTACATTTGGACTATACTTTATAAATCAAAATCTTTGCAGCTTTGATGATACTGATCTAACTTTCTTAAAACATGATGACATATTTTAAGGATCAGAAATTATAAACCAAATTAATTAAAGGTAAAAATGTTCCCGCAAACTTTCGGTCGCGTCGTTAGGGAGAGGAGGGTTTGGGACGTCCCTTTTCTCTAAGCCAGCTTAACGAGGGCGGTGCTCTCTTCTCTCCCTCGCTGCTTTACCTTCCCCGGCTCTAAACAGATCCAGGTACTGACTCACAGCTGGGTGGTCTAGGGACGTGTACTGCGCTTGTTTCATTCTGTTATGTCGTTTGGGTGGGGGGAGTGGGCTGCTTTCCAATTAGTATGGTCACCCATCCAAGCTCGGACCGCGGTCCAACGTTGCTTCTTAACAGGAAACATTTCTAGCATGTGTCCAAACTCACTACGCTACTACGCCCCCTCAGACTAAAAGGCGCGTGTCTCCGCTGCTAACATTAAAATCCAGGGCAAAGGATAAGACGCCTGGATGAATGAATCAATCAAACAATAATCTTACCCATAGTGGCTTGGTACTGTGCCAGTTCTTTGGCGTCCATGTGTTCATCTGTAAATGATGCAAAGAAAATGAGTCAATCAATCAATCAATTAATGAAACCAATAGACAAAAAAAGAAGCAGCGAAGCATAGCTAAAACGCTAGGCTCGAGCTTTCTTTCTTTCATTCTTTCTTTATTCATGTCGGCGTTTTGTTGTCAATCAATGAACATTGAAGCTTAACGTTTGCATCCACCATTAGCGACACGACAGACGGGGGTACCCATCTCAGGGAAAATGAGCTCGGGACCTAAATCAACACTGCGCTGAACCACCACTGTCTCCGTGCTGCGCAGATATAGAGGCAAATAAAACCAAAAAAATTGTTATTTTTATCTTATACCCACCGCGGGATTCGAACATGGGCCGTCGGTATGCCAAGCGAACGCTCTACCACTGAGCTACAGGGGTGGGTTTAATGTTGGTTTATTATGTTTAGTATCATGATTGGAGGTGGTATCAAGCCTCTGTACCAGCTGTTCAAGTTCTTGTTCCTCTCCAGCCAATCCATCAATGTCATCCGCAAAACGGAGGTTGGAGATTGCTATTCCCCCTATGCTGACTGTGCCTTCGTGGTCTGCAAGGGCATCTGACATGATGCGCTCTAGGAAGATGTTGAAGAGTGTTGGAAAGAGTAGGCATCCCTGACGCACATCGATTGTTGTTCTGAACCAGTTTCCGATGGCGATGTGGAGGACTGCACTGGCAGCCTTGTCATACAAGCTTATGGAATGGAAATAAGTGCAGAGAAGACCAAAATGATGACCAACAACACCAATAGCATCAACACGGACATCAAAGTCCAAGGCCAATCCCTCAACACAGTGCATAGCTTCAAATATTTAGGAGCCATTGTATCAGACAATGGGTCCCGACAGGAAGTCCTCTCCAGGATCGCACAAATAACTGCTGCCCTGGTGAGGTTGAAGCCGATTTGGAAAGACAGTCTACATTCCAATGTTAGGCTGCTGCGCTCCCTTATCATCTCCATCTTCCTATATGTTTGCGAAACATGGACCCTCACAGCAGATCTACAACGAAGAAACAGACGATTTCTGGACATTTCCTATACCTAGCACATCATCAACGACGAAGTCCGACAGACCATCACACAAGCCATTGGACAACACGATGACCTGCTCACAGTGGTGAAAAAACGTAAACTCCGACGGTATGGCCACGTCACCAGATCATCAGGTCTCGCAAAGACCATCCTGCAAGGCACAGTGCAAGGAGGTAGAAGAAGAGGGAGACCGAATAAGTGGTGGAAGGACAACATTCGAGTATGGACTGGTTTGGCACTGAGCGAAACAATCAGGGTTGCTGAAGACAGAGAAAAATGTAGTACACTGGTTAAACGATCATCTGTGGTGCCCCTACGACCTCCGAGTTATGGGATAGGATAGGATAGGATAGGATAGGATAGGATAGGATAGGATCATGATTGCTTTTCGTATTTTTCTTTCTTTCTTTCTTTCTTTCTTTCTTTCTTTCTTTCTTTCTTTCTTTCTTTCTTTCTTTCTTTTCTTTTCTTTTTGTCCTTTTCTTTTTTTTTTTTGGTTTTCTTTTCTGTATTTCTTTCTTTCTTTAGTTTCTTTTCTTTTTGTTCTTTCTTTTCTTTCTGTCTGTCTTTTTTTCGCTCTTACGTTCCTTTCTTTCTTTACTTGCTCCCTCCTTTCCCCATGACCTCTTTATTTTGTTATCGTTTTTGTTGCTTTATTCCTCCCATCTTTCATATGTGTTTTTTTTCCTTCTCTTTCTCCAATTTTCTCCTTAACTTATCTTCTATATTTAAGAACAATGTAATGCATTTTTTTTAATAATAATTTTCTTTTCTGTTACTTTCTGCCTGTCTTTTTTTCCTTCCTTTCAGTCTTACTGTTTTGCTTAATTCTTCCCTACCTTTCTTCCTTCTTTTCTTTCAATCTTCTTGGCTATATTATTCTTGCCATTTATTTGAGAGACAAAAATCCAACCTACCGTCATTGCCGTCTATTTCCTCGAAGGCTTCGTCAAACATACGTCTGGGCATTTTGTCATCTGGCATCGGGATGGTGGAGCAATCGAACCCTGTGGCTGCTATAATAATAATAATAATAATAATAATAATAATAATAATAATAATAATAATAATAATAATAATAATAATAATATACACAATGCATAATACATTATTGTTCTCATAAATATTCATAAGGAGAATTGGGTGTAGTGTCAACTTAGGAGGAAAAAAATCAAATCAAAACAATCAAATTGAATTAAAATACATTGAAAAACGAATAATAATAAACCTATGATTAACAGTTATCGACTATGACACCCTGTTGTCGACTATGACACATATATATGGGGGAAGAATAAAATCACATACATACACACACTCACCGAAGCGAGAAATGCACGGTCTAGCGTCATCACATGCATTGAGCACCAAATACTACAGTAATAACGACAATAATAATAATAATAATAATAATAATAATAATAATAATAATAATAATAATAATAATAATAATAATAATAATAATAATAATAATAATATTATTATTATTATTATTATTATTATTATTATTATTATTTATTTTTTTTTAAATAATAATAATCATCATTATTGTTAGCATCATCATTATCATTATAACAACAACAGCAACAATAATAAATCCGAGGAATATAGGCCCGCTTTTTTATCATCCTTTTTAGCAACAGCAGTAGCAGAAGCGGAAGCAACTGTATCATTAACATCTTAAACAGTAGCAATAGCAACAGCAATAGCAGCAGCAACAGCAGCAGCGTCAGGAAATCAAAAACCCCTCTTATTCTTCTCCTTATCTGCATTTCTTCTTCTTCTTCTTCAAAAGGCCATGAAAAAGAATATTTATTAACTTTTTGTGACAATGAATTTACTTGTTTCATTAACAAGATGACCTAATGAGTCACCGCTGCTTCAACCGACCCTTTACCTTTGAATTTTAGGCATCTCTTTAAACTTGTCTACTATACACGCCTTTTCTGCGGTGCTATTTTTAGAATCAACTTTGATGCTATTAATAAATAATAATAATAATAATAATAATAATAATAATAATAATAATAATAATAATAATAATAATAATAATAATAATTATAATAATAATAATAATAATTAGCGGAGTCCGAACTCGTGACTTTCGGCCTAGTAAACTAGCTCTCTAATGAGGTTGCGGAAACTACGAACGAATGCAAAGTACGGCAACGAGACGACAATAGCGAGCTTTAGGAAGCACAGAAACTTGGTCCGTAGTTCACTGTATATAAATCTAAGACTCGTGCGTTTTCGACGAAAACAACCTTCGCAAATTAGAGAGTTATGATGGCATTTACCTCCCCTAGATAAGGACGAACAAACTTTCGTTTGCAAATAAAGGCACTGCCGCTTCAGAACCGCAGCCACGAAGAAAGGTTAGCAAAGATTTTCCGATTGCATAACTGGAAACGAAAGGGATCACTGTGAACCAAGGATCGCCGGTCGATCCAAAGCTCTCTATTTGCGTCACTTCCTCCTTGTAAATACACGGCACTCGTAGTTTGTGCTTCACCACGACGTCGAAACCTCCCAAGGTGTCGTCATGGGCACAACGAGTGACAAAAAAAAATTCTTTCGTTTGGTTCAATGCCAGTGAAAGTCCTTGAAATTTACAGAGAAATGTAAGTAATAAGCATTTTACTATGACTAAATCAATAAAATTGTGTCCGTAACACAGGTGCTGGATTTATGAAGAGGTTCAGTGAACGTACTCGAAAGACAGAGGTCTTCCTCTATAATAATAATAATAATAATAATAATAATAATAATAATAATAATAATAATAATAATAATAATAATAATAATAATAATAATAATAATAATAATAATTAATAATAATAATAATAATAATAATTATTATTATTATTATTATTATTATTATTATTATTATTATTATTATTATTATTATTATTATTATTATTATTATTATTATTATTATTATTATTATTATTATTATTATTATTATTATTGCAGAAAACATTACTTGTTTATAAAAGGAAATCGAAGCATAGTTCAGTACAGTAATTACACCTATAGTATGACTAATAGCAAGTATAGGAAAATGAAGTTCAAAGTTCTTTATTTAAAGTTTAATCATTTAATGTAATGATTTTAGACATCCACATACCTACGCACATGCACACAATAGAAGAAGGAGAAGAAGAAGAAGAAGAAGCAGAAGAAGAAGAAGAAGAAGAAGAAGAAGAAGAAGAAGAACAAGATGATGATGATGATGATGATGATGATGATGATGATGATGATGATGATGATGATGATGATGATGATGATGATGAAGAAGAAGAAGAACAAGAAGAACAAGAAGAAGAACAAGATGATGATGATGATGATGATGATGATGAAGATTATTATTATTATTATTATTATTATTATTATTATTATTATTATTATTATTATTATTATTATTATATTCATTATTGTAATCATTATCAACATCACTATCATCTTCTTTATTATTATGATTTTCAAGAAGAAAGTAACAAAATGAATTATAAAACCGCATTACTCATCTGTTAAATAGAAATTATTTAATTTTAAATGACATAACACAATTATCAAACAAATAAATCCCATTCATTTTAATAAAATAATACTATAAAACAGCACGACCAATACTGGACCCGAACCCCTGACCATCAATTGCTCATTATTATTACGCGAAGGGCTAGGGACATTACCGCCCACATTTTGTCAACGCGTGTTATTTCCTTCACTGATCTTTCGTTGCCATACGGAGCATTAATTGTTCTGGGGGCTGGGCGAAAGCGATCGTGTTATCGTCCCGAACCCTTATAACAAACTAACGCAGCATACTGAACATTCGTACGTAGTTCCTGCAACTTAACCTCGCTACTATCAACTGAGTTACTATAGAGAGAACATTGAGGTTTAACGTCTACACCCACCATTGGCGATATGGCAGACGGGGATAACCATCCCAAGGAAAGAGGGGTAGGGACCTGAATCAACACTGAACCACCAAAGCAATCATACTACTAAAATGGACAGTGAAAATGGCCACTTTTTTATATCGCCCACCACGGGATTTTTTTAAATAGATTTTTTATATATTATATATTGAGCGTTGTGGCCAAGTGGGCTAAGGCGGGACTAACTTGCCTTGTCCACGGACCAGAAACCAATGGCGCCTGACAGGTGTGGGTTCGATCCTGCATCGGGGCGTTATGTTTCTCCGAATATTATTTACTTTCGACTCGGGCAACGTCTCGGGGGTTTTCTCCGGGTACTCCGGTTTGCTCCCCCAGGAAAATTTCAAAACATTTCAAAAATTTAAAGAATTTCTAAATTTCAAAAATCGCAACTAATGTTAGGTAGGTTGGGTTTGGGCGCGCCACAAGCTGCGACTACGCCTTCCACAGGGGAGGCGGCCCAGAATTTCCCGATAAAAAGGGACAATAAAGCATTAAAATCTATTTAAAAAATCTAAAAATCTATATATATATAGGTGCATAGCGGAGCCGGATAGCTCAGTTGGAAGAGCGTCTTATTAGTAACCGAAAGGTGCCTGGTTCGAATCCTGGATTGGCCCACGTGTGAGCATATTATTTTCTCCTTACCATGAACTGGTTCGCTGGTGTCAGAATAATGTGACCAGTAAAAAAAAAAAATAATAATTTTAGGAAAAAAGAAACACGCGAGCGTTGTCGCCAAGTGGTCTAAGGCGGGACTAACTTGCCTTGTCCACAGACCAGAAACCAATGGCGCCTGACAGGTGTGGGTTCGATCCAGCATCTGGGCGTTGTGTTTCTCCGAATATTATTTACTTTCGACTCGGGTAACGTCTTGGGGGTTTTCTCCGGGTACTCCGGTTTGCTCCCCCAGCAAAATTTCAAAATCACAACTAATGTTAAGTAGGTTGGGTTTGGGCGCGCCACAAGCTGCGACTACGCTTTCCCACAGGGGAGGCGGCCCAGAATTTCCCTATGGAAAAAGGGGACAATAAGGTAAATAAAATAAAATTTAAAATACGCTTCGGTATCGTGTGACTATAATCTAGTTACATAGGTACATAATGAAATGAATGTTATCGACATACATTAAAACCGTACGTTTGAAAGACGTTGTTGTTGTTGTTGTTGCTGTTGTTGTTGTTGTTGCTTAATCTAATTCTATTCCGGTAGGGCAGCAACAGTCACTATAAATTCGACAAGGTCCTGGCACGTTGAAATGTGTGATCTTAAGACCTTTTAATAGACAGGAACTATATAGTTAGCAGGCCAAGTGTAAAATATATTTACTGTCAATAGCTGCTTCAGGGCCTGTGTTGGATCCGATCTCTCTCTTCGTGCGACCAAACTTGAAGTTGCAGCCGAAGCTGACACCATCGACGATGTCAATGTGGCAATTATTTTTTACAAAAATCACCACTTTTTCAATTATCTGTGGAAAGTGTTTTGTTAAAATTACATCAATTCAAGCAGTCACCCAACAAACAAACAATCCATCTTTTTGTACCTACGAACCTATTGACATGTCCACGTATCTATTTCTCCATCTGTCCGTCCATCTCGCCATTTTGATCTCTCTGTCTCTGTCTCTGTCTCTGTCTCTGTCTGTCTGTCTCTCTCTCTCTCTCTCTCTCTCTCTCTCTCTCTCTCTCTCTCTCTCTCTCGCTCTCTCTCTGTCCACCACAGCCACATGCTGTAAGACAGCCAGCATCGCACAACGCAATGTAATGTAATGTAACGCTAAACTGTCTGCATAGACGATAATTATGTCTCACGAAACCTGGAATAATACGTCCACATGCATTTACACGCAGTGCGATAGGCAGCTTTTCGCAATGCAATATACCACTCACGTTCTTGATCCAGTTGGCTTCGGCCTTCTTGACCACCAACATGGAAGACAGCATTAGGAACAACACCAGCGTGGTCCGCATCTTATTAAAACAAAAGGGCATAAATTATAGATTACATATTAAGAACTGCAGGAACACAAATCTATAAAATGACGTAGGAAGTCTTATGTTGTGACGGTCCAAAGCCCCCAAACGCCCCGACAACTCGTTTAATCGCGGTGCACCCGCACAGCCGCTCCATTGTTCTCCATCAGACTATGCGCCCAGAGGCTGCAGGTGGGCGCTTCTGGCGGCTTGAGCTAAATCCTGTATTTTCAAACCAAAAACGCGCTATATAAAAATAATAAAATAAAATTAAATACATAAATAAATACAACGTATTCTTTTAAATAAGAACGGAGCGATACCCAAAAAACAACAACCGAACAGCATAATTTCACAGAAATCAGACATTAAATACATTCACAAAAAGGAAGTCGTCGAAAAATCTTAAGCCAAGGATAACAATAGCATACATGTATACGGAAAAAGGAAAGAATATTGAATATGAATATCGAAATTGAACGTAAAAAATACTTATACAAGTCAGTTAAATACCGATTAATGAATTTACTACCCTTGAATAATGAATTCACTATCAATTCACAGTCAGTGCTCAATCAATCAATCACTTAACGAACTATAAGTTCATTGTTACAGTGGGCGCCTGGTGCACTGTTTAGTTAGGTTTTGTATCGGCCAGCGCCTTGAGTCGCTCTTGAACAGGAAAAAAGCTATTTAAGAATCAAAAAATTACGTAAGTAAGGAAGCGAATATAAATAAATAAATCAATAAAACCGCTTACTTTAAAATGTCTTTTTAGCGACCGCAAAGCAGATCACCTTCTCTAGATGAAGGCACAGTGATGTCCGAACCACAACCGCCCACAGACGACCCGACAGCGATGCTAAAAGGAGTTAGGGACCTACTGCACATTACACGAGACATCCTTCCTATTATATAATTGGAGCTTGTGGGAGCTAATTAATCTATATTATATTAATCTTCCTGTTTAAATGAAGTAGCCTGATCACGAGAGCTCAACGCGAAAGCAGAAAAATTACGTTTGTGGGATTAGGTTGCGTGATGGTGGTGGTGTGTGTATGTGAGGGGGTGGGGGTGATGGCATTGCTACGTTTCATATGTTGTCCTGTTATGACCAGGAAGATTTTACTCAGTGCTCCATATTGTTCAGATCTATATTTTCCAGAATTTGTTGTTGTTTTCAAGGGCAAAGCGGTTAAAATCGTCGTCATCGTCGTCGTCGTGGCCCCCCCTTCCCCCCCCACCTCCGCTTTTTCCTCCTCCTCCTCTTCTTCATCCTCCTTCTTTTCCTCCTCTTCATCCTCCTCCTCATCATCATCGTCGTCGTCGATGTCGTCGTCGTTGTTGTTGTTGTAAATCGTCGCCGTTCTCTTCCAACAAGATCACCTTTACCTCTTCCTTCAGATCATCATTGTGATTAGCATTTCTTCTCCTTTGCCGTAAAATTTCTTCACTTCTTCTTCTTCTTCTTCTTCTTCTTCTTCTTCTTCTTCTTCTGCTTTTTTTCCCTCTTCTTATTGTTGTTGTTGTTGTTGTTGTTGTTGTTGTTGTTGTTGTTGTTGTTGTTGTTGTTGTTCTTCTTCTTCTTCTTCTTCTTCTTCTTTTTGTTGTTGTTGATCTTCTTCTTCTTCTTCTTCTTCTTCTTCTTCTTCTTCTTCTTCTTCTTCTTCTGCTCTTCTTCTTCTTCTTCTTCTTCTTCTTCTTCTTCTTCTTCTTCTTCTTCTTCTTCTTCTTCTTGTTTTTGTTCTTGTTGATCTTCTTCTTCTTCTTCTTCTTCTTCTTCTTCTTCTTCTTCTTCTTCTTCTTCTTCTTCTTCTTCTTCTTCTTGTTTTTGTTGTTGTTGATCTTCTTCTTCTTCTTCTTCTTCTTCTTCTTCTTCTTCTTCTTCTTCTTCTTCTTCTTCTTCTTCTTCTCCTTCTTCTTCTTCTTCTTCTTCTTCTTCTTCTTCTTCTTCTTCTTCTTCTTCTTGTTTTTGTTGTTGTTGATCTTCTTCTTCTTGTTTTTGTTGTTGTTGATCTTCTTCTTCTTCTTTTTCTTCTTCTTCTTCTTCTTCTTCTTCTTCTTCTTCTGGTTGTTGTTGATGTTGTTGTTGTTGTTGTTCTTGTTGTTGTTATTCTTCTTCTTCTTCGTCTTCTTTTTCTTCTTCTTGTTTTTGTTGTTAATCTTCTTCTTCTTCTTCTTCTTCTTCTTCTTCTTCTTCTTCTTCTTCTTCTTCTTCTTCTTCTTCTTCTTCTTCTTCTTCTTCTTCTTAAATTAGTAGCCTACTCGAGGAATGCTTAATATAGATGAATTTTTTAATAGGTAAGCGCGTGAATTAAAATTAAAGAAGAAGAACAGGAACACATTAATAGAGTTAGAAGAGAACTACAGCCAAAATAGTCTTTTATCGTGACCAAGGCAATTTTGAAAGATTAATTTTTGTTTCTTTCATTTGTTGTTTGTTTTCTCATACATACTTGCGGAATACTGTGATTTAGTCGGAATTTAGAATGAGAGAAATGCACACTATATCTCAAAACCCGCTGAACGGATTTTGTCCAAACAACCAAGGAACATTAGCAGGGTTCACTTCGCGACTAGCCTTCCAAGCTGTTTCATTTGATCTGCCGCAAAGGATAAAGTTGCTGGGAAGTTTTGTTACCCTCGCTAAGAGAGTGTAAAGAAGACACAAGTGTTCTTATAAATATTTGCAATCGTGTATGGGTGTTTTGCCTCGCGACACATTGGAATGTCTTGCCATCATGGTGCTTTTTTTTTTTTTTAAAGTTAACGAAACCATTTGTGTCACGATTTAACTTTCGTCCTCTGCGTCATGATACTGGAACAATCAACTCTTTCCGCTGAGTGGTTTGTCAGGTCATAAATAGGCCAGGGAATTTGTATGCTATCACTGAAAACTAGTTGTTTCCTACTGAATCAACACAGACACCATTCACACGACGATGAAGAGAAAAAAGAAGGAAGATTAAGGGTTGATCATGAATGTGATGATGAGGATGAGGAGGATGAGGAGGAGGAGGAAGAAGAGGAGAATGGAGAGAAGGATGAGGAATGTGTCAGTGTGTGCGTGCGCGTGTGTGAGTGCGTAAGCTTAGGTGATTATAGGTATGAGGAGAGAGAGAGACAGAGACAAACAGACAGACAGTTAAAGACAGACATACAGAGAGAAGGCGAGCGAGCGAGAGGGAGAGAGAGAGAGAGGGAGAGAGAGAGGTAGAGAGAGAAATATTACTCCACTTTATATTTGCAATAGGAAGGTGAAATGAAATAATTAGCAGAAGAACGAACAAGAACAACCACTATTCATAACAACGTACACATTTTATTTAAATAGAAAAGATAAGTTTTTTATTTTCTTATTTTAAATCAGTTTCATTTTGAAAACAGTCTCACAGGATAGGACTGTACATCATACATAGAAATAAGGCATACAAATACAAAACCACTTGGAATGTCGATCGGCCAGTAGGAACACACATATTTGCATCTTTGAGCAGTTCAAAAAAATGTTCTTCTTATCAAATTGAAAACCAAAACCAATATCTAACGCTGTCGATCCACAATCAGAAGATTGGTGCATGAGTAACGCTTTAAACAGTACGATCAGTCCATGGTTTTACTTGAAAAAAGAATGTAAATAAATCTAAAATTCTTAGCTCTTAACACCGGTGTTCACTGTTTTTTTGTTTTTTATCTCTTAATAAACAGTAAGATCAACACGTAAACAAGAAAAGGGCATACAACTTTGACAACCACAACTAAAGGGACATTTACGACAACAACGGGATACACTAAACCGAAAAAGCATATAATATAGCGTATTCCATAGAAATATTGCATAGTAGCACTAGCTTCGGATGTTTGCTGTATACAAGCTGCTTGGCTGAAATTTATGTAACCCTTCAAACACGTGGAACAACTTGAAACTATAATTTCTCATTAAATTTTGGTGACATAAACATCTGTAAATGCATCCGGGGAAAGTGAAACGCACGCGCCGTTAATCAAATTAATCGAGTGTAACATAACTTCGTTCTACAATTCTTTGTCACTGTTACGTATGAGACGTTCTGTTTTGCAAATCATTCAATAACAGAGTGTATTTACCTTTGATTTTATTTGCATTGTTGTTAGAAGAAGCTTGGTATAATGTTGATAATTTTCGTTGGTTGATATTATTGGAGAATTCTCTAGGGTTGCTTGTTTGCTATCGATCGAAGCATCTAGATAGATCCACTAGAAGCTGAAAGATTCTTTTATGATGAAGAAAGTTGTATGACGTAAGACAGTCATGACGAAGTTTATTTTGATTGGTTGTAATGCGTCACGCCGGAATGTTCTA
This sequence comes from Oncomelania hupensis, assembly GCA_036898135.1. NCBI lineage: Eukaryota > Metazoa > Mollusca > Gastropoda > Littorinimorpha > Pomatiopsidae > Oncomelania > Oncomelania hupensis. The sequence continues at coordinate 38,427,675 of CM072517.1, read as the reverse complement.
ACGTTATCTGGAGTATAGAAAAATTATATAATTGATGCACTGTGTCTGGAAGAAAACTGGAAAAAGCGATTTTATGCAGTTGTTGATGTGCGCTGAATAAAGTTGGAAAACTTCATACGACGACTCCTGCCTTGTTGCTGAGTGAACAAGTTGCGTGGATAAAAACGAATCCGTGTTACACTTATCAGGATTCAAGCATTGGGGCTGAATCAACTACTGATTAAAACCAACAAAGAGTGTAACAGTCACATTCGTAGTAACTTAGCATAGGTTGACATTTGTTAACCTATAGACTTGCTCTGTCTGTCGATTTTTTTAAAATTCATTTATTTATTATTTTGTTTAGTTATGTTTTAATTTATTTATTTATTTATTTATTTATTTATTTATCTATTTATTTATTTATTTAGCCGTTAAAATTAATAACATCAAGGGGAAGTTACTGTCTGAATTCTAAAATAGAATGTAGAACAGAACTCTCACACGTCCGTAAACAGTTCCCTTGGCATTTTTCTCTGACCAGAGTACGTATCCTGATAACAGTATAGAACAAACAATACACATCGACATACAGCACCCAATACGCATAGACACTGACCTGCCGCATTAGAACACAACATCCACAGAGTACATTATAACCGAAGATGTGGGGGCCAGTTTCATCATGAGCGGGTGTTAGTTAGGAACGAATAGTAAACGTTATGCCTCTAATTTTTGTATAAACTTAGAGGTGTGTGTATCATGTTCGTTCCGTTTATCCGTTCATAAAGCTGGACCCTGGAGACTTTACCTATAACACGTAGCGCAATGACAAGGAATGGTTGGTGTCTGCTCCCGACCATTTTGATCACCGATGATTTACTGCGAAGGCTCCAACTGTTTCTCTTTTGCTTCGAAACATCCCTCCAAGATCTCTGGAGAAAGAAACGAAAGAAAAACATGTTATATGAGTACATTGGCAAATCATCTACATCACAGCAGCGGACTGTCACTTTAGTAGTGACAAATAAAATGATCGTCGTCGTCGTGCTTCATCATCATCATCATCATCATCATCATCATCATCATCATCATCATCATCATCATCATCATCACCATCATCATCATTATCATCATCATCCCCATCATCTTCATCAACATAATCAACAACAACAATAACAACAACATCAGCAACAGCAGCAACATCAACAACAACAACAACAACAACAACATCATCATAAAAAATAAAGCTTACCAATGATTTCTAAGAACTTAAGGAACTCAACTGCATTCAGCTTCTCATCTGAAACACGATTTGCATGTGAACTGATTGATAAATGGATCCAAATAACCAAATAATCAATACATTAATCGCCCGATTCCTGCTTACTTGATAGTGCACAAACCAAATTGATCCAACCAATCAGTGAGATAGGGTAAAGCTGGGGTGAGGGGAGGGGGACAAGTAGGCACCCACGCACACACACGCGCGTATACATACACAAGCACGCACACACACACACGCGTATACATACACAAGCAGGCACACACACACACGCGCGTATACATGCACAAGCACGCAAACACACGCGCGTATACATACACAAGCACGCACACACACGAGGTAAAGGTAAAGGTGGTCCCATAGCCTTGTGGCCGTAGGGGAGCGTGATGTTGGAGATCACGCTTATTTTGGGCCAGCGTAATGAGGGTGATGCCCATCTCTCTCCCTCGCTGCTTTACCTTCCCCACCCTGAAGAGAGTAGGTACTCAGTCACAGTTGAGTCAGCTGGGGGCGTTGTTATTTGTCGCTTCACGGTTTGCGGTCACCCGTCCAAGTGCTAACCGCACTGGACAGTGCTTAACTTGCGACACAGTAGCAAGGCACACACACGAACAAACACACTAATCCAATCAAATGTGTTAAACGTCTTCCCACAATCAACTTTCCCTCTACTCCACTTTCCCAATACTCGTGCTACCCTTTACCCCCAAGACCTCACACCCGCCCACCAAGCTTTCCCTCCATCAGCACACTCCCCAATTCAATCCACCCACTTCTTTCTTTTATTAATTTGACGACTGCTCGACACAAAGTGATATTAGATAACTAAAAGCTTCAAGAAATGAATCAAACACAAAAATGAAATGACTCTCATAATAATTAGTACACTCTCCGTTCCTGGAGGAAAACAAAAAACATCGACGATGCTATTTCCAAATAAAACAGATACGATGTGCACGTTTATACCTTCATCTTCATCGGCTCCATCGAAGCTCTCGTCGACAGCACGTCTCGAGATGAATTTAGCGTTGCGAGGGATGTTGAGCGATTGACACAGTTCTGCAAAGTTAGACAAACAAATTCAACTAATTTAAATAATACAGCAAAAGTGATAAAAACTAAGTCAGAAAGAAAGCAAAAAATTTTTTTTGTTTAAGTCAACATGAACAAAGATTAAAGAAGGGAAAAATAGATGGCCTGTCAAAAATTGTATTAGACATAAAGCCAGTCAAATATATTTCCAGACACTAACAAAAAATTTTTTTACAAAGCATTTTCGGAAGCGTAATACTCGGTTTTATCTTTAAGAACCGTATTGAGAACAGGGTACGACTGGACACTATATCTGAATTGTCTGCATGCTAAATTTTTCCAAAAAATCTGCTTAGAAAATTTTGGGGTAAAGCGCAAAACGTGTTTGGAACGTATAATGGACCTCAGCGACCTTTACTTTGGATAAAGTGCAAATTTGAAGGATATTAAAGGCAGTTTACTTTAAGTATTTACTTAGTACAATTTTTTTTATCCATAAAGTCAATGCTGACAAATTGTAGACAAAAGGTGTTCGGAAAAGAAAAATTAAATTCCGACCGACTGACCAGCTGACAGACCAATGGACTGCCACTGAATGATTGCACCTGAGTTGAAGTCGCCGCGCTTTAAGTTCAGTTTATGGCATCCAATATTATCATTATTTATTTATTTAGTTTAGGGAGTCACGGTGGCCGAATGGTAGAGCGTTGGCTTGCGGATCTGAACGTCCCGGGTTCGAGCCCAGGCCGGGGCATTGTGTTGTGTCCTTGGGAAAGACACTTTACTCCCGTTTCCTACTCCTTCGGATGAGAGTATAAACCGAGGTCTAGTCTGTGCCGCATACATTCCATCATAACGGACTTTAAAGATCCCGATGCTCATGTCCTAGACGGGTGAGTGCCGGTGACAAGAACACACCTAGCATGCACATAGGTCCTTCTCCCCCATCCCTGGCTGCCCAGGATTGTGCTCAGTCGTCCGGGCGTCAGACCATGCGCCCAAAGGATGCGGGTGGGCGTCTCGGGCGGCTTGAGTTAGATCCTGTATCGGCCAGCGCCTTGAGCAGCTCTCGAGCTGGAAAAGCGCTATATAAGAACGATTAAATAAATAATAAATAATAAATAAAAATATTTATTTATTTATTTATTTATTTATTTATTTAAAATCATTATTATCTCCTTATTGCTATTTTAGTAGTAGTAGTAGTAGTAGTAGTAGTAGTAGTAGTAGTAATAGTAATAGTAATAGTAATAATAGTGGGAGTAGTAGTAGTAGTAGCAGTAGTAGTAGTAGTAGTAGCAGCAGCAGCAGCAGTAGTAGTAGTAGTAGTAGTAGTAGTAGTAGTAGTAGTAGTAGTAGTAGTAGTAATGGATTACCTGCAGGTGGAGCAGGTACCATAGAGTCGGCTGCTCTCCTCCCTCTGACAGGGCAGCTGACAGAAACAGAAGCAGAAGGGGGAAGACCAACCTCAACCTGGACACTGCATTTCTTTAAAAAGTTCTTCACATTCTGAACCGCCTGCAACAGGGAAGCAGAACCAAACCAAGAATCAGTCAGCCAGTAATTAATCAATCCATCGAGTGGAAACAAAACAAAATCAAGAAGTGCTGGACACTAACCCGGTCATTATACCTCCGCTAAAAAAGCCCATCCCCCATATATATTTTTGTATATTTCATTTTATTTTATTTTTCCGTCAAATGGTTTATCCCAGGCATACTTCACAAAACATGCAAATATTGAGTGAGCACTAAGATAACCAACTATGTTCATGGACAAATCTTACATCTCCAATCCAGTCTGCTTCTGCGTCCTGAATCAAAACGGCTCCAACCAGAATGAGCAGCAAGAAGGTACCCTTCATCTTTAAAAAAGAAATAGACAAAAAGAAAGAAAATACACAATTGTTGGGTGGGGTTACAACGATATAATGAGAGAGGTAGAGAGAGAGAGAGACAGAGACAGACAGAGTGAGACAGAGATAGACAGACAGACTGACATAGATAGACTGACAGACAGAGACAAACAAAACAGAAAGACCGAGATACCGAGAGAGAGACGCAGAGACAGAGAAACAGAAAGCAGAAAAAACCCATTACCGTTGCTGACACTTCTAGTATACCACTTGTTAGTTACGAACATTACATTACATGATTATTGCTTTAGGTCCAGCGGACTCTTCCGAGCCAAATCAGGACCGGGTTAGATTTAAAAAACACACAAAAAAACGCTTTTCCAAGCGCACAGGCCAAATCTACACGTGCGCACAGATACACTATTATATCGAGGATCGGAGAAGGAGGATAAGACGACACATTCTCTTGCATAGCTATAATTGTATTAACTGATGCCGCGTGTAAATCTATGTGTAGCCTATATAGTTTAGCAGCACACAAAATCTGGAGGGTTCTGATTCTGAAATTTTGCTTTCTATAGGCGGTGCTGAATATGTTAGAGGCTAAATGTGAATAATAATAATAATAATAATAATAATAATAATAATAATAATAATAATAATAATAATAATAATAATAATAATAATAGGATGCTTTCACGAACTTTTTTCTTCATTCGAACTGAAAGCGCGGCGATCTGAAAAGATCGCTATTATTACAAAAGGCGGACGATAAATTTTTTTTTTTTTGAAAATGTACATTGATTGCATCTATAGTACCATTATTAAAAAGGAAACCGGAGAAAAACCTCGGATCCTGAAAAGTCACGTACCTGAGACACTTAAGTTTGTCCCATGCTGGGTTCGTACCTGCGACCTTGTGCTTAGGAAGCTATCTCTCTATGAACTGTACTACCATGCCACACCTCATTAGATTATTAACACCGTTTACATGTTCATGTTCGTTTGCTTCAAGAACTTGTGCATATCAAACAGGCACTAACATGATCTGCTTGAAATTTATAAACAGATTGTCATTACATGTGGCCTGAAAGAAATGAAATCTCGGCGGTATTCTGTAAAAAGATGCCTATACTATATTTTGATTTTTGGGGACACGTTATGGTCCCTGTTTATCGGGAAATTCTGGGCCGCATTCCCTGGGGAAGGCGTAGCCGAAGACTGTGGCGCGCCCAAACCCAACCTACCTAATTAATTGTGTTTTTGACATTTTGCTGGGAACCAAACCGAAGGAACCCGGAAAAAAAACGAGACCTCGTTGCCCGGGTCGAAAGCAAATAATATTCGGAGAAACATAACGCCCAAAGGCGGGATCGATCCCACTCCTTTCAGGCGCCATTAGTTTCTGGCCTGTGGACAAGGCAAGTTAG
>CM072517.1:38377094-38417094 GCA_036898135.1 Oncomelania hupensis | reverse complement strand
TCAGGACTTCAGCATCGGGGCTGAATCAAATACTGATAAAGAAAAACACCAACATCAAACCGAGTGTAACATTTTGGGGGCCAATCCGGGATCCACGTCATAGCCAAGGGTTCAACTGCTACAACAAGCGAGTCAACGTTACGAGAGGCAGTCATCGAGGGTAGCCGCCAAAGAGTTGCGTCGGGAGGGACCAACATACTGGGACTACATCCGATAGATTCGGGTTGACTGCAAGGGCGTGTAGTCGCTGAAGAGTTGCTTCGTGAGCGAACAACAGATCGGGACTACGTGGCTGCCGCAAGACTACGTCGAGGGACAGTCTCGGAGCTACATCGCCAGTATTAGAGAGAGCGACGAGCGGGCGTTGCGTCTACTTCAGCACAGGAGCGTATACATCAACACCAGCGTGGTGCAGCGTCGCATACGACGAGGACAGCGGGGCCTGCGTCAGCGAAGGCGACTAGTGACAAGCATCAGCGCTACTGCAGAAAGCGTGCTGTTCTAGAACAGTCTAGAAGGGTGCAGCACAGTCAAGAACTTTCTAGAAAAAGAACTTTCCAGAAAAGAACCTTCCAGAAAAGAACTTTCCAGAAAAGCATCAAGATGGCTGACTTCTGGCAGCAAGGGATTGCACTGAAATTGAACAGCAGCGGCAAGAAAGAGAAGATGAGCCCAGGCGTGAGGAAAGAGAAGCTGATCGTCAGTACCAGCTAGAGTTGGCGCGTATCCAAAACAATCAGCATGCGCCACAAGTCACCAACGACCATACGGCTCCAAAATTGCCAGCGTTCGTCGACGGGAAGGACCAGATTGACAGTTATCTGGCGAGATTCGAAAGGTTCGCTGAAAGCTCTAACTGGCAACCTCAAGACTTGGCAATTCGACTGAGTGCACTTCTGACGGGGCAAGCACTCGAAGTTTACACCAGACTGTCGAACAATGACGCCAAAAACTACGACGTCTTGAAAGAGGCCCTATTGCATTGCTACAGCTTCACAGAGAAGGGCTACCGTAAACGCTTCCGTGAATGCCTGCCTTTGTCAGACGAGACACCAAAGCAATTTGTGGAACGCCTGTCGTCATACTTACACAAGTGGGTGGAACTATCAGGCAAAGGGAAGTCTTACGATAGTCTCCATGACCTGATCGTGAAGGAGCAATTCCTCAATGCCTGTCACAAGGACCTGGCGACCCACTTAGAATTACAGAAGCTGCAGACGCTTAATGATGTGACCGAGGTTGCCGAAAGATATCTCCTCGCTCACGGAAAAACGCTGGGGCCACCAAGGCGACGAAACCATTTCAGAAGACTGGAAACCATGGGAACCAGATCCAGGGGAGTCAGACGAGTCAGAGACACACGGACTCCACGCCACCTTCCAGGGAAGGGCAGTCAAGAGGATGTTTCACATGCAACGCTACAGACCACAGAGCGGCTAACTGTCCTCAAAACAAAAGTAGCGGACAGCGGGGCAGTACGGACAACGCAGCGGCGGGCAACCGGCAGAGGGGGTTCTCCAATCAACGGCAAACCAGTAGATCTGACCATCAAGTGTGCGGCGGGAGCGTCATTCTTCCGAGTGAGACCGAGCGCGCAGCTACTCCTGCGGACGTGCAAGAGTGCATAACCGATGGCCAACTTCTCCTTGCCAACGGGAAATCCATCCCCGTCGTCGCCAGCGCAGCTATAACCGTCCAGAACATGCCTGTTTCCAAGGGACGCGTCGGAAATCATGAAGTGACTGTCCTAAGAGACTCGGGCTGCAGTGGGGTCATCGTCAGAGAAGACCTAATCGCTAAAGAACAGTTCACTGGCGATTCTAAATGGACACTCATGGCCGACAGCAAATGTGTGAAAGCGCCAGTTGCGAAAGTTCATGTCAGCACCCCTTTCTACATAGGCGAAGTAGAAGCGGTTTGCCTGAAGAAGCCGCTGTATGATTTGATGATCGGGAACATCGACGGCGCGAGACGACCCGACGACCCCGATCCAGAGTGGAGTCCTGCCTCAACCCAACGCGTCGAAGTTGTGGAGGAGGATCCATTGCCATTTCCCGATGGAGACCTTACAGAGCTGCTACGGGACAATGTGGCTACTCCGGCTCAGCCCTGCCGACCAGAGATCGTCGGTGCTGTTACTACCAGGGCCCAGGCCAAGAGAGACAAGACGTCTACGCCACTGAAGGTCGCCGACAACTCCAAAGCTGCCATCGTGGACAGAGATAAACTGATCCAGCTCCAGGAAGCTGATAGCACTTTAAACAAGTACAGGAACCGCCAAGACCACGTGACCAAAGGCAGTGGTACGGTCTATTTTGAGGTGAAGGCCAAGATCCTGTATCGAATCTTCCAGCACCCGAGGGTCAACGGAGGGAAACCACTACGTCAAGTCTTGGTACCGTTACCCCTAAGGCGCCAAGTGATGGAAGTAGCACATGACTCAATCATGGGAGGTCACCTAGGTATCAAGAAGACGTCGGATAGAATCCAGGCGGTGTTCTACTGGCCAGGACTTCATGCGGACGTCAGCCGTTTCTGCCGATCATGTGACATTTGCCAGAAGACCATACCTCGAGGAAGGGTCCCGAAAGTGCCTATGCAGAGGATGCCTTTGATCGACCGACCTTTCAAGAGGGTGGCCTTAGACTTAATCGGCGAAATAAGACCTCCGAGTGAAGAAGGTCATCGGTGGGTACTGACTTTAGTGGACTATGCAACTCGGTACCCAGAAGCAGTGCCACTGAAGAAGATTGACACTGAAACTGTAGCAGAGGCACTGGTGGACATGTTCAGTAGACTTGGAGTGCCTGAAGAAATTCTGACAGACCTCGGGACGCAGTTCGTCTCTGACTGCATGAAGGAGGTCAACAGACTGCTGAGCATCCGGCATTTAACTACGACACCCTACCATCCAATGTGCAACGGGCTTGTCGAAAAGTTCAATGCTACGCTGAAGTCCACCCTGAAGAAACTGTGCAGCGAGCAGCCCAGACAATGGCATCGCTACATCAACGCCTTACTTTTCGCCTACAGAGAAGTACCGCAGGAGTCCACCGGCTTTTCTCCGTTCGAGCTGCTGTACGGAAGAATCATCCGAGGGCCGATGCACATCCTGAAAGAACTGTGGACGAAAGAAGTAGGACACCCCAGAGGTGAAGAACAGCTACCAGTACGTGTTTGAGCTACGAGAGAAGCTGGAGCAGACTCTCGAGATAGCCAGAGAAAACCTGAAGAAGTCCCAAGACTGTGGAAAGCACTACTACGATCGTAGGGCTGTAAACAGGAAGTTCAAACCTGGCAACAAAGTGCTGGTGCTGCTACCTACTGATCATAATAATTTGCTGATGCAGTGGAAAGGCCCGTACGAAGTGGAGACCGTGGTGGGAATCAACGACTACAAGGTGAAGGTCGGCCAGCATTCCAAGATATACCACGCTAACCTCCTTAAGCTGTACGTGGAAAGGCCATTGGAGACTGTACATGCAGCAACAGCAGCTGAGATCGACGACAGCTTTGACAGCGAGGAACTGTTGGAACTGGGAGACTTCCACAGCAAAGAAGGCATCGATCATGTTAAGCTAGGGCCAGGCTTGACGGAAGGTCAGAAGATTGAGCTCAAGGACCTTATGGGCGAGTTTCCCCATAGCTTCAGCGATGTCCCAGGCTCTACGACTTTGGTCGAACATGAAGTCCACCTCACTTCAAATGTCCCCGTTCGATCCAAACCCTTCCCGATCCCTTTCAAGGCCCGCGAATCCTTGAAAAAAGACATCGATGAGATGCTGAAGATGGGCATCATCAGGGAGTCCAGTTCCCCCTACGCGTCCCCTGTCGTGGTCGTGAAGAAGAAGGATGGGAACAACAGAGTATGCATCGACTACAGGAAAGTTAATAAGATCACAGTTTTCGACCCTGAGCCGATGCCTACTGCAGCAGACCTCTTCCGCCAACTATTGGGGAGTAAAATCTTCTCAAAGATTGACCTCAGCAAGGGTTATTGGCAAGTCCCCGTGCGTCAACAGGACATACCAAAGACTGCTTTTATAACTCCTGATGGGACGTACGAGTGCCTAAGGATGCCCTTTGGCATGGTCAACAGCGGAGCTACCCTGAAGAGAGGAATGAGGAAGATGCTCAAGGGGATGGACAACGTCGTGTGTTACTGGGACGACCTGCTAGTCCACACTCGCACCTGGGAAGAGCATCTGCAGACCTTGAGGGAGCTGTTTCACCGTCTCACAGAAGCCAACTTGACCGTGAGACCCAGCAAGTGCATCCTGGGAGCTGACAACGTCGACTGCGTCGGACATCCGACGGAAGATGGAGACAACGGAGGATGCACTGACTCCAGGAAAGCCCACGTGATCATCGTCTTTGACCCTGGGCCGATGACAACCGCAACTGACGAGGGCGTCGTTTCCTTGCGGATGAAAAAACATTGACTGTGTAGATAAATGTGAACATTGACAGATAGACTTGCGGATGAAAAAACATTGACTGTGTAGATAAATGTGAACATTGACAGATAGACTTGCGGATGGAAGAACATTGACTCTGTGTGAATGAACTGAGCTCAATGACAGTATTCAGAAAGTCCAGAATTAAGACTTTGTTTGTGCATTACGTTTCAACGTTGTTGAAAGAAATTAAGTAAAGTTCTTCTTGAGTGGGGGGTTATGTTACGTTGAAACGCGAATGATAGTATGGCTGAAGCGTGCACGATAGATCTAATCGTTTCGTTTTGCAAAGTATTCAATAATATGTATTTACCTTCGATTTGAGTTTGCATTGTTGTTAGGAGAGGCTTTGTATAACGTTGATAATTTTCGTTAGTCGATATTATTGGAGAATTCTCTAGATTTGAGTATTTACTATCGATGGAAACTTCCCGATAAATATCGAAGTTTGAGCACTTTCCGGGAAGGAGAAGAAATATGTATGACGTAAGTCAGTGATGACGATCTTTAATTCTGATTGGTTGTAACGGTTATTCTAGAACGTCCTGAGGTCATCTCGAGTTGAGAGAAAAAAAAATATAATGGATACACTGTGTTGTGAAAAGAGATTGTTGATAGAGAGTTGTTGTTGATAGTGAGAGTGGAAAGGCGATTGAGCGATTGTATGCAGTTGTTGATGTGTGCTGAATAAAAGTGGAAAACTTCATACGAAGACTTTGACTTGTTGCTGAGTGAGCAGGCTGCGTGGATAAACGAATCAGAGTTACACCTTATCAGGACTTCAGCATCGGGGCTGAATCAAATACTGATAAAGAAAAACACCAACATCAAACCGAGTGTAACACACGAACAACAAATTAATGTTGCTCACTTCTCAGCTTTTAACTGAATAAACAAAGAGTTGTTTTCGTGCTTTGAATAATCATCTCCAGTGTACCTTTTCCCCATTTCATCTGTTTTAATTAAATCCTTTTTACCCCTACCTTAACCTTGTCACTCGTCATTATTGTCATTATCGTCGTCATCATCGTCATCATCATCATCATCATCATCATCATCATCATCATCATCATCATCATCATCATCATCATCATCATCATCATCATCATCATTATCTTGTTGTTGTTGTTGTTGTTGTTGTTGTTGTTGTTGTTGTTGTGGTTCTTCTTCTTCTTCTTCTTCTTCTTCTTTCCTTCTTCTTCTTCATCCTGTTGTCATTCTCCTTTTTCATACTCATCGTCCTCTTCGTCATCCTCATCGTCCTCCTCCTCCTGCTGTTCTTCATCCTCATCGTCCTCCTCCTTCTGCTCTTATTCTTCTTATTCTTTTTCTTCTTCTTCTTCTTCTTCTTCTTCTTCTTCTTCTTCCACTTCTTCTTCTTCTTCTTTTTCTTCTTCTACTTCTTCTTCTTCTACTTCTTCTTCTTCTGTCCCGATCCCTACCAATTTCCTTGTCTCATTCTCACCTTCATTAGTTGTCGCGCCTCCTCACTAGTTTTAGTATAGTTGTTATGACTTAAGCCACCTACCTCCACCTCTTTCACTACTTTCCTCCACCTCCTCCTTTATACCTAATCCTCTTCCTTTCCATCAGCACACCCCCACGACTAGGTTTCACAGTCTTCCCCGCCTTGATATTTTTTTCCAGTGCATGCTGTGGACAGTAATAATGCTGTATAATATGACTAGTGGTTTTGTACCCTGGCAAGCCAGGGTACACAGGTTGCTGTTTAAAATGTAGACAGAGAGACAACTGTTGTCTGCGAGTTTCATTTGGACGATGATACCTCCCCATATCCCGCTTGATACCTCACCATACCCTCCCCCCCTGATATCTCCCCGTCCCTCCCCCATGATGCCTCACCATACCCCCTTGATACCTCCCCGAACCCACTTGATACCTCCCCATACCCCCTTGATACCTTCCGTTCCCCCCCCCTTGTAACCTACCTGTACCCTCCTTGATACTTCCCCGTTGATCGTTTCGCAGGTATGGATGAAAGGAATCGACCATCACCATACCCCCTTATATATACCGTATCCCCGTTATGCCTACCCATGCCCCTTTAAACCTACCCGTAGCCCCCTTTTACCTACACGTACCACCCCATCCCGATCCTTGGTAATAATAATAATAGTAATAATAATAATAATAATAATAATAATAATAATAATAATAATAATAATAATAATAATAATAATAAGAATAATAATATTGAATATAGAATAATACAAAAAGAAATCATAAAAAACACGAAGGTTTTAAAATAAAATTTGATATAAGATATAATAATAATAATAATAATAATAATAATAATAATAATAATAATAATAATAATAATAATAATAATAATAATAATAATAATAAATAAGTTAAAGGTAAAAAGCCTAACTTAAAAAGAAAAATATCCATATTGTAGAGTAAAAAAAAAATATGGCCCGCGTGAGATTTGAACTTGGGTTGCCTGCACGGTATGCGAATGATTTACTAAGTAAGCTACCAAGGCTTCAAATGAAGAGCATCAATTTTTTGGTCTATATGGGAAAACATGCTGAAACCTCAATTTGATTTTTAATGGAAGCGCGCAGAATGAGGCTATTGCAGTTTGGACATTTTGTTTATTTATTTATCTCAGAAACGGTTAAACGTTCGGTAAGGAAATGTCGGCTATAACGATTTCGCTGGTTTTGAGCGCACAGCAGGCCGATCCGCAGCGCCCAGCACCTGCCCAGATCAACGTCCATACCGGACAAACTTTACAGTAGAGGCGAAGAAGGACTTCCGGCTAAGCAATTTATATATATATAGATAATAATCTTAGTACGTGACCTTTACGAGTAACGAAAGGCAATGGTCTCTTAGTCGTCTGGATTTTGTTCCCCAGTGAGGTGATCTAGCATCCTTAATAATAACTCTGTGCCTAATTTCTTCCAGAAGGGAGTATAAACCGAGAGGTCCAGACCGCGCACCCGATCTGTTTGCTTACTCTCACGATTTCAAATGTTAATTTTTATACTGGAAAGGACCCCTTGAGGATCCTAAAGATAACAAACAAAATGAGATGATAATGATGATGATGATGATGATGATGATGATGATGATGATGATGATGATGATGATGATGAAGACGACGACGACTTTGAAGACGATGATGAAGCTGGCCATATTTATTTGATATATTTGTTGTCTACAGATGTTTTTGGTTTGTTTTTTAATTGACAGACTTAGACTGGCAATACTTTAAAATAATCGGGGGAAAACAGAACGAGCCATGGATCGGTTGTTGGTCGATCGATCGGTCGGTTTGTCTTTCAATCAGAAATAGAGTTATAGGTCACACGGTTATGATATTCCATGTACCGTTAATCAGGGGAAATCACTCGCTGTCAGAGCCCAAATTGAAAATCCAAACTTCAATTCAATTCAATTCAATTCAATTCAACTTTATATATCCACATAGGGCAATTACAAGATTTAGAAGCAGCTCATGTTTAAAATAGTTTAAAAACAGTAAATGTGGAACAAGGTATCACAACATTTCACACGATTTCATAAGCACATGCCCTGCCATACAAACATAAACCGAACACACAACACACACATACACAAACCCACACACACACACATACATACACATCGCGAACACTCACAACCCGCGGTTAATCAAATAAAAACATGAAGGTAAGAATATAAGATAAGAATATCAATCAATCTTCAAATCAATCAGTCGATAAGCAATCAATCACTAAATCGGGCCAACGATGAGCGGTTGACAAAAAAAACGTAAAAACCCATGGAGTTGTGGGGAAGGGGGAGGGAGGGCAGGCGGGCGTGGAAGGTATTAAAGCGGAGATGGTCGCATCACATTTAGCATTCGAATTGTGCAAGGAATAAACTGAAAGCCACTTTGTCAATGTGTAACTTTGATAACAATGCCAATTTAATGGTTAACACGTTTTCGCCAAAAATAAACAGTTTTGCCCTTGATTTTGAGACATTATTGGTATTTTAGTTATTATTGGGAAAATCTAATATGCTTTATAGCATCCGTATCTATTTTAGTCGTATGTTACTTTTTACCTGGTTTTGTTTTATTTTTCTTATGGGAGTATCACTTGTATATATTATACGTGTGTTTTAACAATGAATTATGTTAATATTGAAATGTGCTACGGTGACATGTTTATTTTCTTTTTTTTTAAATCACTGTTGATATAATCAAATGCGAGTGACCTTTAAAACAACAACAACAACAACAACAACAACAACAACAACAACAACAAAACCATTGGTTCTAACAGTGGTAAGTCTTAGTTATTCCATCCACTTAGTAATCGCCCTGAGTGCTTGGCGTGTGTGTGTTCAGGCGTGTGTCCATGAGTGGGTGTGTGCGTGAGTGTTTTGTTTTGGGTTTATTAAACGATGATATGTGGGAAATGTACTAAACTACAAATGTTATGTGTACAATCAAACACGTAAAGTGTGTACGTATTTTTGAGCTGTATGGTTTTATAAATAAGTATGCTATTTTTATATCTGAAAGCTACAGCGCTTATCAGTTAGGTATGGTTAAGGCTTTGAGTAGCGATGTCTTAGTTGCGTATGAAGTTATGTTGGGTGATCTGGCTTGTCTGTCTTAAATAACAAAACAATTAGACCGGAATTTTATAAATTTTATTAATTAGTAACTGTGTGTACATATATTTTAATTTTACAAAGAGCGATATAAAGCTGACATTGTGCACATGGCATGAAAGATGAGTTGAATGCAGTTGTATGTGCATATTAATGTGGTTGTATTGTTATTTTATAGTGATAACTGTGTTGTCATATCCTGCTTTTAGCCTTTAGGGTAAATAGGCGCATACCTCCTGCACTTTAAATGGAATAAACAACAAACAACACAGTCTTTGAATTGGAGCTTTTTATTAATACAGTAAAACCTCAGTTTTGAGACCCTCTCTTAAACGACTTCCTCCAACATACGACCGGAAAAAAATTTACCGATGGTTTGTACTAAATAAATGACCTCTCTTAAACGACTACCTCTAAAACGCGACTTGCGACCTTCAAATAATTAAATTGTACGACCTAGCATATGAAAAATTCAGATTCCAAAGCAATACTATATTTGTGCTCTTGAAGAAAACAGTTTCGTTTACAACTTTTAACAGCAGACGATGCATTAAAGCAGCTTGAAATACTCTAAGGAGCTGACCAGATTTGCCCTGAGCAGGGGCCTGTCAGATCTTGCCGACACCATGTCTGGTGTTCAAAGTGACATACTAAGAGAACATGCACGGGTGGGGGGATCATGCAAACAAACAGAAATAACCGCTTTATTTAAAAAAACAAACTATTCAATGATTGAATAAAAATAATTACAACAATATTAATGGGGTTATCTTATAAATAGTTATAACTCCAAACATGCACTCAGCACTTACATACACTTTTAAACAACTATTATACCAACATTGATTTTTTTAATTTTGTAAATAATGAGGAACAGGAAGATATTGACTGTATTGGTTGTGAGACAGAGTTTAATCTAATATAATATAATGATTTGTAATATTAATGATAGTAATAATAGGGATTTTTAAATTTTCAATAATGACAATAAAAATACTCAATACCAGTGTGTACCACCTCCCCCTTCTCCCCTTCTTTATCACCCTATCCTGCGAGAGAGTGCGTGCGATTTGTGATCAGCTTGTGTGGACATAAGTTTTATGTAGTATGCTTGTGTTGTGTGATAATAATGAATGTGTATTTTGAAAATGTTTATTATGTCTCTTAGAACGCGAGTGTGAAAGATAACTTTTATTTTTGTAATATATGTACATATGTATTTTATATTGCATTTTATGATTTTTATGGTTATTCTACATGTATGTTTATTTTTATTCATTTTCGTTGTATCCACGTGCCCCAAGGGGTTTTATGGAATAAAGCGATTTTGACTTGAAAAAAAAATCTATATTTCTGAAAGATGGTAGATGTTCCCTATGGTATGTGTACTTTTTGTACATGTATATATTAATTTTCTAAATGTCTTTTTCGAAAATGTCCTACCTCCTTTTTAAGACCCCTCCAATTTAAGACCTCGTTTTAATGGCAATTTAAAGGTCGTAAAACGGAGGTTTTACTGTATTTTTACAAGGGTGAAATTTATGTTTCACAGGTTGACCTCAATTTGTTTAACCAGGATCTATATTTTAAGTTATGTCATTATTAATATCTCGCTGC
This sequence comes from Oncomelania hupensis, assembly GCA_036898135.1. NCBI lineage: Eukaryota > Metazoa > Mollusca > Gastropoda > Littorinimorpha > Pomatiopsidae > Oncomelania > Oncomelania hupensis. Next base: position 38,406,385 of record CM072517.1, on the reverse strand, counting down.
CTCCGTGACTGTTTGACCAGGATTTATAAGTCACTTTAATAGTCTAATATTTTGCAAAGAATTGTGCATTTAAGTGACTTCGATGGATTTTAAAACTTTGCGAAATGACAGTCAAGGGTTGGTTTCCTCAATCTTGCATCTGATGTATTGGGCCCACCTTATGGCGTGCCGCTAAACCTGCCAAGTTGAAATTGATGATAATGATGAAGATAAGGGGGAGAAGGAGGAGGAAATGAGAGAGGAGGAAGACAAGGGAGATAAGAACATAGGGAGGAGTATGAAAGACATTTCCGGGAGGCGTCATTCGTAAATGCAATGATTATTTTCATTATATTATCATAATTTTCTAAACAGGAAATTTTTTTTAACAATAATGCCCCCTTTCTAAAGTATATTTTACGCTCTATACATTTACAGGGCCGGACCTGGGAAAAGTTGAAGGGGGGTACAGATTCAGCGAAGGCGCGAAGCGCCGAGCCTTCTAGGGAGGGTCGGGGGCATGCCCCCCCCCCCCTCCCTGAAATTTTTTTTTTCAAGGATGCAAAATGGTGTAATCTGAACCTTGAAAAAGCCATTTGTGATGTTCTGGGACTTTGAGCTTTTTGAACAATTGAACTGACAAACTCTGGGGTACAAAAATTATCCTCTGCCCCTCCCTTTAAAAAAAAAAAACCACACACACACTGTTACGTTGAAACGCGAAGGATAGTATGTCTGAAGCGTGCACGATAGATCTAATCGTTTCGTTTTGCAAAGTATTCAATAATAGAGTGTATTTACCTTTGATTTGAGTTTGCATTGTTGTTAGAAGAAGCTTTGTATAACGTTGATAATTTTCGTTAGTCGATATTATTGGAGAATTCTCTAGATCTGCGTGTTTACTGTCGATAGAAATTTCCCGGTAGTTGTGGAAGTTTGAGAACGTTCCGGGAATGTGTATAGAGATGTAGTTTTATTGGTGGTAGTGCGTCATTTCTACCGTGTTCTAAATTGTTCGGGAAAAGAGAGAGGCTATATAATTATGTGCCGCACTGTTTTGGTGGTGATTGTTGATAGTGAGTTGGAAAGTGAAAAGTTGAGAGTGAAAAAGCGATTGTATGCAGTTGTTGATGTGTGCTGAATAAAAGTGGAAAATTTCATACGTCGACTTTGACTTGTTGCTGAGTGAGCAGGCTGCGTGGATAAACGAATCTGAGCTACACTCATCAGTACTTCAGCATTGGGGCTGAATCAAATACTGATAGAAAAATACCAACATCGATAAGAGTGTAACATTTTGGGGGCCAAGCCAGGATCCACGTCATAGCCAAGGGTTCAACTGCGACAACAAGCGAGTCAACGTTACGAGAGGCAGTCATCGAGGGTAGCCGCCAAGAAGTGCGTCGGGAGGGGCCAACATACTGGGACTACATCACCGATAGATTCGGGTTGACTGCAAGGGCGTGTAGTCGCCGAAGAGTTGCTTCGTGAGCGAACAACAGACCGGGACTACGTGGCTGCCGCAAGACTACGTCGAGGGACAGTCTCGGAGCTACATCGCCAGTGTTACAGAGAGCGGCGAGCGGACGTCGCGTCTACTTCAGCACAGGAGCGTGTACATCAACACCAGCGTGGTGCAGCGTCGCATACGACGAGGACAGCGGGGCCTGCGTCAGCGAAAGCGACTAGTGGCAAGCATCAGCGCTACTGCAGAAAGCGTGCTGTTCTAGAACAGTCTAGAAAGGTACAGCACAGTCAAGAACTTTCCAGAAAAAGAACTTTTCCAGAAAAGAACTTTCCAGAAAAGCATCAAGATGACTGACTTCTGGCAGAGAGGGATTGAACTGAATCTAAAAGGCAAACAGCTGACGGAGTACGTCAAATCCCAGGAGAGAATACACAAGAACGAGAATTAGAAGAGCAGCGTCGCCGTGAAGAAAGAGAATTAGAACAGAAGCGTCTAGAATTGGAAGAGAGACGACTTCAGTACCAGCTAGAGTTGGCGCGTATCCAAAACAATCAGCATGCGCCACAAGTTATCAGTGACAACAAAGCTCCAAAACTGCCAGCGTTTGTCGACGGGAAGGACCAGATCGACAGTTATTTGGCGAGATTTGAAAGGTTTGCCAAAAGCTCCAACTGGCAACCTCAAAACTGGGCGATTCGACTAAGTGCACTTCTGACGGGGCAAGCACTCGACGTCTACACCAGATTGTCGGACGATGACGCTAAAGACTACGACGTCTTGAAAGAGGCCCTATTTCAGTGCTACAACTTTACAGAGAAGGGCTACCGTAAACGCTTCCGTGAATGCCGGCCTAAGTCAGACGAGACGCCAAAGCAGTTTGTGGAGCGCCTGTCGTCATATCTACACAAGTGGGTGGAATTATCAGGCGAAAGGAAGTCTTACGACAGTCTCCATGACCTGATCGTGAAGGAACAATTTCTCAATGCCTGTCACAAGGACCTAGCGACCCACTTAGAATTACAAAAGCTGCAGACGCTTAAAGATGTGATTGAGGCTGCTGAAAGATATCTCATCGCTCATGGGAAGACCCTGGGGCCACCCAGCGCGACGAAACATTTTCAGAAGACTGGAAACCATGTGAACCAGATCCAGGGGAGCCAGACGAGCCAGAAACAGACGGACTCCACGCCTCCTCCCAGGGAAGGGCATTCAAGAGGCTGTTTCCCCTGCAACGCTACAGACCACAGGGCGGCTAATTGTCCTCAAAACAAAAGTAGCGGACAGCGGAGCAGTACGGACAACGCAGCGGCAGGCAACCGGCAGAGGCGGTTCTCCAATCAACGGCAAATGGTCCTGATTTGGCTCGGAAGAGTCCGCTGGACCTAAAGCAACAACCATGTAATGTAATGTAATCAACGGCAAACCAGTAGATCTGACCATCAAGTGTGCGGCGGGAGCGTCATTCTTCCGAGTGAGACCGAGCGCGCAGCTACTCCCGCGGACGTGCAAGAGTGCATAACCGATGGCCAACTTCTCCTTGCCAACGGAAAATCCATCCCCGTCGTCGCCAGCGCAGCTGTGACCGTACAGAACATGCCCGTTTCCAAGGGACGCGTCGGAAATCACGAAGTGACTGTTCTAAGAGACTCTGGCTGCAGTGGGGTCATCGTCAAAGAAGACCTAATCGCTAAAGAACAGTTCACTGGCGACTTTAAATGGACACTCATGGCCGACAGCAAATGTGTGAAAGCGCCAGTTGCGAAGATTCAAGTCAGCACCCCTTTCTACATAGGCGAAGTCGAAGCGGTTTGCCTGAAGAAGCCGCTGTATGATTTGATGATCGGAAACATCGATGGCGCGAGACGACCCGACGACCCCGATCCAGAGTGGAGTCCTGCCTCAACCCAACGCGTCGAAGTTGTGGAGGAGGATTCCATTGCCATTTCCCGATGGAGACCTTACAGAGCTGCTACGGGACAATGTGGCTACTCCGGCTCAGCCCTGCCGACCAGAGATCGTCGGTGCTGTTACTACCAGGGCCCAGGCCAAGAGAGACAAGACGTCTACGCCACTGAAGGTCGCCGACAACTCTAAAGCTGCCATCGTGGGCAGAGATAAACTGATCCAGCTCCAGGAAGCTGATAGCACTTTAAACAAGTACAGGAACCGCCAAGACCACTTGACCAAAGGCAGTGGCACGGTCTATTTTGAGGTGAAGGCCAAGATCCTGTATCGAATCTTCCAGCACCCGAGGGTCAACGGAGGGAAACCACTACGTCAAGTCTTGGTACCGTTACCTCTGAGGCGCCAAGTGATGGAAGTAGCGCATGACTCAATCATGGGAGGTCACCTGGGTATCAAGAAGACGTCGGATAGAATCCAGGCGGTGTTCTACTGGCAAGGACTTCATGCGGACGTCAGCCGTTTCTGCCATCATGTGACATTTGCCAGAAGACCATACCTCGAGGAAGGGTCCCGAAAGTGCCTATGCAGAGGATGCCTCTGATCGACCGACCTTTCAGGAGGGTGGCCTTAGACCTAATCGGCGAAATAAGACCTCCGAGTGAAGAAGGTCATCGATGGGTACTGACCTTAGTGGACTATGCGACTCGGTACCCAGAAGCAGTGCCTCTGAAGAAGATTGACACTGAAACTGTAGCAGAGGCGCTGGTGGACATGTTCAGTAGACTTGGAATGCCTGAAGAAATTCTGACAGACCTCGGGACGCAGTTCGTCTCTGACTGCATGAAGGAGGTCAACAGACTGCTGAGCATCCGGCATTTAACTACGACACCTTACCATCCAATGTGCAACGGGCTCGTCGAGAAGTTCAATGCTACGCTGAAGTCCACCCTGAAGAAACTGTGCAGCGAGCAGCCCAGACAATGGCATCGCTATATCAACGCCTTACTTTTCGCCTACAGAGAAGTACGCAGGAGTCCACCGGCTTTTCTCCGTTCGAGCTGCTGTACGGAAGAACAATCCGAGGGCCGATGCACATCCTGAAAGAACTGTGGACGAAAGAAGTAGAGACCCCAGAGGTGAAGAACAGCTACCAGTACGTGTTTGAGCTACGGGAGAAGCTGGAGCAGACTCTCGAGATAGCCAGAGAAAACCTGCAGAAGTCCCAGGACTGTGGAAAGCACTACTATGATCGTAGGGCTGTGAACAGGAAGTTCAAACCTGGCAACAAAGTGCTGGTGCTGCTACCTACCGATCATAATAAGTTGCTGATGCAGTTGAAAGGCCCGTACGAAGTGGAGACCGTGGTGGGGATCAACGACTACAAGGTGAAGGTCGGCCAGCATTCCAAGATATACCACGCCAACCTCCTTAAGCTGTACGTGGAAAGGCCATCAGAGACTGTACCTGCAGCAATAGCAGCTGAGATCGACGACAACTTCGACAGCGAGGAACTGTTGGAACTGGGAGACTTCCATAGCAAAGAAGGCATCAATGATGTTAAGCTAGGACCAAGCTTGACGGAAGGTCAAAAGATGGAGCTCAAGGACCTTATGGGCGAGTTTCCCCATAGCTTCAGCGATGTCCCAGGCTCTACGACTTTGGTCGAACATGAAGTCCACCTCACTTCAAATATTCCCGTTCGATCAAAACCCTTCCCGATCCCTTTCAAGGCCCGCGAATCCTTGAAGGAAGACATCGATGAAATGCTGAAGATGGGCATCATCAGGGAGTCCAGTTCCCCCTACGCGTCCCCTGTCGTGGTCGTGAAGAAGAAAGACGGGAGCAACAGAGTATGCATCGACTACAGGAAGGTTAATAAGATCACCGTCTTCGACCCCGAGCCGATGCCTACTGCAGCAGACCTCTTCCGCCAACTATCGGGGAGTAAAATATTCTCAAAGATTGACCTCAGCAAGGGTTATTGGCAAGTCCCCGTGCGTCAACAGGACATACCAAAGATTGCTTTTATAACTCCTGATGGGACGTACGAGTGCCTAAGGATGCCCTTTGGCATGGTCAACAGCGGAGCTACCCTGAAGAGAGGGATGAAGAAGATGCTCAAAGGGATGGACAATATCGTGTGTTACTGGGACGACCTGCTAGTCCACACCCACACCTGGGAAGAGCATCTGCAGACCTTGAGGGAGCTGTTTTACCGTCTCACAGAAGCCAACTTGACCGTGAGACCCAGTAAGTGCATTCTGGGAACTGACAATGTCGACTTTATCGGCCATTCGCTGAACGAAGGACAAAAGGGGCTTCTGCTAGAAAACGACACCAAAATTCTGAACGCTCCACGTCCCCAAACAAAGAAGCAGGTGCGATCTTTCCTAGGATTGGCTGGGTATTATAGGGAGTTCGTACCGAGCTACTCAGCCATCACAGCACCTTTGTCGGACCTGGTGGGGAAAGGCTGTCCAAACCAAGTGCAGTGGGGACCGTCTCAGGAGAGGGCATACCAGACTGTGCGCGACCTCCTTTCGAAGGATCCGGTGCTACGACTGCCCGATACTTCCAAGGAATTCGTCTTAAGAACAGACGCAGCGGACGAAGTCATCGGCGCCATACTGATGCAGGAACACGAAGGGAAACTATTTCCGGTCAGTTACGCCAGCAAAAAACTGTCGAGGGCCGAGAAGAATTATTCGACCATGGAGAAAGAGTGCCTCGCCATCATTTGGGGAATCCGGAAGTTCGAACTATACCTACAAGGAGTGAAGTTCGTGCTACAGACTGATCACAAGCCGCTAACCTACTTGAACTCTGCCAAGTTTGTGAACAGTCGCATCATGAGATGGGCTATGTACTTGCAGAACTTTAACATGCGAGTAGAATATATTAAAGGATCAGACAATGTTGGTGCGGACTTTCTCAGCAGAGTGTGTGAGTAAAGAACATTGACTCTGTGTGAATGAACTGAGCACAATGACAGTATTCAGAAAGTCCAGAATTAAGACTTACTTTGTGCATTACGTTTCAACGTTGTTGAAAGAAATTGGGTAAATTTCTTCTTGAGTGGGGGGTTATGTTACGTTGAAACGCGAAGGATAGTATGTCTGAAGCGTGCACGATAGATCTAATCGTTTCGTTTTGCAAAGTATTCAATAATAGAGTGTATTTACCTTTGATTTGAGTTTGCATTGTTGTTAGAAGAAGCTTTGTATAACGTTGATAATTTTCGTTAGTCGATATTATTGGAGAATTCTCTAGATCTGCGTGTTTACTGTCGATAGAAATTTCCCGGTAGTTGTGGAAGTTTGAGAACGTTCCGGGAATGTGTATAGAGATGTATGATGTAAGTCAGTGATGACGATCTTTAGTTTTATTGGTGGTAGTGCGTCATTTCTACCGTGTTCTAAATTGTTCGGGAAAAGAGAGAGGCTATATAATTATGTGCCACACTGTTTTGGTGGTGATTGTTGATAGTGAGTTGGAAAGTGAAAAGTTGAGAGTGAAAAAGCGATTGTATGCAGTTGTTGATGTGTGCTGAATAAAAGTGGAAAATTTCATACGTCGACTTTGACTTGTTGTTGAGTCAGCAGGCTGCGTGGATTAACGAATCTGAGCTACACTCATCAGTACTTCAGCATTGGGACTGAATCAAATACTGATAGAAAAATACCAACATCGATTCGAGTGTAACACACACACACACACACACACACACACACACACACATTTATTTATCAGCAGAGGTGTTTTGTATACTATTATTAATCACTACTTTTTGTTGATAGTTAACGGTATAAAGCTTTACATTGTAGTTTATGAACATCACCGCCCTGCTTTCACTTTCAGTCTTGCTGCACTTTGGTTCCTCGGCATTAGTATCATTTGTGAATTGTATCTTCTGGCAAAACAGTTCACTACCTCTTTAAAGTCAATATCAACATCCCTGTGCACTTTCATTAAAGCAAGTCCATTGAGTCTCTGTTGCTCCATTGTAAAGCGCAGGTAGTTTTTCAGGTTGCACAACTGACTGTTTGAACATTCACACTCGGCAGTAGTGACAGGCAGGGTGCAAAGGTTCCTTAGCATGATGAACAGGTTGGGATAAAAATCCCTGTCACAATGTTTCAGTGCTTCTGATGCCGTGGATGGGATGATAGCTGTCGCATTCTCAGCAGCACTTCGCCATTTGCAAACCCACCGTTGGTATTCTGCATCATGAATAGCGTTGTTTGGTTGGTCAGACTCCTACAACATTGCCAGTGTCTTCGCCCCTTCTGGAACCTGCATGAAACCATCCTAGTTGTCTATTAAAGTGCTTGGCACCAGACAAAGACCATCAACTGCTAGGTCAGCATTTTTGAACCTCGAGTCCAATTCGGTTGACGGGTGTTCCAAGAAAGGAATGGCAATGCTAATCTTGAAATATTCTTCTGGAGTGGCCGCAGGTTGGTTGTCACGGAGAGTCTGTCGGGATGCTTGACGAGGAACAATAACATCAGTTGTCAAAGCATTTGCCATTTTGCTGACTTCACCAAACCAGGCAACGAACGCTGTGTCGTCATCTCTTCTAATAGAAGACATGCAGTTACTGACCTCTTTGATTCCCCTGTAGGCATCGACAACATCTTATGTCCTTTTTTGCAGCTTCACTGTCAAGGGTTTTAAGTAACGCAAACAATTGCGGACGACAACGAATGCAACGAGGAAAACACTGCTGCTCAAGGTGTGGAGAAAGCCAGTTGCTTTGGTCAATGTCTCACTGTCCCAATTGTCACTGTCTTCACACATTTGTCCCAAACAGTCGTGAACAACCAGGAAGAGAGATGTATAATCCTCCAGTGCTTAATGTTTTTCTACCCATCTTGTTCTGCACAGATCAACAAGCTTTGTCTTTGTCGTGTCAGGCTGAGATGCTTCGATGGTATCTTCAAGTTTTCTTTGTCTCTTTGGAGAGTTTGAAAAAAACAGTGACAGTTCCCGCAGTGCTCCCATCATGTTCTTCACTGCAGGCAAGCTGCATGCTTTTACAATGCAGAGACTCAAGCTATGGGAAGCACAGTGAAAGTACGTCAGACATCTTTTCACTGATCTTTCTCGGAAAGAAGTGCATTGAAGGAGAGCAGCTCTTTTGGGTACCTGGTCGATTCAACGGAAATCTATTTCAACGATGTTTTTGGACGATTCAGCGATGGTCGTTTCAACGGATGTTCGTTACAACGAATTGTTATAATTATCAACTTAGCATCTTAATTAATATTTCTAAAAGTCATTTTGGGGGGATTAGGGCAGTATCAAGGTGAAGATGCTGGAAGAGGCTTGGGGCCAGCACAAGAAAATATGGCTGCATTTACTAATTTAGGCTTAGGGGTTGGGTTACTTGGTCGTTTCAACGGGAAAACGCTTTGGACGTTTCAACAGATCCATTGAAATGGATTTCCGTTGAATTGTCTATAGATAACTCTTTGTACCTTGGACCAAAAGTGACTAAAAACTGCAATGTTTTAAAAACAATTTTAAAAAAAATAAAACTCTTTGCATTTAAAAAAATTCTTTTTTGTTGTTTTTTTTGTTTGGAGGGGGGGTTCCGGAACCCAGGTAAACCTCTGGGTCCGGCCCTGCATTTATATGCTTGACTGACGAATAAAGATCTCACTATGAATGAGACTTTGACTCGGAGATTTTTCTCAACTGGTAGGTGTGTGTGTGTGTGGGTGCGTGGGTGTGTGCGTGTGTGTGTGTGTGTGTGCATTACTACCGTATAAAAATGCACTATAGTGGCTATTGTGAAAAGGAAAACTAGCATGAACAGGTTCCAAACAGGAAGAAATATTGCAGCATTAATGCATTCATTTGGGTTACTCAGGGTGTGTGCGTAGGTGTGAGAGCGTGTGTGCGTGCGTCGGTGTATGTGTGTGTTGTGTGTGTGCTTGCATGCGATTTGTTTTCGTGCGTCTCGTATTCTCTGAATTATTATTATAGTAATAAATTATGCATTACCGGGCAAGGGTTGTTGTTGTCATGTTGTTTTGTTTTGTTTTTTTTTTGAAAATCAAAAGCAAGAATCATCTTTCCTTGTCTGTTGGTGATGTCCGGTTTAATGTTTTATGTAATATTTCAGAAAAGAACAGCAGCACCAACAGCTTATTACCTATATAGGCCTACATTACTCTCTTATTCTATAGTATTCCAGCTTTATACCACAATTTCTTTCATAAATGCATTTACATTTTAAAGTGACCTTGCTGGTGCATAACTGCTTTTTCAATTTTAAAGTTTGCGCTTAATTATTATTGTTGTTGTTGCTGCCGGTATTGTGTTTGTCTCATGTGAGTGGCCGTGTTGTATACGCTGCTTACGACTTTTATAGTAGGATTATTATGCTGTTGTATGGCGTGGTTTGTTCACGTCACGCGGCACGACATCCTTGCAAAACCATTTATTCAAGGAACAGTGGAAGGAGGCAGGTGAAGAGGATGGCAAAGAAAGAACTGGACAGGTGAGGTCAAAACATGGACGGCGATGGACAATGTCACGCATCCTGGCAACAGTAACAGACAGATGAAGTGACGAACACTCGCCGCGACCACATCTCCCATGTCTCCTCCTCCCCCCACCCCCTCCCCCAACGACCTGTCAGGCTGAGGGATTAGATAGATGGATGGCTGTTTTTAATAAACTCTAGGTACGTGCGTGCGTTCTGGCGTGAGGCAATTTTGTTTTGTTTTTTGTAACAAGCTTGGAGCTTCTTGCGAAGGGCAAGTGTGAATGCTTTAATGAATTAAATTATTATTATTTATTATTATGTGAAAAAAAAAAAGAGAGAGAGAGAGAGAGAGAGAGAGAAGTCGAAGTCGAAGCCTTTAATAGGATAACAGCATTAGGTCCTATGTACCTGTCTTACAGCTAGTCGTTAATAAAATTGTACATTAAAAGAAAGAAATAATTCAGAACAAAATAAATAACATAAAATTTATTTGAAACTAACACAAACCCTAACAATGGTAAGAATAAAATTTAAAAAAAACATTACTAAGAAAATTAATGTACCAAAATATACATACTCCCTCCCCCCATCCCCTTCTAATACCCCTCCCCTACTACTACTCCCCTCCCCCCCACTACCACAACCACACACATACACAAGCTAATTCACACCCCAACAAATTAAACTGACGCAAGATATGAAGACCAAATGTATACTATCATCTTAAGTATTAGAAGCAAGGGAAAATAGAAATTTGTGGAGTCTAATTTTAAACAATGTTAAGGATTTACTTTCCTTGATCTCTGGTGGTAGAGAATTCCACACCCTTGGACCAGAATATGACAGAGATGTTTTAAATATGTCTAAGCGTGGCTGTGGCAATGTTAACGAGAGAGAGAGAGAGAGAGAGAGAGAGAGAGAGAGAGAGAGAGAGAGACGATCACTTCTTCTTATAGTTTTTGTAAATTTTGCGTACAATCACATTTGCCAATATGTTAGGCAATTTGTTCTTCTTGTAACCGAGGATTCCGGGTTTTGTTTTATTTTTTTCCCGGATGTTTGTCAGATCTACCCTGCATGAATAACATCGAAGTGGCCCGACATTTTGTGGAATTAATTACATTTTTTATGAATTTACTCCTTCGAATGAGAGTACAAAAAAGGTCTTATGGATGAATGTAACAATTATCGTCCTGTATCTTTGCTAAGCTGTGTTGGTAAGGTGTTTGAAAGATGCGTTCACAGCTACGTTTACTCGTACCTAAAGTGTTACAGTATTATTACCTCTTGTCAATCAGGGTTTACCCCTGGAGACTCTACGGTTAACCAGCTGATAGTGATCTATAACGATTTATGCACAGCTTTCGACAAAGGAATAACTGTTCAGTCTGTATTCTGTGACATCTCCAAGGCATTTGATAAAGTTTGGCATAAGGGGCTACTTAAGAAGCTTGAGGTTGTAGGAATTAGAGGACAACTTCTTGACTGGTTCAAAAGCTACTTAGAACATCGGAAACAGGCTGTTGTTGTTACAGGATGCTCTTCAGAATATAGTAACATTACTGCTGGTGTCCCACAAGGTTCTGTATTGGGTCCATTGTTATTTTTGATTTATATTAATGATATTGTCTCTGAAATTGAATCCACAATCAAATTGTTTGCTGATGATACAAGTATATCATTAGCACTGAGAAATCCAGACGTTCGTGCTGAAATACTAAACTCCGACCTGGAAAAGATTTGTAACTGGGCAAGGCAGTGGAAGGTCACATTTAATGAAGCGAAAACCGAGTTATTGACTGTAAAACGTGACGCATCCCCTGATCCTGACCTAACTTTTGGAAATAGTATTTTACAAAACAGTGAATCCCACAGGCACCTGGGTGTCTACTTTCAGAACAATTTGAAATGGGACGAACACGTTAGGTCTGTTATTCGTAAGGTTACTTTGTTATCTTCATGTCTGCGGTCATATAAACATAAATTAAGTCGAAAATCTCTTGAAACTATGTATAAATCTTTTATCCTTCCTCACTTTGATTACGCTGATGTTGTTTGGGACAACTGTACCGAACTACTTTCATATTCCCTTGAAAAAATTAATCTAGAGGCTGTCAGAACCATTATAGGAGCAGTAAAGCAGTAAATGATAATTGCCCAGAACACCTATGTGCCCTGCTACCACTGCTTGTAAGAAGTACTAATCCATATCACCGTAGAAGACCATTTGAAAGAAAAATTCCCACTCATAAAACCGAAATGTACAAGAAATCATTTATACCTTCTGCAACCATCTTATTCAACGAATTGCCTGAAAATCTCCAATCGAGTCAATCAACTAGTAGTTTGAAAAGATTTTTGTCAAGAGATGATCCTGTAGTCCCACCTCATTATTATTATGGTCAACGCGACCAACAGGCTCTGCACTATAGAATGAGCTCTGTATGAGCGACCTTAATTATGACTTGTTCCGCCGCCATTTATTGGACGATCCAACTTGTAAATGTAATTATCCAGCCGAGACATCAGAACACTTTCTTCTCTCCTGTCCACTATTTATTAATGTAAGAACACAGACAATACATACTCTGAATCTTGAATCTCAAGATGTTATAACATTACTTTATGGCAACGAATGTTTGTCCGTGCAGGGGAATAGTATTATAGTGGCTGTTGTCCACGAATTTCTGCGACTGTCAGGCCGTTTTCACTAATAGTAACTAGCTAACTTGCCTTTTTGTCTGGTATATTAAAGATAGGTTGTTGTTGTTGTTGTTGTTTTTTTTTTTTTTTTTTTTTTTGTGTGTTTGTTTCTTCCGTGGTACCTACCTACCTTCCGCAAACTCCTTGCTGCAACTGTTTCCTAGTGAATCTATTATTTTGTTATGAGTTCATTATCTTTTTCTAATTGTTTTTGTTTTTATTTGTTTTTACATTTGTGTATATCTTTTTTAATTTATTTGTATGTTGCTTATGATTATACTTTCCTTATCATTGTTATTGTTCTTGTGTTGATGGCAATGTTTTTGTATCTCAATGATGTAATTATTCCGCCTTAACTGACGCAGATTATTGTAACTTATCCAGGTATGCACTCACTTAAGCTTTGCCTTTTGTGTATTCCTGTTACTGTATTTATGTATTTGTCAGATCAGAAATTTAACTGAATAAACCATTGTTTAATGAGAGTATAAACCGAGGTCTAATCTGTGCACGCACGCATTCCATCGCCTGGTATTTAAAAATCTTGACGCTAGACGGGTGAGTGCCGGCAACACAAATACACACAGCCAGCGCTAGATCTCTTCTCATCTCTTTGACGCCCAGGGTTGTGCTCAGTTGACTGGGCGCCAGACAATGCGCCCAAACGCTGCAAGCGGGTGCCTCGAGTGGCTTGAGTGAGATCTTGTGTCGACCAGCGCCTTGAGCAGCTCTTGTGCTAAAGAACAACCCTTTCAATGACATTTTAAAATATCCGTTTTGCTTACCCTTTCATGTAGAATTGTGACACCGTGACCTGACCGAATTTCTGATGTTGTGCTACTTTAAAGTCATGTGTGGCTATTTGTTTACGTTCATGCAGTCTTTCAATTACTTTCATCATCATCATCATCATCATCATCATCATCATCATCATCATCATCATCATCATCATCATCATCATCATCATAATCATCACCCTCACCTTCACCATCACCATCATAATCATCATCATCATCATCATCATCATCATGGTCATCATCATCATCATGGTCATCATCATCATCATCTTCTTCTTCTTCTTAATAATAATAATAATAATAATAATAATAATAATAATAATAATAATAATAATAATAATAATAATAATAATAATAATAACTAGCATTTATAAAGCGCCTACCCTAAGGATCTAAGCGCTATACACGCACACTTTCTTACGCAAACACCTATACACACTATACATATACTATAATTATAAGACAAGTTACTCTTTCACGCGTACATACTACTGCTGTGTAAATCAATATGACAAAAAATTACTAAATTACTACTTAACCCCCCCACCCCTCCAAACCCCTTTTACAACTACAGATACTGCTGAAAGACTTTTGAGAAAAGATACGTTTTAAGGTTGGATTTGAACGATTCACAGGAGGTAGAATGTCTAACATGAAAGGGGAGAGAATTCCATAGGTGAGGGCCGTGGACAGCAAAAGAGCGGAAACCATGCGATTTTCTTTTGTAACGGCCCTGACGGAGAAGACGACAGTCAGTGAATGAGCGAAGGGAACGAGATGGAGTGTAAAGGGAGACAAGGTCAGATAGATAAGAAGGAGCAGAACCGATGACAATATTGTAGCAGATACAGGCAGTTTTATACTTAACACGTTCCGCGACAGGAAGCCAGTGTAGCTTAACAAAGAGAGGTGTGGAGGGTTGGCGATGATTTACTTTAAAGATAAGACGGGCGGGCAGCGGAGTTCTGAACTTTTTGAAGCAGAGAGAGGATAGAATCTGGACAGCCAATGAGAAGGGAATTGCAATAATCTAATCTAGATAGAATACAGGAAGTAACCAAGGTCTTTGTGGCGTCTTCTGATAGAAATTTCCTAATTGAACTAATTCTCTTCAACTCAAAGTAGCAAACCCGACAGACTCTAGTGGTATGCTGTCTCATAGAAAGAGTAGTATCCATGATGAACCCCAGGTTTCTAGCGGAGTCAGAAAAAGAAATATCACAAGAACCAACAGTGATAGAGGTAGGCAGAGAAAGATCAATGACGGAAGAGCGAGTGAAGAGAAGGGCCTCAGTCTTGTCATCATTTAATTTAAGCATGTTTGCATTCATCCAGGTTTTTATGTCAGTGGTGCAATTCTGAAGTGTTTGTATAACAGAGTGAATGTCTGCAGGCTTGCATGATTGCTGTAGTTGGGTGTCATCTGCAAATAATTGGTGGTTGGCAGTATGCCGTTTTATGATTGTAGATAAGGGCGTGGTGTACATAATGAACAAAACAGGGCCTAAAACGGAACCCTGGGACACACCATAGAGAAGCGGAGAAGGAACTGAAGAGGAATTATTGGCAGACACATACTGAGTACGGTCTTGGAGATAGGAAGTGAACCACCGAAGAGCTAATGAACGAACACCAAAAACAGTTTCAAGACGAGAAAGGAGAATAGAATGATCGATAGTATCGAAAGCAGCAGAGTTATCAAGAAGAAGTAGAATAGAGATTTTGTCCTCATCCAGAGCAGTGAGAATGTCATTGACAATACGAAGCAGAACAGTTTCGGTGCTTCGGCCCGCTCGATACGCAGACTGAAAAGGGTTGTGTAAATTGTTAGAGTCAAGGTGAGACAGTAGCTGATAGAGCACAAATTTCTCTAGAGTTTTTGATAGAAGGGGAAGGTTGGATACAGGTCTGAAGTTCTTTAACTCGTTTTTATCGAAGGAAGCTTTTTTTAGAAGAGGTTTCACAACAGCCGTTTTCAAATCTGCAGGTACAGAGCCGGAAGCGAGAGAGGTATTGATGATTTGAGTGATAACAGGAAGAAGTGTGTCAAGATTATCATACAATAGTCTTGTAGGTATAGGATCTAATTCACATGACTTGGGAGCGGTATTTCTAAGGATGTTGAGGACAAACTGTTCAGAAACAGGAGAGAAAGAATCCAGGAAAGTGCCAGAAATATGACAAGAGACAGGCAGAGCAGCAGAATCAGAGGGAGGAAAACTGTTTCTGATATTCGAAATCTTGTCTGAAAAATAATCAGAGAATACAGTAGGAAGAGTGTGTGGATCATAAATGGTGAAAAGGGGAGAGTCCGTCTGTTTACCAAGCAAAGAGTTGAAAGTACGAAATAGTTCTTTACAAGTGGAAGTGGCAAGGATCTGAGCAGAAAAGAAATTTGTCTTCGCACTGTCAATAAGATCACTAATTTTGTGCTTAATACTTTCAAAAATCTCTTTGTGAACAGTCAGTCGAGACTTAAGCCAGCGCCTCTCGGCCTGACGACGCTCACGTTTCAGTATGCTAAACTGCCCTGCAATATTACTGAACCACGGGTTAAATTTAATAATAATAATAATAATACGGTAGATTTATATAGCGTGGTACCCCAACAAACATGGGCTCGCCACGCTTTACAATGCAATAAAAAAGCAATAGTATTAAAAACAAAACAAAATAAAATATGTAAAACAAAAACATGCCTAGTAAAAACTGCTAAACCAGAAGTATGTACATTAATTAACAGTACACACACAGACACACACACACAAAGACGCACGAGCGCCTGGCCAAAGTACATGTCCACAATAAAAGCATTCATTATCACATTATTTAACAAAGCAATACAACTAAAAATATTACACACCTTAAAAACAAAACATATAATTGTAAACATTTCTTAAAACAGTAAAATACAATGAAAAGACATCAATCACAACATTAAAAAGGGACTAGACTCAACTACAAGGGACTTGTAGGGAATTTCCGAGGGCGAAGCGTGCGTTGGCGGAGGGGGGCGTGCCTGTCAAGGACAGACAGTAATGATGCGTTGTACTCATTAGAAATTTTTAGTTTAGGAATTTAGCGCTCTTTCCTGCCATTCGTAGAGACTTTAGATCATGCATGTTTGACGACGACGACGACGACGATGATGATGATGATGATGATGATGATGATGATGATGATGATGATGATGATGATGATGATGATGATGATGATGATGATGATGATGATGATGATGATGATTTCCTGCGATTCATTGGGACTTTAGATCAAGCATGTTTGACGACGACGACGACGATGATGATGATGATGATGATGATGATGATGATGATGATGATGATGATGATGATGATGATGATGATTTCCTGCGATTCATAAACTTTAGATCAAGCTTATTTGACGACGACGACGACGACGATGATGATGATGACGATGATGATGATGATGATGATGATGATGATGATGATGATGATGATGATGATGATGATGATGATGATGATGATGACGACGATGAAGAGGAGGAGTAGAAGGATTTGTGTGTTGTATCATGGCGCATACCATTCATTACGTCTGTCTCCGCATGCTAAGATGTCCAAACCGGTAATCGGCTGCTAAACAGTGCACACAAATCAATCAATCAGTAAATTAATTCATTCATCCACCCATTCCTTTATCAAATAACAATAATAAGAACACTCACGTCTTGGTATTTCTCAGCAGCAACCACCGTTACCAATAACAATTACAACCCCCAAGCGCTATTTCTTTATCGTCTATATCATCGTCATCAACATCTGACACGAAACAACTCTCTTTGGTAGATTTAGGTCCCCGCACATACAGAGCACTTCACGCAATAACACAACACAACGCAGTACTTCTGCGTATAGCAAGTTCTAAAAATGAATTGCTGGAAGTAAATTATAAATAAGCTTAACACCATTGAACTGAATGTAATGTTATTGTCAAAATAATAATCGCTTTAAAAAACTGTATTCACTCTTTGTTTTTGAATTACAAAAAAAAAATGGATAACAGTATTTGAATGAAATCGGGGATCTTTCATGACTGTTTCTGCATTTTTTTTTCTTTTTCTTTTTTCAAAGGTGGTTGGGGAGAAGTGAGTGATTTGTAAGGGAGACAATAAAGTAATTCCTACTATCCTTTCAAAGGTAATGTCGACCTTGATTACCTCCATTCTTTGCTCGCAGAGTTAACGAAGCATTTCTAAGTTCCTTAAGAATCCTTTGTTTCCAGTGATGATGATGATGATGATGATGATGATGATGATGATGATGATGATGATGATGATGATGATGATGATGATGATGATGATGATGATGACAAGAAAGAGGAGGAGGAAAACGAGGACGAAGAGGAGGCAGTCAAGGTGACGACGGCGGCGACGGTGACAAAAGCTAACGATGATAATGACGATAGGACCCGTGGATTTAAGAAGGCGGATGTGGCACAAAAGATACAATTATTCAGTTAGAGAAGAGATCTCTTTTCTTCTTGGCCTCCTCCTATCAAACATTGAAATTACCGTCAATTTTTGTCCGTTTAGTAAGATAAATCTACAACGAAGAATACAACGCATGGAGACGTTTCCTATACCCAGCACATCACCAACGGAGAAAACCGACAGACCATCACACAAGCCATTGGACAACCCGATGACCTGCTCACAGTGGTAAAGAAACGAAAATCCGATGGTATGGCCACGTTACCAGATCATCAGGTCTTGCAAATACCATCCTGCAAGGCACAGTGCAAGGATGTAGAAGAAGAGGGAGACCGAAAAAGAGGTCTAGTTTTATTTCCCTGGGACTCAACAATCAACCAACTACTTTGCATATATAATGAAATAACTTTAGCCCATAACAGTGGAATCACTAACCAGTCAATTTTCCTTGACAGCTCCAAGGCCTTCGACAGAGTTTGGCACAAAGGATTACTAGCTAAGTTAGAGGTCATAGGTATTAGAGGTAAGCTTCTTCAATTGTTTGCTAATTATTTAGACCAACGAAAACAAGCAATTGTCATTAAAGGTAGCAAATCAGACTATAAAACCGTTCCGGAATAGACGAGTTCATCACTATTTTAAATATCTGTTCACGTGTAAACACCCAGTCTCGAACTATTTCTCGGTGTGTGTTTGTGTGTGTGTGTGTGTGTGTGTGTGTGTGTGGGTGGGTGTGTGGGTGTGTGTGTGTGTGTGGGTGTAGGTGTGTGTGTGTGGGTGTGTAATGGCATTGCTACGTTTCATATGTTGTCCTGTTATGACCAGGAAGATTTTACTCAGTGCTCCATATTGTTCAGATCTATATTTTCCAGATTTTGTTGTTGTTGTCAAGGGCAAAGCGGTCAAAATCGTCGTCATCGTCGTCGTCGTGGCCCCCCACCTCCGCTTTTTCCTCCTCCTCCTCCTCTTCATCCTTCTTCTTTTCCTCCTTTTCATCCTCCTCCTCCCCATCATCATCGTCGTCGATGTCGTCGTCGTTGTTGTTGTGGTAAATCGTCGCCGTTCTCTTCCAACAAGATCACCTTTACCTCTTCCTTCAAATCATCATTGTGATTAGCATTTCTTCTCCTTTGCCGTAAAATTTCTTCCCTTCTTCTTCTTCTTCTTCTGCCTTTTTTTCCTCTTCTTCTTATTGTTGTTGTTGTTGTTGTTGTTGTTGTTGTTGTTGTTGTTGTTCTTCTTCTTCTTCTTCTTCAAATTCTTCTTCTTCTTGTTTTTGTAGTTGTCGATGTTCTTCTTCTTCAAATTCTTCTTCTTCTTTCTTCTTCTTCTTCTTCTTCTTCTTCTTCTTCTTCTTCTTCTTCTTCTTCTTCTTCTTCTTCTTGTTTTTTGTTGTTGTTGATCTTCTTCTTCTTCTTCTTCTTCTTCTTCTTCTTCTTCTTCTTCTTCTTCTTCTTCTTCTTCTTCTTCTGGTTGTTGTTGTTGTTGTTGTTGTTGTTGTTCTTCTTCTTCTTCTTCTTCTTCTTCTTCTTCTTCTTCTTCTTCTTCTTCTTCTTCTTCTTCTTCTTCTTCTTTTTCTTCGTCTTGTTTTTGTTGTTGATGATGTTCTTCTTCTTCTTCTTCTTCTTCTTCTTCTTCTTCTTCTTCTTCTTCTTCTTCTTCTTCTTCTTCTTCTTCTTCTTCTTCTTCGTCTTCTTAAATTAGTAGCCTACTCGAGGAATGCTTAATATAGATCAATTTTTTAATAGGTAAGCGCGTGAATTAAAATTAAAGAAGAAAAACAGGAAAACATCAATAGAATTAGAAGCGAACTACAGCCAAAATAGTCTTTTATCGTGACCAAGGCAATTTTGAAAGATTAATTTTTGTTTCTTTCATTTGTTGTTTGTTTTCTCATACATACTTGCGGAATACTGTGATTTAGTCGGAATTTAGAATGAGATAAATGCACACTATATCTCAAAACCCGCTGAACGGATTTTGTCCAAACAACCAAGGAACATTAGCAGGGTTCACTTCGCGACTAGCCTTCCAAGCTGTTTCATTTGATCTGCCGCAAAGAATAAAGTTGCTGGGAAGTTTTGTTACGCTCGCTAAGAGAGTGTAAAGAAGACACAAGTGTTCTTATAAATATTTGCAATCGTGTATGGGTGTTTTGCCTCGCGACACATTGGAATGTCTTGCCATCATGGTGCTTTTTTTTTTTAAAGTTAACGAAACCATTTGTGTCACGATTTAAGCTGGACTTTCCTCTGCGTCATGATACTGGAACAATCAACTCTTTCCGCTGAGTGGTTTGTCAGGTCATAAATAGGCCAGGGAATTTGTATGCTATCACTGAAAACTAGTTGTTTCCTACTGAATCAACACAGACACCATTCACACGACGATGAAGAGAAAAAAGAAGGAAGATGAAGGGTTGATCATGAATATGAGGATGAGGATGATGAGGATGAGGAGGAGGAGGAAGAAGAAGAGGAGAATGGAGAGAAGGATGAGGAATGTATCAGTGTGTGCGTGCGCTTGTGTGAGTGTGTAAGCTTATGTGATTATGGGTATGAGGAGAGAGAGAGACAGAGAGAGAGAGACAAACAGACAGTTAAAGACAGACATACAGAGAGAAGGCGAGCGAGCGAGAGGGAGAGAGAGAGAGGGAGGGAGGGAGAGGGAGAGAGAGAAATATTACTCCACTTTATACTTGCAATAGGAAAGTGAAACGAACTAATTAGCAGAAAAACGAAGAAGAACAATCACTATTCATAACAACGTACACATTTTATTTAAATAGAAAAGATACGTTTTTTATTTTCTTATTTTAAATCAGTTTCATTTTTGAAAACAGTCTCACAGGATAGGACTGTACATCATACATAGAAATAAGACATACGAATACAAAACCACTTGGAATGTCGATGGGCCAGTAAGAACACACATTTTTGCATCTTTGAGCAGTTCAAAAAAATGTTCTTATCAAATTGAAAACCAAAACCAATATCTAACGCTGTCGACCCACAATCAGAACATTGGTGCATAAATAACGCTTTAAACAGTACGATCAGTCCATGGTTTTACTTGAAAAAAGAATTTAAATAAATCAACAATTGTTAGCTCTTAACACAGGTGTTCATTGTTTTTTTGTTTTTTTATCTCTTAATAAACAGTAAGATCAACAAGTAAACAAGAAAAGGGCATACAACTTTGACAACCACAACTAAAGGGACATTTACGACAACAACGGGATACACTAAACCGAAAAAGCATATAATATAGCTTATTCCATAGAAATATTGCATAGTAGCACTAGCTTTGGATGTTTGCTGATAACAAGCTGCTTGGCTGAAGTTTATTTAACCCTTCAAACACGTGGAACAACTTGAAACTATAATTTCTCATTAAATTCTGGTGACATAAACACCTGTAAATGCATCCGGGGAAAGTGAAACGCACGCGCCGTTAATCAAATTAATCGAGTGTAACATAATTGCGTTCCACAATTCTTTGTCACTGTTACGTGTGAGACGCGCACGATAGATCCGATCGTTCTGTTTTGCAAAGCATTCAATAACAGAGTGTATTTACCTTTGATTTTATTTGCATTGTTGTTAGAAGAAGCTTGGTATAATGTTGATAATTTTCGTTGGTTGATATTATTGGAGAATTCTCTAGGGTTGCTTGTTTGCTATCGATCGAAGCATCGAGATAGATCCACTAGAAGCTGAAAGATTCTTTTATGATGAAGAAAGTTGTATGACGTAAGACAGTCATGACGAAGTTTATTTTGATTGGTTGTAATGCGTCACGCCGGAATGTTCTAACGTTATCTGGAGTATAGAAAAATTATATAATTGATGCACTGTGTCTGGAAGAAAACTGGAAAAAGCGATTTTATGCAGTTGTTGATGTGCGCTGAATAAAGTTGGAAAACTTCATACGACGACTCCTGCCTTGTTGCTGAGTGAACAGGTTGCGTGGATAAACGAATCCATGTTACACTTATCAGGATTCAAGCATTGGGGCTGAATCAACTACTGATAAAAACCAACAAAGAGTGTAACAGTCACATTCGTAGTAACTTAGCATAGGTTGACATTTGTTAACCTATAGATTTGCTCTGTGTTGTGTACATTTTTTTTAAATTCACTTATTTATTATTTTGTTTAGTTATGTTTTAATGTGTTTATTTATTTATTTATTTATTTATTTATCTATCTATTTATTTATTTATTTATTTAGCCTTTAAAATTAATAACATCAAGGGGAAGTTACTGTCTGAATTCTAAAATAGAATGTAGAACAGAACTCTCACACGTCCATAAACAGTTCCCTTGGCATTTTTCTCTGACCAGAGTACGTATCCTGATAACAGAATAGAACAAACAATACACATCGACATACAGCACCCAATACGCATAGACACTGACCTGCCGCATTAGAACACAACATCCACAAAGTACATTATAACCGAAGATGTGGGGGCCAGTTTCATGAGCGGGTGTTAGTTAGGAACGAATAGTAAACGTTATGCCTCTATTTTTTGTATAAACTGTAACGAACGCAGTTCGTACACGTTTGTGTAATAAGACGTATGACATCACTGCGTTATTTTCGGTTAGTGTATTAGCTGTGTTATCTCAGAGACGACACATCAGCCAAACTGAAAGGACGTATTCGTGGGTGCTCTGGGAAAAACCTGATTCTTTAGGACTTACTTTAGCTGTATAAAGAATACAGCGGGGCGGTTACGGAGCGGAGAACCCCTGATGTGCGGCGGATGGATCTGGTCCACATGACATCATCTACTTAACCGGATGTGGACACCATCATCGCCGTAGCTCTCCTTCGTGCATCATCACTGTTGCAGACGTGTAGCAACGGTGCCGAAGTAATCCTCCGGTTCTAGGCTACGAGGACACCTGCAGCGTCCTCTGGATGTGGCTCTAACTCCAGCATCGGCTGATAATTCTGCGCCGGAGTGCTTGGAAGTGAATCGTGAGTACTGTCAATATAAGCAATTGCATTCTGAAACTTCGGTGAATCAAGTCATCGAGTGAATCGTTGTTCTGTGTCGATGCTAATGCAAAGAGTAGAGTCGAGTGACGTCTCAAGGAAGGGACAGCGACTTCTGCTATTACTGGACTGTGGAGGTAGCATTCTGCCACTTAGGGAATCGTCTGTGTGAACATTCTTAATATCTACGTGAATCGGTTATATGAAAGGAACTGTATGATTTAATGTGTGCCTGAACAATTTCATGTGTACCTGAACAATTTAATGTATATGTGAATGGTTTAATGTTATGTTTATGTTTGAGTGAACAATAGTGAAACAGAGGGCAAAGAGAAGTAACTGTGTAGTCTTTGTCCTTGTAAGCACGTGTGTGGTGGTGATTGAAAGAGGATAGTAAACAGAGAATAGAACACACACCTCTATACTGAGCGTCAGATAACCACATTCACACACTCACTCATTACACTGAAAGTAGTTATACATATATTTATTTAAATTTAAATACAACAAAACCATCCGTTACATAAACTTAGAGGTGTGTGTATCATGTTCGTTCCGTTTATCCGTTCATAAAGCTGGACCCTGGAGACTTTACTTATAACACGTAGCGCAATGACAAGGAATGGTTTGGTGTCTGCTCCCGACCATTTTGATCACCGATGATTTACTGCGAAAGCTCCAACTGTTTCTCTTTTGCTTCGAAACATCCCTCCAAGATCTCTGGAGAAAGAAACGAAAAAAAACATGTTAGGCTTATATGAGTGCATTGGCAAATCATCTACATCACAGCAGCGGACTGTCACTTTAATAGTGACAAATAAAATGATCGTCGTCGTCGTGCTTCATCATCATCATCATCATCATCATCATCATCATCATCATCATCATCATCATCATCATCATCATCATCATCATCATCATCATTATCATCATCCCCATCATCTTCATCAACATAATCAACAACAACAATAACAACAACATCAGCAACAGCAGCAACATCAACAACAACAACAACAACAACAACAACATCATCATCATAAAAAATAAAGCTTACCAATGATTTCTAAGAACTTAAGGAACTCAACTGCATTCAGCTTCTCATCTGAAACACGATTTGCATGTGAACTGATTGATAAATGGATCCAAATAACCAAATAATCAATACATTAATCGCCCGATTCCTGCTTACTTGATAGTGCACAAACCAAATTGATCCAACCAATCAGTGAGATAGGGTAAAGCTGGGGTGAGGGGAGGGGGACAAGTAGGCACCCACGCACACACACGCGCGTATACATACACAAGCACGCACACACACATACACGCGTATACATACACAAGCACGCACACACACACATGCGCGTATACATGCACAAGCACGCACACACACACACACACGCGTATACATACACAAGCACGCACACATACGAGGTAAAGGTAAAGGTGGTCCCATAGTTTTGTGGCCGTAGGGGAGCGTGATGTTGGAGATCACGCTTAGTTTGGGCCAGCGTAATGAGGGTGATGCCCATCTCTCTCCCTCGCTGCTTTACCTTCCCCACCCTGAAGAGAGTAGGTACTCAGTCACACTTGAGTCAACTGGGGGCGTTGTTATTTGTCGCTTCACGGTTTGCGGTCACCCGTCCAAGTGCTAACCGCACTGGACGGTGCTTAACTTGCGACACAGTAGCAAGGCACACACACGAACAAACACACTAATCCAATCAAATGTGTTAAACGTCTTCCCACAATCAACTTTCCCTCTACTCCACTTTCCCCATACTCGTGCTACTTTCTACCCTTTACCCCCAAGACCTCACACCCGCCCACCAAGCTTTCCCTCCATCAGCACACTCCACAATTCAATCCACCCACTTCTTTCTTTTATTAATTTGACGACTGCTCGACACAAAGTGATATTAGATAACTAAAAGCTTCAATAAATGAATCAAAGACACAAATGAAATAAAACTCATAATAATTAGTACACTCTCCGTTCCCTGGAGCAAAACAAAACACATCGACGATGCTATTTCCAAATAAAACAGATACGATGTGCACGTTTATACCTTCATCTTCATCGGCTCCATCGAAGCCCTCGTCGACAGCACGTCTGGAGATGAATTTAGCGTTGCGAGGGATGTTGAGCGATTGACACAGTTCTGCAAAGTTAGACAAACAAATTCAACTAATTTAAATTATACAGCAAAAGTAATAAAAACTAAGTCAGAAAGAAGGAAAAAAAATTTTTTTTGTTTAAGTCAACATGAACAAAGATAAAAGAAGGGAAAAAATAGATGGCCTGTCAAAAATTGTATTAGACTTTATGTCTAATACAATTTTTGACAGGCCATCAAATATATTTCCAGACACTAACAAAAAAATTTTTTTACAAAGCATTTTCGGAAGCGTAATACTCGGTTTTATCTTTAAGAACCGTATTGAGAACAGGGTACGACTGGACACTATATCTGAATTGTCTGCAAGCTAAATTTTTCCAAAAAACCTGCTTAGAAAATTTTGGAGTAAAGCGCAAAACGTGTTTGGAACGTATAGTGGACCTCAGCGACCTTTACTTTGGATAAAGTGGAAATTTGAAGGATATTAAAGGCAGTTTACTTTAAGTATTTACTTAGTGCAATTTTTTTAATCGATGAAGTCAATGCTGACAAATTATAGACAAAAGGTGTTCGGAAAAGAAAAATTAAATTCCGACCGACTGACCAGCTGACAGACCAATGGACTGCCACTGAATGATTGCACCTGAGTTGAAGTCGCCGCGCTTTAAGTTCAGTTTATGGCATCCAATATTATCATTATTTATTTAGTTAGTTTTAGGTAAAGCTGGGGTGAGGGGAGGGGAACAAGTAGGCACCCACGCACACACATGCGCGTATACATACACAAGCACGCACACACACACGCGTATACATATACGAGCACGCACACACACACACGCGCGTATACATGCACAAGCACGCACACACACACACACGCGCGTATACATACACAAGCACGCACGCACACGAGGTAAAGGTAAAGGTGGTCCCATAGCCTTGTGGCCGAATGGTAGAGCTTTGGCTTGCGGATCTGAAGGTCCCGGGTTCGAGCCCAGGCCGGGGCATTGTGTTGTGTCCTTGGGAAAGACACTTTACTCCCGTTTCCTACTCCTTCGGATGAGAGTATAAACCGAGGTCTAGTCTGTGCCGCATACATTCCATCATAACGGACTTTAAAGATCCTGACGCTCATGTCCTAGACGGGTGAGTGCCGGTGACAAGAACACACCTAGCATGCACATAGGTCCTTCTCCCCCATCCCTGGCTGCCCAGGATTGTGCTCAGTCGTCCGGGCGTCAGACCATGCGCCCAAAGGCTGCGGGTGGGCGTCTCGGGCGGCTTGAGTTAGATCATGTATCGGCCAGCGCCTTGAGCAGCTCTTGAGCTGGAAAAGCGCTATATAAGAACGATTAAATAAATAATAAATAAAACTATTTATTTATTTATTTATTTATTTATTTATTTAAAATCATTATTATTTCCTTATTGCTATTTTAGTAGTAGTAGTAGTAGTAGTAGTAATAGTAATAGTAATAGTAGTGGGAGTAGTAGTAGTAGTAGTAGCAGTAGTAGTAGTAGTAGTAGTAGTAGTAGTAGTAGTAGCAGCAGCAGCAGCAGTAGTAGTAGTAGTAGTAGTAGTAGTAGCAGCAGCAGCAGCAGTAGTAGCAGCAGCAGCAGCAGCAGTAATAGTAGTAGTAGTAGTAGTAGTAGTAGTAGTAGTAGTAGTAGTAGTAGTAGTAGTAGTAGTAGTAATGGGTTACCTGCAGGTGGAGCAGGTACCATAGAGTCGGTTGCTCTCCTCCCGACAGGGCAGCTGACAGAAACCAATTGGGGAAAACCAACCTGGACATTGCATTTCTTTACATACTTCTTCACATTCTTAACCGCCTGCAACAGGGAAGCAGAACCAAACCAAGAATAATCAATCCACCGAGTGGAAACAAAACAAAATCAACAAGTGCTGGACACTAACCCGGTCATTATACCTCCGCTTAAAAAGCCCATCCCCCATATATATTTTTGTATATTTCATTATATTTTATTTTTCCGTCAAATGGTTTATCCCAGGCATACTCCACAAAACATGCAAATATTGAGTGAGCACTAAGATAACCAACTATGTTCATGGACAAATCTTACAATCTCATACCTCGTCAATCCAGTCTGCTTCTGCGTCCTGAATCAAAACGGCTCCAACCAGAATGAGCAGCAAGAAGGTACCCTTCATCTTAAAAAAAAAAAAAAAAAAAAAAAAGACAAAAAGAAAGAAAATACACAATTGTTGGGTGGGGTTACAACGATATAATGAGAGAGGTAGAGAGAGAGAGACAGAGACAGACAGAGTGTGAGACAGAGATAGACAGACAGACTGACAGAGATAGACTGACAGAGATAGACTGACAGACAGAGACAAACAAAACAGAAAGACCGAGATACCGAGAGAGAGACGCAGAGACAGAGAAACAGAAAGCATAAAACCCATTACCGTTGCTGACACTTCTAGTATACCACTTGTTAGTTACGAACATTACATTACATGATTATTGCTTTAGGTCCAGCGGACTCTTCCGAGCCAAATCAGGACCGGGTTAGATTGATTGATTGATTGTTGCTTTAGGTCCAGCGGACTCTTCCGAGCCAAATCAGGACCGGACAACCCCCAATCCGCATAAAAGATCTGCCGAAACAACCCTAGTGGGAAAATTGAACGCCCTCCACCGGCCAGTCACTTTACAATAAAGACATCCCACGCAGGGGACGGCTGAGGCTTTACCCCAACTACTCGAACCCCCGGTTACAAAAACAAAATAGAATACAAACATCATTATAAATCATCAACAAAACACATACATATAAAATGCCTATATTGCTAAATAATACAATCATAGGAAGCCCTAGTGACCACCCGGCAGAAAGCGTCCAACACTCCCAAGCTGATCCAACAGACCTCATACACAAACAAGGAGTCTTGTCCAGGAAGAGTTTTCAAGAAAAAAGGTAGGTCATTGATCTAGCGAAGAAGAAGATAGTATAGCAGAGTGATAGGACAGATCAGGAATGGGAAAGAGCAAATGAGGAAGACAGCGACAGTGGGAATTTAAAGCACTAAATTTCCAGAAAGTGGGGATACTATTTATACTGAAACCCCCGGCACTCCAACGGGGGGGAACTGTTGCCGCAGTGAATCAGTCATGCCTACAAAGGCAAGACAGGTCTTCAACTGGGGCTTTCACTTTTCCCTTTATAGGTTAGAACAATCTACAGTGGCAAGATTGCTCATGACCCCAAGGGGTACCGGGTTAGATAAGAAAACGCTGTTCCAAGCGCACAGGTCAAGTCTGCACGTGCGCACAGATACACTATTATATCGAAGAGAAGGAGGAGAAGACGACACATTCTCTTGTATAGCTATAATTGTATTTACTGATGCCGGCTGTAAATCTATGTGTAAATTGTTTAGCAGCACATACAATCTGAAGTGTTCTGATTCTGAAATTTTGTTTTTAATAATAATAATAATAATAATAATAATAATAGCCTAATAATAATAATAATAATAATAATAATAATAATAATAATAATAATAATAATAATAATACAGGATGCTTTCACGCACTTTTTTCTTCATTCGAACTGAAAGCGCGGCGATCTGAAAAGATCGCTATTATTACAGAAGGCGGACGATAAATCTTTTTTTATTTTTTTTTTGAAAATGTAGATTGACTGCATCTAGTACCATTATTGAAAGGAAACCGGAGAAAAACCTCGGACCCTGAAAAGTCACGTACATGTACCTGAGGCACTTAAGTTCGTCCCATGCTGGGTTCGAACCTGCGACCTTGTGCTTAGGAAGCTCTCTCTCTATGAATTGTATTACCATGCCACCCTCATTAGATTATTAACACCTTTACATGCTCATGTACGTTTGCTTCAAGAACTTGTGCATATCAAACAGGCACTAGCATGATCTGCTTGAAATTTATAAACAGATTGTCATTACATGTGGCCTGAAAGAAATGAAATCTCGGCGGTATTGTGTAAAAAGATGCCTATACTATATTTTGATTTTTGGGGACACGTTATGGTCCCTGTTTATCGGGAAATTCTGGGCCGCATTCCCTGGGGAAGGCGTAGCCGAAGACTGTGGCGCGCCCAAACCCAACCTACCTAATTAATTGTGTTTTTGACATTTTGCTGGGAACCAAACCGGATGAACCCGGAAAAAAAACGAGACCTCGTTGCCCGGGTCGAAAGCAAATAATATTCGGAGAAATATAACGCCCAAAGGCGGGATCGATCCCACTCCTTTCAGGCGCCATTAGTTTCTGGCCTGTGGACAAGGCAAGTTAGTCCCGCCTTAGACCACTGGCCACAACGCTCGATCAGTAAGTGATGCTAAACTCTCCCCATTGGC
>CM072517.1:38337094-38367094 GCA_036898135.1 Oncomelania hupensis | reverse complement strand
GAAAGGTCGCTGGTTCGAATCCCGAATTGGTCAACGTGTGATCATATTATTTTCCCCTTTACCAACAACTGGCCCGCTGGTGTCAGTATAAATCGGTCCAGTAGTCACCTATATGTGAAAGTGTCGTGTGATTATAATCTACAAACAACAACAACAATCGTCTTCAAAGTCGTCGTCGTCGTCATCATCATCATCGTCATCGTCATCATCATCATCATCATCATCATCATCTCCTTATTTTGTTTGTTATCTTTAGGATCCTCAAGGGGTCCTTTCCAGTATAAAAATTAACATTTGAAATCGTGAGAGTAAGCAAACAGATCGGGTGCGCGGTCTGGACCTCTCGGTTTATACTCCCCTCTGGAAGAAATTAGGCGCACAGTTAATATTAAAGATGCTAGATCACCTCACTAGGGAACAAAATCCAGACGACTAAGAGACCATTGCCTTTCGTTACTCGTAAAGGTCACGTACCAAGATTATTATCATATTATACAGCATTATTACTGTCCACAGCATGCACTGGAAACAATATCAAGGCGGGGAAGACTGTGAAACCTAGTCGTGGGGGTGTGCTCGTGGAAAGGAAGAGGATTGGGTATAAAGGAGGAGGTGGAGGTGGATGAGGAGGAGGAGGAGAGTAGGGAAAGAGGTGGAGGTAGGTGGCTTAAGTCATAACAACTATACTAAAACTAGTGAGGAGGCGCGACAACTAATGAAGGTGAGAATGAGACAAGGAAGTTGGTAGGGATCGGGAAAGAAGAAGAAGTAGAAGAAGAAGAAGTAGAAGAAGAAGAAAAAGAAGAAGAAGAAGTAGAAGAAGAAAAAGAAGAAGAAGTAGTAGAAGAAGAAAAAGAAGAAGAACAAGAGCTGAAGGAGGAGGACAATGAGGATGAAGAAGAGTAGGAGGAGGAGGACGATGAGGATAAAGAAGAGTAGGAGGAGGAGGACGATGAGGATGATGAAGAGGACGATGAGTATGAAAAAGGAGAATGACAACAGGATGAAGAAGAAGAAGAAGAAGAAGAAGAAGAACAACAACAACAACAACTACAACAACAACACCAAGATGATGATGATGATGATGATGATGATGATGATGATGATGATGATGATGATGATGATGATGATGATGATGATGACGATGATGACGACGATAATAATAATAATAATAATTTATTTTATAAAGCGCGATTCCAGACAACTGTCTGCTCAAAGCGCTCACACGCATGCACACACTCTCACACTCGCAGGTTAACATTATAATCTTAAAGTATCGAGGTTAAACGAAGGGTAAAATATGTATACTAAAAGAAAGATGTACATGTACAAGATTTAAACTTTAACACTAAGGTAAAACACAGGACAGCAATTTTTAAAAAGTTAGGTCCAAATAGGTACAGTGGTTACAAATACAATATATAAATCGCACAAGCTAAGAAATAATTGATTTTAAATGCGAATCACAAAACCAAACCATAAACAGAATTTTAAAAAGTATGTGATAAAACAAAATGGCATCGTACTAAAACGTATTGCACATAACATTGCATTGCACAAACACACACACATACACACACAAAGAATGACATTACGGATTTAACCGTCTTATAAAATATTACGTATTACATTTAAAAACAAAAATTAAAATAATGAAAATGGCCAAAATTTAAAATGAAAGACTCCAGCGTAAGAAAATAATTTTTATAGTCTACACCCCGACCGACAGAACGACCCATGCCGAAAAATTGTTGAAATTTTCTCTCTCTCTCTCTCTCTCTCTCTCTCGCTCTCTCTCCCTCTCCCCTCACCCCCCCCCCCACTCCCTCGCCTCACTCCAAAACTCATACATACACATTTATTCACAGATGTTTCAAAAACAGGTGTGTCTTCAGTGATTTCTTGAACGATGAATGGAACTGGGCAAGACGAAGGTCGGACGGCAAGGAGTTCCATAGAGATGGGGCATACCGGGAAAAGGACCTTTTACCAAAACTATTAAGGGAGTATCTAGGAACTGTAAGGAGGGATGCATCTTGTGATCGGAGAGTGCGTGTTGGCCTATAGGGGCTGAGGAGTTCGGAGAGATAGGAAGGGAATGTTTCAGAGTGGAGGCACTGATAGCAGAGAGAGGCAATCTTGTAGTCAATTCGAGCTTTAACAGGGAGCCAGTGTAAAGTAGTCAGGGCAGAAGAGGCACTAGAACGTCGAGACTGACGAAGGACAAGACGGGCAGCGTTGTTTTGGATGCGTTGAAGTCTGAGGAGCTTGTTTTCAGGAAGATCAGCTAAGAGGGAATTGCAGAAGTCAAGACGAGAGAGAATGAAGGCCACAGCAAGTTTGTTTGATGATTCCATGGAAAGATATTGTCTAATTTTACCAATTCTACGAAGGTGGAAATTCAAGGTTTTGCACATGTTGTTGATGTGAGTGTCCAAGGAAAGACATTCATCAATATGAACGCCAAGATTTCGAACTGATTTGGAAAATTCTATATTGTTGTTCATCAAGCTTAGGGAGTGTGTTGATAGCTGCTGAAGTTTACTACTTGTGCCAATGGCGATCACCTCGGTTTTATCATTATTCATCTGCAGTTTGTTTGTGCTCATCCAGTCAGCAACCGAGTTTATGCAACGCGACAGGTCGGAAGCAAGTTCCGATAATGACGATAATGACGAGTGACAAGGTTTCGGTAGGGGTAAAAAGGATTTAATTAAAACAGATGAAAAGGGGAAAAGGTACACTGGAGATGATTATTCAAAGCACGAAAACAACTCTGTTTATTCAGTCATATGCACATAAAAAATTAATATATTTTTTTTTCATCCATCAGGGTGTCCAATTTGCAGCCATCAACTTTAGTACAACAATGAACACGTAATAATAAACCAACACTGAAGTAGTAAGGTAAGTAGCATGAAGCGCCAGCAGCAGCAAGAACAGCGACAACAGCAACAGACTTTGTACTTCTCACCATCCGCCCGTCCTGTTAAGTCCTGGACGTTTGAACAAGTAATATCCCATTGTTGTTAGAACGATCAACCTCGCTATGCTCAGCATGGGAATAACATGAATATCAGGATCCAGCTTTGAACTTTACATCCCGCCTCCAACCATTCGTACCCCCACCCATCCCTATAACATCCAACCTCCTTCAAAATCCTGTTGGGGCGGGGTTGTCCTCCCGACATCCGGGTAGAGAGGACTATAAATAAATGGAGCAATCAGTAAGTAAGCATCCATTTTTTCTCCAAGCGTCTGGTCGGCATTTTCAGCATCTCGGCGTTAAAAGGTTCCATTCCCAACAATCAAGGAAGCAAGTCACCAACTCAGCAATCTTTCCGAACGTCAGGGTAAATGCATTTATGTTTCCTGCAATTCCATCTTTCAAACAACATTTGTGGATTCTAGGTCCAGTAACATGGATCCAGAGACTGATAACTTTGGCAAATTTTGCTATGTGCATCATATGGAGAAGACAAAAGAACTAATTTTCAAAAAGCTGCAAAGGAAGAGTAATAGAAGAGATAAAGATATACAGAAAATATATAGTATAACCAAAGAAATAAACTGAAATAATAATTTTAGAAAAAAAACAACTACATAAAAAGAATTAAAGAGAACACACAAAGAAAAAAAAAGAAAGAATTTAGGAAAAAAAACCGAAAAAAAATAAAATAAAATAAATCAATTATTTTAATTTAAAAAAAAAAGGTTTTAATGGACTATAACGGGGTGATACACAGCGCATAGACTTTTAGTAAGTGTGCATACGTTTTAAACGTACGTATTGGTCAAGTTCAGCGTCTTCAGTAATAGTTCGTATGCAGGATATTTACATGTTGACTCTCTCCGTCTCTGAAGACAGTAGAAGTTGTGTCAGTTGATTCGGAGGCATACCGCTTTGTAATTTTTTTTAAATGAA
The DNA here is from genome assembly GCA_036898135.1 of Oncomelania hupensis. Taxonomy (NCBI): domain Eukaryota; kingdom Metazoa; phylum Mollusca; class Gastropoda; order Littorinimorpha; family Pomatiopsidae; genus Oncomelania; species Oncomelania hupensis. The sequence goes on along the minus strand of CM072517.1, from coordinate 38,363,169 downwards.
GTTTTATTGTTCCGTGCACTTAGCTTATCACTCCTTTTGTATTAATTAATCATATAAATTATTTATTTAGTCGTTTTTATATAGCGCTTTTCAAGCTCAAGAGCTGCACAAGGCGCTATCGAATACAATACCTAACACAAGACTCCCGAGGCGCCCGTATGCAGCCTTTGGGCGCAGCGTCTGACGCCAAGACATCGGGGGAGCACCATCTTGGACGACAGGGTATGGGGAGCCTGACGCTTACTGGGTGTGTTTGGGTAGCCGGAACTCACCCGTCTAGAGTTGAAAATGAACGTAAGGATCTTTAAAGTCCGTGCAATGTAATGCGTGCGTACATAGATTAATCTAGGCCTCGGTTTAAACTATCATCCGAAGGTTCTCCAAACCAAAGTTTGTTAATTGTCTGTATCGCTAGGATTTCTTGAAACAGTCAATACAGTTGCTTTATGGTGTCTTGTTTATCTTGTTTAATCTTAATACCCTATGGCAGTACTTAGGCAGAAATAACTGACTTCATAATTCTTGAGCGCCTCAAGCCAAATGAGCCAATGGGGAGAGTTTAGCATCACTTACTGATCGAGCGTTGTGGCCAGTGGTCTAAGGCGGGACTAACTTGCCTTGTCCACAGGCCAGAAACTAATGGCGCCTGAAAGGAGTGGGATCGATCCCGCCTTTGGGCGTTATATTTCTCCGAATATTATTTGCTTTCGACCAGGGCAACGAGGTCTCGTTTTTTTTCCGGGTTCCTCCGGTTTGGTTCCCCAGCAAAATGTCAAAAACACAATTAATTAGGTAGGTTGGGTTTGGGCGCGCCACAGTCTTCGGCTACGCCTTCCCCAGGGAATGCGGCCCAGAATTTCCCGATAAACAGGGACCATAACGTGTCCCCAAAAATCAAAATATAGTATAGGCATCTTTTTACACAATACCGCCGAGATTTCATTTCTTTCAGGCAACATGTAATGACAATCTGTTTATAAATTTCAAGCAGATCATGTTAGTGCCTGTTTGATATGCACAAGTTCTTGAAGCAAACGTACATGAGCATGTAAAGGTGTTAATAATCTAATGAGGGTGGCATGGTAATACAATTCATAGAGAGAGAGCTTCCTAAGCACAAGGTCGCAGGTTCGAACCCAGCATGGGACGAACTTAAGTGCCTCAGGTACATGTACGTGACTTTTCAGGGTCCGAGGTTTTTTTCCGGTTTCCTTTCAATAATGGTACTAGATGCAGTCAATCTACATTTTCAAAAAAAAAATAAAAAAAGATTTATCGTCCGCCTTCTGTAAAAATAGCGATCTTTTCAGATCGCCGCGCTTTCAGTTCGAATGAAGAAAAAAGTGCGTGAAAGCATCCTGTATTATTATTATTATTATTATTATTATTATTATTATTATTATTATTATTATTATTATTATTAAAAACAAAATTTCAGAATCAGAACACTTCAGATTGTATGTGCTGCTAAACAATATACACATAGGTTTACACGCGGCGTCAGTAAATACAATTATAGCTATACAAGAGAATGTGTCGTCTTCTCCTCCTTCTCTTCTATATAAAAATAGTGTATCTGTGCGCACGTGTAGATTTGACCTGTGCGCTTGGAACAGCGTTTTCCTATCTAACCAGGTCCTGATTTGGCTCGGAAGAGTCCGCTGGACCTAAAGCAATAATCATGTAATGTAATGTTCGTATCGAACAAGTGGTATACTAGAAGTGTCAGCAACTGTAATGGGTTTTATGCTTTCTGTTTCTCTGTCTCTGCGTCTCTCTCTCGGTATCTCGGTCTTTCTGTTTTGTTTGTCTCTGTCTGTCAGTCTATCTCTGTCAGTCTGTCTGTCTATCTCTGTCTCACAATCTGTCTGTCTCTGTCTCTCTCTCTACCTCTCTCATTATATCGTTGTAACCCCACCCAACAATTGTGTATTTTCTTTGTTTTTGTCTTTTTTTCTTTTTTTTTTTTTAAAAGATGAAGAGTACCTTCTTGCTGCTCATTCTGGTTGGAGCCATTTTGATTCAGGACGCAGAAGCAGACTGGATACAAGATGTAAGATTTGTCCATGAACATAGTTGGTTATCTTAGTGCTCACTCAATATTTGCCTGTTTTGTGGAGTATGCCTGGGATAAACCATTTGACGGAAAAATAAAATATAATGAAATATACAAAAATATATATGGGGGGATGGGCTTTTTAAGCGGAGGTATAATGACCGGGTTAGTGTCCAGCACTTGTTGATTTTGTTTTGTTTCCACTCGATGGATTGATTAATTACTGGCTGACTGATTCTTGGTTTGGTTCTGCTTCCCTGTTGCAGGCGGTTAAGAATGTGAAGAAGTATGTAAAGAAATGCAATGTCCAGGTTGGTTTTCCCCAATTGGTTTCTGTCAGCTGCCCTGTCGGGAGGAGAGCAGCCGACTCTATGGTACCTGCTCCACCTGCAGGTAATCCATTACTACTACTACTACTACTACTACTACTACTACTACTACTACTACTACTACTACTACTACTGCTGCTGCTGCTGCTACTACTACTACTACTACTACTACTACTGCTACTACTACTACTACTACTGCTGCTGCTGCTACTACTACTACTACTACTACTACTACTACTACTACTAAAATAGCAATAAGGAAATAATAATGATTTTAAATAAATAAATAAATAAATAAATAAATATTTTTATTTATTATTTATTTAATCGTTCTTATATAGCGCTTTTCCAGCTCAAGAGCTGCTCAAGGCGCTGGCCGATACAGGATCTAACTCAAGCCGCCCGAGACGCCCACCCGCCGCCTTTGGGCGCATGGTCTGACGCCCGGACGACTGAGCACAATCCTGGGCAGCCAGGGATGGGGGAGAAGGACCTATGTGCATGCTGGGTGTGTTCTTGTCACCGGCACTCACCCGTCTAGGACATGAGCGTCAGGATCTTTAAAGTCCGTTATGATGGAATGTATGCGGCACAGACTAGACCTCGGTTTATACTCTCACCCGAAGGAGTAGGAAACGGGAGTAAAGTGTCTTTCCCATGGACACAACACAATGCCCCGGCCTGGGCTCGAACCCGGGACCTTCAGATCCGCAAGCCAAAGCTCTACCATTCGGCCACAAGGATATGGGACCACCTTTACCTTTACCTCGTGTGTGTACGTGCTTGTGTATGTATACGCGTGTGTGTGTGTGTGCGTGCTTGTGCATGTATACGCGCGTGTGTGTGTGTGTGCGTGCTTGTGTATGTATACGCGTGTGTGTGTGCGTGCTTGTGTATGTATACGCGCGTGTGTGTGCGTGGGTGCCTACTTGTTCCCCTCCCCTCACCCCAGCTTTACCTAAAACTAACTAAATAAATAATGATAATATTGGATGCCATAAACTGAACTTAAAGCGCGGCGACTTCAACTCAGGTGCAATCATTCAGTGGCAGTCCATTGGTCTGTCAGCTGGTCAGTCGGTCGGAATTTAATATTTCTTTTCCGAACACCTTTTGTCTATAATTTGTCAGCATTGACTTTATCGATTAAAAAAATTTTACTAAGTAAATACTTAAAGTAAACTGCCTTTAATATCCTTCAAATTTGCACTTTATCCAAAGTAAAGGTCGCTGAGGTCCATTATATGTTCCAAACACGTTTTGCGCTTTACCCCAAAATTTACTAAGCAGATTTTTTGGAAAAATTTAGCTTGCAGACAATTCAGATATAGTGTCCAGCCGTACCCTGTTCTCAATACGGTTCTTAAAGATAAAACCGAGTATTACGCTTCCGAAAATGCTTTGTAAAAAAAAATTTTTTGTTAGTGTCTGGAAATATATTTGATGGCCTGTCAAAAATTGTATTAGACATAAAGTCTAATACAATTTTTGACAGGCCATCTATTTTTTCCCTTCTTTAATCTTTGTTCATGTTGACTTAAACACAAAAAAATTTTTTGCTTTCTTTCTGACTTAGTTTTTATTACTTTTGCTGTATAATTTAAATTAGTTGAATTTGTTTGTCTAACTTTGCAGAACTGTGTCAATCGCTCAACATCCCTCGCAACGCTAAATTCATCTCCAGACGTGCTGTCGACGAGGGCTTCGATGGAGCCGATGAAGATGAAGGTATAAACGTGCACATCGTATCTGTTTTATTTGGAAATAGCATTGTCGATGTGTTTTGTTTTGCTCCAGGGAACGGAGAGTGTACTAATTATTATGAGAGTCATTTCATTTTTGTGTTTGATTCATTTCTTGAAGCTTTTAGTTATCTAATATCACATTGTGTCGAGCAGTCGTCAAATTAATAAAAGAAAGAAGTGGGTGGATTGAATTGGGGAGTGTGCTGATGGAGGGAAAGCTTGGTGGGCGGGTGTGAGGTCTTGGGGGTAAAGGGTAGAAAGTAGCACGAGTATGGGGAAAGTGGAGTAGAGGGAAAGTTGATTGTGGGAAGACGTTTAACACATTTGATTGGATTAGTGTGTTTGTTCGTGTGTGTGCCTTGCTACTGTGTCGCAAGTTAAGCACCGTCCAGTGCGGTTAGCACTTGGACGGGTGACCGCAAACCGTGAAGCGACAAATAACAACGCCCCCAGCTGACTCAACTGTGACTGGGTACCTACTCTCTTCAGGGTGGGGAAGGTAAAGCAGCGAGGGAGAGAGATGGGCATCACCCTCATTACGCTGGCCCAAAATAAGCGTGATCTCCAGCATCACGCTCCCATACGGCCACAAGGCTATGGGACCACCTTTACCTTTACCTCGTGTGTGTGCGTGCTTGTGTATGTATACGCGCGCGTGTGTGTGTGTGCGTGCTTGTGCATGTATACGCGCGTGTGTGTGTGTGCGTGCTTGTGTATGTATACGCGTGTGTGTGTGTGTGCGTGCTTGTGTATGTATACGCGCGTGTGTGTGCGTGGGTGCCTACTTGTCCCCCTCCCCTCACCCCAGCTTTACCCTATCTCACTGATTGGTTGGATCAATTTGGTTTGTGCACTATCAAGTAAGCAGGAATCGGGCGATTAATGTATTGATTATTTGGTTATTTGGATCCATTTATCAATCAGTTCACATGCAAATCGTGTTTCAGATGAGAAGCTGAATGCAGTTGAGTTCCTTAAGTTCTTAGAAATCATTGGTAAGCTTTATTTTTTATGATGATGATGTTGTTGTTGTTGTTGTTGTTGATGTTGCTGCTGTTGCTGATGTTGTTGTTATTGTTGTTGTTGATTATGCTGATGAAGATGATGGGGATGATGATGATGATGATGATGATGATGATGATGATGATGATGATGAAGCACGACGACGACGATCATTTTATTTGTCACTTTTAAAGTGACAGTCCGCTGCTGTGATGTAGATGATTTGCCAATGTACTCATATAACATGTTTTTCTTTCGTTTCTTTCTCCAGAGATCTTGGAGGGATGTTTCGAAGCAAAAGAGAAACAGTTGGAGCCTTCGCAGTAAATCATCGGTGATCAAAATGGTCGGGAGCAGACACCAACCATTCCTTGTCATTGCGCTACGTGTTATAAGTAAAGTCTCCAGGGTCCAGCTTTATGAACGGATAAACGGAACGAACATGATACAAACACCTCTAAGTTTATGTAACGGATGGTTTTGTTGTATTTAAATTTAAATAAATATATGTATAACTACTTTCAGTGTAATGAGTGAGTGTGTGAATGTGGTTATCTGACGCTCAGTATAGAGGTGTGTGTTCTATTCTCTGTTTACTATCCTCTTTCAATCACCACCACACACGTGCTTACAAACAAGGACAAAGACTACACAGTTACTTCTCTTTGCCCTCTGTTTCACTATTTTTCACTAAAACATAAACATAACATTAAACCATTCACATAATTATACATTAAATTGTTCAGGTACACATTAAATTGTTCAGGCACACATTAAATTGTTCAGGCACACATTAAATCATACAGTTCCTTTCATATAACCGATTCACGTAGATATTAAGAATGTTCACACAGACGATTCCCTAAGTGGCAGAATGCTACCTCCACAGTCCAGTAATAGCAGAAGTCGTTGTCCCTTCCTTGAGACGTCACTCGACTCTACTCTTTGCATTAGCATCGACACAGAACAACGATTCACTCGATGACTTGATTCACCGAAGTTTCAGAATGCAATTGCTTATATTGACAGTACTCACGATTCACTTCCAAGCACTCCGGCGCAGAATTATCAGCCGATGCTGGAGTTAGAGCCACATCCAGAGGACGCTGCAGGTGTCCTCGTAGCCTAGAACCGGAGGATTACTTCGGCACCGTTGCTACACGTCTGCAACAGTGATGATGCACGAAGGAGAGCTACGGCGATGATGGTGTCCACATCCGGTTAAGTAGATGATGTCATGTGGACCAGATCCATCCGCCGCACATCAGGGGTTCTCCGCTCCGTAACCGCCCCGCTGTATTCTTTATACAGCTAAAGTAAGTCCTAAAGAATCAGGTTTTTCCCAGAGCACCCACGAATACGTCCTTTCAGTTTGGCTGATGTGTCGTCTCTGAGATAACACAGCTAATACACTAACCGAAAATAACGCAGTGATGTCATACGTCTTATTACACAAACGTGTACGAACTGCGTTCGTTACAGTTTATACAAAAATTAGAGGCATAACGTTTACTATTCGTTCCTAACTAACACCCGCTCATGAAACTGGCCCCCACATCTTCGGTTATAATGTACTTTGTGGATGTTGTGTTCTAATGCGGCAGGTCAGTGTCTATGCGTATTGGGTGCTGTATGTCGATGTGTATTGTTTGTTCTATTCTGTTATCAGGATACGTACTCTGGTCAGAGAAAAATGCCAAGGGAACTGTTTACGGACGTGTGAGAGTTCTGTTCTACATTCTATTTTAGAATTCAGACAGTAACTTCCCCTTGATGTTATTAATTTTAACGGCTAAATAAATAAATAAATAGATAAATAAATAAATAAATAAATAAATAAATAAATAAATAAATAAATAAATAAATAAATAAATAAATAAACACATTAAAACAACTAAACAAAATAATAAATAAGTGAATTTAAAAAAAACGTACACAACACAGAGCAAATCTATAGGTTAACAAATGTCAACCTATGCTAAGTTACTACGAATGTGACTGTTACACTCTTTGTTGGTTTTTATCAGTAGTTGATTCAGCCCCAATGCTTGAATCCTGATAAGTGTAACATGGATTCGTTTATCCACGCAACCTGTTCACTCAGCAACAAGGCAGGAGTCGTCGTATGAAGTTTTCCAACTTTATTCAGCGCACATCAAGAACTGCATAAAATCGCCTTTTCCAGTTTTCTTCCAGACACAGTGCATTAATTATATAATTTTTCTATACTCCAGATAACGTTAGAACATTCCGGCGTGACGCATTACAACCAATCAAAATAAACTTCGTCATGACTGTCTTACGTCATACAACTTTCTTCATCATAAAAGAATCTTTCAGCTTCTAGTGGATCTATCTCGATGCTTCGATCGATGGCAAACAAGCAACCCTAGAGAATTCTCCAATAATATCAACCAACGAAAATTATCAACATTATACCAAGCTTCTTCTAACAACAATGCAAATAAAATCAAAGGTAAATACACTCTGTTATTGAATGCTTTGCAAAACAGAACGATCGGATCTATCGTGCGCGTCTCACACGTAACAGTGACAAAGAATTGTGGAACGCAATTATGTTACACTCGATTAATTTGATTAACGGCGCGTGCGTTTCACTTTCCCCGGATGCATTTACAGGTGTTTATGTCACCAGAATTTAATGAGAAATTATAGTTTCAAGTTGTTCCACGTGTTTGAAGGGTTAAATAAATTTCAGCCAAGCAGCTTGTTATCAGCAAACATCCAAAGCTTGTGCTACTATGCAATATTTCTATGCAATAAGCTATATTATAAGCGTTTTCGGTTTAGTGTATCCCGTTGTTGTCGTAAATGTCCCTTTAGTTGTGGTTGTCAAAGTTGTATGCCCTTTTCTTGTTTACGTGTTGATCTTACTGTTTATTAAGAGATAAAAAAACAAAAAAACAATGAACACCTGTGTTAGGAGCTAAGAATTGTTGATTTATTTACATTCTTTTTTCAAGTAAAACCATGGACTGATCGTACTGTTTAAAGCGTTACTCATGCACCAATCTTCTGATTGTGGATCGACAGCGTTAGATATTGGTTTTGGTTTTCAATTTGATAAGAAGAACATTTTTTTGAACTGCTCAAAGATGCAAAAATGTGTGTTCTTACTGGCCGATCGACATTCCGAGTGGTTTTGTATTCGTATGTCTTATTTCTATGTATGATGTACAGTCCTATCCTGTGAGACTGTTTTCAAAATGAAACTGATTTAAAATAATAAAATAAAAAACTTTTCTTTTCTATTTAAATAAAATGTGTACGTTGTTATGAATAGTGGTTGTTCTTGTTCGTTCTTCTGCTAATTAATTCATTTCACCTTCCTATTGCAAATATAAAGTGGACTAATATTTCTCTCTCTCTCTCTCTCTCTCTCTCTCTCTCAATCTCTCTCTCTCTCTCTCTCTCTCCCTGTGGTAAAACTGAAAGCTCTCCACCAGCCAGTCACTTTACAATAAAGACATCCCACGCAGGGGACTCCGAGGCTGTACTCTATTTTATCGAACCCCCGTTTACAAAAACAAAATAGAATACAAACATCATTATAAATTATCAACAAAACACATACATATAAAATGCCTACATTACTAAATAATAACATCATAGGAAGCCCTAGTGACCACCTGGCAGAAAGCGTCCAATATTCCCAAGCTGATCCAACAGACCTCATACACAAACAAGGAGTCTTGTCCCGGAAGAGTTTAAAAAAAAAGGTAGGGGACTGGTCTAGCGAAGAAGAAGATAGAATAGCAGATTAATAGAGCAGAGCATGAATGAGGAAGAACAAATAAAAAAGACAGCGACAGTGGGAATTTAAAGCACTAAATTTACAGAAAGTGGGGATACTATTTATACTGAAACCCCCGGCACCCCAACGGGGGCGGCTGGTGAAGTGCCTTCAGTTTTACTACGGGGGTTGTTTCGGCAGATCTTTTATGCGGATCAGGGGTGGGTCCTCTTTCAGCCAAGTTGTAGTCTTGATTTTGTGGTCCTGATTCGGCTCTTTGCAGTCCGCTGGACCCTGTAAGCAATGAATAACTAACTATAATTAAAGAGGGAAAAAAACCTTGTTGTACATTTTTCATGCCTTTTCAAATGTTCACTTATTCAAGCTTTTTCAGCAACACACATAATGACTTCCATGATAGAACTCAGGCACAACAACACACCAAAAAAAAACCTATATCCAATTAAATTCAATAGTCAAAGCTGACTGGTTGAATTATGATAATCGTACGGAGAGAGAGAGAGAGAGAGAGAGAGAGAGAGAGAGAGAGAGAGAGAGAGAGAGAGAGAGAGAGAGAGAGAGAGAGAGAGAGAGAGAGAGAGAGAGAGAGAGAGAGAGAGAGAGAGAGAGAGAGAGAGAGAGAGAGAGAGAGAGAGAGAGAGAGAGAGAGAGAGAGAGAGAGAGAGAGAGAGAGAGAGAGAGAGAGAGAGAGAGAGAGAGAGAGAGAGAGAGAGAGAGAGAGAGAGAGAGAGAGAGAGAGAGAGAGAGAGAGAGAGAGAGAGGAGAGAGAGAGAGAGAGAGAGAGAGAGAGAGAGAGAGAGAGAGAGAGAGAGAGAGAGAGAGAGAGAGAGAGAGAGAGAGAGAGAGAGAGAGAGAGAGAGAGAGAGAGAGAGAGAGAGAGAGAGAGAGAGAGAGAGAGAGAGAGAGAGAGAGAGAGAGAGAGAGAGAGAGAGAGAGAGAGAGAGAGAGAGAGAGAGAGAGAGAGAGAGAGAGAGAGAGAGAGAGAGAGAGAGAGAGAGAGAGAGAGAGAGAGAGAGAGAGAGAGAGAGAGAGAGAGAGAGAGAGAGAGAGAGAGAGAGAGAGAGAGAGAGAGAGAGAGAGAGAGAGAGAGAGAGAGAGAGAGAGAGAGAGAGAGAGAGAGAGAGAGAGAGAGAGAGAGAGAGAGAGAGAGAGAGAGAGAGAGAGAGAGAGAGAGAGAGAGAGAGAGAGAGAGAGAGAGAGAGAGAGAGAGAGAGAGAGAGAGAGAGAGAGAGAGAGAGAGAGAGAGAGAGAGAGAGAGAGAGAGAGAGAGAGAGAGAGAGAGAGAGAGAGAGAGAGAGAGAGAGAGAGAGAGAGAGAGAGAGAGAGAGAGAGAGGGCATAGGGCTGGAAACGTGACTTGGATCACAGCCGCAGCACACTCATTCTTATGGTAAATAGGTCGATCCAAAAGGAGTCCAGTCTCTTTCCCCCTGCTCTCTGTCCCTGTCGCTTGCCAAGGTCCTGTACTAGACAACCCATCAAGTGCTAATGAACTTTCTTGACCTATATTTTTCAATTATTCTTCATCAACATCATGACTGTTGCCAAATTCTATCAACCAAAATATTTATAAAATATTAACTCTATAATTATTTATAACATTGGGCTCTAGCTTTTTACACCACTTCAGCAGTGACCCAGCGTGCGTCTGAAGGTGACCTTCAAAGGTCGAAACAGCTGTCACACACTCTGCACTCAAACTACAGTGGTGCTCCTACATAATAACATGGAGGAAAATATTCCAGAAAGACAATTAATTACCTTACTCACAAAGACAGTGTGATGCTGCCAGCTTTGGCGGGAAATCTTCATTGAATTCCAGACTATAGTTGTTGTTTTTCTACACGATCATCCAGTATTCGGAAAAGTTAACCTTTCCTACAATATTCTAATAGTCTGTAATAACTGTTGCGTCTATGCCAGTGTAACTATGGATGTTAGCAACGTATGAAGCCAGATACAGAGATCTACAACGGTCTCGGACGTTTTAGAGGCTGTCGGGATAGTCTTGTGGTGGCACGTGAGCTAGGTTTTCTGCTGCTTCAACTCTCCCCAACGTCTCACCACCACTGAACACGCTCCCAGAGTAGAAACAGCTGCCTGTTCTAGATGGCTATAATAAGTACAATTGAGATCTATTTTCAAAACCATATAGCACGCTAGTAAATGAGCGGCACTCATTTTATTATCTATTTCAACTTTTTTTTCTTTGTGTGTGTGTGTGTGTGGGTGTGTGTGGTGTGTGTGTGTGTGTGTGTGTGTGTGTGTGTGTGTGTGTGTGTGTGTGGTTTCTAGCTTTATGGCAAAAGGTTGCCCAGAAGCAATAATAGTTGGTGTGGAGCAATTACAAGCGGCTTGTGGCGCTTTTATTCTAGGGCCGGTCTTTGCACGAAATTACAAAACGATTCCCCATGATAATAAATTTAATGCCTGGCCAGTCTATTTATTTATTTAATCGTTCTTATATAGCGCTTTACCAGCTCAAGAGCTGCTCAAGGCGCTGGCAGATACAGGATCTAACTCAAGCCGCCCGAGACGCCCACCCGCAGCCTTTGGGCGCATGGTCTGACGCCCGTACAACTGAGCACAATCCTGGGCAGCCAGGGATGGGGGAGAAGACCTAAGTGCATGCTGGGTGTGTTCTTGTCACCGGCACTCACCCGTTTAGGACATGAGCGTCAGGATCTTTAAAGTCCGTTATGATGGAATGAATGCGACACAGACTAGACGTCGGTTTATACTCTCATCCGAAGGAGTAGGAAACGGGAGTAAAGTGTCTTTCCCAAGGACACAACACAATGCCCCGGCCTGGGCTCGAACCTGGGACCTTCAGATCCGCAAGCCAAAGCTCTACCATTAGGCTACTCAGTTAATGTACTTAAAAGGTTTCCTCACCTGCACTCTCCTGACGGCATGCAGTCAGTAGTGACTTACTGCCTAGATTGCACTGTTTGAGTTCGGCAAAAAATGGAATCGTACAAATTACAAATTACACAATTATTGATGAGGTCAAACCGTATTTAGGCCCTTTGGTCAAGAGTTTACTATGACCTACCCAGATTTGAGCGATTAGACTGTGTTAGACTGATGAGCTAGGCTACGGCTTTTCCCGGCCAGGTATTCATTGTCTCTGAGTCATTCCTTTTTTTGACAATAATTATTGGCGACCTTTAGATGGAGCCTTGGGGTATCTATCTCTGTCTCTGTCTGCCTGCTGTCTGTGTGGGTCTCTCTGTCTGTCTGTCTATGTCTCTGTCTGTCTGTCTCTCTTGTCTCTGTCTCTCTGCATCTCTGTCTCTCTCTCTCTCTGCCTCTCTCTGTCTCTGTTTCTCTGACTATATCTCTGTCTCTCTGTCTCTGTCTGTCTTTCTCTTTTATTTATTTATTTATTTATTTATTTATTTATTTATTTTAACGTCTATTCACATCTGTGATATTAGTTGAACGTACTTACCCAATATTAACTTAATATTTAACCAGCGTACTCTCTCTCTCTCTCTCTCTCTCTCTCTCTCTCTCTCTCTCTCTCTCTCTCTGTGTCTCTGTCTCTGTCTCTGTCTCTCTCTCCAACACCAAATCGATTTAAAATTGATTTCCTGACAGACGAATCAACGATAGATGCACTACCGTAAGCTGACGATTTACTGACTGACTAACCCTCTGACTGACAGAGCACTCAAAGCTGACTGGTTGAATGACTCACTGGTTAATGTATTGAACTACTGGGTGACCCACTGATTAAACGACTGACGTATTTTATTACTGACTAACTGAATCGCTATTTATCTTACTATCTATCCTATCCTATCCCGTAACTCGGAAGTCGTTGGCGCACCACAGATGATCGTTTAAACAGCGTACGCCATCTTTCTCTGTCCTCAGCAACCCCCATGGCTTCGCTCAGTTCTCCTCCCACCTCTTTTTGGTTTAAACAGACTTTTTATTATTGACGAGACAAGTAAACAAAGCATGGAGAACATAAAGGGCACACAAAAGCAAAGCTTAAATAAGTGCTACCCTTTAACAAATGACAACAATAAAATATCTGGCGAACAGGAACAAGTACAAAGCCATAAAAATAAAAGCACATTAATTAATCTTCTCAACAATGAAAAGAAAACAAACATATAACTATAGTATAACAGACAAGAAATGCAATAACGTCGAACAAGAAAAAAAAGAAGAAGATAAAAATGAATGAACTAACGAACGAGAAACACATACATGCAGAGTAAACAATGTAGTAGCTGTCGATTAAAAGGTAAATAAATGCCTGCAGCAATCTAAAACAATAAGAAAAAAAATCAGTTTGGAGGAGGGGGGGGGGGAGGGAAAAACAACAACAACAAAAAAGTCAAAAAAAAAAAGAGTCACGTGTAAGTAAAAAAAAGAAAGTAAAATAAAAACAATGCGCGCGCGTACACACACACACACACACCCACACACACCTACACACACACACACACACACAGAGAGAGAAATAGTTCGAGACTGGGTGTTTAAACGTGAACAGATATTTAAAATAGTGATGAACTCGTCTATTCCGTTCAAAGAGACAATTATCTGGTCAGCTTCACTCTGACAGCTATTAATAAACGTGTGGTGCAAAGGGATGGGGTGTAACTACTAGGGAAAGGGAAACAACTGGGGATTGGTTTAACTGGAATCAAGGTGACCAATCAGAGTTGATTTTGCATCATTGGGCTATTTTCTAAACCAAGCGGTCACTAGATGTGAGAAATGTGTGAACTTTGGAAAAGATTTTTGCGTTTTCTTGTGGGGAGAGATGGTCACTGCCAAACAATAAGGTGTTGATGTTTCGAAAAATAGGGTCTAACTCGAATTGGTTAATTGTCTGCGTACGTACAGTGCCGTATACAGGACAAAAAAGGAGGAAATGTTCAGATGTTTCTGCAGGATGCCCACACTGACAGACTGGGTCTTCTAACAAGTGACGGCGGAACATGTTGTCACGAAGAGAGGGGTTGGGGGATGGGGGTAAGCTCTTAATCTCTAGCGCTGTATTACCTCCTTTGATAGGTTAATGGTGCGATGACATTCAAGAGATTAATGCTAGGCCAATTTAATAAGTGATAGACAGGGTAAAGACGAGATGGAGAGTAAGGCTACACTAGTTAAGAAATTCACATTCAAAGGCCAGTCAGGGTAATTGCAATTTCTATAACTATTTACTTTTATTAATTTGAAATGGGGAGTGTAGGTCAAATACTTCTAACGTGAGTCATTGGCAAAGCGTCTTTCGATAAGGAGTAGTTCGGTGATATTCTGGGTAGTCAATATTTGGGGTGCTAGAGCGACTGTAGACTGATTTCATCACAGGGCTAGAGTGTATCTGTATGGTTTTCAGAGTCTCTCTGATAATCTGGCGAGTGGGAATTCTCGTAGGCTAGAACACTTAGCTCTGTACTGCAGTGCGGCGATAGGTCCAGGATACTCTGGGTGGCTTGTTAGCACGGTCAGTGGCGTGGGCGGTGATGATGCAGGTCAGTGGTCACGCGATGACGCATAGACCACGAGTGATTGTCTTGTGATATGGTACAGGCCTAGAAATCGGCTTTCGTGGCTAGCCGTCTAGAAAATGGCGAAGTCCCAAATCACGCTTCTCATTGACCTCCTGGGTTGTCAGGGGCCTGCAGCGGGTCAGCGGCTGGGAGATGATACCAGGCCGGGGTGATACGCCCGGTACAGGAACCCGTCTGTAATGTAATACAGACGCTGTATCAGCGGGGGATAGGGATAGTGTGGATTCAGGGCCTGTGGTATAATAGCCCTTCTCAGAATTCAAATTGGTGTGACCGGTCATGGGTTGAGCCAGTGCATATACCAACAGTCAAACAATGCAACTAGATTTACTGGGCCAAAGTGGAGTTTATTGGCAGCCGCTAGTATAAGATACCTTCGGCGCATTAGGATGGGGTTGGCAACAGGGCAAATATTTATACATTGGGAGCAAGGGGGAAAGCAAATGGAGGGGTGCAGGGCAAAGGGGTTGTAGGTCTGGGCTGTACTGGGGACTTTAATCTATGCGGGGGGACAGCATGGCATGGGGTATTTACACATGGGGCTAACGGAGCATACAAGCATAAATCCAAACATGTCATGGGTCATATACAAGGTAGAAAATATGTGCAAGGGATAAATACAAGTCACAGCAACACATCAAGGCAAAACTATAAACATGAACATACATATATTGACAGGACGCATGAACATGATGGGCGAACGACGGGTGATGGGTCTGCTATATGACAAAGAGTAAGTTCCCTCTCTTACCTTGACTTAAGACGGGTGGAAGCACAAGGGTACTGTCGAAGCTCAGAGGTCACTCGGTGATGGAGACGTGTCTTCGGACAGGTTGTGACTTCGAGGCTGGAATGCTTGGGTCTGACACTATGTCAGGTTTTGTGGCAGGCTTTAAGGCGATGCCCCGGGGGGCGGGGCTTAAGCGACTGGGCGAGCGGGCCTGCTAGTGATGGCTGGTTAAGGAGAAATGATGGCTGGCTGAGCGTGGGTGTGGAATGCTAGCAGCCGAGCTCAGGGGTGCGATTGCACGCCTTGTCACAGAGGCCCCCCCAAGGAAAAAGGCGAGGTCGTAGGCCTCGACTGAGACGCGGCCAATCAGCTCTGAGGTCGGCTGCCGGGTGAGACGATGGTTTGCGATGATCCGGGTGATGCGGGGCGATGCAGGGTTCCGGGTAGTCGGTGGCGGATGCCCAAGGCTGGGGTCCGCGGAGCTGCCGGGTTTCGGCTACGGTTAGTGGGCGGCGGCGGGAATGAAGGCTGGGGAGTCGGCCCTCAGGGGCGACTCGCTGGAGTCGGTTGCGGGGTGACGGCTGAGGAAGTCTGCGCCGTGGTTGTCTTTTCCTGGGATGTGCTCCAGCTGGAAAGAGTATGCTTGGAGCAGCAGAGCCCACCTCATCAGCCGGGCGTTGAGCGATTTGGATGTCGCCAAGAAGGAAAGCGGCTGATGATCCACTTGGACGGTAAAGTGCGAGCCGTAGAGATACAGTTGGAACTTCTGGACTGCCCAGACGAGGGCGAGACACTCCTTCTCCGACGTGGCGTAATTCTGTTCGGCCGGCTTAAGTTTCCGGCTGGCGTACGCGACGGGGAAGAGCGTCGGGGCGTCCGCGGAGTCCCGTTGGAGTAGAACGGCTCCGAGGCCTACGTCGCTGGCGTCTGTGCGCAGGACGAAGGGCTGTCCGTGGTTGGGGAGTCGCAGGACGGGCTGGGACGTCAGCTTGTCCTTGAGCTCCTGGAAGGCAGCTTCACATTGCGGGGTCCAGAGGACTCGGTCCGGTGCGGTTTTCCGGGTTAGACTGGATAGTGGCGCGGCGATCCCGTTGTATCCGGGTACAAACTTCTGATAGAAGCCACTCAGTCCCAGGAAGGACTGAACATCTTTCTTGGTCTTGGGGCGTGGCGCGTCTCGAAGGCGCTGGACGGTCTTTTCCAGAGGCCGGAGCTGTCCATGGCTGATGGTGTGGCCAAGGAATTCCAGCTCTTGATAGCCGAACTGGCATTTGGTCGGCCGGGCAGTGAGGCCAGCTTCTCTGAGGCGGCGCAAGAGTTGGCGCACCACTCGCAGGTGCTCCTCCCATGTCTCCGTTGCGACGAGTATGTCGTCCATAAAAGAGTGTACGAACGGACAGTGGAGGGGGTCCAACAGCTTCCGCATCATCGTGCTGAAAATACTTGGGGCATTGTGTAGACCAAACGGCAGAACGTTAAACTCATAGTGGCCGTCCATCGTGCTGAAGGCCAGGTACTGGCGGGATGAAGGGTGCACGGGAATCTGGTAAAAGCCTTTGCTCAGATCCACTCGGGAGAAGTATCGGGCGGATTGTAGCTTTGCAAACAAGTCTGTGGGGTCGGATAGGGGTCCGGGCACGAACTGGGTTACGAGATTCAACTGCCGGAAGTCGATACAGAGGCGATGTTCTCCGCTGGGCTTCCGTGATAGAACTATTCCTGCGCTGTAGGGGGAACGGGAGGGAGCGATGACTCCGGCTTGTAGCAGAGCCTCTACTTCCGTTCTTACTACTTGCTGCTGGGAAAGTGGGACGGGGTACGGTTTCTGGCGGACGGGAGTGGGGTCCGTCAGGGTTAGTCGAACTTCTTCTAGGTCCGTCCTCCCAGGAATGTCGGTGAGGACTTCCCTGTATTCTGCTACGATGGCTCGTAGTTGGCGGCGTTGCTGGCCGGCGGGGAGTGAGGGGTCCAGAGAGACGTCCCGGAAGGATTCCTTCCCTTTTAGTGGAAATTCGGCGACGCCGGTCTCTGTGCCATCCACTTCGACGGCCAGCGCGACCGTGAGTAGCGAGTGGGAGTCGGGGGCGGGTGCAGGTTGCTCCAGGTACCGCTTGAGCAGATTGATGTGGTGGGTCCTGGGCTTTCCGCCTACCTCGATGCGATAAGTGGTACGTGAGAGCTTCTCAAGCACCGGGTAGGGTCCCTGCCAAGCTATGTCTAGCTTGTTTGTGCCGCTGGGGAGGAGCAGTAGGACTTGGTCTCCTACCTGTAGTTCTCGGTCCCGGGCGCGGCGGTTGTGATAGCGGGCTTGCCTTTCTCTCGCCTTCTTCAGGTTGGCGGAGGCGGCTTTCCAGGTGGCCTTGAGGGTTTCTTGGAGCTTCGTGACGTATTTCGTGGCGTCGACCGGTGCCTCGTCCAGTGTGGCGTCGGTCCAGCTAGTCGCAAGGCGGCTAGAGGTCCGGAAAGGGGTCTTCCAAAAAGCAGCGTGGAAGGCGTGTATCCGGTGGAGGTGTGCGGGGTCTCTCGATACGCGAAGAGCGCTGACGCGACGTATGTGTCCCACGCTTCCGGCTGTTCGTCGGCGATCTTGCGGATAATCGAGATGAGAGTCCCGTTTAGGCGCTCGACCTGTCCGTTGCTAGCGGGGGTGGTAGGGTGGAGTCCGGATATGGCGAATGCGGAGTAGTTGGAAAACTTCCTGCATGAGTTTTCCGGTGAACTGGGACCCGTTGTCGGTCAAGATGTTGTCCGGGAATCCGACTCGTGTGAATATGGTGACGAGCGCGTCGGCGACTCGGGCGGCGTCGATCTTCGGTAGAGGAACGGCCTCACACCACATCGAGCAAGCGTCGACAAGGGTTAGTAGGTACTGGTTCCGCTTCTTGGTCCGCGGGAGGGGTCCTACTATGTCGACAGCCACTCGCTGGAAGGGTGTTCCGACGACGACGGTGGGGCTGATAGTGACCGGTACGGTGTGATGGCGGGGCGAGTATCGTTGGCACTGGCGACAGGACTTGACGTAGCGCTTCACGTCTTCGGTCATCCCGGGCCAGTGGTACTGAGCGCTGATGCGTAGAGTGGTCGCTCCTATGCCCATATGTCCGCTTAGGGGCATGCTATGGCCAAGTTCCAGGACTTGGGGGCGAAGTGTCGCAGGCACGACGAGTTGGGAATGGTCGTCCTTCTGACGGAAGAGGAGTCCGTCTTCGACGAAAAAGTCCCCGGACTTGGGTGGAGTGCGTGCGGCGGGAAGCTTTCCGTAGCACTTGCGGAGGGTGACGTCGCTTTCTTGGGCCTTCCGGATCTGTTCCGGCATCTGGTTGGGTATCGGGGGTGGTGTCGCGGCTGTTTTCGCCTGGGCGCGCGTCTGGACGGCGGCCATCGACTCCACAGGCTGGGGCGGCATCCCCAAGAACACGTATCGGCATCCTAAAATCAGTCGTACAGGGGCTGGTCCATCACGGCAGCTTGAATGGTCCCCGTTACGTATCGGCTGGCGACTTGGATCCGGGCTATAGGGAGCGTGGTGCTGGGCTGAGACGCGTCGGCCAACTTCAGGGTGATAGTCTCGCCGGTCAGGTCTTGTTCCCTGATGAGCGAGCGGCGGACGACGGCGTCGAAGGTAAGTCCAGTGTCGTATAGACAGTGGGCTGGGCGATTGTTGACAGTCACTTGCTCGGTGACGGCCGGTCGATCGGCGGGAGTGACGACGGGGGTCACCGGTTTCCCGTCGGGGGTAACTTGGCGTAGGGCTAGTACGGTACCTTGTTTGCGACGCTGGTCGCTGATGCGGCGAAAACATTTCTCCCGGGTGTGTCCTCGGCGCTGGCAGTAGCCGCAGTAGAGCTCTGTGCTCCGCTTCCCTGGCTCTGCTCCGGGGTTCGGGCGTCCTTTGGGCGGTTGTGGACGGTGGTTCGCTGGCGGGACTGGCCGGCGAGGGGGATCACGGCGAGGCTGTCTGTCGTCGGGATGGGCGGTGAGGTAGCGGTCCGCGACGATGATAAGGTCTTCAAGGCGAGCGGCCCCCTGTTCGGCGGCGAATGTCCGAAGTTCCGCTGGCATTGTCCCTCGGAGTTGCTCGGCTAGCATCAACTCTAGCAGTCCGTCGTATGTCTTTGGTTCGTCAGTTTGCTCTATCCATTTGTCCCGTAGCGTAGCTAGACGGTCGGCAAACTGCGTAAACTTCTCCCCTTTCTCTCTCCGGGAGTTCCGGAAATTCTTGCGGTAGTGCTCACCGGAGAGCTCAAAACCATGCAGTAGAGCTTTCTTGAGGGCGGGGTAGTCAATACAATACAATACAAGGTTATTGGGGTAGTCTCCCTCCTCGGAAGTCGGTGTCTTGGCCAGGATTTCATAGGCCTTCCCCTTAAGGCCATGACTGAGCTTGCGATACCAGTACTGGGGGTCAAGACCGTTTTCTCCCGCGACTCGTTCGAATCGGGCGAGATAGACTTCAATCGATTCGTCTCGTTCGACGAATGGGTCCAGGGGAAAGTTCATCCCCGGAATCGGCGGGGGGGGGTGCGGGTATTCCGGTGCTGGCGGCGAAGCTGGGGGCGATGAGCGAGTAGTCTTCGCTAGCGGGCGATGCGATACCTAAATCGCGGCGGTCGCGCTCAAGCTGGAGGAGTGCTTGGCGCCGTTCGAGCTCCTTGTCCTTCCTTTTCTCTTCAAGTGCCGCGACCCTCTCGTCCTCCTCCTTCCTCCTTGCGGCGGCTCTCTCCTCCTCTGCAATCCTCTCCTTCGCCTCCTCTCTTCTCCGCTCGGCGGCTCTCTCCTCCTCTGCAAGTTTCCGGGCGGCGGCCCGTTCCTCCGCGGCGAGGCGCTCTTTCTCCTCCTCCTTCTTCAGTGCCGCTGCTCTTTCTTCCTCCTGCCTCTTCGCATCTCGCTCCTTAGCCCTCTCCTCCCTCTTCAACTTTTCCTCGGCCACGTCCGCATCTACGCTAGCCAGGACGTAGTCCTTGAGTTCGGTGCCGGCGAGCCCTAAGCTCTCGCCAATACTCTTGTACTTAAGCGCAAGCTCTCCCCGGTCGGCCATGGTAAGGGAGGTAACTTACCCTGAAAAAGGTCCTAACCGGAATGAGGGGCGCACACAAGGGGGTACACTGACGGAAAACAAGGGGGTGGGCTGGATGAGCTACGATGAAACTGCAAAGGGGCGAATACAACACAACCACAAAGACAAAATGCAATCAATCAAAAGTACAAAAATGAATGCAAGAAAAAGCCTTTTGAGATACCACCACTCGGGAAAGCCAGTAAGGGACCTATGGGGCTATGCTATCTACTACTAGGCTTAGAGGGCTGGGTCCTATCTATACTGGGCTGGGGTGGAAATTACGCTAAGTCCTAAGTCTCGTCAAGTTGGGATGGGAACCTAAGTCTTTTGTCTCGTTGGGTTGGAAGGGGAAACCTAAGTCTTTAGTCTCGTCGGGGTCGCCAAAGTTAATGTCACGAAGAGAGGGGTTGGGGGATGGGGGTAAGCTCTTAATCTCTAGCGCTGTATTACCTCCTTTGATAGGTTAATGGTGCGATGACATTCAAGAGATTAATGCTAGGCCAATTTAATAAGTGATAGACAGGGTAAAGACGAGATGGAGAGTAAGGCTACACTAGTTAAGAAATTCACATTCAAAGGCCAGTCAGGGTAATTGCAATTTCTATAACTATTTACTTTTATTAATTTGAAATGGGGAGTGTAGGTCAAATACTTCTAACGTGAGTCATTGGCAAAGCGTCTTTCGATAAGGAGTAGTTCGGTGATATTCTGGGTAGTCAATATTTGGGGTGCTAGAGCGACTGTAGACTGATTTCATCACAGGGCTAGAGTGTATCTGTATGGTTTTCAGAGTCTCTCTGATAATCTGGCGAGTGGGGATTCTCGTAGGCTAGAACACTTAGCTCTGTACTGCAGTGCGGCGATAGGTCCAGGATACTCTGGGTGGCTTGTTAGCACGGTCAGTGGCGTGGGCGGTGATGATGCAGGTCAGTGGTCACGCGATGACGCATAGACCACGAGTGATTGTCTTGTGATATGGTACAGGCCTAGAAATCGGCTTTCGTGGCTAGCCGTCTAGAAAATGGCGAAGTCCCAAATCACGCTTCTCATTGACCTCCTGGGTTGTCAGGGGCCTGCAGCGGGTCAGCGGCTGGGAGATGATACCAGGCCGGGGTGATACGCCCGGTACAGGAACCCGTCTGTAATGTAATACAGACGCTGTATCAGCGGGGGATAGGGATAGTGTGGATTCAGGGCCTGTGGTATAATAGCCCTTCTCAGAATTCAAATTGGTGTGACCGGTCATGGGTTGAGCCAGTGCATATACCAACAGTCAAACAATGCAACTAGATTTACTGGGCCAAAGTGGAGTTTATTGGCAGCCGCTAGTATAAGATACCTTCGGCGCATTAGGATGGGGTTGGCAACAGGGCAAATATTTATACATTGGGAGCAAGGGGGAAAGCAAATGGAGGGGTGCAGGGCAAAGGGGTTGTAGGTCTGGGCTGTACTGGGGACTTTAATCTATGCGGGGGGACAGCATGGCATGGGGTATTTACACATGGGGCTAACGGAGCATACAAGCATAAATCCAAACATGTCATGGGTCATATACAAGGTAGAAAGTATTTGCAAGGGATAAATACAAGTCACAGCAACACATCAAGGCAAAACTATAAACATGAACATACATATTGACAGGACGCATGAACATGATGGGCGAACGACGGGTGATGGGTCTGCTATATGACAAAGAGTAAGTTCCCTCTCTTACCTTGACTTAAGACGGGTGGAAGCACAAGGGTACTGTCGAAGCTCAGAGGTCACTCGGTGATGGAGACGTGTCTTCGGACAGGTTGTGACTTCGAGGCTGGAATGCTTGGGTCTGACACTATGTCAGGTTTTGTGGCAGGCTTTAAGGCGATGCCCCGGGGGGCGGGGCTTAAGCGACTGGGCGAGCGGGCCTGCTAGTGATGGCTGGTTAAGGAGAAATGATGGCTGGCTGAGCGTGGGTGTGGAATGCTAGCAGCCGAGCTCAGGGGTGCGATTGCACGCCTTGTCACACATGTCATAATTAAGATTACTTACGCCAAGTCGAAGTCGGGCATGTAAAACCTGCTGCTGTCGTGTTCCATGGTAATAGTACAATGCAATACGTGGATCATCTTTGAAAAGGTGTCTTTTTAATAATCTAATGGATGAGCTTTCTTGAATTTCCTCGGGGAGATCATTCCACAATACTGTGGTTGGAGGAAGAAAAGAGTTTTTGTAAAGTTCACTTTTGTATGGGGGTACTCTACGTTCTAGAGGTCTTCTGCGGTGATATGGATTAACTGCTGATACTAATTGTGGGACCAAGTTGGACAAGTACTCAGGACAGCACTCGTTTATCATCTTATGAAAAGTAAGTACCTTATGTCTTTTCCTTCCCTCTTTCAACGTGTATTGGCCAGAATCTCTATACAATAACTCATGGCTTGTCCCCTTCACCGCCCCAACAATTATTCTAATACCTTCTAAATGGAGTTTTTCCAATAAACCAGTGCAGCTTGAGTGTCTGTACAATTATCCCAGATTACATCGCCATAGTCAAAGTGAGGTAGGACAAAGGATTTGTACATATTTTCTAAGGCTTTTCTGCACAGCATATATTTATACGTTCTTAAACATGATAGGAGGATGGTTATTTTCTTTATGACGTTACTTATATGGATATCCCATTTACAATTACTTTGCAGTGCTAGTCCTAAGTGTTTATGGTATTCGTTGTCAGATTGTCACGAATATAGGGGGTGTGGGTAAAGCAATTACTCCCCGCGCTGTATCTCCTCCATGCTATAGGCCGATGTGCGATGACATTCAGGGGGTTTTGCTTAGGAGGGCTAAGGAGTGCTAAGGAGTGTCAGAGAGTTAGACGGACAGACGAGAGATATAAAATAGTGGAGAAACTCAGACTCGGAAAGCAGGGTGGTTATAATAGAACGACATGCAACAATTTATTTAGTGGAAGTGGGCCAAGGGTTGTTGGTTAAGTTACAACTGGAGCATGAATAATTGTCTCGGGAAATGCAGAGTATTCAGGAGGTTTTCTGGTCTAGTCAAGTTAAGTCAATAGGGGTGAATGTGGACGGGTTTCATCACGTGGCAAGAGATAACTGGTTGGCCAAGCAGTGGCAACCAGGGTATTCAAGAGTTGTGGTGTGCGCTGAGGGGCGCACTTATCTGCGAGTAGCAGGCTTCTGGGGCCGCTGAAACCTGGATGGCGGTGGACCGTGGTCACTGTGGAGCGTGGTCTGTCTGACTCATGGAGGTCACGGTTGGGGCCGTGTGCAGAAGTGTAGTCTGCGCTGGCAAGAGCGTCCCTCTGGTTGTCGGTCGCTCGCTTCACTGTGCCAACCCGATATCTGGGAGGCACGCAGCGAGGATGAGTCCTGAGGAACCGTTCTGGAAATAACCAGTCCTCTGCGTTAGGATAGCACCCATATGCTGGATGCCGCACTGTTTAAGCGTGCATGCCGGTCAGATTTGAATTGGAAGTGGCCTAATACTGGCCAGTACTTTCAAATGTCCATCTATAGTCACCAGTGATTGCTAGGGATTTCCCGTTGGGGTTGGGAGAATTTAGCAGCCGCCGATAACGTATACTCGGGTTTCGGCGCCTACGATGGTTTACTAGCAACAAGGGGTGGATCTTTACACATTCTGGTTAGGGCGGAAAATGGGGTGTAAATACAGGGGCAATGGCGATCATACACAAAGGGGATTAGCTGTGCGCTTTAGCTTATACAACAGGGCAATCATGGCATGGGGAATTATATAGAAATATATATATAGAAATATATATATATATATATATATATATATATATATATATATATATATATATATATATATATATATATATATATATATATATATATATATATATATAAAATATATATATATATAGATAGATATATATATATATATATATATATATATATATATATATATATATATATATATATACATACATATAGGTATAAGCATAGGCATGTTTATGTACATCAATCAAACCCCCAGATAACGAATACAGAGTGCAAAATGGCATATCAACAATCACTTCATCCCAACGATACAAAGACATGGACGTAAGTATTTACAAGACATACGAACACGTGGGGAAATCGACGGGTGATGGGCAAGCGAAATGATGTGGGATAAAGTCACTCCTCTTACCTTGACCAAAGAACGGGTGGAACACACGAGTAAGGCAGAGCTCAGTGGTCGCGGCAAAGGCAGACGTGTCTCTAGAGGTTGGCGTGTTGTCTTGGGCGTGCAAACGTGGACTGACTGGGGTAGCGTCTCTTTTCCAAACGTCCAGTCCCGGGTCACGTGGGACCGTAGCTGAGGGGCGGGGCTTGGACGCGTGGTCAGTGAAGGGTCCCACGCTCGTGGCGTTACGGGATTGCGATGGTCCGGCCAGTGAGGGGAAGGATAAGGAACAGGAGGCGACAGTCTAATAAGTCCGCTTGTCACACAGATAACACTGCGTTTCCGATGCTTAATGGGTTGTTACGTAATGGGTCAAGTTTGAAAGTTAATAGTTCTGTTTTGTCTTCATTAAACCTTACTTTCCAGGTGTTAGCCCAGTCGTTTATCTTTTGAAGATCAGAATTCAAAATTTCTGCTCGTAAGCCTGCATTGTTTAGGGTTAGTGACATGCTAGTATCGTCTGCAAAACGTTTTATAACTGATTCAGTGTTATCCACAATATCATTAATATAGATTAGGAACAATAGGGGGCCTAAAACTGATCCTTGAGGTACGCCTGACGGAACGGTTTTATAGTCTGATTTGCTATCTTTAATGACAACTGCTTGCTTTCGTTGGTCTAAATAATTAGCAAACAATTGAAGAAGCTTACCTCTAATACCTATGGCCTCTAACTTAGCTAGTAATCCTTTGTGCCAAACTCTGTCGAAAGCCTTGGAGCTGTCAAGGAAAATTGACTGGTTAGTGATTCCACTGTTGTGGGCTAAAGTTTGTTCATTATATATGCAAAGTAGTTGGTTGATTGTTGAGTCCCAGGGAAATAAAACCAGACCTCTTTTTCGGTCTCCCTCTTCTTCTACATCCTTGCACTGTGCCTTGCAGGATGGTCTTTGCAAGGCCTGATGATCTGGTAACGTGGCCATACCATCGGATTTCCGTTTCTTTACCACTGTAAGCAGGTCATCGGGTTGTCCAATGGCTTGTGTGATGGTCTGTCGGCTTTCTTCGTTGGTGATGTGCTGGGTATCGGAAACGTCCAGAAGTCTCCATGCGTTGTATTCTTCGTTGTAGGTTTATCTTACTAAAGGGACAAAAATTGACGGTAATTTCAATGTTTGATAGGAGGAGGCCAAGGAGGAAGAGATCTCTTCCCTTAACTGAATAATTGTATCTTTTGTGTCACATCCACCTTCTAAAATCCACGGGCCCCATCGTCATTCGTTAGCTTTTGTCACCGTCGCCGCTGCCGTCACCTCGACTGCCTCCTCTTCGTCCTTGTTCTCCTCCTCCTCCTCTTCCTCCTCCTCCTCATCATCATCATCATCATCGTTTTTTGAGACTTGTCAAGAAGTATATTCCTTTAAACTGGAAACAAAGGATTTTCAAGGAACTTAGAAATGCTTCGATAACTGTGTGAGCAAAGAAGGGAGATAATCAAGGTCGACATTACCTTTGAAAGGATAGTAGGAATTACTTTATTGTCTCCCTTACAAATCACTCTCTCTCTCTCTCTCTCTTCTCCCCAACCTCCTTTAAAAAAAAATTAAAAAATGCAGAAACGGTCATAAAAGATCCCCGATTTCATGCAAATACTGTTATCCTGTTTGTTTGTTGTTGTTTTTTTTAATTCAAAAACAAAGAGT
>CM072517.1:38317094-38334594 GCA_036898135.1 Oncomelania hupensis | reverse complement strand
CAAATCAAATTAATCAGTCGCGCAGGGGTTTAATGTGCACACGCTAGATAATGTTTATCGAAGCAACGACGGGACCGGTTAGTACTTGGATGTGTGACCATGCTTGGAAGGCAACCATCGAACGACACACACAAAACTAATGAAACGAGCTTACAGCACAATCCCATACCTGTCAAGAGGTTTTCGGGTTGTGGTGTAGCAAATTAACAGAAAAACCATAGCAAATGGAGGTTTGGTGTAGCACTAATGTGAATCACGCGATTCGCAACAAAACTGGAAACTTCAAGTTCTGCATCCAATATAAACGCACACATCCAATGTGTTTACAAATTTATTGTAAAATCTTGTTCATGCACAACACTTTGTTACAATAATTTAAAAAAAAGTAATTTATAGATTTGCAAATGAGTCTGTATATGGGATAAGGGTGGGGTGTCTGGAAATACATTTGAATGGAATTTAATCTTTTCTAATCCTTTTTCCTATTGAGCACAAATTCTAACCTTTTTTTTTTCTTCATAAATAGTTGCTATTTGCCTTCACTTTTTCTGTAGGTTGTTTGCAAGTTGTTGTTTTTTTCTATTGCTCCAAAGATTTTTTCCATGGAATTTCATACCATGGACTGGATTCCGGTATTGGTTATTACTTTAATTGATTTACAAATGATCCCCTATAAAATTATGTCCTTCACCTTGGCCTCCGAGGTCACGACTTCCGGTATCCCGGATGGGGCATTTTTCCTGTGTTTTGCCGAACCCTATAAGGCTATAATAATAATAAAATAATATAATAATACAGGATGCTATATACGCGCCTTTCCCCAAATCAATCAGGCTCAAAGCGCGGCGATCTATACCAACATACACGCTCACCTCTCTCATCCAGCCTCACACACACCAAATACACAATCATCACTCAAACAGGTGGTGTAAAGGCAGGGAGATCGCTATTAGAAGACGGAAGAAAATCGAATATTTATTTTTGAAATTTTTATATTGACTGCGTCCTGTACCATTGTTGAAGGGAGGGAGGAAACCGGAGTGCCCGGAGAAAACCCTCGGTGACCTCAATAGTTTTGTACCTAAGTCGCATACGTTCGCCCCTCGCGGGAATCGAACCCGCGACCGTCGGCATAGGAAACCGGCGACTTATCCACGGCGCAACGAGGCCACACCCACTATACCAAAGTACGAAGTTTGCAGCAGCGATGGTGAACAATAATTGTTGTTATGGTATTTGCAAAAGCTATTCAAGGCGAAAACATAAACCTCACATGCAAGGAGTTGACTTTATTTACTTTCCACAACCGAATGTCAACTTGGAAAAGTGAAAAGAATGGGTGAAAGCGTGCGGTCAGCCGACTACAGGAGCAAATGCCTTCACGGTGCAAAACGTTAAAAAGCACACCTACATCTGTACAAAACATTTTATCGGCGGTTAAGGACCTACTTTTGAATATCCCGATCCTATACCTGAACGAACACGTGTTGCGGAAGTGCGGTGCTTTTACTAAGTGTCTTTAAGCCGGACTCGACCGGAACAGACTACTCTCGCGCGAAAACCCCCTTGGTTAAAAAATATTATCGTCACTTTTGAAAAATTGCGTAGCAGCTTTGTGATACGCCGTAGCAATGGGAAAATGTTTAAAATGCGTAGCGCTACGCAAAAATCCGTAACACTTGACAGGTATGCAATCCAATCCACCCAACTGGGAATTGTTTACAGCAGGGGAAGGCAAAAGCAGCGAGGGAGGGGAGATGGGCACCGCTCTCATTAAGCTGGGCCAGAAAAAGAGAGGTCTCAAGAACCTCTCTCCCCAACGACCTAAAGGTTACGGGAACACCTTAACCTGTTGTTAAAAATACTAATGGTATGACAGTTACCATAACAGTTATCATGTAGGGTTTATGTAAAAGATATCAAGGGCAGCATAGATACGATATAGTCTAGTGTACAGTTTCAAACTGCTGATAGCCTTGATGTGTTTCTTCTTCTTCACAGATTCACTCCCAGATTCTAAGGTAGGCCTATGATAAATCATTGAAGGAGTCACAACGCCCGATTTATATGGTGAGTACCAACAGTTTTATGACTTAGACTTTTAGTAGTAAAATCGTGCTGTACGCCGTTAGACACGATGTGGTGTATTTAGGACGACGTAGACTGCTGTAATACTAGGTCTATTTGTAGGCCCACTTATGAAACGTTGGTGTGACTATCTCTTTCCATTCGGTGTCAAAGTTCAAACAAAGTATAGGCCTACCAGTTTGTGGCCAGAGGCGCCCGTTTCGGGATACGAGAGCCTCTCTCTATAGAGCTGTTATTATGATTATAAGAGTGTAAAGAAAACATTTTTATCTAGAGAGGTCTGCTAATCAGAGAGGGGTAACTGTGTAGTTGCAAGTGCTGTGTAATATAATAGGTCTGCATATGAACTGTGTCTTCGACTCTCTGTGCCTTAATACAATATAAGCCAAACCTCAAACCTTTGTAGAGTGTGACCTGTTCGTGTGATTACCACGGGCGCGCGCATACACGGTGTAAATAATGCGCTGTTTTCTGGGGAAATGTTCAGTGGCACTAGTTTACTAGGAATTAACTCCCCCATTTTCATTATAATATTTTTTATGTTATTTTACATATCATTTAGTTTTGTTAACATTCTTTTAATTAAAATTATTTTATTTCTCTTAGTTTTAATTTAAGTTTTGTATTATTTAATATGTTGCCTAAGATTACAAATGTGAATAGACGTTAGATAAAATAAATAAATTTAGCGGCACATCAAAATGTTCTTTATTTTTCTTTTCCATGTGGTCACCTGTCCAGAATAATCATTATCACCGTCCTCATCACCCTCATCGTCCTCATCATCATCATCATCATCATCATCATCATCATCATCATCATCATCATCATCATCATCATTATCGTCGTCGTCGTCGTCGTCGTCCTCCTTTTTCTCCTCTTCCTCGTCGTCGTCGTCGTCATCATCATAAATAAAAATCTAAACCAGGTAGAACAAAATCTTCAAATAAGCATACATTAAATTGAGAACTCAATTCAATAGAATGAAATTAAATCCTAATAAATCACTCCAAGACAAAAACGTTAAAATTGATTTGTTTGCCGTACTCTAAACTTAGGTTCGTACAATATTCATCACGTTTGTGTACATAAAGTGCTAAGTATAATCATTGACGATGACTTTTGCTGGCGGTCACACATTAACCATATCTGTAAAATAAATTCTAAATACCATTTCCTTCTAAATAAACTTGGACATTTTGTTACGGTTGGTGCATTAAAATCTTTTTTATATGCCCACGGTATGTCTCATTTTACTTATGCATCAACTATTTGGTGTCATGCAAGTGATGCGCAAATTAAACATCGAAACAGTCTTCATAAAAGAGCAATCAAGACACTCTATAAGTCTTATAATATAAATACAGATAGTACAACTAATGAGAAGTACAAGGAACTCCGAATACTACCGTTTCAAAAACAATTTATATTTAATACAACTATCTTTATGTTCAAAATCATACACGGAGAAACACCTGCATATCTTGATATATTTTTTACTAAGCCAATTGATGGGTATAGACTTTATAATCCCTCACATTGATTTATACAAAAATAGCCTATCATTTAATGGAGCTGCTGTATAGAACTCTCTCCCTCTGGAGTGTAAGCATTGCGACACAATATTTTCTTTAAAATATAACTTATGTAGGCATCTGCAAATTTAATTACAAAAGTGATGTATTTTGGTATGATGACACAAATTTCATGTAATTATTTTTATTATTTACTATTTATATATTTATTATTATTATTATTATTATTATTATTATTATTATTATTATTATCATCATCATCATCATCATCATCATCATCATCATCATCATCATCATCATCATCATCATCATCATCATCATCATCATCATTATTATTATTATTATTATTATTATTATTATTATTATTATTATTATTATTATTATTGTAATAATAATAATAATAATAATAATAGTAGTAGTAGTAGTAGTAGTAGTAGTAGTAGTAGTAGTAGTAGTAGTAGTAGTATAAGGGAGAGGGACAGAAAGGTGGGTGGTAGCCTAAAAGTGTTTAAAAATAATGATGAAGATGTTGGGATGATTGTGTGTGAGTGCATGTGTGGGTGTGATTTATATGATTTCCTAGTTAATGTTAAAGGTTCTTTACTTTGTTAATTTGTTAAGGGACAGATTGGAAGATAGACTGTATCATTAGTTTAAAATCATTATTCCTAATTAAAAAAAAAGTTTCAAAAAAAGTTTCTTCATCATCATCATCATCATCATCATCATCATCATCATCATCATCATCATCATCATCATCATCATCATCATCAATAGCAGCAGCATCATCATCATCATCGTCGTCGTCGTCATCATCATCATCATCATCATCATCATCATCATCATCATCATCATCATCAATTGTATGAAGAATCTTAGAATGAAATAATTTGGCATGCTTCTCATTCATAAGTCTATTATTTGAATCTTCTTTTCACTTTCAGAGAAATAGTTGAGACGTCCGCTCATTTTTTTAAACTACCATCTTCTGTACAGTCGTGATGGCGATCCCGGTCAACTTTTCCAAGTACGAAGGGGCCGGAAATGACTTCATCGCCATCGACATGACGACATCAAAAATGATTCTAACTTCCGATCAGCTGAGGCGCATGTGTCACCGGAAGATGGGCATCGGTGCCGACGGAGTGTTGGTCTTGGAAAGAAGCGTAAAGCCCCAGTGCGCGTACAAACTTATGTACTACAACGCTGACGGCAAAGAGGGCAGTCTCTGCGGAAATGGATCTCGATGCAGTCTGGCTTTCGCACAACGAATAGGATTGGCGGACTTGGGAGGCTGTAATTTGGGAAACGGCTTTACTCCAGAATCTGCCACAGCGAAGGCTATCTGTTTTGAAGCTTGTGATGGGTTGCACATGGGCGGGAAGTCACCAAGGCTTGACAGACTGAAAAAAGAAGATTCCGAGAAAGACGTTTATTTTGTGGACATCAAGGCTGTGGCTGCGTCTGCCGTGAGAAAAGTGGGTGAACACGATTTCTTTCTGGACACCGGCTCTCCCCATCACGTACGCGTTCTGACGGGTGACCAAGACCTCGACAGCTTGGATGTGTACGGCGTAGGCAAGGAACTCAGGTGGAAAGTTTACGGTGCAAAGGGTGCCAACGTCAACTTCGTTAAAGTGAAGACAGAGGAGTCGGCACCCCAAACAATTCAAGTTGAAAAAGAAACAATAGGACAAACTGAAAAAACAGGAGGACAAAGTCGATTGAAGAAAGATGCCCTGGAGTCCAGAAGTAGCTCTCGGATTGCCATCCGAACGTTCGAGAGAGGGGTTGAAGACGAGACGCTTGCTTGCGGCACTGGAGCTATTGCGTCAGCGATTGTTGAGTGCCTGCGTCATGTGAGTCAAAGGAGTGACGATTTGATGACGCAAGAAGAAGGTCCAGTGATGAAGCCACCACCCGTGATGACGATGACCACAATAGAAGCTAGGGGCGGTGTGCTGGAAGTCACATTTTCTTTCGACGGAGAAACGTTCTCTAATATCGAGCTCCACGGTGGAGCCACACATGTATTTGACGGTACTATTATCATTTGACTCGGCTACCAGTACCATGACCACCACCTTCAACTCAGCTGTGACAGATGCCGCCACTGAGATCCTTGGCAAGCACCGACCAAAGAAGAAGCCGTGGATCACACCTGAACTTTTGGATCTGTGTGATAAACGAAGAGAGATGAAAAAGAAAAAGAACACCTCACAGGGAGCTGATGTCTACCAAAAATTCAACAATGACATCCGAAAAGGCATGCGCACAGCAAAGGAGAACTGGATAGAAGATCAATGCCAGGAAATAGAGAACAGTCTGAACAAGAACAACAGCAAGAAGGCCTACCAGACAGTGAAGCTGCTGACAAGTGTCAAACAGCCCAAAGTCTCCACGATCCAACAAGTCTGGCATATGCCTTACAGAAGAACAAGAAGTCTTGGACAGATGGACAGAGTACTGCTCTGACCTTTACAACCATACACCAAATGGAGACCCATCAGTTCTAGCATGTCCCGAGAACAGAGAAGAAGAAGAAATCCTCCCAATTCTCCGGGAAGAAGTTGAGGCAGCAGTGCAAGCGCTAAAGAAAGGGAAGTCAGCGGGAGTGGACAACATTCCCGCGGAACTGCTACAAGCAGGAGGAAAAGCGATGATTGATGCTCTCACCATTATCTGTAACAAGATCTGGCAGAGTGGGGAGTGGCCTATACCATGGACCCAGTCGCTTGTCATCACTCTTCCCAAAAAAGGTAACCTTCAGGAGTGTGAAAATTACCGGACCATCAGCCTCATCAGCCATCCCAGCAAGGTCTTCCTGAAAATAATACTCAACAGGTTGAAACCCCAAGCTGAACAGATCATAGCTGAAGAACAAGCAGGATTCAGGGCAGGGCGAAGTATACCACTGAGCAGATTTTCAACCTCAGAATAATGTGTGAGAAATACCTACAGCACCAACAACATCTATATCATGTGTGTTCATAGACTTCAAGAAGGCGTTTGACCGAGTCTGGCATGCAGCTCTATGGGCAACAATGAAAGTGTACAACATCAGCCCTAAAATTATTGAAGTCGTCAAAAGCCTGTATGACAAGGCTACCAGTGCAGTCCTCCACAACAGCGCCATCGGGAAGTGGTTCAGAACAACAATCGGTGTGCGTCAAGGATGCCTACTCTCTCCAACACTCTTCAACATCTTCCTAGAGCGCATCATGTCAGATGCTCTTGCAGACCATGAAGGCACAGTCAGCATAGGGGGTAGAGCAATATCCAATCTTCGTTTTGCAGATGACATTGATGGATTGGCTGGAGAGGAACAAGAACTTGAACAGCTGGTACAGAGACTTGACACCACCTCCAGAGCCTATAGAATGGAAATAAGTGCAGAGAAGACCAAAATGATGACCAACAACACCAATGGCATCAATACGGACATCAAAGTCCAAGGCCAATCCCTCAACACAGTGCATAGCTTCAAATATTTAGGAGCCATTGTATCAGACAATGGGTCCCGACAGGAAGTCCTCTCCAGGATCGCACAAACAACTGCTGCCCTGACAAGGTTGAAGCCCATTTGGAAAGACAGGACCATCAGTCTACATTCCAAAGTAAGACTGCTGCGCTCCCTTGTCATCTCCATCTTCCTATATGCTTGCTAAGCATGGACCCTCACAGCAGATCTCCAACGAAGAATACAAAGCATGGAGATGAGGTGCTACAGAAGACTTCTGGGCATTTCCTATACCCAACACATCACCAACGACGAAGTCCAACAGACCATCACACAAGCCATTGGACAACACGATGACCTGCTCACAGTGGTGAAGAAACGGAAACTCCGATGGTATGGCCACGTCACCAGATCATCATACCTTGCAAAGACTATTCTGCAAGGCACAGTGCAAGGAGGTAGAAGAAGAGGGAGACCGAAAAAGAGGTGGGAGGACAACATTCGTGAATGGACTGGTTTGACACTGAGCGAAGCCATCAGGGCTGCTGAGGAAAGAGAAAGATGGAGTTTGCTGGTTAAACGATCATCTGTGGTGCCCCTACGACCTTCGGGTTACGGGACAGGATAGGATAGGATAGGACCAGTACAAAGGAAAATAAAATCAAATTGACTGCTTTCAAGGCTTTGCTCATTATCCCCTAGGCAGTTATCACAGCTTTTAGAGTAATACCGCTGCCAAAATTTTACAGGATGCCCAAATCAGGCGGAGACGGAACTGGTCATTGCGCACTGCTGACTTTTCTTGCTCATAATCTGTTATACACTGTTTGCATTCTATGAGAGACTGTTTAATTGTGAAGAACTTTTGAAGCTAATGTGACATTTTGAGGAACTGTACTGTGTTAGTTAAGTTCAAGATTATTCTTTACAGTCATGATTATGAGGACACATAGTACGTTGAACCAAATAAGATGCAAAGCAAACGCCTGTGACAGACATCATACACTTCCCAAAGATAGACAAAGACTTTGTGCACGCTTCAAACAGGAATATACTTTTCTTTTTGTAAATGTAATGTGGAGCTTCCTGTTTGTAAATGAGAACAATAAATCACCTTGTATCTTGTACCTTGCATTATTATTTTTGTTTGTAACTTTTACCAAAAACTGTTATTTCATTGTGTTAAACCTCACATTATCACTTATAATTATAAATGTGTCAACACTTCGAACAAATGGAATTAAACAGTTTTAGAGCTATGTAAAGAGTTTTTACTGGAATGTGTTAATTGCCACCGTATTTTTTAATGCAAGGACTGAAACAAATACTAAACCAAATATACAATACAATACAAAGCAATACAATACAATGCAATGCAGTACAGTGCTGTACAGCACAGCACAGCACAGCAAATACACGTCCAGTCCAGTCCAGTACATTCTAATCCAGTCCAATCCAATCTTCTTCGTGTTCCTTTATTGTCCATCTGCCATATTCGACAATTACTGACATATTAGGGGGTATTTTGTAAAACTGCGCTGTGGGTTCTACACTGGAGGCATTGGAAGAAAAAAATAAGTAGAGAGAACACCTAACTAAAATTTAAAAAAAAATCTATACCACTCAAATTAGGATAGCTGTTGTGCGAATTTCTGTTTTTTATCGGACAACGCACACACACACCCTAACTCATGCACAAGCAAACACACGTAGAGAGAGAGAGAGAGAGAGAGAGAGAGAGAGAGAGAGAGAGAGAGAGAGAGAGAGAGAGAGAGAGAGAGAGAGAGGAATGGTTTTGAATGCCCTGCAGAAAGTTCTTCAAATTTACACTATAGTTCCTATCCTATCCTTTCCTATCCTATCCTATGATTATTATTATTATTCAAACTGCACCAATCATTTTCATTTTATCACATTAACATGGATCCAAGAATTCAAATAACCCTGAAAACTAGCAAACCTAACTGTAGTTACGTTTGTGGTACCTTTTAGTGAAAGTATTTGTGCGGTCATGACGGCCGACTATCGTGACTATTGTGAGGTTAGCAAGATCCGAATGGTATGAGTGCGCCAGCGGTGAATGGTTAAAAGCTATGTCAAAACAGCAAACCGGGTTTTCCCGTTTGTGACGTAGAGGAGGATTACAAAATGAGTCAATGTGTGGTGTCTCAGTTGTGTTGGATTTCATACAGTCACAAGGAATTTTATTAGCATGCAATGGCAGCTATTTACAAAAGACAATAGATACATTTCTATCAAGACCAAGAATGACTTCCAAAATTTGTGACGTAGGACTGGATTCTCGGTTTTCTTCCGTTGCGTTTTTAATCGCATTCGGCAATCTCAGTAATCTTGAGCTTTGGTTGGGGTAGACTCTTTCCTGCGTGCGGTACTAAAGAGTTTGGGTATGAATGAATGAATGAACGAATGAATTAAAATGTATTAAGCGCATATAAACATTTCCACGCAAAAAGCGTGATCACAGCGCATCATATACACTTGAACCCACAAAAGTGTTTCTTCTGAGGAGTTAAGCCCATTTAAATATTGCCCCGTTTGTAGCAAGTGCTGGACACTAACATGCCTACTTTCCATGGGCCTAAAACCCCATTCTTCATTCTTCTTCTTTTTGTTGTTGTTGTTGTTGTTGTTGTTGTTGTTGTTGTTGTTGTTAATTCTTCTTCTTCTTCTTCTTCTTCTTCTTCTTCTTTTTCTCCCCCCCTCCCCCCCCCCCCCCGGGGGTTGCCGGGTTTTTTAGTATAAATAGTATCTCCACTTTCTGGAAAGTTAGTGCTTTAAATTCCCACTGTCGCTGTCTTTCTCAATTGTTCTTTCTCATTCCTACTCTGTTTTATAACTACTATACTATCTTCTCCTTTGGTAGACCAGTCACCTTCATTTTTTCCTGAAAACTTCCGGGACAAAACTCCTCATTTGTGTGTGAGGTCTGTTGGATCAGCTTGGGAATATTGGACGCTTTCTGCCAAATGGTCACTGGGGCTTCCTATGATATGATATTATTTTTTTTTTAGCAATGTGGGCATCTATACATATAAATTGCTTAGCCGGAAGTCCTTCTTCGCCTCTACTGTAAAGTTTGTCCGGTATGGACGCTGATCTGGGGAGGTGCTGGGCACTGCGGATCGGCTTGCTGTGCGCTCAAAACCCGCGAAATCGTTATAGCCGACATTTCCTTACCGACCGTTTAACCGTTTCTGAGATAAATAAATAAATAAAAATGTCCACAAACTGCAATAGCCTCATTCCGCGCGGCGCTTCCGATTCAACCCGTGTGTCAAGAACGTGCCATTCCGTAATACCGCAAATTTTGTTTTATTTCCATTCAAAACACTTTTACCCTCATGTCACCAATCTTACAGCTGAAGGTTACCTGTTCACTTTCTTTTTCATCCATACTTATATGCGCACAAAAATTCAATTTGCATAAAATCTTCCGTTACTTGAAGCAACTGTGCTGACGAAAACCATGTTTGTAGAGTTGTAACACGGTTACTTCCCTCTAACTAAATCACTGTTTATGCAGTACCTATGCGCTACCGCGAATACAAATATACCGGAAGTATTGTGGGTACCAAGGGAGATTACTTGCATCTATATATATATAAATTGCTTAGCCGGAAGTCCTTCTTTGCCTCTACTGTAAAGTGTGTCCGGTATGGACGCTGATCTGGGCAGGTGCTGGGCGTTGCGGATCGGCCTGCTGTGCGCTCAAAACCCGCGAAATCGTTATAGCCGACATTTCCTTACCGAACGTTTAACCGTTTCTGAGATAAATAAATAAACAAAATGTCCACAAACTGCAATAGCCTCATTCCGCGCGGCGCTTCCGATTCAACCCGTGTGTCAAGAACGTGCCATTCCGTAATACCGCAAATTTTGTTTTATTTCCATTCAAAACACTTTTACCCTCATGTCACCAATCTTACAGCTGAAGGTTACCTGTTCACTTTCTTTTTCATCCATACTTATATGCGCACAGAAATTCAATTTGCATAAAATCTTCCGTTACTTGAAGCAACTGTGCTGACGAAAACCATGTTTGTAGAGTTGTAACACGGTTACTTCCCTCTAACTAAATCACTGTTTATGCAGTACCTATGCGCTACCGCGAATACAAATATACCGGAAGTATTGTGGGTACCAAGGGAGATTACTTGCATCTATATATATATAAATTGCTTAGCCGGAAGTCCTTCTTTGCCTCTACTGTAAAGTGTGTCCGGTATGGACGCTGATCTGGGCAGGTGCTGGGCGTTGCGGATCGGCCTGCTGTGCGCTCAAAACCCGCGAAATCGTTATAGCCGACATTTCCTTACCGAACGTTTAACCGTTTCTGAGATAAATAAATAAACAAAATGTCCACAAACTGCAATAGCCTCATTCCGCGCGGCGCTTCCGATTCAACCCGTGTCAAGAACGTGCCATTCCGTAATACCGCAAATTTTGTTTTATTTCCATTCAAAACACTTTTACACTCATGTCACCAATCTTACAGCTGAAGGTTACCTGTTCACTTTCTTTTTTATCCATACTTATATGCGCACAAAAATTCAATTTGCATAAAATCTTCCATTAATTGAAGCAACTGTGCTGACGAAAACCATGTTTGTAGAGTTGTAACACGGTTACTTCCCTCTAACTAAATCACTGTTTATGCAGTACCTATGCGCTACCGCGAATACAAATATACCGGAAGTATTATGGTACCAAGGGAGATTACTTGCATGCTTAATATTTTTAAATAAAGGTATGACATTTAAAAATATGTTGCCTAACATAAATATTAAATTACAATAAAATATTTTAGTGCATTACTCAAACATGCACCTATACTCTGTTCTGCAGTACATTGCTATTATCATTTTAAATTAAAATAGTTTAATGCATTGCTCGAGTCGAACATCAACATGTACCTTTTAATCTACTCTGTTTTGCAGTGCTTCATCATTCGACCCCTGCAAGTAAACTATTGCAATCATTTCAGTGCATTTTTAATGTTTAATGCTAACTCGCACACAACAGTTGTCTCTCTGCCTACATTTTAAACAGCAACCTGTGTACCCTGGCTTGCCAGGGTACAAAACCACTAGTGTTACATATGTATTGTCGCAATAGAAAGACGAATATATACTAGAGAGACAATAATACATATTTTAAAAAAAATAGCCTTATGATCTGTAGTTCATCTTCCATTCAAAAAACGAAGACCTCTGCGTTAATTTCACACACAGGTTGTTGTTGTTGTTGTTGTTGTTGTTGTTGTTGGCGTCAAACCGATAACGGGGTTTTGTAAGGCATGTCACAGTGTGGAACTGTTTCGATTTATTTCATCGCTCTGAAATGCATGTTAATGTGCATCCGAGGTAATATTTTAGAACTCTTAACATTAAAGTGTACAATTATAGATCAGTCTAATAATCCAACGTTATTGCGGTAAAAACTTTCTCATAAGCCCATAAACAATATTAATGATGCATCTTTCTGACAATACCCGAAGGTTAACGGAAACTCGATCCGAAAACAGCCGACGCAGTGATGACGTCAAAATTGTGTGTTGCGCAAGCCAACTGCTAATTTTGAGCTTGGGAAACGATGAGCCGTATCAAAGACACTCTAATATCGAAAGCCTACTTCAAGACTTTTCGAAGTGACATAAGTTTGCTCCCTATGTTGATCTATAGATGGGCCTAAACTGTTCATGCCATCACTACAATACCAGCTGTACATGAGTGAAGCAGCATTTGTACAGCAACAAAATACAACACACACATATAGCATAGATGGTCAAAGTTAATTATACATTCTGCTGCACCATTGAGACGTGGCATCAGGGCCAAATAATTAAGACCGTCTTTTACAGGTTAGTACAGACACGATGTTTTAAGAGTCAAATTTCGCCAATTCTAGACACAAACACACACACATGCACACACCTACACACCCACATACTTGCAATACATCATAAATGGGTTTATTTAAGAATGTAGGAATCGGAAAGTGATTTTTTGACGGAAAGAACGCAAACTTCTTCTAAAAATGTAAGAATCTAATGCAAAATTGGCTCTTTCCGTCTAAAAAGTTGACCTAGTTCGTCTCCTATAGGCGACGAAATAGGTCGAATTTTCTTCAATATTTCTCCGAAAATTGACTGTATTTTCTCCGTCCCGGATAGAGCACTCCTGTTTACTTAAAACACTCTCATGCACTACAACTACCCCCGTTGGGGTGCCGGGGGTTTCAGTATAAATAGTATCCCCACTTTCTGGAAATTTAGTGCTTTAAATTCCCACAGTCGCTGTCTTTCTCATTTTGCTCTTTCTCATTCCTGCTCTTTTCTATCAATCTGCTATACTATCGTCTTCTTCGCTAGACCAGTCTCCCACCTTTTTTCTTGAAAACTCTTCCGGGACAAGACTCTTTGTTTGTGTATGAGGTCTGTTGGATCAGCTTGGGAATATTGGACGCTTTCTGCCAGGTGGTCACTAGGGCTTCCTATGATGTTATTATTTAGCAATGTAGGCATTTTATATGTATGTGTTTTGTTGATAATTTATAATGATGTTTGTATTCTATTTTGTTTTTGTAAACGGGGGTTCGATAAGTTGGGGTGAAGCCTCAGCCGTCCCCTGCGTGGGATGTCTTTATTGTAAAGTGACTTGCTGGTGGAGAGTTTTCGGTTTTACCACTAGGGTTGTTTCAGCAGATCTTTTATGCGGATCGGGGGTTGTCCGGTCCTGATTTGGCTCGGAAGAGTCCGCTGGATCTAAAGCAATAATAATGTAATGTAATGTAATGCACTACAACTGCACTCCCGCGCACTTAGAAAAAAGTGGGGTCCTGGAAAAAAGTGGGTACCAAGCAAATGAACCCATTTGTTACTAAGAAAGACAAGGTCTGCTACCCATTTGTGCGCTTTTGTGGGTACCCACGCACACACACACACACACACGCACACACACACAATGTATGAATATAATAAGCAAATACTAAAATAGGCTTATGTGTGCTTGTATGAGATAATTTAGTTTAATTCTATTTTAGGCCTTTGATCGTGACCTCAGACACACTTAAAATCATCAGAAGCAGCTAAGTTAGCAGCATATTACCTGGATGACGAACAGAAAGGAAGCTTCGTAATATGATCTCCTCCAGTCCACTCAACTGGGCATGCATTCATGAATACTTGGCTCTTGTAAGAATAGAGAGGGTTAAGCAGCGAGAAGGAGGAGGAGAGCACTGCCCTCAATAATTTGACCCTGGTAAGAGGGAGGTGTCTTAAAAACACCACCCCCCCCCCTCCACTTAGCCCGGTAGGTTTAAAGCAAAACATCTTGCACCGAACGTTTCAGGAGTTACAATTATACAAATAGCTATAATTAGTTAATTCACCCGCAGCGATACTACTTGATTGAGAGAAAAACAAGAAAAGTTATTCAAAACAGTTTCCTGGTTTGTTGTTGTTGTTGACAAAAACAACGTCCTCTTTTATTAATTATTTGGGAATGAAGGGGAATCTTTTCAATGTACACAATGCAAAGAATTTAAAGAAAAACAAAAATACGCATACAGGTAGGCGCGCGCACACACACACACACACACCCACACACACACCCACACACAACCACACACACACACACACACACACACACACACACACACACACACACGCACACACACTGTTTTCAGGGATCACGGTATATTTTACTTCCGTGGCAACAATTCGTGATCTATCCTAACTTCAAAGTGCAAAACAGCCTTGTTGGAAACTGAATATTGTATTGCATATCCTATCCTATCCTATCCTAACCCGTAACCCGAAGGTCGTAGGGGCACCACAGATGATCGTTTAACCAGCATACTCCATCTTTCTCTGTCCTCAGCAGCCCTGATGGCTTCGCTCAGTGTCAAACCAGTCCATTCTCGAATGTTGTCCTCCCACCTCTTTTTCGGTCTCCCTCTTCTTCTACCTCCTTGCACTGTGCCTTGCAGAATAGTCTTTGCAAGGCCTGATGATATGTGTTGCATATTAATTAATTAATTAATTAATTTATTATTATTATTATTATTATTATTATTATTATTATTATTATTATTATTATTATTATTATTATTAATTATTTATTATTATTATTATTATTATTATTATTATTATTATTATTATTATTATTATTATAAATACATGTAGAGTTGATGTTGAATCAAATTTTAGTCATCAAATTAACTTACAGTGTAAAAAGCAGCGAAAAGCAGGGGAGTCAAGGCGGTTTTTCCATTGGTTCATGCTGATGATAGACAGACATTCACAGTTTCACGGTATCCGGGATCGGATTAAAACGGTTGAGAGTGATTACATTACTTCAAAATCCGCTTTAAACTCTCACTGACCTCACCACCACATTTATGGGGCATCAGTTACCTAGTTTGATGCACAGCGACCGCCACCTTCACACTTACTTTGTCGACAGGTCCTTTTAACATTCACAGCGAGCGTGGCCCCACTGGACATAAAAAGCTTAAAGCAGACAATAGCTCTTTTCGAAAGTATAGTCTTTTTTTAATATTAAAATCAGTAAATTCTGCAGGTTTTGTGCCTATTAATAGCAATTACTAGTCTTGAGCTAAAAATAGTATTTCCCACAGCAGGTAAGAGAAAAAAAAAAACAAAAACGAAGTTGCTCGGTATCTCGTTTAAAATAAAATTGACCCTACCCGGGTACCCTACCCCAGACACCAAAGACACATTCTTGAAGCCGCTTGTTCAACCAGAAATGGGGTCAAAGGTCACAAGGTACTGATATTGATGTACCGTTAAATATTAGAAATCATCCTGTCAGAACAGAAATTTCAAACCTAATTTTCTAAATCCGTTCAGTGGTCCTTGAGATATGGCATTCAACGGACCGACAGACAGAACCGACCGACCCAAGTTTGGCTTGTTCTGATTAATTCCTCACTTTTTCAGAGTATTTCCACATAATTTCATAAGTGTGGAAATAAAAACTGATGTCTGCTATGTTTTTTTTCCTTCCAGTAAATATTTTATGTAAATCTGGTATGGAATATTTATTTATTTATTTATTTATTTATTTATTTATGTACTTTAAAGTTTATTTGTTTTGTTAATTTTTTTATCAGAGAAGAAGAAAGAGGAGGAGGAGGAGAATTAAAAGAAGAAGAAGCAGAAGAAGAAGAAGAATAAGAAGAAGAAGAAGAAGAAGTAGAAGAAGAAGAAGAAGAAGAAGAAGAAGAAGAAGATGATGATGATGATGATGATGATGATGATGATGATGACCATGATGATGATGATTATGATGGTGATGGTGAAGGTGAGGGTGATGATGATGATGATGATGATGATGATGATGATGATGATGATGATGATGATGATGATGATGATGATGATGATTATGATGATGATGTTTGTCGCGGTGCGATGTGAAATAAATAAGATGTAGGGTAAGAAGTAGGGCAGAAATTAAGAGGAATACGTAGAGGGACTCGGATTGGTAGTATCCTAGTACAGTGTGTGTGTGTGTGTGTGTGTGTGTGTGTGTGTGTGTGTGTGTGTGTGTGTGTGTGTGGGTGGGTGGGTGGGTGTGTGTGTGCTTTTTTTAGAAGGGAGGGGCAGAGTATAATTTTTGTACCCCAGAGTTTGTCAGTTCAATTGTTCAAAAAGCTCAAAGTCCCAGACCATAACAAATGGCTTTTTCAAGGTTCAGATTACACCACTTTGCATCCTTGAAAAAAAAATTTCAGGGAGGGGGGGGGGGGGGCATGCCCCCGACCCCCCCCCCCCCCCCCCTACAAGGCTCGGCGCTTCGCGCCTTCGCTGAATCTGTACCCCCCCTTCAACTTTTCCCAGGTCCGGCCCTGTAAATGTATAGAGCGTAAAATATACTTTATAAAGGGGGCATTATTGTTAAAAAAAATGTCCTGTTTAGAAAATTATGATAATATAATGAAAATAATCATTGCATTTACGAATGACGCCTCCCGGAAATGTCTTTCATACTCCTTCCTATGTTCTTATCTCCCTTGTCTTCCTCCTCTCTCATTTCCTCCTCCTTCTCCCCCTTATCTTCATCATTATCATCAATTTCAACTTGGCAGGTTCAGCGGCACGTCATAAGGTGGGCCCAATACATCAGATGCAAGATTGAGGAAACCAACCCTTGACGGACATTTCGCTAAGTTTTAAAATCCATCGAAGTCACTTAAATGCACAATTCTTAGCAAAATGTTAGACTATTAAAGTGACTTATAAATCCTGGTCAACAGTCACGGAGGCAGCGAGATATTAATAATGACATAACGTAAAATATAGATCCTGGTTAAACAAATCATTGAGGTCAACCTGTGAAACTTAAATTTCACCCTTGTAAAAATACAGTAAAAC